>BRZY01000007.1:6135000-6748000 GCA_030159175.1 Glycyrrhiza uralensis
TGAGCACTTTATTAATTAAAATACTTTTATACGTATCATATAGTAATAGTAATTTAAATTACCAAATTGGTGTAGTCTAAGTGTTAAGTGACCCATGGTTGTTAAGTATGTGGTCGGAGGTTTAATTCCTAGTTCATGTATATAGAAATATACAATTTGGGAGAGATAACTTTTAAATACACTCTAAATCTTCAAAATGATTAGTCTCTGCAGTTACGTGTAAAGAATGCCCTAGAAAAAAATATAATAATTTAAATTTAAATTTAAATACTTAAAAAAGCAACATAACAAATCTTCACTGAATAAAAATTTCTGCTTTGCAAGAGCCCCCTGAATTGGTTGGAGATAGTACAACCCTTGTTTTTCTATGAAAGTGACCCTGCTCGAGTCCCACTTACCCAACTATTTGTCGCTACTCAATCAAATTGCAATTATATAGCTCAAATAATTAATCTCTCTCTTTTCTGTTTTCTTTTATTTCAAGAAAATATTCAGTAAAAGTAGCAAGGACATAGCTCCTTTAAAGGTGAATAATTTATTTTAGAGTATAAAGTAATTAATTTTAACTATTGATTTGAAAATCAAGAGTTGATATTATAAGTACATGTATAACAAATCATGAATATGTTAGAATATCATCTCTTGATTTTTTTTATTAATGGTTAATATTACTTACTTTACACTTTACTCACTTTAGAGGAGCCAAATCCAAGTAGTAATGGCCAATTGTGTCAACCAGGAAGGAAATGGGTGAGATGATGACATTATAAATCTCTCCAGTTTAATCATTGATCATAGGTTAGATGAATAGTCTTAAAACTCACATGATTCGATATCCTGGCTTAGAAAAAAAAATTGCCAATTGTGTCTTTTGCTCTATCACTCTCTATTCACGGTTTCACGGAGTGGGCCCATCACCTATTATAGCAAGTAATTCGGTCTTTTTTAAAATTAGAATTTCCTCTCCATAAGTTGTCATAATAAGTTAAGATGCCCAGAACTCCATCAATTACAAAAATTGACGTGATATAATATAAAAATCACAAATGGTCCCTTTTTTCTGTTAATTTTATTTTTGATAAATAAAATATTATTTTAATTTAAGTAATAATTTGTTGGCTTAAATATTTTTTTCGTCCCTGCAAATATATCGATTTTTACTTTTAGTCCTTGTAATTATAATCTTTGCAACGTTCAAGTCTTTTGTTTTTGGTCCTCGTAGTTAGTTTCTGTTAAAAAAATGATTATGTCCCTCTCCCTCTCTCTCCCTTTCTCACTCGCACTCTCTCCCCCTCTTCTATCTCTCGCTCTCTCTCTCTCGCCCTAGCTCTCTCTCTCGCTCTCCCCCTCTCTCCACCCTCTAACTCGCTCTCCCACTCTCCCTCTGTCCCACTCTTTATCTATCTCTCCCCCTCTCCTTCCCTCCCTCCCTCTCACTTGCTCTCCCTCTTGTTGTCTCTCTCATGTTCAATCTCTCTCCCCCTCTCTCTTGCTCTCTCTCCCCTATCTCTCGTTCTCTCTCCCCCTATCTCTCGCTCTCCCCCCTCTTCTATCTCTCTCGCTCCCTCTTGCCCTATCTCTCACTCTCGCTCTTCCCCTCTCTCCACCCTCTTTTGCTCTCTCTGAAAAATATCTCCCTCTAACTCGGTCTCCCACTCTCTCGCTCTCCACCTCTCCCTCCCCCTCTCTTTCATTTGCTCTCCCTCTCTCTTTCTCACGTTCAACCTTTCTCTCGCTCTCTCTGCCTTATCTCTCGCTCTCCCCCCCCTCTCTCGCTCACTCTCACTCACTCTCCCTACCTCTCGCTCCCTTCCCTAGTGAGAGAGAGGGAGAGGGGAAGAGAGTGAGAGAAAAATAGCAAGAAAGAGGGGGAGGGAGAGAGAGAAGGGGGGAGAGAAAGGCGGGGGAGAGAGAGGGGAGAATGCAAGCGAAGAGGAAGAGAGAGAATGGGAGAGAGAGAGAGGGGGAGCAAGAGGGGGAGAGAGCGGGAGCGGGAGAGAGGGGGAGAATGCGAGAGAGTAGGGGGAGAGAGAAAGTGTGAGAGAAAGAGGACGAAGAGAGAGGGGAGAACAAGAGAGCAAGAGAGAGGGAGAGAGGGAAAGTGAGATAGAGGGAGAGCGGGAGAGAGAAATATGTAATAATGAAAATTCTGGCCAATAATTCACATTTTACAAAAGTGTGTGTCAATAGTCTAAATAAGTAACAATTATGACCTCTATTACAATTACGCTAATCTTAGACTTTTACCTATTATCCACTTAACCTGTAATTAATCCTATCCATACAAATTTTAAATTATTAAATCAAAGACAATCATCATTATTGGGCTCACTGCACCATGACCACCCTAGACACCACCCGATTTCACAGCTTTTTACACTTCTAGTAAGTAGTTAATTGTCTTATTTATGATATCATAAATATTGGTGCCTTTTAACATGCACAAACAGATAGATTTATGCATGATGCACAAACGGACCCCAAACCGGTGGCGATAGGAAGTTCAACCGGTTTTCATGTATTTAATATTCCCATACAAAACAACTATCAATCCCTTTATATGCCCCAAGTTATCCTTTATCTAAGATTTGACCCCACCACAAAATGAAAATGTATTATTGTATTTTTTGTGAGGTTTTTTTTGTGAGGGAAATATATTATCGCGAAACTTAATGTTCTGGGCAACTTTTTGTTTATTCATTAAATTATTATGTCAATTTCTTATACCATAATAATAATAATAATAATAATAATAATTTTGACCAAATTCTTTCATTAATGTATACACTTGATTAAGTGTCCAATTAACCATATTATTCTTTCATTCATATACATGCAAATAAAATGATATCATAATCTTCAACCGGAAAATCACAATCACAATTAATTACCCAAGAATGAATGTTCACAATGAATACCAATCCTGCAACTTTTTTATTATAATAAATAAATTTAGATTAGGGGAGGCACACCCCTGTGTAGGGATGTCAAAACGGGCCGGCCTGGCCCGGTCTATCCCCGCCCGCGTTGGCCCACGAGGAAAACTGGCCAGCCGGCCCGGCCCGTATTTGAAAGTGGGCCAAAAAAATAGCCTAACCCATTTTAAGGGAGGGCTGAAGGGCCAAAACGGGCTGGCCCGTCAAAATAATAATAAAAAATTAAAAAATTAATTAAAAAATAAGAAAAAAAGTATTATTTTTTTAAAAAAAGGATCAAACGAGCCAGTCCGACCCATTTTGGTCCTTTTTTTACGGGCCTAAACAGGCCAGGGCCTAAAAAAAATGGCCCCCCCCGTTTTACGGGCCAAACGGGCTGACCCGTTGGGCCAAGCCCATATTGACACCCCTACCCTTGTGCAAGACGAGAGAGAACCATCAACCTCAATGAGAATTTATAGTGAAAATTACGTATAGCATACCAATGGGCGAATTCAGGATTCGAACCCAAGTCACAGCTAATGCGAGTGCATGATCCAACCATCATTGCCAACCCTCGTTGTAACATCCCAAGTTTTCACTCTATGAGATAGAGTGCTAATTTTAGAGGATTAGAATTACTTTTAGAATTTTCATATGAGGATTTTAGAAATTAAGTTGAGAATTTTTAGAGAAGAACATGAAAATGTTACTGTTTTAGTCCCTTTAAGATAAATCACGTGACACGACGGATAAACACCCGGAGACAAGGAAATGATTGAGATAAAAAGCTACAAGGACAAATAGAATTTTACCTAGTATAGAAATTACTAGTTTTTCGTTTGATGTCATAATTCAAACGAAAATCAATTTATTTCTTATGTAATCTCCGTTCTTTTATATTTTTGTCTCTATTCTGTTTTATTTGAGTATTATGTGATATATGTTGCAACACCATTTCTCCAAAAAGGATATTACACCATAGTAACCAAGTAATTTTGCAAATTTCTTAAGTAACCTTGATTTAAAACTAAGTTTATTCCAAAAAATGTGAGTAAAATTTTATTTGCCCTTTTAAAAGATGGGAAGAATGAGGAATTCATTCCTTCTACTTCTTTTTGTTGAGAATTAAGAACAGAAAATATTGAACACTGATGTAAAAACAACCTCCTCATATATATATATATATCAAAAAGCTTGCCTCAATACAAGCGTGGAAATTTTAAAAAGTTACTGTACATAAGTACCTGCTGAAATATAAAGTAAGCTGTAAAATCCTAAGAAAGCTAAAAATAAAATATAAGTTAGATAAACAAAATAAAAGTTACTATGTACATATGAGCCAGTATAGTCACAACTAACTACCCAAAGTAACCATCCTCATTCGAATGTGTAACAGTAGCAGCAACCTTCTTAACCGGTGAAGTTAAGCGGGTGTACTCCTTCTTGTCCCTTTCCTATGTTTACCAAAAACAACAAGATATAAACGATGCATCAAGAGCTGACACGTCGTTCCTCCTCATCTCATCATTCGCCCTCCGGACCCTATCCCTTATCTGCTCTACAGGTAGCATAAAATCAAGTACCTTACGTACTGTCCTCATTTCGGGTCTATCGACCCTATTTTCCGTGATAAGTACATACCCAGTAAAAGTAGCACACTGCGCATAAGAGTTTATCCTCCACCTCACCCTTTTACCTCAAGAGGTTGGATACTAGCATTGTCTCGGATTCAACTCACTCCGAGGATCAACCATCTACTTAACATACAACAAACACAACAAGGAAAACACACAAGGCCGGTGAAAATCTTCACAAAGTCATAAAGAAGAATGCAAGAGATATATACACAACATTCATGCTTCATATTCTCAGAACTACATATACACAGATTATGCCTTGTATTAAAATACCGCAAAGCAAAGTATACTCAGAAATATATCATCGATACCAGATATAGTTATGCATGCCACTTCTATATCATTTAAAAATACATCGGTGCACTGCTCCAAAGAGACTTTTCCAAGCTTAACGCCAATGAGCGATTGACTGTATTAAACGTATCGGGATAACCAGGGAGTCCCTCTAGACCTCTGGAAACCATTCAGAAATACTACATTTAAAATGAATATCATATCATAAATAGGTTTGTCAGTCAAATTTATCTAAGTCGGGTATATGACTCGTCTCGACTCGAGGGTTATCACCTCAACGGCCATTTAGACTTTCAAAACCTGGATAATCCAGTAGGCAATTGTAGCCCAACAAGATGCTATTTTCAACCCGTTCTCTAGGTTGTAAGCTCATACTCTTTATGCAATGACAACTCAATCGCATATAAATTCACTTTGATTTCTCTTGTAAAACTTTCTTATGTTTTACTGTATTACCTCATGTAATACAAAATCGCGTAAAATACTCTTATTCTGTTAACACGGAAAAAATTCTTGAACGTATTATCTCTGTTACTGCTTTTTACCCAGTAAGTGATTTTTTTCTCAGATTTAAATAAATCTAATGACGGAATGATCACACGGCGGCAGAGCCGATTGCGGCGACCAAACCCTAGTAGTTTAAAACGATAATAATATTGCTTAAGTCCGTTTTCATAAAAAGCCCTTTGGAAGCTAGTACCCAAAATAATTTTCGTCATGTATATACAAACCCCCTAAGTCAGGAAAAATAGCCCATCAATAAGGTTCCCAGGAAAGATCTAGAGGTGAGCTGTAGCTTCTAAGAGACCTGCAGTCTTTCCTAGCCAGAACAGTACCAATGAACTACTCGACCCAACCATCTTTCTGTATATCTATGGTAAAAGTTGAAGGGTTTTGGCATAGAAAATAACATTGCAAAAATTATTAGCGTATTAATTATTTTTCCTCACGTAATGATGTCCAAGAGAGATACGTCCCCTAAGCCAGGTCGGACAGTACGCCATAGATACACTCTCATACCCAACCAACCAACGTATTCCCAAGTGGCCAAAAGAACTACAGAGGTGTCAATTTTACAGATTCGATTGGTTGATATTGATCACGGAGGCATAGCCCACTGTGGTGATCAAGCCTTAACATTTAAAATTTTGTCATTACAAGGGTAGAATTATTAAAACTCATAAATAATTTTAACATTATAACATTACAAATTATAAAACTTATAAACAATTAAATAAACACAGAATAATTTAATAAAGCATATAAACAATAAAATAAAGCTTAAAATAAAGCTTAAAACAATTAAATAAAGCTTATAAACACATAAGTCACCAAAGTGACTAACAAACAAAGATCAAACCACATATGTTTGAAAGAATTTTCCCCTTACCTATGAACTTTGAAGAACACTAAGCTTTATGAAGAAAAACTCAAGAACTTTGCTCAAGAAAAACAAAGAAAACTAGAGAAAACTATAAAGAGGGAAAAAGAGATTTCTTTGGAATTACATCAAAGAAATGGGGTGAAGATTTATGAAGAACCCTCACCCCTATTTATAGTGAACATGGCCGGCCAAGGGAGGGATAAGGAAGGAAGAAATTTGCTTGAACGATGTAAGCCATGATGATTTTAAATAGGTATTTTTAGGATTTTAGAAAAATCAAATAATTCTCCCATTGGTTCAAAACAATAAGAAGCAAAATATCTTCTCCCACTTGCATGAGAAGGGCGGCCAAGGGCTGGAAGAGGGAGGAGAGGATGTTACCTCTTTACCCTTTAGGGTTTGGGTGAAAAAGAAATAAAAATCAAGGGTAAAATAGTCTTTTCATAAACCAAAAATTGAAATTATTTGATTTAATTGATGAGAACCAATGAGATTACTTGAAAATGCCATGTTAGCCCTAAATAGCTTCATGCTGTCCCTTTTGGAATTTAATGATAGTGCAATCTCTTCGGTTTTCACCGTTTCATAGGTATAACTCTGAAAATAGAGTAGAAAATGATATTTTCAAAACATACACAGACATAATTTCTAAAATCCCCAAGTAAACAATTAAAAATAAGATATAAGGGTTTTGTGTCACGAAATTTTGCACTGCGAAACAAGGATTTTGCGCTATTCGCTCCCGTTTAGCGTATTTTTCAGTAAATTTTGAAAGTTTTTCAAAAATTTTAGAAAATCACGAATATTAAAAGAACCAACTTTTGTGAAGGAAGATAATTTTTGGGATTGGTTTGGCGTGTTCATGCTATTTAAAATCTACACCGTCAGTTACAACGAAAATCGTTTTCTGATTAAAACTCAACGTCAACCGAAAATTGTCCGTTTCAATATAGAAAGTAATTATGTATATTAAAACCATTTTTCTAAGATGAAAATAAATCAATAAACACATATATCACATAATATTCAAATAAAACAGAATAAAGACGGAAATGATACAAACAGAAATTACTACATAAGACTTAAAATTGGTTTTTCGTTTGAATTACCACACCAAACGAAACTTCTAATTTCTGTACTAAATAAAACTCTATTGTCCCTTTAGTTTTTATCTCAATCAATTCCTAGTCTCCGGGTATTTATATGTTCCCTAATTAACGCGTTACGTGATTTATTTTAGAGGAACTAAAATGGTAATATTTCTTATGTTCTTCTCTAAAATTCCAAACTTAATTTCTAAAATCCTTATATAACATCAAGTCACTATTTCAATCATCAAATATCTCTTTTAAATCCAATTTGAAATTTTCATATCGTTATAAAACTTATTCTGACAGTCTAAGACGTCCACATAATACTGTTTTGACTTCTAAGTCAGCTTTAAACCATTACTTATCTTATGAAAATTCCAAGAATAATCTTAATCCTCTAAAATTAACACTATGTCTCATAGAGTGAAAATTTGGGATGTTACATATGTGTTTATTGATTTATTTTTATTTTAGAAATGAAGTTTTAGTATACATAATTATTGTTAGTATAAAAAATGATAGTTTTCGTTTGACGCTGAGATTTAAACAGAAAACGGTTTACATTTTAACTGATGGAATAAGTTTTAAATAGCATAAAAATACTAAACCAACCCAGAAAAATATTTTACTTTAAAAATAGTGGTTTTCCATTATTTGGGATTTATGGGAAAAAATTTAAAATTTTTGAAATTTTTTTGAAAAATGCCCTGTTGTTGACAAATGATGGAAATACCCCTAGATTAAACCGTTTTAACCCTTTAAGTGATTTTTCAAAAAATGAAAATTGACTTTTTATTTTTAATTTATTATTTTTGGATTTTAGAAATTATTTCTGTATAGGATTGTGCAATTACTATTTTACCCTTTTGGGTTTTTTGAACATATACGCGATAAATGGCAAGTACCGACGACTTACCCTTTTCGTATTTTTTCCAAAAGATCTTCCATGAAGCTATTAGGGCTAGCATGACATTTTCAAGCATTCTCATTGGTTTTCATCAATTAAATCAACTATTTCAATTTTTGATTTATTAAAAGTCCATTTTACCCTTTCTTTTTCCTTCCTTTTCACTTTAAACCATCAATGGTAAAAATGGAATTTCACTACCCTCTCCCTCAGCCTTCATAAACTGCCCTTAGAGTGGTGACTCAAGGGTACTAGAAGGTTCTTGATCTTTTGAGTCATAAGCCTTAACTAATTAGAATTTAGTTAAAGGTTTTTTATTTAATTTTTCCTAAACTATGGTTGCTTTCCAAACCAACCATGGTCTCTTCTTGGGTTAGTGTTGGCCGCCCCCATCCACTATAAATAGGAGAGAGGGGTCTTCATATTTTTCTTGCACCAAAGTCTTGAAGCAATTTCAAGATTTTCTCTCTTCCTCCTTTGAATTCCTTTCTTTGAGTTCTTAGTTTCCTTCAAAGTTTTCTTTCGAAGTTCTTGAGTTTTTAGGTTTTGAATCTTCAAAGTTTATTTTTCTTCAAGTTTCACAAGGTAAGGAAAAAATTCTTTCAAAGTTATATGGTTTGATCTTTGTTTGCTAATCACTTAGATGATTTATGTGTTATAAGCTTTATTTAATTGTTTTAAGATTTATTTAATTATTTATAAGCTTTTATTAATTGATTATGAGTTTTATTATTTAAGAGCTTTTTTTATTAGTACTGTTATAATGATAAAATTATTTATGAGTTTTAATATTTGTACCGTTTGTAATGGCAAGATTTTAACTGTTGAGGCTTGATCACCTCAGTGGACTAGAAAAGTAATTAACCCGTTAAAATTTTTGTACTATTATTATCAATATAAAAAACTTTGTAGTTACTGTTAAATGATTTCGCAAATATATATAAAGGCTGACTGGGTAAAATGGTGCATATTGCGGGGTTCTCCTGGGAACTCTATCGTTGTACTGTTTGGAAGAAATTCCTGGTTTGGGGTCCTTTTGTATATATAAAACCTACAATATTTATCATAGATATACAGAAAGATAGTTGGATCGAATAATTCATTGGTATTGTTCTGGCTAAGGTAAGACCAGGTCTCTAAGAAGCTTTGGCTCACCTCTCTCTCCTGGGAACCTTACTAATGTGTTGTTTATAATTCCTGAATTAGGGATTTTGTATATACGTAGCGAAGATTATCTGGGGGTAAGCTTTGAAAGGGCTTTTTACTAAAAACGAATGTGCATTTAAATTATTGTCAATCTCTTCTCTCTTAAGATCGTCTGAAGACGACTATGCCGGAAAATTCAATCTTTGCTTTTATTACTGTCAATCTCTTCTCTTTTAATCGATCTCGGTGACTCTGCCTCGTTTCGATCTTCTTTTATGCTTTAATCATTTTTTCATATACCGTTTCACTTTAAACTGTTATGGTTTGATCGCATCAGTTCGGCACTGCCGCGGTGCGATCATTCTTTAATAAAACTACTAATGCTGGGAAAAATCAGATATCACATAATGATCAGTAAAATAAGTAACAAGTGTGAGAATTATTCATCTGTAAATAAAGCAAATAGGGTTTTACTTGAATATTATGGTTATACAAAAAAAAAGGTTTTATAGTTATAAAGGAGAATGTTGAAAGAGTATTTTACGAGATTTGGTATTACAAGAGGTAATACAGTAAAACGTGAGAAAGTTTTACAACAGAAACTAAAGGGAGTTTATATGCAATTTGAATTGTCATTGCATAAAGACGTATGAACTTACAACCCAGAGAGGGTTGAAAATAGTCTTGTTGGGCTACAATTGCCTATTGGGATTATCCATGTTTCGAAAGTCTCAATGGCCAAGTAGGTGATAACCCTCGAGCCGAGATGAGTCGTATACCCAACTTGGATAAATCTGACTGACGAACCTATTTATGATTTGGTATTCATTTTAAATGTACTATTAACGAATGATTTCCAGAAGTCTGGTGGGACTCTCTGGTTATTCTGGTAAGTTTACTACAACCAATCGCTCACTGGCATTAAGGTTTCAAAAGTCTCCTTGAAGCATTACACCGGTGTGTTTTCAGATATAGAAGTGGCATGCATAAATATATCTTGAAGCGATGATATATTTCTGTGTGTAATATGCGTGCTATATCCTGTGTTTCACTGTATTTAAATATAAGACATGATTTGTGTATGTGTTATAAAGAGTAGTTCTGTATATATGAAGCATGACTGTTGTGTGTTATATTTCTTGTGCTTTTCTGTTATGACTTGTAAAGATTTTCACCCTTGCGTGTTTTCTCTGTTGTGTTTAATATATGTGTTTAAGTAGATGATTTATCCGAGGAGTGGGTTGGTCCCTATCTGGCGGCTTAGTATTCGACCCCTTGAGAATGAGAGGGTGGGGTGGAAGATAAACCCAGAGACGTAGTGGGGCACATATTCTGGGTATGTGCTTACCACTACAGGTAGGGTAATAGACCAAATTGGAGAGTGGAGGTATGTGCTTACCACTACAGGTAGGGTAATAGA
This sequence comes from Glycyrrhiza uralensis, assembly GCA_030159175.1. Taxonomy (NCBI): domain Eukaryota; kingdom Viridiplantae; phylum Streptophyta; class Magnoliopsida; order Fabales; family Fabaceae; genus Glycyrrhiza; species Glycyrrhiza uralensis. The sequence goes on from BRZY01000007.1 coordinate 6,145,798, forward strand.
CCAAATTGGAGAGTGGAGAAACGTATAGTCTTGGACGTAATGCTAGCCCTTGAGTAGATGAGAGAGATCGTTTGGAAGAAAGACTGCATGGAAGAGTACACCCCGTTTTAGGGTTAGAAGGTTGTTGCTATTGTTACACCTTCAGTTGAGGACAGTTATATTGGGTAGTTAGTTTATGAATGGAGTGGCCCAGATTTTACATAGTAGCTTATATTACTTTTATCTAGTTTATATTTTATTTTTAGTTTTCTTAGAACTTTTTTACAGCTTTCGTTAGTTTTCCACAGATGCTTAGGTACAGTCGATCATTTTGTAAAACCTTATGCTTGTGCAGATGCAAGCTCTTTGATATATATATAAATATAATGAAGTTGTTTTTACACAAGTGTTTAATTCAAATTCTCAGCTTTTAACCTTCTACGAAAGGACTTGAAAGAATGAATTCTCCATTCTTTTTATCTTTTAGAAAAGGCAAAAATTGTACTCATATTTTTGGGAATAAAACATGGTTTTTAAGTCAATGTTATTTAAGAAATTTATGAAATTCTTAGTTACTATAGTTTAATATCCTTTTTAGAGAAATAGTGTTGTACTTGTTGGCCCAACTCTGCAACTTTACAAGGTCAATATGCACAAAAACTTGTTGTTGTGTGTTTCATTTAGACTATTCAATAAAAAAATGGGACAATTATATATTTTTAGGTCAAAAATGTCAATTTTCTTCAAGTTATAAAATTATCAAATCAGCAAAAAACAATTAAATTTGCTCGACTTGTGCATATATACATTTTCTTATCCGTAAACATGTATTTCTTATGCACATAATAGCTTAGCGGGGCCGGCTGGACAATTTAAACAATAAAAGAGAGTATTTGTTCTAAAATGGGATCCGTTATCAGATAGGAATTAATTTAAATTTGCAAATGAAAAAATTGTATATTTTTGATAGAGACCGGTTTCATAAATCTCTATGGTAGGAATCATTACAAAATTTTCAAATTTCAAATGATACATAGCTCTATGTATCACGCTGAAATTCATAAAAAGAATGTGTTTATTATAGAAATCAATTTAAAATCGTAGATGAAAAAGTTGTATTTTTGTAATATAGGCTAATTTTATAAATCTCTATGATGATGATTATTATAAATTTGTCAAATTTGAAAGGCTTAAATATATTTTCAGTCCCTCTAAAAATTTGAGTTTTGATCATTTTAGTCCATTAAAAAAAAGTCAAACATTTTTAATCTTTTAAAAAAAATTTGATTTAGGTCATTTAATTGAATTGACCATGGTGTTGTGCTGATGTGGCATACGTAAGTTCCTGTCATCACTTGACATATCATTTCAAATTTATAAGGATCTACTGATTAGGACTGACTCAACCTATGACTTTAAACCATGGTTACGGACATATTAACAAAATTTTACTCACACAGTAACTCTGAATTTAGAAAAAACCCAATTGTTTCCAGAACCCTTTCTTCCCTCTCTCACGTTGGTTTCATCAAAGAAGAAAAAGACTCTTCCCTCTCTCATGCTCTCACGAACGATGTAGTAGAAAACGGTGAAGCCTGCCTATTGCGTCGAACGTGGTTGCGCTGTTTGAAGGAGAAGAGGAAGCAAGGGACCTTATGTTGAGTTTAACATTTTAGTAAGGACTAAACTCAAAATGAATTACATTTACAAGGACTATTATATAAACATTACATGTTTATAAGGACTAAAATAAAAAACTATAATTTTTATAGGGACCAAAGTACATCAACTGAATCCAAACTTCCATTGATACATTCATCAAAAAATACGAAAAGCAGAAACCCAAAACCCCCAAATCATTTCCCTGGACAAGAACAGGTGAATGAAAATACAATACACATGAGACTAATTAAAAACCCCAATAAAACCATGCCAAAAGTTAACATCTTTGACTTGTTCCTTTCGTCATTGAGCTTCTTCTTGCACTTGGCCATTTTGAGATATTTCTTTTCCAATTCTTGTTCATACATTTCTTTCACTTTTGGACGTTGGATACCTACATGGCCATACATTTGTTCCACAGAATCTCCACACTTGCAAAGATCCTCTCCACAAACCACAGAAGACGAAGACGAATACCTACTAACGGATCTCTGAACTGCAGTTGAATTTTTCATACTTCTTGCTCGTTAGATCGTGAGAGAGGGAAGGGTCCTATTCTTCTTCGATGAAACCAGAGAAGAGAGGGATGAAACCAGCGTGAGGGAAGAAAGGGTTCTGGAAACAATTGGGTTTCTAATTTCAAAGTTATTGTGTCAGTAAAATTTTGTTGTTGTGTCCTTAACCATGGTTTAAAGTCATAGGTTAAGTCAGTCCTAGTCAGCAGGTCCTTATAAATTTGAAATGACGTGTCAAGTGATGACAGACACTTACGTATGCCACATCAGCACAACACCATGGTCAATTTACTTAAAGGACCTAAATCAAAAAAAAATTTAAAGGACTAAAAAAGTTTAACTTTTTTAATGGACTAAAATCAAAACTCGAATTTTTAAAGGGATTGAAAAGGAGTGTGCTAATTATTATAGGAATCAATTTAAAATCGTAAATGAAAAAATTGTATCTTTGTGATAGGGACCGATTTTATAAACCCCTATGGTAGGAATCATTATAAGGTTTTCAAATATCAAGTGATACAAATTGTATCTTTACGGATCATGTTGAAATTTATAAAAGATGTATCTTTATTGTAAAAATCAATTTAAAATCGTAGTTAAAAAATTTGTATCTTTGTGTTAAAAACCGCTTTTAGAACACAAAATCTTAAATGCAAAATTATTGAGAAAATGATACGCGGAAAAGTTGGCTAAAATTGCTACTAATATATTTATTTTCCAATTAAAAAAACAAATTTATTATTATAAGATTTTAAAGGGAAATCATTTACTAAAACCTAAAGATTTCACAAAATCCCAAATAGTTTAAAAAATATATACATTTTCAAAAAGTTAAATTAACTAAAGGTATTTCAAAAAAAATTAAGGGCATACTATTATATCAAACCAAATTTACCAAAACATAAATGATACTCTTGCTTCTCGTATGACTTTTATGCCTTCTACTTTTGATTAAAGGTTAGTTTTTATTTTTTTTCCATAATGGAAAAAAAATAAAAACTAACCTTTAATCAAAAGTAGAAGGCATAAAAGTCATACCGGCCAGAAGGAAGAGTATCTTTAATCGAAAGTATTAAGTGATAGTCACTGTAATGAAGGAGAATAATTATTGAAGAATAAAATGCATATGAAATGATAGAAGAAGAATAAAAAGAGAGAGAACGCAGAAAAACCATATCAAAGTAGGAAGAGTTGAAGAGAAACGAAAGTTTGCAGATGCAAAACAGTAGAAATTGAATAAAACCTTACGAAATAAATAAAAAGTTTCCTACCTTACTTATTTCTATGATATTATTTGATATAAAATAGGAAGAGATATAATAACAAATCAATTGTTATCTTACGGGTCAATTCAATTTCAATTAAAATCAATACATCAATACAATTTTGAATCAAATTAATACAGCAAATACAGCAAATACAATTTCAAATCCTTTTCAAATAAGGATTTCAATAAATACAATAAATTGAAATCATATCAATTTAAATTTAAGTGATTAATACATCAATACAATAGATACAATTTCAAATAACAAATGAAAACAATATGGGTATGTTTGTTTTAGATTTTGGTAGAATTGTGTTTGATAGAATTGTGTTTGAAGAATTGATTTTAAAAAATTTGTGTTGAGAAGAATTGATTTGTATTTGGTAATAATATTTTAAAAGTGTGTTCAGAAGAATTGATTGTGTTTGGATGTTAAATGTAGAATCACGTTTGATGTGTAAATATAAAGAATTTTGTGGGTCCCACACCCAAACGTGATTTTGCAAACGAAAAAGCAACTCAGGATCTCCTTCCATCAGAATTGATTCTGGATCCCAAAATCGCGTTTCAAATTTTCACGTTGGAGAAACAAATAGCTCACCTTTTTGCCAAAATCAAGTTTGACCAAATCAAACGTGATTTTGGCCTCAAACACACGTTTGAGAATCTAAAACAAACACTCATATCATAATGCTATATATAGTATACATATATATTCTCAGTAGGAATAATAAATGAAAGACTTAAAAATTAATTATGGTTATTATGCATAAAAATATATGAACAACATTTCTATCACAAATTTTCACAAAGCATTAATGACCTTATATTGATGGTGGCTTCGTATAAAACATTCAAAGATTTTTAATTTAATTATAGTAATATGAGATGAGATAAAACTTAGTGAGAGTGATCATGTATTTCAAATATATTTGAAGGAATAAAAAAAAATCTTTGAAGGAATGCTATAAATTGTGAGAAGGAGAAAACTAATAGATGTAAACAGAAAGAAAGAGAGAGAGCGATTGGAGACAATACAAAGGGAGGAAAAAGAGTTGTTTAGTATTTCTAAGGTAATACCCTTATCTTCTATTGAGTGAAATTATGTATAGTTTTTTATCTTGAATTCTTGATATTTTAACATCACAAACCAACTTATTACTTGCCTGATCTCAAGAAGATAGATAAATATTTTCCATAGTTAGTCATCTTAAAAAAATAAAGTGCTATGTAATATTTTCCTTTATTTGTTCATTCACTTTATATACTATTTACATCAAATTATGTATGATGTATTATTTAGTCTTCTTATTACTACTTATTGATTATTAAACATGAATAATTGAGAAGTCAAGCAAGGGGAACGTGATAATGGAAGGAGCAAGTTCAAGTTCAAATATCACTCGTCAACAGAGCAACAAGAAATCGTGTCCATCGTGTCTCAAAAGATGTCTCAACATATTCTTGATATGCCGAAAGAAAGACGGTGTATCAAATTCATTAAGAACTGTGGTGGAGAATACACAAACTCCTCAACAAACTCCTCGACTAAGTCGTGAACTATATATTATTGAGGAAGTACAAGAGGAATGGACAGAAGCACATTCCGCTTAAGATATGGGAAACTTATGTCGGTGTTTCTACTTATTTTTTGATTTAAATAAAGTAGGAGTTATTTGTCTTAGTTTTAGGAATTATTGTGTTACATATGGGGATTTTAATTACCTCGATAAATAGATTTTACCTTTTCTTTTATATCTATATATTTTTAGGAGTTTTATTTTATTTTAGTTAAGGATGTTAGGAAATTAAGACATTGTATTTTGGGAATTTGTTTTTACTGGTGTAGTTAACTGTGCAACGCGTGGGGCATACGCATTTTATAAATATTTATGAGGAAATATGTTTGAATAATTATAAAGAATTTGAGTTTTTTTAAATTATATAATAAACTACAAATTATCGTTATCTATTAAAAATAGTTGGTTAATTATTTGATTAATTCACAACTTTAAAGTAGAGTAGAAAAAAGTGTATAAATTGGTTGAAATAGTAAAATAGTTTAAATAGTTATTGTGACTAGGCATGACAAAAAAACCTGAAATTGCGATACCCACTTGAAGTCGTCCCGATTTTGATGGGACAACCCATAACTGCAATTATCTGTAAATCTATATTATAAACTGTCTCTACTTGTATCAATTATACCTACCGTGTACATGTCAAATTGTCTTGCACATTCAATCGGTAGAAACTTATTCCATGTGTTAATAAAGTGTAATTTTTGCCTTGTGATCATATGTTAATATGGTTTAACATAAAATGTTCATTTTCATGTACTATTTGTTGGGATAATGGCATCCAAGTGTCATTTTATTCTTTTTTATTTCCTTAGATAAAATCAAAATATTCCATATTTTTTGTTACTATATTTTGGCTTTTTTACTCATATTACTATCAGCTTTTATAACATAATATTACTATCTTTTATAACATTGTTTACTATTCCTAAAGGATTTCAACCGTTGGGTTGTACGTCTAGCTATTAATCAAATGCTTTTATTGACCTTCAATATATATGTTTCTTATATTAACTCCATTTTATCACACAAATAAAGCTATGTTTAAAGGGTTGTAGGCTGTATAAGTGTTTCTTACCGTTCGGATTTCTTCACGTTGCAATTCTTCATTAAAATGGCTTATTGATTTGTCTTTATTTGTATTATGGCATGGGCATTGTTTGTGAGGCTCCAACGTGTTTCTGGCCTCGAGTATACGGGTCCAGACACACTATTATGTAAAACTTGGGGGCAAAATTGGATATTGGATTGTACAGGAGGTCTGCCAAAATTTACTTTCAGGCTATTCCACGACACAGCTATCACTTTTTTTCTCTTTTATTTCCAACAATATATTAATTTCTCCTGTATACTTTCTTTTTTTATATATAATTTTTTCCTATATACTTTCATATATTTCTTCATCCCGTGTGTTACATATTATCTATAATTTCTAATTAATCAGTTTATATATTTATATATAGAAACAAATTTGAAAAAAAAAACTTAATTTTCTTAGATTAAAGAAAGTCTTCAATTATGTATGAGCAGCCTCCCATTTCTTTAGCCCAGTTGTTGCTTGCTAACTTGTTGAGAGTTTCTACTCCTAGTATTATTGAGTTTGTATCTTTGGGCTTCGGCCCCGTTCTATTCCAAAAAAAAGTCTTTGATAAATTAGTTGGTGATAAAATAATAAATAATAAAAATATATTTATATTAAAATTATCATAAAGCAAAATAAATGATTATTTAAATTATATATTAAAGTTTAATTCTTTAAGTAATTCAAATGTCGATGAGATTTCACGTAAAATATTTGGTACAATGTTATAGGCACAACTTTTTCTAGTATACTTTTTTTTGTAAAATGTATATCACATGTGCTATGTTTTATCTATAATTTTTACTTTAATCAATTTACATCTATATATTAATTTAGAAAATCTTTTAATTTTCTCAGAAAAAAATATTACTTAGATGATAAAGTAATAAGAAACAAAGAAATATTAATTCATGGTTGTTGCGTTTTATCCACACTATTTATTTTAATCAGTTTATTTATAGACGTTAGTGATAGAATAAATCAAATTTGATTGGCCAAAAGAAAAAAATTTAATGAATTAATTAGGTGAAAAATACTAAATGAGAAAGAAATAATGACTACAACGTACATCAATTATGATGAAAGAAAATATTTTTTATTATCATTTAAAGTTTCATGTTTTAAAAGCACTCAATATCACAAAGGTACAATATTTTCAACTACAATTATAAATTAATTTATATAATAAAGATACACTTTTTATGAATTTTAACATGATCCCTAGAGATACAGTTTGTATCAGTTGAAAATTGAAACATTTATAATGATTCATCATAGAGAATTATAAAACCGTCTATCACAAAGATATAATTTTTTTCAACTACGATTTTAAATTGAGTTCAGTAATAAAAATACACCTTTTATGAATTTCGACATGATCTTTACAGATATAATTTATATCGTTTGTAATTTGAAAAATTTACAAAGACTCCTATCATAGAGATTTTTAAAATCGGTCCCTGTTACATATCATCTACCATTTTTAATTGATTCCTATAATAAATACACTCTTTTTATAAATTTCAACTTAGTTCCTAGCAATATAATTTGTAGAAAACTAAAATTTTAAAAATTTATAGTAATTCCTATCATAGAGATTCATAAAATTGGTCTCTATCACACAAATACAATTTTTTCATCTATGATTTCAAATTGACTCCTATAATAAATGTAACATCCTAAAATTTTACTCTACAAGAAAAGTGTTAATTTTAGAAGATTAGAATCATCCTTAAGATTTTTAGATAAAGTATAATGATTTAGAACTGACGTAGAAGTCAAACGGTACATTACGGACATTCTTTACTGTCAGAATAGGTTCATAATGAATATGAAAAATTCATACTTGATTCCCAAAAGGTATTAAAGGATATAAAATAGTAACTTGATGTTCCATAAAGGTTTTAGAAATTAAGTTTGGAATTTTAGAGAACAGTATAAAGGAATATTGTTGTTTTAGTTCCTCTAAGAGAAACTACGTAATCTGCTAGTTAAGAAATGGATAAATACAGGAGAAGGAGAAATAGTTGAGATAGAGACTCTAGGATCTAGTATACTTTAGATAGTATAGAAAATAATAAGTTTTGTTTGGTATTATAGTTTAAAACCGTAAAATAGTTAAGTCTTATATAGACTTCTGTTTTCTATTTTCTGTCTATTATCTGTTTTATATGAAATTGTGTGATCTAAGTGTTAAGTAAATTATGTTGGTCTTATAATTAAGGTTTTAAAATACTTATCAAATTATTTCATTGAAACAGACATTTTTTCTTTGACGTTTGGGTTTTTACAGATAACCGTATTTACTGTAATTGACGGATAAGATTTTAAATAGCTAAAGTATATCAAAACAATCCAGAAAACAAAACTTCCTTCACAAAAGTTGGTTATTTTAATATTTGTGATTTTATGTAATTTTTCTATAATTTTTAGAAAAAATAAATTTAGAAATTACCGTTTTGGTCCCTATAGTTAACAGCGAGAACTAAGAACTGATTCAGAGACCGAATTGAGGTCAAAAAGAGATTTTTTCAAAAGCTTAATCATGTTTTTACATTTTTTTTGGGATTTTTTATATTTATTTCGAATTTTTTTAAAAAGCAGATAAAAAGTTACTTTTCAGTCCCTATAAAGCACAAGAAAATAGGGTTTTCAGAGCGAAAATGGATTTTTAGTGATCAGGGCATGCTCAAAATAATTTTTCAAAAGGGATCATTAGCATTTATATTCAATTTGTGATTTTTGAAAATTATCTGGGAATTTTCTGAAAAATGTCTGTTTTGCACTTACGGCGCGTCCGTTTTCGTTTGTTTATGCGAACCGCGAAGCATACCCTTACCGTAAAAATCTAGAAACTCTTCCATGAAGCTCTTAAATGGTATTTTCGAGATTCCTCGTAGATACTCATCATTTAAATTAATTTTTGAATTTTAGATTAGTGAAAATACCATTTTACCCTTGATTTTCACTTAAAACTACCAAAACCTAAAGTTTTTAACCAAACTATCAAATGGCTCTTATTTTCCCTCACTTGGTTGACATCATCATCAATTTTAAGCCCTTAGATGTGTTTTTCTATATGAGTCATGAGGCTTAGTCATAAGCTTAAGCCAATTAGAAAAAGGATTGATTAAACCTAATTAGTAATTAGGCATTTTAGGAATCATGACTTACATCACATGATCTTTTTCCTTCCTTCCTTGTCCCTCCTCATGGCCGCCCCTTCCCCTATAAATACTCATATTGTGCTTCATAAAACTCACAAACCAAGAAGTCTTGTGTTGACAAGCAAGATCTCTCTCTTTTTCTCCTTAGAATTCTTAAATTTCTTACTTGGTGTTCTTGGTTTTTCAAGCCTTGTTCTTCCAAATTTTTGTGGCAAAGGTAAGGGGACATCTTGCAAATTAATTTGAAAAGTATGAGTTTGATTCTTGATTGTGTTTGAATTGTGTGTTTTGTGTGTTAATTGTTATAGCTTTTATTTATGCTTTATAATTGTTTTATGGCCTTAATTTAACTGTTTTGTGCTATTTATAAATTATAGTATTATAATGCCCAACTTTCTTTAAATTTTCATGTGAGTAAGGTGGTTATGATAAAATTAATTTTGAGTTTTTGTAAACATACAGTTATAATAGTGAAATTTAGATTTACCGTAAATATGATCCTAGGGTAAAGAAAATGCAATTTATTCTTTTGTGAAAACCCTGATATTGTCTATCATTGATATACAAGATGATAGTTAAGATAAATGGTTTATCAGTATGAGTTTGTCTAGCAAAGACAGAGATCTTTGAAGGGGCTTTTTAAGTCCGTCTCTCTTTCCTGAGAACTGTATTGATACGCTGTTTGGCGAATTCTTAACCTAGGGACCCGATATATACGTGACTAAGATAAATTGGGAAAGAAGTGATTTCTTAATAAATGTAGATATAAATAGATTGGGTTGGATAAAAGAGTATAACAGTAAAGGATTCTCGGTGAATTCTACTGTTATAGGATCTGTTGGATAAAAGAGTATAACGGTAATGGATTCTCGGTGAATTCTACTGTTATAGCATCTGTTGGATAAAAGAGTATAACGGTAATGGATTATCGGTGAATTCTACTGTTATAGCATCTATTGGAAATTTAATATGACGGTAAAGAATTCTCGGTGAATTCTACAGTTATATTATCAGTGGAAAATATCGAGTGGGTATCCAATATGTATATATATATATATATATATGATTTACTCGGTTTAATTTTCAATGTTTATGGCAGTGAAAATTAGTGAGATAGGCTTTCAATGGGCCTCTTTCCTGGAAGATAACTTGTAACGCACCTTTTTCCCATAAGGATTGTTACGTAAAAATCATAAACTTAATGCGGAAAATCGTCTTTCATAAATAAAGCTTACCAAAATTGGTGGCTAATTTTTTTTTTTTTAAGATAGATAAGTACTCTCATGAAACTTAGTCATCCAGAAACTCAGAAAGAAAAACATACATCATATATATATATATATATCATCATGTCAATATACACAGATCTTGCGCCCGCAAGTATAATCTTGAACCACAACAGAGTGGCCAAAATACAACATCCTGACATAAGGAAAATAAAGCGATAAAACTAAACCTAGGAAAGCAGTAAATCAAAAGGTGTGTTAAATACACGACATAAAATATCTACATCCCCAAAACCTAGGCTGGTCGGCCAACTAATAACCCACAACCTAGCACTTTACACCTCCCCGCCTAGAGACCTAAGGCGATGACGTCTCCTCAGGATCCTCCTCTTCCTCAGACTCGGACTCCACGAGCCAACCGCACCCAGGCTCATCTTTGACCTTCCTCTTACCTCTCCCTGCATGTCCTGATGGTCCGGCAAAAGTGTCAAAAGAACAGCGAACAAAACGTCCAGAATGCGCGACGTATGGAACAGGAAGTGTCGGTCGCTCAGACTCAGGTGGTGGAGTTGATGTCACAGGTGTAGCCAACCTAGGCAAGTGTGCCCTCTCCAAGGAACTCTTCCTTAGAGTGCGACGAATCAGACGACAACGGTTAGATACCGATCTGGCTATCCGCTGAGATGTAGGCCTCCATTCCTCCCTCGTCTCTCTCCTAGGCTGCGCCGTGGGCGAAACTCTGGTCTCTCGGTTCTCCAAAGTGATACTGCGTGCAAAGGGTGCATCTCCCAGCCAGTAGCGCATCCTCTCGACGGGTATGTAGACGTCCAAAACCATGTCCCTCTCCAAAACCTCTTCGGGGCCCAACACTCCTCCTCTAGTTCTGACCCGTATCCAGTCACAGTGGCCCATTGGGAGATGGGATCGTAAGTCCATCCCCCACCATCGGCCTCACGAGGCCGGAAGCACTCCCTCACTCGGGCTATCAGAGGTCTCGAAGTAGACATTTAAGCATAACGTACATAAAATAACAGAAAAACACGCAAGGGTGAATTTCTTTGCACAAGTTGAAAGTCCACTGAAAGGATGTATACAAAAAAGAAAATACTACGTAATACATTCCAATAATATATATATAGCTACTCTTTCGCAAATCTTCCTCTATGATATTCATACACCAAAAGAGAGCACATCATCAAATTAAACACACAGTCAAACACACACATAGCACTCTAGCATAATGCATGTCACTTCAATATCTCTTTAATACACCAGTGCACTGCTCCATGGAGACTTCCTCAACTAAGTAGAGCAAAATGGTTGTAGCATAAACCTAACATAATAAACCAATCGGTCCCCTTTTTCATGGACATGGTAACCATCGGTCCCCTTTTCATGAACAGGTTTTACAATTATTCAGTAGAACTACTATCACCATAACATAATAAACCAATCGGTCCCCTTTTTCATGAACATGGTAACCATCGATCCCCTTTTTCATGAACAAGTTTTACAATTGTTCGGCAGAGCAACATAATAAACCAATCGGTCCCCTTTTTCATGGACATGGTAACCATCGGTCCCCTTTTTCATGAACAGGTTTTACAATTATTCACAGTCCATTACATAGGATTGTATGCTCTAATTTGAAAAAAGCCACGTCTTTAATGCAAATGACAATATATTTGCAATCACACCAATATGATTAATGCGGTCCCTCGTCTTAAAGTTTTTGTCGTCACGTGTTAGCTTCCTTCCAACAACGTGTAGCATTAATGTCTTCAAGACTTCATCGTCACCACGTTTTGATCCTCTTCAATGCCTTTTTAAAACGTTATTTGAAAACATAAGTTTTTAGAAGAAATTCCTCTTTGAATTCTTAAGTTCTTCTTTTAACTTCTAACTCTCAAATCTTTATTATTTTACTTCCCACTCTTCATTGTAAAAAGATTTAATCAAAAATCTTAGTTAAGTTCTTTGATGATTTTACTTAAGTTCCTTTACTTTAAGTATTTACAATTATGACCCCCTAAGAAGTCCAGTTTCGCAGTTCAGCCCCTAATTTTTTGAAAAATTAGGTTTCTGGCCCAAAATGCCCAGACTTCGCACTTCTGCCCCAAAACTTTTGTAAATTATGTTTTTGGCCCAAAGTACCCAGACTTCGCGTTTCTGCCCCAAAACTTTTGTAAATTTTGTTTTTGGCCCAAAGTGCCCAGATTTCACGTTTCTGCCCCAGAATTCCAGAAATTTATATTTTTGGCCCAAAAGCACCCAGATTTTGTTTTTAACCCCTTAAAAATCTGAAATTTTATTTTCTCCCTCATTAATTAATTTTCTAACTCACTTAGAGTTTTATGGAGAAGAAAGATTTAGTATGAAATGTATTCAAGACTTATGCTTAAAAACTTAATGAAAATTTATCTAATTAAGTGTTAACTTGAATTCTAATTAATTCATTTGATTTCATTTTGGAAAACTTTTTCATTAAAGCTTTTAAACCCTCTTCCCACACTTAATCAAATATTTTCAATCCAATCTCAATCACATTGAATTAAAACATATGAAACATCCAAGAATCAACATTCATCAATTAGGTAAGAACACAACCAAGGCATACATCAAACATACACTCAAAGTAATCTTTCATAACATATCAATATACATCATGAACATAGCATAAAGCATACTTCACCAAGCATACATTTAGGCATCTAAAATCAGCCCAAAGCATACATATGATTTTTCCAACAACACATAGGCTTATCAAAAATTATCATGCCTCAACCAAAATCATAGTTTAACTCATATACATAAATATATAAAATTACATATTACTAATAGAATGAAACTCATTCAAACACCTAATATGAAAACTCAAGTCTTTGAGTTTTTCATGAAACATACACCATACACATACACATCCTTCCCAACTTATTGAGAAAATCCCCTTACCTCTTGAAGCTAAGGAAAATGGGCTAGTCACCAAAATCACCTTCACTCTTCACCAACACCAAGTGGCCTCCTTGAAGCCTTGATGTTCCAACACATAGAAAAATTAACCTTTCACAAAATACACCAAAATAAAATCATAAAAATGCAAGTTTTATGCAAACCACCAAACCCTAAAGAGTAAAAATTTTGAGTAGATGAATACTTACTCAAACTTGAAAGCAAATGGATCCAAAATAGTTTTCAAGTTTGTAGGTTCCAATGAAGTGAACCTAAACCAATAAAAATCTCCCTTTTAGTAAAGAGAAGAACACAACCTTCATGGAAAATGAAAGTGGTGGAAATGAAAAAATGAAAGAAGTTTATGGATTAGAATGATGATCCAAACCATTTTTGTGAAGCTTGAATGGTCAAAAACCCAACAAAACTCAAGTTTTGGCTATAGAGGAAAGCTTGGAGAATGAGAGAAAAATGGAGGATTTAGATTCAAATGAAGAAGATGAAGTAAAAATGAATTTTCTCTCTCCCTTCTCCCTATAGGAATTCGGCTTACCCAAGGAGAGCATGGGGGAGGTATGGGCTTGCATGCTTTTGGTGGTTGGGAGTCATACCTCTTTTACCTAATTTTGAAATAATTCAAAAATCAACCTATTTGACCCAATTGACTTTTGAGATATTTTTGAGAGTGAAATCAGCCCTCTTGTTCACCCAATTCAGACCAGAAAATGGTGGGATTAAATCTCATCAAATTAGGGTTTAATCGGTCGTTCAAAGTGGTAAAACGCGTAGTTTTTGAACCCCTTTTTAGATAATTATTTTTCTAAAATGGGTAAAATCATGAGAAATAAATTTTATGACTTGAATATAATATAGAAAAAATTTAGAAACCCAAAACTAAATTTTTGGACTATTTTTCATGTTCCGGTTGCGCCCGGTTTACCCGTAAAGCTCCAAACGCGGGTAAAACAAAGTTTTTCTGAAAAATTTCTAAAAGTCACAAATATTATAAAAATAACTTTTGGTTCGTTAAAATATTATTTTGGAGTAAAAATGACCTCCAGAAAAATACTGGACCCCATCCCCGCATCAGGAGAGAATGCGGTTCCCGTAAAACTCAGTTTTGCAAACTCTACTACTCTCGACTCCTCTAAAATAAATATAAGATATTACTATCACTATCCTCACCTCAAGATCCCAAAAATCATTAATTAAATAATTTTAATTAAATTAAATAGGATTAAAAATCAATAAAAATGATATATAAAATCAGGGTGTTACATAACTAGTGCTTAAGTATTTCAGCAAAGAAACAGCTTGATCTCTTTCACTGAGTCTATATATAATCATTTTAAAGTTGGTCATTGATCACGAAAGACGGCTCTGCCGCGGTGTGATCCTTTCATCTTCAAAATTAATTAAGCCGGTAAATTAATCAGCTTTACTTCACTCACTAAGTCTATATCAAGTTTTCAAGAAAGCTGGACACTGATTACCGCAGTCGGCTCAGCCGCTATATAATTATTCCTTTACCAAAATCTATTTAAAATATGAGAACAGACACTTGCTGACTAAAAAGTGGACATAAGTTTAAATATTGTTAATCTCTTTTCTCTTGATCAATCCTAGGTGGCTCTGCCCCGTTTTGGTTTGCTTGAAATGAATTAATAACCTTTAGTTTATATATCGAATCACTCTGTTAGGATGCTCACCTCAGTTCGGCTCTGCCGCGGTGTGACCAGTCATAAATTGACTTATTGAAGCCAGACAAATAACTTAACTCATAAACGATCCGTAAAATGGGTACAAAGAGCAAGAGCTATTTATTTAAAAATAAGAAAAAGGGTTTTCTGATATAAAGAGAAAGATATGGATTTTAACAACTATTTCTTCATTCAAAAGTATTTCTATCCTAAAGGGAAGTGTTGTTTCATACAAAGTGTTTAGACAAAGACATAAAGATTTTAAGAGAAGCTATAGTAAAACAGAGGAAGTTTTACAAAGAGATTTTGTGTGCAAATTAGACGGTCATTGCATAAAGACGTTAGAGCATACACTCCAGCTAGGGGTTGAGAATAGGGTTTGGTTGGGCTACAATGGCCTACTGGGATTATCCAGGTTTCGAAAGTCTCAATGGTCGTGAAGGTTGATCCCCTCGAGCCGAGACGAATCGTATACCTGACTTGCATAAATCTGACTGACTGACCTATTCATGATTTGGTATTCATTTTAAATACGGTATTACCAAAATAATTCTTAGGGGCTCAGGTAGGATTACCTGATTATTCTGTTAAGTTTACCGCAGCCGGTCGCTCAATGGTGTGAGGTTGGAAAAGTCTCCTTAGAGCATTACACCGGTGTGTTTTGAGAGATATTGAAGTGGCATGCATAAATATACTTGGACTTGGTGATATATATTATTGTGAATGCATTGCTTTTGTAGGGTTCCAGCACAAAGGTAAGATCTGCTTAAACGATATCTGTTTATAAGTCTTGATTGATCTGTTAATTTTTATATGTGTCTTGATGTGCGAATTGGTTGATATATAATCTGTGTTTTGGATGTATTTGTACTTTACTTATTACTTTGTTTAGAATTTCACCTTTGCCTACTTTTATGTTGTATTGATACATGACTGAGTAGATAATTTACCCAAGAAGTGGGCTAGCTCTTAGAAGAAGGATCTGAAGGAAGATGCTGCATAAATTGATAGAGATTCCGAGAAGAATTTGTATTTACTGTCTTAGATTGGGGTAGATGTCAAGAGACTGAATTGGCTCAGATGTACAATTTATTTAAACTTATACTTGTACTGAAGCAAGATCTTTATATACATATGAGATGAGATTATGCTCACAAAAGGTATTGATCATATTTCCGCATTCAAAAACATTTTGAAAAGAATTAGGGAAACATATTCCCCATCCTTCTCATCTTTTAGAAAAGCGAAAAATTTTACCCACATTCTAGAGAATGATTACTAACTTTTATCAAAATATTTTCTAAGTCTTTGTGAAACTTTTGGTTACTATAGTGTAATATCCTTTTTGGAGAAAGGTGTTACAATAAACGCACTTCTTTTATGA
Source organism: Glycyrrhiza uralensis (assembly GCA_030159175.1). Classification (NCBI taxonomy): domain Eukaryota; kingdom Viridiplantae; phylum Streptophyta; class Magnoliopsida; order Fabales; family Fabaceae; genus Glycyrrhiza; species Glycyrrhiza uralensis. The sequence goes on from BRZY01000007.1 coordinate 6,162,308, forward strand.
ATTTCATCGTGGTCCCTAGGGATACAATTTGTATCATTTCAAATTTGAAAAGTTTATAACGATTGTTATCCAGATTTACAAAATTGATCCCTATCACAAAGATACAATTTTTTCAATTACGATTTTAAATGGATTTCTATAATAAACATGCTCCTTTTATGAATTTCAACATGATCCCTAGAAATATAATTTGTAAATTGAAAAATTTATAATTACTTATAAAATCTGTACAACTTTTCTCAAATGCTTTTACTAAAACCTAAATATTTCACAAAAATCCAAATAGTTTAAAAAATATATACATTTTCAAAATGTCAAATTAATTTAAGACATTCCAAAAAAAAATTAAGGGCATAAAATTTATATTAAACCAAATTTTTCAAAATAGAAACTTTGAATTGGAAAATTAAATAATTTATATGTATTTTTCAATTAAAACAACTAATAAACTATTGCATATAGTTTCTAAAATAAATTTATCCTAAAAGATACAAAAAAAAACCGCTATAAAATATATAATTATTGTTATCTCATAACGCCAGCCTCTGCAGGCTTAACCACTCAACCAATCCTAGAACAACCCTTCTTGATTGGGAGCTACGAACAAAGTGTAGAAAGAGTTTTTGTGTAATACAGCTCAAATCACTCAGAGTGCAATGCAAAATGAAATCTGAGCTTAAATCACTCCTCACAATTTACAAGAATGCAAGTAAAATAGAACTTGAGAAGTGGGTTCTTGAGAAGAATGATTCTTTTATTTTTGCAAAGCTGAGAATGATTTTGATCTTTGATAAAGCAAGCAACCAACTGTTCAGTTGTTAATCTAGCTTCATTTGTAGCAAAAATCTTCAAATCAACCGTTAGTAGCCGTTAGACACAGCCCAGAGTGTATCTTTGAGTTTCTGTAGTCTTTTTGTCATTTTTGACAGTGTGGAATATTTTTTAATAACTTGCCAGCAAGGATTCTTAGCACCTTTCTGATGAATCCTTTCTGAGCAAGTAGTAATCTTTCTTATCAGTAATTCAAGCTTGGAATCTTCAAGATTTGTTCCTTTAGATGCTTGAATACCCATGAGAAAGTGTGAGAAAGAGCTTGAACAACCTTTCTGATGCTTTCTCATCTGCTGCTTTGATATCCTTTCTTGTCATGTTCATGCATCTTTTTATCAAGTGTCTTCTTGTTATCACTTAAGCTTGAGCACATTTCTGATGGTGAATGCTTCATTATTCTTAGTGACACATTTCTGATAACCTAGCCCTTTTGACAATGTAATAATAAGCTTGAGAAATATATGTTTTTTGAACATACTTAAACTCAAATTTGTTAGATACTAAGTAACTCAGAACACTTATAATTTGTCTCAGAAGTTTGTTATAATTAAAACCATAGGGTTCTAAACTCAACAGTGCATGAGACCCTTCAATCTCTGATTTAAGCCAAGCCCAAACATCAACCTGAGAAGATGTTAGAAACAAAATCCAAGGCCCTCCGTAGACGGTGGGAGTTTGGGCAATCCCAAAGGAAATGGAGCATGGATTCCTCAAGGGCCTTACACCTTGTGCAGATTGTTGGGGTTCAATGGGGTAAAATTTTAAATTTTCTATTTAGAAAACAACCCATTGGCGGGAAAAATCTCGTGCCAAAATCACTAGCAACATACATTGAATCACAAAGTTAAAGACATTACCTTTACGACGAAGAGTTGAGGTCGATCACCAAGTGCTCCAAGTGTAGAGGTGGGCACCTCTACTAAGTCCATGCAAGTGATGCCCACTGGGAGCGGTGCTAGCCGATGGTAGGAGCCAGAGAGGTGAGAGGTGAGGATTACAGTTTTGAGCGTGTAACTGGTCAGATGACCTTTGCTGGTAGGCGCCCCCTATCTTGTATTTATTATAAAGGATAGGGTTTATCTACTTTATCCATTACTCACCCCATTAGGTCTTAATGGTAGTAATTGTGAACCCTCCTCCAAGAACTTTCTTCCACATGTCAATCTAGGAGCATTTTATGGATGAGGTGTCTTCCTATTATGCCTTCCGGCCAGTTTTAATACACGTGTCATACTCTGAAATAGTTTCTATTTTCAATTTACATTTCATTAATAACAATTTATTCAGCTGTTTTTTTTTTGTTTCCTTTTATATTTGTTTTCTAGCATTTGAATAGGAATTACTTGCTCTTTTTGGATTCAATCACCATTAATCTATAATCTATATAAAGATGAACCTTCTCGAGGTAGACTTTTATAAGTGTCGCTCTAGGAGCATTTCAAGGCTAAATTGACAGACTTTGATAGGTGTCGCTTTGAAAGCATTTCAAGGCTCAATTGATTTGATTTGATTTGAATATATTTATTGATTATATTTGATTTTTTGCTCATTTATTTGAAATTGGATTTGATTATAACAAATTGTATTGTTTTACATTTAATGCCTTCTTCTAATACTTTAAATTGATTGTTATAATAAAGACTTGCTTCTTTTGAATTTCAAAATAATCTCTAAAGATCTCATAAGTGTAACACCCTCTTCCCCGGAGGGCATTACACTTAAGAAACCAACCCAAACATGGAAGTTAAATTTCATTAAGTCTGGTTTTTTTTCGGAAAATTGCTATAAAAAATTATATTAATTTTCACAAATGGATTTTCTTTATTATTATTATTATTATTATTTTTAAAAGAAGCACTTAAGTGAACAGACATCAAACAGTAAATAGCATAGGGAATAAAAATTCATTTATTAATAATAGAGTGTATCATATACAAGGATGTTTTCTCCCAAATAAGAACAGACTCCCTATGCTGGTCAAGCACTGAAAAATACTACAGACTCCAACAAGAACCCAACTCTTGGCTTCCTACGTATGCGGCTCCCACTGTCTTGATGTACCGCTGTACTTGCATCCTCATAGACATCTAGCGATGACTAATCTACCGAGCTAGTGATCCATCTATATGAATCATGTTCCAAAGAGCACAAAACATATAGGCAAGGATCAAAATCTCTTTCGCAATTATCACCATAATCACACAACTAGCACACCACAGAGATTTATGCAAATTCATATTATGACCATTTATAGCAGAAATCACTCACACATGCATAACGTAACATAATCAGTGTAAGTCACACAGGCACTCCTTGACAACTTCACACAAAAGTAACATCTCATTTTCACACAGAAGTAACACCTCATATATTTATACACACAAAGCACTTCAATCTTCCTTTCTCTTTTTCAAATATTCGACATGCAGTCACGAGCACTTAGCCCGCACTCCATGGAGATTACTTTCCCAAACTCTTCATATATTCGACACTCAGTTACGAGCATTTAGTCCGCACTCCATGGAGAGTACTTTCACACAGCACGAAATGTCAATTAGTATTTCCAGAAGCACACAGCTCCTCGCACACTGCATTTGACACACAGCCCTTTTACACACAGCCCTTTGCACACAGTAATTTGGCACACAACCCTTTTTCATACAGCACTTGGCACACAGCCCTCAACATTTAAATGGCAGATAGCCTATGGCACACAGCCTCTCACATAGCACACAACATTTAATGGCACACAGCCTCTCACATAGCACACGACATTTAATGGCACATAGCCTATGACACATAGCAATTCTCCCATCACACTGTTGGAACCAAATTGGTTAAAAGTGTTTTTAATACAAAAACTCCCTAAGTGATTTTATGGTTTTGATGATAACAAAATGTATTAAGGTTTTTACAAGGGATAATCAATTTGTATTAAGCTGTACAATGTATAAATGCTGCCTAACTAAGCTTATTGCAGTCTGCGTCCAATCAGTTCTTCTTGACATTGGCTGGCATTCAAAGTGAGCCTTGCGTCCAATGTTGGCACTGGAATGGACACAAGAATTTTGCGTCCAATGTTGGCACTGAAATGGACACAAGAATTCTGCGTCCAATGGTTGAGCAGAAGGAAGAGTTCTGCATCCAATGTTTCAGCACAAAGGCAAACAATGATTGTGCGTCCAATAATTCAGTACAAGGCACAAGGACAATTTCATACGTCCAATGATTCATAAGAAGGCATTGAAGACTTAAGTCCAATGTTCAGGATGTGCTCTTGACCAAGGTACAGAATGCTGATCGTCCAATGATATGTACAAGGCAAGACTGGCATAAGTCCAATGATAAGAACAAGGCAATACTGGCAGAGTCCAATGTTTTTATGAGAAGCAGAATTGCAGTAAGAGTCCAATGATTTTCAAAGGAACAGATTCAGTGAGCGTCCAATGCATATGAAGGACAAAAGTCCAATGTTCAGCATGAGCAAGAGTGCAACTCTGCGTCCAATGAAACTGAACAAACAAAAGAACTGCTCTGCGTCCAATGAAGTCAGAGTTACTCAAGCATTGTTCTGCGTCCAATAAATGAGAAGAACAACAAGAACAAAGTGTTACACGATGAATGAAGCAAAGTAGGACAAGTTCTCAGTCCACTATTCATCGTCCAATAAAGCAGCATAACAAAGTGCAATTGAAAGCATCAGGTATGCGTCCAATGTTTGCATGAGTTCTGTGCAAATTGGTAAGTGCAAAGGTATGCGTCCAATAACTTGCTAAATGCTGCGTCCAATGTTTCATATATTCTGCGCCCAATACATAACACGCAGAATCCATTTGATTGTCAATTGTTGCTCTTGCATTTGATTATTAAACAATTTTATTGAGCCAACAATTTGATTTGAATAGCTGTACACAATGCTTTTCTGTACAACCTATTGTCAACGTTTGTGAATGTACTTTTGAAAAGCATAAAGTACTGTGGAAAGTGTACTAAGAGAGAGAATGTACTTTTAACTACTCTATATATCTCTGAACACATCTTTCTGCTTTACACAGTATATTCTCTCTGTCTCAATAAGATATTATTATTAACCACTGTACAATTGAGACTTTGAGTACAGGTTGCTTCTGATTTAGGAGAAAGAAACGCAGACATGCACAATGAAGTAGATCTCCTCAGAGCAACGGGAAAATAGCATTAAATGCTATTTGAGAACGGTAACTTTTATGAGAGCTGAAGTTGAGCAACTGAAGAACAAGTCTGAAGCTTCACTACTCTTATAAATACCGAGAAGCAAGAAGAAGAATACAAGATACTGAACAACGAAAAAGAAAGAGCAAAAACGCTGTGCAATCTTTTATACTCTGTATTGAAAGTCTTGTATTTCTTTATCTTCTTGTAAAAGAGAGTTTGCTTAACTCTCAAAGTGCTTTAGATTTCATATCCTCACTTGTGTGAGTTAGACAGCACTTGAATCAAAACTCTGCTGAGTTGTTTAGCCTGAAGAGGCTGTGTTCAAAGAATACTTGGGGTTTAGCCTGAAGAGGCTGCGTCCAAAGAATACTTGGGTTTTAGCCTGGAGAGGCTGTGTGCAAAAAATACTTGGGTTTTAGCCTGAAGAGGCTGTGTGCAAAGAATACTTGTACCTATCTAGTTTGATAGTGAAATCTCTCTAGTTTGAGGGGACTGGACGTAGCTCTTAGGAAAGGGTGAACCAGTATAAAAACTTGTGTTATTTCTTCTTTCCCTTAACTCCTTTTATATTTGTGTTTATTACTAACCAAGGGGATTGAATTGATTTTGTTTAAACAAGTTTTTCATACACCTCAAATCGCACAAAGAAAACAAGTTTTTAAACCAAGAGGGAAACCTCAGCGTCCAATCTTTTGTGCGTCCAATATTTCACATTTCTGTGCGTCCAGTGTTTTAGCACTCTGTGCGTCCAATATTTCAGAAAACACTGTGCGTCCAATATTTGAACCAAGCTGTGCGTCCAACGTTTTTAACAGCCAGCGTCCATCATTTGCGAAAAGTTTTAAAAGCTTAGAAACACAATTCAACCCCCCCTTCTTGTGTTTCATCTTGTTACCTACACACACAACATTTCTCAATCACACAGAATTTACATCACACAGTACTTATCACATTGAATGCATATCACACAGAATTTATTTACCTCACCTTATAGACAGTTAGTCCCATAATCTTTTCTCATCGTCCATTACTCAGCCTCCTTAAACACATAGCTCTCTCTTCGTTTATGTTTTATTCTAAAACTTTCTTTTAAATGCTAGGTTTATTACTCTTGAAATCCTAGACTTACATTATATCTTCTTTTACTTTTACAAATCACTTAGGAAGAACTTTTTCAGGAAAACTCATTTCCTTTAGGCTTAGCCTTTTTAAGAAATTTTTTTATAATTACATTTCTAACCCCAAAATGCCCAGATTTTCATTTCTGTCCCAAAACTTTCAAAAATTACATTTTTGGCCCAAGCATAGTTCTTTTACAGATTCAGTCCCTGTATTTTCGAAAATGACATCTTCACTTTCTATTTCAGAACTTTCAAAATTACACTTTTGCCCTTCATCTTTCAAAAATTATATTTTTACCCCTGAACTTCCAAAACAGTGTTTTCGCAGACAGAAGAGATCACAGCCTGTGAAAACATTCACACCCAGGACGGGAACCGTTCTGGAAAAACCTTACAAAAATCCGAAAATTTAGTTTTCTCTTAGGGTTTGATTAATTAGTCCATTCCCATCATTTTTAAGCATCAAAACCAGATTTTAGCTTTATGAACTTTGGTCCATTAAATTGGTTTTCAAGAAAATAACTAAGTAGGTATTTAGAGATCAAAGTTTTCTTGGGAAACATGGTTTAAGCTTATCCATCTCTCAATCACCACCACATAGGATATCATAACCATGAATCTACTAGAGATCATATACCACCAAGCTCATGAGAAGTCTCTTCACCCACACATAGAAAACTACTCCATCAATACATAAGTAAATCACTCATCAACACATAATAAATCCTTCACCAACACACCAATGATCATGCACCAATACATAGAAATCACTTCACCAATAACACAAAGAAAATCATTTCCCAAGAACATATGAAAAATACCTTCTCAAAGAACATAAGAAAACTTCCACCAAGAACATGAAAATCATCATCAAACATAAGAAATCACATACAACACAAACTTATATAATCATGGTAGCTAAAGAGAGTTTTCCCTTACCTTCTTCCCTTAGCTTAGGCAAGATAAGGCCTAGCTTCAAGCCCTTTTTCTTCTTCCTCCTTGATTTCTCCCTTTCCAATCCATAATAACACATCCAAATACAAAATAAGCTTACTCATCCATGAAAGAAAACTTAAGATAAACTAACTCTACCCTAAGCTCTTAAACCATGAAGAAGACAACAAAAACCTAATCTATGAAGTTCTCATGAAATACCTTGATAGCTTGATGATCCCAAAATCAAGAGCAAGCTTTGGAAATTTGATTAACTTGAATGAAAATTTGGAAAGAAAGCTTTAGAAAATGGCTATGGTGGAAGATCAAAATGGAGAAATGAAACAAGAGCTCTCCTCTTTCTCTCCCTATGTCTCGGCCAGCTCCCTCTCCCTTTTGCCTCTTGTGCAAGATTTTTCTAAGTTAATCATTACTATCAAAATGATTCATTAGTTAAATTAATTCAAGGATTTTTCTTATTGGTTAAAAACTATGAGTCATGGAAATTAAAAATGTTCCACACCCTTCTAGAGCCAAGGGGCACTGCAGCTGTCCAAGGAGAAAGGTAAAAATAATTTTTCACCTTAACCATGGTAAAAGGTAAGTTTTCAAGGTAATTAAATGTTGTAACTTTTATATTTCATAGTAAAAATTGTCCAAAAATAACCTATGGAGGTAAAAAGCTCTCATGACTCTTATAATAACCCAAGACCACGAAATTAAGGTGCCAAAAAGGTCTTGGTACATAAAAATCAAGTTTAGAAGCATTACGGTAATTTTTTGATTTTACCGTAACCCGTAAATTAGGGTTAAAACGAACTTTCTCTGAAAAATCCCATAAAATTTCTAAAAGTCATAAATATTATAAAAATATCATTAGTTACTCTTTTGGTTAATTTTGGATCATTTTCCAAGCTTCTGGCATTCACCTGTCCTCCCGTTTACCATGTTCTAGATCTACAGGGACCAAAACCGCAATTCTTGGTCTGCTATTCTAAAAATTTCCAAAATAATTTCTAAAATTCTAAAATAATGTTTTTACATTATATGGATCCTCAAAAATATTTCTCAACTTGTTATGGTCTCCAAACCCACTCACAGTTCAACCTGCTCAAACTACAGGGACCAAAACGATAACATTTTTATCCGTTTCTCAGAAAATTCCCAAATAAATTTTTAAAATCCTCAAATATTGTAAAATCACTATTTGTACCTTCAAATCTTTTTCTTAACCTCAATCTAGGGTTTTTACTTCACAAAATCACCATTCCGTCTATTTACGGTAAATAGAACTTTGTCTGGATCTCAACGTCCGACTTAAACTACTATTTTCTAACGTCAGGAAACCTTTGTCTATTAAATTAATCTTACTAAAATATATCTAATATGTACAAAGCACATATCACACCTATAAATTAAAATTAAAATAGAATAAAAAATTACGGACGTTACAATAAGCATAATCTCGATCCTCTTTTTACTGGTTTATTTTTTGGAGAATGTTTTCATACTTGTCTCTCTACCTATTTATTTTCTAAGATTTTATTCAACTCTTTCCATTAATTGATACTACTTTTTTTCTTTTCCCTTTTTTGTTCTTCTTCTTCTTTCATTTCATATATATTTTCTTCTTCATTATTCTCTTCCATTGTGGTGACTATCACTTGAAACTTTCGATTAAATGTTAGTTTATGTTTTTTTTTCATGCTTAATCTTTTATACGTTTCAAATTTTGTATTTTTAATCTTAAATATTAATATATGAATGTATTGATATGTTTTATTTGTTCACTTTGTTTTAGCCTTTATATTATTGTCATTCCTATATTCTTCAACACTTTTTCATCTAAGGTGAGTTCGTAATTATTGATATTTCTTTTATTTTACTATTAATCATTTTTACTTATTATTTTTTTAGTATTTATTTATTTTTTTGTTGTTAGGTTTTTGTTTTGATTTTTTCGTCAAAGACCGTCGTTACTCTTCTATATATTCATCAAGCCAAAGTTCTTCTCTAAGGCGAGTCTATTTTATATTAATCATTTTTAGTTATTGATTATTTTTAGAATTAATGTTTCTATATTTTGTATTGTTAAGTTTTTTATTTTTCATTTTTTGTGATTAGTTTTTATTTTGTGCAGATACATTATTATTCTTTATAAAACAAGGAGAAGCATCATAGATCACAAAAATTTAGTTACTTATTTTTTAATATTTTCCAAGAAATTATGTATGGGATAACAATAATTATATATATTACTATGTTTATTTTGGAAAATATGTGTAATACTTTATAATTAGTTTTTATAATTAAAAATACATATAAATTATTTAATTTTTCCGTTCAAAGTTTCTATTTTGGTAAATTTAGTTTGATATAAATTGTATGCCCTTAATCTGTAATTGTGTTTCAAGCTAATAATTTGTAAAATGAAATCAAATAGAAGAATAATATAATTAACAAGCAAGTTAAAAAGGAAATAATTTTAATTTGTAGAAACATAGAATGTGGAATTCAAAACGATGACTATGTCATTAGTGAAGAATATGCTGAAAATGAAAAATTATAAAGAGAAACATAAAGGAAAAAGCGACAATAGATGAAGGGAACATTAGAATGATTTGCTTAAATTGGAAAGATAATTACATAATCAGAATCACATACAATTAAACACATTAATTAATTCATTTCCTTTATCGATTTTATTCGGCTTGCAATGAGTCTTTCGAAGAATCACGATCAAACTAATACTTTATTAGTTTTTTAATTAAAAATACATATAAATTATTTAATTTTTCCATTCAAAGTTTCTATTTTGGTAAATTTGTATGCCCTTAATTTGTAATTGTGTATCAAGCTAATAATTTGTAATAGTAAATAAAATAGAAAAATATTATAACAAGCAAATTAAAAAGGAAAGAATTTTAATTTGTAGAAATATAGAATGTGGAATTCAAAATGATGGCTATGTCATTAGCGAAGAATATGCTAAAAATAGAAATGAAAAATTACAAAGAAAAACATGAAAGAAAAAGTGACGATAGAGGAAGGGAACACTAAAATGATTTGCTTAAATTGGAAAGAGAATTGCACAATCAGAATCACACGCAGTTAAACACATTAATTGATTAATTTTCTTTATTGATTTTACTAGCCTGGCATTGAGTATTTTGAAGAATCACAATCAATTAAACATTAATTGATTCATTTTCATTATCAGTTTTATATATTAGACATGCAATGAATATTTTGAAATAAAAATTAGAATGTAGATTAAACACATTAATTGATTAATTGATTCCTTTCTATTTTCGATTTTTTTATTCTATTTTTCAGTTTCGTTAGGCATGCAATGAATATTTTGAAATGAAAAGCAGTATGTAAATTAAACACAATAATTGATTTCTTTCTTGAGGTTGAGGTTGCTGAGGTGGTGAGAATGTAACATGTGTAAAAAAATGGACAAACATGAATCACATGATGAGATCTAGGCCTAGAATTGCTTTGAAGGCGACACCAATATTGAGGTCACCATAGTCTCCAAACCATTGATTTTTTTTTTTATGTTTTAGAGAGTAAAAAAATATTTGATGGGTCCAAATTGATCCTTTTAGGATTAAAAAAAAATCTAAAGTTTAAAAAGAATTGATTTTAACGTTTAAGATTATATAATAATCTTAGGATGCCAAAAATGGTTCAAGATTTGATTTTAGGATGTGAAAAAATGTTATAAATTATATAATAAATCAAAATGATCTCTTCCGTCTTGATTTTATTTTGATTTTAAAATTTTGTAAATAATTTTATTTGATCTTGGTTTGAATTTAATTTTTGCCAAGATTATATTATATAATTAATAAAAAAATGTGGTGGATACTTTACACTAATACCATGGTTACAAAAAAATTTGATCTCTTCAAAATTAGTATGAATTATAAATTATAAATTTTATTTTGATATGTAGGAACAAGTAATAAAACTTATAAAATATATTTTATTTCATCTTAGTCATTGTTATAATCATTATTTCTTTTTCATTTAGCATTTTTTTACCTAATAAATTTATTAAATATTTTCTTTTGTCCAAATAAATTTGAGTTTTCTCTCATTAATGTCTATAAATAAACCGATAAAATAAAAAGTATGAATAAAACACAACAAACAAGAATAGATACTTCTTTATTTATTATTATGTTACCATCTAAGTAATTTATTGAACATTTTATTGTTCTGAGAAAATTTAGTGTTTCTATAAATTAATTTCTGTAAATTAATTAATGTAACAATTTTAAATAAAACATAGCATGCATTATAAACATTTTACTTGAAAGTATACAATAAAAAGTTGCACATATATTGTTGTTTCAAATATTTTACGTGAAATCTCATCGACATGTGAATTACTTAAAAAATTAAACTGTAATATATAATTTAAATACTTTTCTATTTTACTTTATGGTAATTTTAATATAAATACATTTTTATTATTTTTTATTTTATCACCAACTAATTTATTAAAGACTTTCTTAATCTAAGAAAATTAAATTTTTATTTTACACTTTAGTATCTATATATAAATATGTAAAATGATTAATTAGAAATTATACAACACACGGGGATGAAAAAATACATGAAAGTATATAGGGACAAATTATAATTAATACATGACAATGAATATTTTATTTTAAACCATATTAACATATGAAATACAAGGAAAAAATTACGCTATATTACAATTTCATTATTTTTATATTCATTGTTATAGTAAGTTTAATATAAATATATTTATTTATTGATTTGCTATTATTTTTTCATGTAACTAATTTGTTGAAGATTTTTAAAAAAATAATGGTTATTTCCAATGAGATTATTACTTAAATGTATCATAGAAAAATTATAAAATTAAATGTAGTTATTTTTAGTATACAAAAAATGAATTGTTTATGATGTTATATGAGAAAATAGACTTTAAAAAAATGAGAAAATGGATTAAGGAATAGGTTTCTACTGAATCAATAGGCACGATTTATGACATAATTGATACAAGTAGAGACAATTTATAACTTAGATTTGTAGATAATTGCAGGTGATGGGTTGTCCCATCAAAATCGAGACAGGCTCGAGCAAGTACTTCGAATTTAGATTTTTTGTCATGCCTAGTTACAACAACTATTTATTTATTACTTCAACAATAATTTATACAATTTTTTAATTATACTCTACTTTAAAGTTGTGAATTAATCAAGTAAAACCAACTATTTTTAATAGATAACAATAACTTATAATTTATTATATAATTTAAGAACCATAATTTAAAAAAAACTTAAATCGTTAATGATTGTCCATACATATTTCTTCATATTTTTTTTATAAAGTGCATCATCTATCCTGTGCATGGCATGTACTTATGCTAGTTTTTAAGGGCTTACTAGAACTTGAACTTTCTTTTCAAGGGCATACTCCTCGATTAGAACACACCTTATCAGCTAGTTCAACAATCAATCTTATCGTATACTTTAAATTCAATACGCTAAGCTTTTCAATTATCAACTATAAACTACCTCATCAGCTATTGGCTAGCTTATTGACTATTTTGACGAATAGAGCCTTATCAACTATATTTGCTGAATAAAACCTAAATTATGCGTATTTTTTTGTCAAAAAGATAATGGTAATTAGGGGTATTCGCGGATTGGATTAGATTGGTTTTGAGAGGAAAAACCTCCGATCCAATCATTTTGGTTTTGTTCTTTGATCATCCGATCGGTTTGATTTTAAAATCAAATCCAATCTGATCCGATCCAATTTTTTTGGTTTAGATTGGATTGGTTTTTGAATAAAACTATAGATATTTTTAAAATGGACAAAAAATTTATTAAAAATTTCTCATTTCATAAACTAGGTACATATAAATAAAAAAATATACTAGCAATTAATATAGAATCACCACACTACACCTCATATTATATATTATATTGTCTTAAAATATAAATTATCTTAATATCTCTTATATAAAAGTATATGGGAGTAGTGTAATTTTGAAAATAATACTATATGTATATAGAAGATCAGTTTAGATTGAATTGGATCGGTTTTCATTATGAGATCCGAAATCTGATTCAATCTAATAAAAAAATTCAATTTTTTTGGTTTTTAATATTTTTGGTTCTCGATTATTCAGTTATTGGTTATTCGGTTTGATCACCGCGGTTTATATTTGATTGGATCGGTCATTGACACATCCGATGGTAATGGGTGTCTAATTTTTTTTTTTTAAAAATTGGGTTTGTGAAACGGTCTAGGTTGGGCGCGTGAGCAACACCGTCGCGCATGCCAGTTAATTCTAGAAGGATCCGTTATCAGATAGATAAAACCCTCCCTCCCAATCTGCGTGTGTTAGGGTTTTTATCTTTCATTTTTGTTTCAGCTCTCAATTCAACGCCACTTCCTCTCACTTTCCAACCCAATCTCTCTACTTCGCCCTCGTTTGCGATTATTAAGGTAGAGTTACAACCTTTTCTCTTTCGAAATATTACAACAACATCAACACCAACTCTTAAATAATCCTTGTTGTGTTTCTTCTGTTTTCGTTTTTTGTTGGACAGTGTAAAAAATGGCCACCACTCAGTTGACAGCATCATCAATTTCTACGAGGAACTTGGCATCATTTGAAGGGCTTCGACCTTCAACGGTTCAGTTTTTTTCCGCTGGACACGTCAGAATTGGCAATCCTTCACGAAGGTCCTTCCCTGGTCTGATTGTCAAGGCCGCCACTGTCGTTGCCCCCAAGGTTGTTTTTTCTTTTTTTATAATTTTTAAATTTTAGATTTTAGATTTTATTTACTTAAAATGAAGACGAGCCTTGGCGCAACGGTAAGGTTGCTGCTGTGTGAGTTTTTGAATCTGGAAACACGTCTACCTTCCTCAAATCTGACATGATGGGAGCATCGTACTGAGCCATTTTTTTAAAATGATGAATTTATCGTTCCTTTCCTTTCTCTCTGAAACCATATGTCCCAAAACACAGTCGTTTTGTTCGGATTTGTTAAAATTATGCAGTGTGAGCTGCAATTGTTTCGAAATAATGTTTCAGGATAATAATGTGCAGTAGCAATATGTTTCAGGACAGTTTAATTTTGATGATGAATGTTGATATCTTACACTTTAATTTGGGGACAGTTTTATACCGATTTTTTTAAAAAAAAAATTAATTTTCTCTTATCGTTTGTTTGTTTATTTATTTATTTATTTATTCCCTTTTGTAATTGAATTAGTCGATGAACTCGACTTGTACAAAATATTGGTCCTTATAAAAAACTCAACAAATGAAATAGTTTTTGATGCGACATGTGTCCCAGTCAAGAAATAAAAAGAACTTGAAGATGACACAAATGTATCCCACTCAAATAATTGAACTTTCCTGATAAGAACTGAACCAAAGTCCTACATGCAGATCACATAATTGTTGATATTTGAGTGTTGAGATTGTTTCCACAATTTTGGCTTTAAACAATGTGTTTTTATGATTCAATGCTATATGAAACTGAGTGGTAGTTTTACCATGCAGTACACCGCTATTAAGCCTCTGGGTGACAGGGTACTTGTAAAAGTTAAGGAAGCAGAAGAGAAGACCGAGGGTGGGATTTTGCTTCCCTCAAATGCCCAATCAAAGCCTCAAGGGGGTGAGGTTGTTGCTGTTGGAGAAGGAAAGACAGTTGGGAAGAACCAAGTGGAAATTAGTGTGAAGGTGATGATGTTGCTAATTGCTATGCTGGGAAATCGTTGAACCTTCAATGTTCTCTCTAATTTTCAACTAATGCAATGCGTTTTGTTTTGTACAGACGGGTGCGCAAGTTGTGTATTCCAAGTATGCAGGTACTGAGGTGGAATTCAATGGTTCAAAGCATCTTATTGTGAAGGATGACGACATTGTCGGTATCCTTGAAACTGATGATATCAAGGATCTTAAACCCTTGAATGATAGAGTCCTGATAAAGGTACTTCCTCTTTAGAGCTTTGTTCATTCGATTGTTGGATTCAATGTGGAGAATGGCATTGGATTGTTTTTGAATTATGACCTGACTTTTCTCACTTTAGAGGGTAAATTAAGCGATTTCAATTGTTGACAACAATAAAATCAATGAGAATATTACACGCACAGTCACACTCACACATACACAACAAATCATTGATGTTTTGAATTATCAACCATTTATTTTCTTTATCAACAATTCAGATGTCTTGCTTTTTAGAGGAGTCAAATCCTTTCAATCATATTTGTAAATTGTCTAATCCTCAAGAAGTATTTAACTTTTGCCCATGTCGTAATTTGTGTGTTTAACTTTACTTTCCATACAGGAGTAGTATTTAAAGGCACTAAGATCTCTTATTCTTTCGGATGCCTGTGATAATTTTGAGGTGGCTACTGATTGGTTAAATTTTTGTTGCAGGTTGCAGAAGCTGAAGAAAAAACCGCAGGAGGTTTGTTGCTTACAGAGGCAGCCAAGGAGAAACCTTCGATTGGAACAGTAAGCTTTTTCCTATTATGTTTTTTGTTTGTTTGAAAAAATAGTATAGTTTAGGGACCTAAATTCCTTATAGTAGATAATAGATAAAACAGAATTGCCATAGTGAAGCATATCGGACTATTGGTTTGAGATTGGATGACTCACATATGGACTTCGCAAATCAGCTGTAGAATTCAAACTCAGAATGTGAGCCATCCGATCTTGATTAAACAGTCCGAGATGTTTGAGTACAGCAACTGCGTGCTTTTTCTACTGCATGGAATTTGTTAACATCATTCGTTAAGAAAATTGCACATTTGGCCGGAATAATGGTTTGCATTGTCCTATTTCCCATGAATATTATGTTTTGTTGCAATAATGCCTTGACTGAAAACGTTTCTGTAATACTTGGATGCTGCAATAGGTGATAGCAGTTGGTCCTGGGTCTCTGGACGATCAAGGCAATAGAAAACCTTTGTCTGTCGCCCCTGGGAACACAGTTTTGTACTCGAAATACGCCGGTAATGACTTCAAGGGCAAAGATGGTTACATTACCTTGAGGAGCACAGATGTCATGGCTGTTCTCTCCTAGGAGTAATAATTGTAAGATTAGCACAAAAAAAAAAAATTCCACCTACACAGAAGGGCACTATAATTGTCATAATTGTCACCAATTTTCACCTTGTTTTGATTCCTAAAGGGGACTGGTTTTTCAAGCATTTGATGCTGTCTTGGTGGGTTTAAATTAAATTCTTGTTCAGTTTATAGATTCAACTTTCTTTCATCACTTATCATCATCTGATCTTACCCTATGGGCAAAATATTTAGGAAACAAATAGGAACACCAAAATCTCAAATGAATTTCAGTAGAGGTGCAAAACTGGCCCGGTCTGGCCCATTGGGTCACACTGCAAAACCGGCCTGGGGTGGCCCATATATTATTCGGGTAACATTTTTTAGCTCAGTTTAGCCTAAAATACACCGGGTTGGATCCAACTCGATTTGCCCAAATTGTTTATAAAGAAAAATAGTTCAAAGTACTAAAATATTTTTGACAAAAAAAAAGTACTAAAATGTATAGTTGACCAAAAGAAAGTACTTGTGTATAAAGTGTGGGCCTGGTGGGTCAGTCCATTTTGGCCTGATTCATTTCGGGCTTGTAATTAAGTAGTGGGCCAAAATTGACAGGTGTAAATTTCTGAAAGAATTTATGGGAAATAAGATATTAGCTATCTTGTTAAAGACTTTGACCAAAAAAAAAAAGCTATCTTGTTAAAGAGTTTTTGCGTGAACAACAATGAAATTAGTGGTGTTTGATAGTGAAATTGGGGTGCCTAAACCAAAAAAAGGCGATGTGGGGGGGTAAACTATAGCAAATATGTGGTTCAAAATCATAGTCAATTTTGGCCATGGTTGTGAATTTTAGTCAGGAAAATGTTTCTTATATCTTGATTATAAAAAGAATCATTACAATTACATTCCATCCAATATGCGTTGGTAGATAGGCGTAATTTTGTAGGATGCTAATTGGTACGAAAATTCATAAGGAAACTCGCATGAATTCCAAATTAGCCAATGAGAATGCTTAACCATAAACAGGGTGTGATAAAAATTTGATTTTAACATGTCTTTAGTCCCTTTAAATATATAGTTTTTGAATTTAATCTCTGTAAAAAAAGTTAGTTTTTTAGTCTTTCAAATATGAAAGTTTTTTATTGAGGTCCTTAATTTGAGTTGACTACTGATATGACGTAAGTCCTTGTAAAAACTTTACGTGGCACCTCATTAAACTTACGTGATTTACACGTCACCTGACTATACCTATAAAAATATTATGTTTTTAACTTAGTCTCTTTGAAAATTGTGTTTTGAATTTAGCCTATCTCCCTCCTCCCCCTCTCCTCCACCACCATCCCCTCTTTCTCCCTCCTCCTCTCATGGCTTTTCCCTCCTCGACCACCCCCTCCTTCTCCGCCCACCCACCACCCCCTCCTCCCTCATCTTCCCTCTCACCGCTCTTATCCCCAAACTGAACAAAAGCCAAAGAAAGAAGAACAATTGCACGAAATTAAATAATAATTAATTTAGAGAGATTGCTAGGTTGGGACGGGCTTGCAAAGTTGCAATCTGCTAAGCAAATGTTGTGACCTTGCTTCCAGTGGACTTTCTGAGATAAAGAATCTTCAAGTCGACACATTTATTTAATTTAATTCAACAAAAAATTTGGATCAAGTTTCTGGAATAAACAATCTTCCAATGGACAAATTAATTTCAATATAAGTTTGGCCAAGCCATGAGAGGAGGTGAGAGTAGGATGGAGGTGGGGGAGAAGGAGGGGGTGGTGGAGGAGGGGGAAGCTATGAGAGAAGGGGGTGGTGGACCGGCGGGGGGGGGGGGGGGCGAAGCCATGAGAGGAGGGGGGAGAAGGAGGGGGTGGTGTAGGGGGTAATGGTGGGTGGGTGGAGAAGGAGGGAGTGGTGGTGGAGGAGGGGGGGGGGGGGGAAGCCATGAGAGGAGGGGGAGGAAGGGGGTTGGTGGAGGAGAGGGGAGGAGGGAGAGGGACTAAATTCAAAACGCAATTTTCAGAGGGACTAAGTTAAAAACTTACACTGTGTTTGGTTTTGAAGAAAGTAGAAGGAAAGATTGTGAGAGGAGAGAAAGAATGAGGAAAGATTGAGTTTCTTTTGTTTGGTTCACATGCAAAAAGAAAAGGAAAGAAAGGTTGAGCTGGGCCCCACTTAAAATATGTTTCCATGCTCATGTGGAAGGAAAGTGAGAAGTGAATCCATTATTTTGGTCAAACGGACAAAAAAAGCCCTTGGTTAATTCATGTATATATAGCACTAGCGTGGTCACCCGTGCAACGCATGGGACATACGATGCACTTTATAAAAAAATCATCAAAAAATATGTTTAAACAATTATAAAGAACTAGAGGTTTTTTTTAATTATGGTTCATAAATTATATAAAAAATTATAAATTATCGTTATCTATTAAAAATAGTTGATTAATTCATAGCTTTAAAGTAGAGTATAACGAAAAATTGTATAAATTATAATACCAAAAAAAAATTGTATAAATTATGATTGAAGTAATAAAATAGTTTAAATAATTGTTGTGAGTAGGTATTACAAAATCAAATTCAAATGAAGATAAAAATAAATTATTACCTAAATTTTAAAATCAAACTCAAAGCAAGATGGAAGAGATCATTTTAATTTTTTTTATATGATCTTAAACATTAAAATCAAATCTTTTTAAATTTTAATTTTTTTTAATCCTAGAAGAATCAAATTTGAACTCATCAAAGATATTTTTACCACCTAAAAAAACAAAAAAAATCAATGATTTAGAGACTATGAGAAAATAAATCAAAAATATTAAAATACGGAGACTTTAATACTACTGTTGTCGCCTTTAGAGCAATTCTAACCTAAGATGTCATCTTGGGTGTCCATTTTTTTACACCTGTCACATTCTTACCACATCTCTAACCTCAATCCCAATAAAAGAATTAATTAATCAATTAATGTATTTAATTTACATTCTATTTTTCACTTCAAAATATTCATTGCATGCCTAATAAACCTGAAAATAGAAATGAATCAATCAATTAACCAATTAATGTGTTTAATCTGCACTCTATTTTTTATTTTGATATATTCATTGTATGTCTAATAAAATTGATAAAAGAAAGGAATCAATTAATGTTTAATTGATTTTGATTCTTCGAAATACTCATTGCATGTCTAATAAAATCGAAAAAGAAAAGGAATCAATTTATGTGTTTAATTGCATGTAATTCTGATTGTGCAATGATCTCTTTTTAAATTATGCAAACTATTCTAATGTTCCCTTTCTCTATTGTTGCTTTTTTCTTCATGTTTTTTTTTTAATTTTTCATTTTCATTTTTAGCCTATTCCTTGCTAATGACATAGTCATCGTTTTGAATTTCAAATTCACTATTTCTACAAAATAAAATTCTTTCCCTTTTAATTTGCTCGCTATGATATATTTCTATTTGATTTACTGCTATTAATATTAGCTTGATACACAATTACAAATTAAAAAAAAACCATTTACATCAAAGTAAATTTATCGAAATAGAAATTTTGAAAGGAAAAATTAAATAATTTATATATATATTTTAATTAAAACAACTAATACAGTATTACATATATTTTCATGCTAAAAAAGTATGACATATATTTTCCAAAACAAACATAGTAATATATATAATTATTATTATCCCGTACATAATTTATTGAAAAATATTGAAAAAATAAATAACTAATTTTTTTTTATTTATGATGCTTCTTCTTGTTTGAGAGAGAAGAATAATGTATCTGCACAGAATAAAAAATTAATAAAAAAAGGAAATAAAAAATAAAAAAACTTAGAAACATTAATTCTAAAAAAACAACTGATAACTAAAAATGATTAATGAAAAAGAGACCCAGCTTGTAGGAAAAGTTTGACTTGTTGAATATATAAAAGAGTAACGGTGATCTTCGATAGATTCAAAACAAAAACCTCTTTCCCTCAGCTATAACATTGTAGTTTGTTTGTTTTTTGGGGCATCAACCTAGTTAAATTTCAAAAAAAAAATATTCTTGTTGGTGAAAGAGAAATACGCATAGTAGGGATGGCAATTTGGGTTGGGGTCGGCGGGCCGGACCGCTAACCCGCCACTTCTACACGCATTTTTTTTGTTTTTGGACGGGTTGATCCGTCAACCCGCCCGCGGGGCGGGGCGGGCTAGGATACACCAACCCACTTTTTTTGGCGGCCCACCCCGCCCCCGTTTTTCGGCGGGTTCGGGGGGGTCAAGGCGGGGGTGGCCCACTTTGCCAACCCTAGCGCATAGTAAAAACTAATCACAAAAGAAAATAAAAAAAACTTAACAACGCAAAATATAGAAGTATGAATTCTAATAAACAATTGATAACTAAAAATGATTAATAGAAAAAGAGATCGACTTGCCTTAGTGGAGAAGTTTATCTTGATTAATATATAGAAGAACAACAATATATGGTCTACGCACCTTAGATGAGAAGTCATTGTTGATGAACAGGGGAATAACAATAATACAAAGGTTAAAATAAAGTGAGCAAATAAAATATATCAATACTTGCATATATGAAGATTTAAGATCGATTAAACATACAAAAATTGAAACATATAAAGGATTAAACAAAGTTTCAAGTGATAGTCACTACGATGAAAGATAATAATGAAAAAGAAAATGTATATGAAATGATAAAAGAAAACAAAAAGAGAGAAGACATGGGAAGTCAGTGTTGATGAATAGAGGAATAACAATAATAGAAATGCTAAAACAATGTGAACAAATAAAACATATCAATACATGTAAGATTTAAAATTAAAAATACAAAACTTGAAAAATATAAAGGATTAACCATGAATAGAAAACAAAAACTAACGTTTAATCGAGAGTTTCAAGTGATTGTCACTGCAATGAAGGAGAATAATGAAGAAGAAAATGTATATAAAGTGATAGAAAAAGAACAAAAATGAGAGAAGACAAAAAAGTCATACCAGAGAAGGAAGAGTTGAAAAGACATGAAAGTTGCCGATGCGAAATGGGAGAAGTTGAATAAAATCTTAGAAAATAAATAGGTAGAGAGATAGGTACGAAAATATTCAACCAATAAAAAGAGGAATGAGATAATATTTATGAGATCTTTAGACATTATTTTAAAAATCATAAAAAACAAGTATTTATTATAAGAATCAATTAAAAATATTAGAAGAAAATATTAAATGTAGAATTGCCGTTTATATAATATATCAATTTGAAATACCTTCCAAAAAATTAAATATAATATCGAATACAATCAATAATTTCAGATAACAATTAGGCACATTAAATTTAAATCATGGATAATCAATCAAAAAACCTATCAAATCAATTCAATTCAATTACACCTTGAAATGCTCCCAGAGCGACATGTGTAAAAATTGGTCTTGAAAGGGTTCGTCTTTATATATATTATAGATTATAGATTACTTTCCCCACTTGATTTTTTTTGGTAATGTTTTTAAGATCATTTGATTATGATTTTTGTATTTTCTACTTCCAAATTTGATTTGCTAATTATCTTATTTTAAAGTATTAATAAAAATAGAGGAGGATCAAATTACACCGGTGTAACTCTTGGGCGATGTTACACCACTAATAACTATTCACTGGATAATTATATTCTAAAACTCACCGTTGGATTAAAAGATATTATCATGTAGATCATTCCTATAAAATTTCACATCAATCTAAAATCATTTGATGTGTCATTGAGATACATCAAGATTAATGTCTTTTAAAGTGTATGAATTTTGACATATCTCAATGACACATCAAATGATTTTAGATTAATGCAAAATTTTACAGGAATGATCTATATAATAATAACTTTTAATCTAACGGTGTGTTTTAGAATATAATTATCTGCTAAAGAGTTATTAGCGGTGTAACATTGACCAAAGTATTACACCGGTGTAATTTGATCATTCCTCATAAAAATATATTAAATATATAAATAAATAAAAATTGAGTAAATTTTCTTAATACAATTCAAGTAAAAAAATTTACTTAATTTCAATAAAAATTAATTAATAAATTAAATAAAAACTGAAATACATTTGTTACGGTGTCTCTTACAAACACGAGATTAATTTTTCAATAATTTAGATTTATTTGCTATTAATCTAATTTTTTAATATAAGGCATAAAATAAATATTTTTCAATTTATTAATTTTTTAAAATTTATCTTATGTTATGATGGAATGCATATTTTTATCGACATCATTAAATATATTTATACATTTTTATTCTCTTTATCATATTCATTCTTTCCTCTCACTTTCTATTGAAACAAACAAGGAAAGAGAAAGATTTTATCTTTCATGCCTTCCTCTTTCACTTAAACCAAACAACTAAATAATCATCTCACTTTTTACTCTTTCTTTTCTTTATACTATCTTTCTTGCCACTTTCTTTTTGCATCCAAACATACCTTTAATATTTTTATAGGTATAGTCAGGTGCCCGTGTAAGCCACGTAGATTTAATGAGGTGTCACGTAGGATTTTTACAAGGACTTCAGTGTGTCATGTTAGCGGTCAACTCAAATTAGGGACTTAAATAAAAAAATTTCATATTTGAGGGACTAAAAAACTTTAACTTTTTTTACAGTGACTAAATTCAAAAACTGAATTTTTAGAAGAATTAAAAACATATTAAAGCCTAAAAATTAACTTCTAGAACCGATCTATATTTGCCATGTCATCGTGTGCTGAATAGCATTTGCGCTATTCAGCATTTTCCTTTTACAGGCTCGGCAGCTAGACTTTGCCATATTGCCACGGATACATAATATCAAAACAAATAATTTTTTATCAATCAAAACAAATAATTTATGCATTATGCAGATAATGCAGAAATTAATTTATTCTCGCTTCCATCGTATCCAATTCTATCCGCTCAGAATCAATTTTATCTATTGTGATTTTGTTATCCAAACACAAGAATAGTAACTTTCAATTCTGTTGGACTTGTTTTTACTAGTGCAAAATCTAAACCAAGCTGATACTTAGGGGATTTTTAAACGCACATACACACATTTCTAAATGCACATACACTCAAAACTAAAGACAAAAATACCCATTTATTTTTAAATACCCACATTTCCGCATTGTCTTCTTCTTACAGTTCCGCGCATCATCTTCGTCACAGTTCCGTGCTTCACCACGGTCATCTTCCGTCCCTGCACATGCACACAATCGTCATCACCACGGTCGCGAGTTTGTGCAGAATCGATGCTGGGACTGTCGCAGAGCATCACCATGGTCGCGAGTTCGTCGTCTTCCGTCACTGGTAAAGGTGTTTTGCCCAAGCTTTTAGTTCGTTATCTGTCCGCGGAACTATTAGTTCCGTGTATAATATAAATTTGCGGATATAATAGTTTCGCATAAGTGTATGGTATGTGTTGGCTGTTGTGTTTCGAGCGCGGAAGTTATAGTTCCGCGGAAGAACAATAAGGCGTGGAAATAATACTTCCGCATGAGTGTATGATATGTGTTGGCTGTTGTGTTTCGAGCGCAGAAGTAATAGTTCCGCGGACGAACAATAAGGCGCGGAAATAATACTTTCGCATGAGTGTATGATATGTGTTGGTTGTGTGTGAGGCCGTGGAATTGTGACCACGGAACTCTGAGTGTGTTTGTGTGTTTGTGTGACCACGGAAGTGTGAGTGTGTGTTTGTGTGTGTGTGTGACCACGGAAGTGTGTGTGTGACTTCCGTGAGTGTGTGGCCACTGTGAGTGTGTGTTTGTGTGTGTGTGTGAGTTCCGTGAGTGTGTGGTCACTGTGAGTGTGTGTTTGTGTGAGTTCCGTGAGTGTGTTTGTGTGTGTGTGTCACCACGGAACTATGAGTTTAAATGAAATGGGTATTTTGGTCTTTTAGCTTTTAAATGTATGTGTAGATAAGAATATATGTATGTGCAAATAAAAAAATCTTGGCCTAAGGCCCGGCACGGTTAAGACTATTAATAATACTGAATAATTCTTAGTGGTAGTATATGGAGACTCGTAATCAACATTTTTTTGTCAAAATATCACTCATTGATGAAAAAACCCAACGACACTTAAATAATTAGGATGCTAAAAAGAGAGTATTAAGCAGTGCACAACAAATAAGCAATAACAAAGTAGACACGCATACTCTAGAGTAAACAAATTAGTCATCCTGAAATAACAACAAAAAACCAAATAATCACATCCTCCTAAACCTTCATAGAGTTGCAAGATTTTCTTTTCTTCTCTTTTTTAATTCCTTCAGGATCGGCCCGTGCCTTCGTGAGACAACCCAACCCACAACAATTTGGGTAGAACAGTGTCGTGTAATAGAGCTCTCGCGGCAG
Organism: Glycyrrhiza uralensis; assembly: GCA_030159175.1. Lineage (NCBI taxonomy): Eukaryota > Viridiplantae > Streptophyta > Magnoliopsida > Fabales > Fabaceae > Glycyrrhiza > Glycyrrhiza uralensis. Next base: position 6,186,836 of record BRZY01000007.1, read on the forward strand.
CATATTTGAGTAAAGCAGTGCTGTATTGACAAGAAATAGCTCTAACATGGTCCATTGGAATGGAGAAATGTGAAAGAAAAGGTGGAGAGTAGAAAAAAAGTGGTGAAAAAATGGTAGCCAAAGAGGTGGAGATGGGCAGGAGGTAAAGAAGAAAGGAGAAGAAAAAACTCTCACCAAAGAGAGAAGAAAACCCGCCTAATGGGGGGAAAAATCCACCTATTATGGATACAAAGACCTCCCATGAAGGTTAAAAACCCTCCTAAAGAGGGAGGCAGCCCCATAAAGGGGTGCGTAATCAACGTTTCAAAAGTGCTTTTGCTTGTTTGCCCTTCGTGGGCTTGGGTCTTCGGCCCGTTGAATGAAGTTTTCTTGGAAAAAAAAAGTGACACTTGTCGTGCTTTAATGATTAATGTTTTAATATGATCTATGTTATGGTTTAACTATAGTTAAATTGTTGACCAAAAAAAACTATAGTTAAATTGATGTTAAATAGTGATTATTCAAAATATATTTTAATATTATATAAATTAATAAAATAAAATAAATCAAATTTTAAATTAATATAAAATTACCAAAGAAAAACAAATTAAGACAATTATGGACAAACTCGACTCAAGGGAAACGTTTAACACATAAAATGCATTCGATGCACACTGCGAGATACAAGACAAACAGAAAAGTACAAAATAAATGGCTACAATTGATTGCACAAGGTAATGAGAATTTTTGTGCTGTATAATTCCTTATTTTTTGTTGCAAATCAAATCGACCCAAAGCAACATTTGTTATCCCATTAAAGTGCATGGTATTACAAAATGCATGAGGGTGATCATGGGGATTTAGTCATCCAGATATGACTCGATCTTAGTTGATTTTTTTGAACCCTCTAGGAAATTGCACCGTATGATCTTAATTTGGAAAGGAGTGTCAGGATCAAAATTGCAGTGGCCGTTAATGGCTGAATGTTAAAAAGAATTAAAGAAATACAGGAGGTGTTAAAAGCAACACCCTTATTTTATCTCTTCTTCGGGTTGGGCCTACATCAGATTACTATTTTTGTAGAAGTTCAGCTAAAATTGGCATGCAATGTTTGTTTCTACCAAGTTCCTTAAAAAAAACTTCTTTATCTAAGTTCAAGAACCACAAGATTTACAGAGGTATAAGTAACACATATTCTTTCTATTAGAACGATCAATGATCATACATAATATATTATACACCAGCTGACCCATACAGCTGCACCTTGCCAAAAAGTAGAAAAAGATGGGTGGGGTGAAAAAAATATCCTAACCAAGCACTAGCAGCAGATACAATAAAGCACATTCCAAAGTAGGATCTGTAACAACTAACAATTATGGTAAAGAAAAAAAAAAACTGTTCTTGGTACATCTAATAAGGAATCTAAACTCCTCTCTTGCCATTAAAAGCAGTGAATATTGATATAGAGCCCGGATGCAGTTATGTATCATCAACTGCATCATTTGCAATGAATATATATCCCCCTTCTATTTGTGATATAAAGAAGCAAGAAGAGGGCAATTTTTCAAGGGTTAAGTTAGACCTCAACTCAATCTCCCTAAATATACAAGCTGGCTGATCCAAATTGTTGTCAATAATAATATACTACTTGATAAGTGACAATACATCCTTATATATATCATCATCGGTTAAATGAGGCTGCAGAGTTATCATCATACTGTGCTCTCCATGCATTGCCACTTTCTGTCCCACTACAAGCTTGATTGGGGATTGGAACATGACATTGACCACCCAAGTCCCCATCCAAGCTCATTTGTGTTACCTCAGCAGATGACAATATCTTTATGCTCTGAACACAGCTTACAAATTCTCTGCAAGGAATAATAAGGGGTTCCAAGAATAAGAAGACTAATCTATGGACCTGACCCGTACAAAGTACAAGTCTTCAATTACTATATAAGAAAGGAAGGTTATGGCCTCTCATACTGTGGCACATGTCACCTCAGACAGTGACACGTGTCACCCAGCTCTTTTTATTTCCAACTAGTTTCCTAATAAAAACAATAAAAAAAAATTTAACAAAAAATTTTAGTTGGAAATAAAGAGTTAGAAAAGTGACAAATACAAATGTCACGGTCTGGGATGTAACGTGTCATAATATGGAACGCTAGAGGCTAATTTTCTTATAAAGTGATTGATTGATTGATTAACCAGAATGGCTGAAAGTGAAAATAGTAGGGTGCTAAGTATTGAACTACAAAGGAATTGAATTAACTACTACTTACTCCCAAGGGTCATCACCAACAAGAAGAATGTCGTTTTCGTGATCCACATATACTAGTTTCCAGTCAGTCCTTTGAGGATCTTCTAGCTGCCCTTCAATCCCAAACATGCGAGCCAAATCATGCCGGAGTTCATCATATCCCATGTAACGGGTGACATCGATACATCTTCCAACAGAGCCACATTTTTGAACCTTCAAAATATGTAAACAAGTTTTAGGCATTTGAGTGACATCCAAATTATATGTATGACAATTTATGGTGTAACCTCTCCACCCCTCTCCTTTCTCTCAATATAGTATATGTTCCAACTGAAAGCATTCATCTAGATCAACCACAGTAATATTCCCTTCAGTGTTAAGCATCACCAATAGCAAATGCATGATGAAATATTTTATTTATAAAAAATTGTATAGAGGAAAGAAATTAAAAAGAAAAGCAAAAACAAACTACCTGTCAGTGTAATAGTCAAACTAAGGATCTCAGTGTATATATAGGAATTGGATCTGGCAGTATATATTTAATACATGATCTACTAAAATAAATAGAACTAAAACACCCCTATGATGTTTAACAGACTCCCTCTTAAAATAGCATGGAAATATGACATCCCTTCTCGAAATGTATGCAGTAAATATACTAAATTTAAATAGATCCATAAATTTGCCAAAGAATGAACAATAACAAACCTTAGTATATGTTCTCATTCGTTGAGTCTGATTAGTCCACAAGGCATTACTCAAAACCCCAGTATCAGTGATGGCAATATCACTTGAGCATCCTGGTTTAAAAGGCATGTTTGGCACCCCAAATGACTGTGAAGTAATGGCAGCAGTGGACAGCTCAGTTTCAATGTCTCTTGGAGGAGCACCACCACCATAATTAGACAACAAGTTCTGAAGATCTTTCTGAGAATCATACCCCCTTGAGAGCAAAGTATCAGGTGTTAATCCATCAAGATTAGAGGCAAATGTAGGCAGGTTATTTCTAGGTTGTTGTGAGTGGACATCCCCATCCATGCAGAAGTTGGAAAGTGGGAAGTTCTGGTGGTGGATATTGCCAGGATCAATACAATATGATGTTCCAGAAGAAGCTTCCATCTGATCAGTGATTGCCCCTTTATACTTTTGCTTATCATGAGGTCCTTTTATGCCGTGCAATTCATGTTTGATTTGCATGTCAGACTTACTATGAAGCTCCTGCATCAGATTATTGGTGGTTTCAACAACTGAAGACCCCCTTAATGTGACTGGTTGGTTTCTTTTCATTAGGTTCGAAGGAGATATCTGGCAGTTATTAGTAGACGGCGAAGTTGAGCATGACGGGGAATCACCATCTGTATGAGCAGAGGGAGCTCTAGTATTAGTCAGTGGTTTCTGTGTATTCTGGGGTTGGTTCACAGGAAGCTGCTGTGATTGCATTAGAGCTGAAGAAGAGAAGCCGTTGTTGTTGTTCAGAAGCTTCTCCATTGAGAATGCGTTGTTGCCGAGCTGTTGAGGCTGATGCTGCGATAGAGGCAGCTGCTGAAGTTGCTGGTTTTGTTGATGAGTATTTTGTTGCTGCGGAAACTGTGACTGCAAAAGTGGGCTAGATGTGGAAACATGTTGCTGCTGCTGCTGCTGCTGCAACTTCTGTAGCAACTGTAAATGTGGTTGTTGCTCTGAGTTGTTTTGCTGTGGCATCTGAGTCATATGTGGCTGTTGTTGTGCCCTTTGTAACAGGCTTTGTTGCAATTGTAGCGACTGAGTCTGTTGCTGCTGCTGTCTCTGTAAGAGACTAGCTTGCTGGTCTATCTGTTGCTGAAATTGTGAGTCTTGTGGTAAGGATGTCATTAGCAATGCATTCTTACCAACCGATTGGAAATTTTGTTGAGGTGGGATACTTCCTGAGAGTAATTGCTGTTGCTGTTGTTGAAGCTGAGAGTAGGTTGCTTGTTGCTGTACACACTGATTTGGAATCTGGTTAGAAGCAACTGCCCCATTATTCATAATGGTATTTTGACATGGCTGCTGCTGCTGCTGCTGCTGGTGTTGTTGTTGTGGCTGTTGTGCTTTCTGTTGAGTTAGTTGGGGCTGCACTTGCTGTTGCTGTGGCTGTGGCATGTTTTGCGATCCAGGCAGATGCTGCTGTTGCTGCTGGAGCTGGTTTAACGGCGTTTGCAACAATGACTGAAGCTTCTGCTGCTGTTGCTGCTGCTGCTGCTGCTGCGGCCACGAGGTTGGTGACTGTTGTTGCAAGTGATTGACTTGGTTTGGTAAATTAGGTTTGTTAAATTGAAGATTTGGTGAAGAGAGGACAGGGGCTTGTTGAAAGCTCAATATCTTGGATGGATCATCGGTGTTAAGGTTACCATGCAGTGTATTATTAGACGAAAGCACAGATGGAGGTAAAAACCCGGATTGCGCGGAAGAGAACTGATTGTTCTGCTGCATGCTCATCCATTGTACTAAACTCAAACCAGGAAAGATTGAACTTGATGAATCCTTCATGCCAAGGTGGTCATCTCCAAGCCATGGCATAGCTCTCTTGAAAGCATTTTCTATGTCAGACTCATCTTCTGGAAAATCAATAGCAAAGATCATTCAAGGGATGAGAGGAGGAGAGACAAATAACAAGGATTTTCTAAATTTTACTCTTCAAAAATGCTATTAGATTCATATGAGATTATAATTTTAAGTTTTAACATAGAAGCAACTTGATATCATTTTCATAATGACGAAATGGCTTGTGAAGAACAGTAAAATCATTTTAAATTAACAACTAGTATATGAATCATTATCAATGTTTTCAAGAGGTAACAGGTTGAATGAATAAATCTGATTCATTTGAGGCTTAAAATAAGAAGCATAATTCGTTTTGTATCTCTACAAAGCAATTTCATTCCTAAGAAATCAAATTCTAATAAACATAACAATTCGGTTGATCTAAACTAGAGTTCTATGAACGCATGGCTTCTTGAACTATATCTACAAGCAAATTTATCAGTTTTATCAATATATGCCCCCTAAAACCAGTATCAGAGTTTCAGAACACCTGATATTTGTATCAAAGGGAATATAGTTATTCTCTTAGACGAATCGTGAATTTTTCACAACTGAAAGTAATCTTAAGAATTTTTGTTAGGCAGCTAAACCAATAAGAAAATTCTGAATAAAATTTGAACTAGTTAAGGGGGACCTCTTGCTACCTGGCATTCCTGGTTGCTTGGGGAACTTGGGCCTAAAAAATGGAGGTGGACAAATGTAGAAAGGAGTCACTACCGGTTCAATATCCCAAATTGAAACTCTGCTTGGGCGTTCACCAGCTGTTGATTCATCCCATCCAACCTATCAAAAATTAAAAACTTGACTTCCTCAAAAAGCTAGTACACACATGTAGATAACAACAATGAATGTTAGAAGTTTTTTATTTTTTACTTGGATAAGTTAAGGACAAGAATCAATCAATTACTATACAAGAAAAGTAGGCCCCTAGCTGGAACACGTGTCACCTCCTAGGCCATTTTATTTCTTGGCTAGGATCATATGTGTCACCCCCAGGTCTTTTTATTTCTCACCGAAACTATTTCGTTTGTTGAGTTTTTCTTACTATTTATGTTAGGAAAAGACCCATATTTTGTACGAGTCCATCTGCTAGTAATATAAATCGTTATGTTTCATGTCTAGTTATACAAATAATACATCTCTTTCTTCATGAAACTTTTAACAATTTTTTACAATACCTGGAGATTGCGCCACTGCGAATTCTTCCACCGGACTGGATCCAAGTCACTGATCCCAGTGATTGTGCCCATATATCTGCGTACTCCGGACTCCTCAGTCTCAAACATCATTCTGAATCTCATTCCAAGGGAAACATGGGTGTATAGGGCTTTATTATACTTGGCCAATGGAATCACAAATTCAGAGGGGCTGGCCCTGTTATAGTTAATAACAGATGTCTGTCTGTAAGAGACTATCACAAATATTTTATGGATGCCATTCCATGTTCTCATAGCAAATATATTCCAAACAGTACCTTGGATTATAAAATATAGTAAATGGACTGTTATTTGAAGCAGCATGAGCTGCAGCAGCAAGAATGCCAATGTGCATGCTGTCACTGGATATTACTGATGAAGATAGCGCTGGCTGCTGTCTATTGGCTCGCTTAATACCGAGAAGAAGTTGCTGCTTTTCATCTCTGAAAAATAACCAACCAAAAGTTTGGCTTATCAATAGGGTGAAAATTTATTCCTGAAGTTTCCATAAAAAAAATATTATTTATTGCTTACCTGATAAAAAGAACAGAATCTCCAGCAAAAAGCCTTTTTGTGCTGACAAAGACACTCCAACCAGTTGTCAATAGATGCCTCTTTGGTTGTCCTGTGACCAATGTTCTTGTAGTTTTAGCACTCAACATGTAAAACATGAACTATGAAACTTGTATGTTCATAATTTGGTCAAACTTATAATATGATTCCAAGATCAAAGAGCATTATTGAAATTATAGTCTTAGAAATTTTCTAGATGTTTGTTTAACCAAAATGAGATTGCATCACTAACAAGATGAACATCAATCAATCCTATTGGAACATGAACATCAAGAAGGTATTTATAAAAACGAATGACAATATATTAAAGGTTGAAGGCAAAGAAAGATAGGTTAAAGTCACCATACCGCGATAAATATGTCTAAACGTCCATGTATTGTCATGCAAATCTTTGGCAACAATCTCCTGAGCTGGAGGTTGCATTGAAAAATCCTATCAAAAACACTTCTAGTCAGCAGCATGGAAAGACCACTCAAAAAACTCTTCCAATCCTTGCCATGAGTAAAAGAAAATGTTGTATACACACCAGGGGTGGGAATGTTTTTTCAGCTGCTCTACGAGGCACCGAAAATCCACCATGAGTGCTAGTGTCACTAGCTGTCAGAGTTTTGCAAAAGAATTCAGTAGGCTGTTGATTTTGTTTGAGACCCATGTCTGAAGCCAGCATTGCTTCCTTGTCATACTATAGGACAGGTAACACCAAACAGTTTTCGATAAGTCATACATTATTGATTTCAGTGGATGTTAAAAGAATGGTGGGAAATGCATATCAACAAAATTATCAGATTGAACAGCTGACCTACTTTATTTACAGGTTGAAGGGTCATCTGTGCATATACCTCATCGGTTTCGGTGTCAGCCTAATCCGAAAATAGAAAAGAATGTCAATACTTGTATTGTGTAATATAGTTGTTCACTTAAGAGAAACAGAAGGTTCATCACATCAAATGCTTGAGAAAGTAATATTCAAGTGGCTGACATTGCTTCCAGACAAATCACCCAGGTTGGTCATTATCTACTATCTTGGTGAGGTGACCAATAGGCACCAAAAAAAGCAAATGAGAAAACAAAACACATCTAGCACAGTATTCAATTATACAAGATTTAGCTGAAGACAACTGACATAATTTGTACCAAGATATATGTCATGCAGAAATGTCAACCCTTTTTCTTCAAAAAAAAAAAAGGCATTCCTAACAAACTAGTTTATCCTGTGACTAGCCAAGATAGGCAAAAAAAAATAAAAAAATCCTTAATTACACTTTTGGTCCCTCAGATATCACGATTCGCGACCTCAGGTTCTAATTGCGCCAATCTCTCCATCACTATGTTGTCCAATTTTTAATGCCACGAGCCTACATGGCACACATATGCCACGAGACTCTTGGAGTTACAAATTGGCCGAATAGTGATGGAGGAACCTAATTGTAATAATTAGAATACTTGGGGGCAAAATTAGCGCAATTTGAACATTGGAACCAAAATTGCACAATCGCAATATCTGAGGAACCAAAAGGGCAATTAAGCCTAAAAAATGTCAAAGAGAGTCGAGATATTAGCATGTACTCCTTCAAAGGAAATAAATCTTAGTGCATATGGAATATAGTTCGTCTTGTTACAGAATTTTTGAAAATCTTCTTCAAAAGTTTTCATTATTGCAGAACAGCCATGTCACATGAGGAAAGTGCACCTACATGCAGGGCAACATTGTGAAGCATGCAAATCAGCTTGGAGGGAAGGTTAGGGTAACTAGGTATGATGTCTGCCTCCTTTTGCATGGATGCTGCAACCTGAAAAGTTATAGTAGTCAGAAGAAACTCCAACCAGAGACCAAAATAAAAGACATGTTATTATGGCACTGGAAAACATACTTGCTCACTGTGTCCTTGAGGGAAATAAACCACAAGACTTCCAACAGGAGGTAAAGAAACCAATGGTCCAGCACAAGCATGCCATAACTCTGAATTGATGGCCTTCCTTTCCCCTGTTATAGGCATAGATATCATGTTAAATTGTATAGATAGATAGATAGATACAAATACAAATATTAAACAAAAGTAAGAGTCAAATCTTACAATTTTGTTCTATTCTTGTTTATGATTAAGGGCTCAAATAGTACACAACATGCTTTAAGAGCTCAAAGAAACACACAACTTCAGATTCCAACTGAAGGTAACAAAGGCAAATAAAAATTGTGTGTGATAGTTTCAGCTTATAGGTTGTTTAGGATAGGATAGGATTATAAAAGTATACAAGGAGAAAAGCTTCTTAAAGCATGCTGTGGAAGAAGACTATCATGCAGATATATTTACAATTGTCAAAATGTACATTTAATGCCAGAAACAAAGGAATTAATTGATCTTGCTTGCATATTGTTCTTGTCATTCTTCTGACCTTGTTATCAGTAGATTCAGTATCATCATAATTAATTAATAATTATAAACAGAAAATTAATTCAATCATTTGTGACACGCAGCTGAGAAGGAAATTAAATTAAGTTAAAAAAAATCCTTTCTTTTTAAATTTCAGGCCATGCAGATCAGAATCTCTTAAATAAAAAATGCAGATTTCCCCTAATTTCATAAAACAGTAACACAGAATTCATACCAAGCACATTTGGATTTGGCCTTTACAACTATTTTTTTTTCCTTCAAGTCAGAAAAGAATAAAAAGTGACAAAAAAAATGAGGGGAAAAATGGAACAAATTAAAGACAGTAATAAGCCAAGGTATGACTTTTACTTAATTCAGGGAGAAAAAAAAATCTCATGGAGAAAAGGGCCAGAAAAAACATAGCAAGAAAATTAACCAAAAGATCAGAAACTATTATACTACTCATAGTTATTCGATCTGCAATGCTATTAAATCAATTCAACAAAATAGAAGAATCATTTTTCCTTGAAAGCAATCATCCTCAGAGTCACTGAGCAATGTTAGAGTTTGATGAAACAGGAAAACACTAGCATAGAGCAAGAGAGAGAGAGAGAGAGAGAGAGAGAGCATAATGAGGCTGCAAGTAAACCTTGAGAAAAACACACCTTCGCCAGAATTAGGCAAGTAACCATTAGAAGGAGCCTTCATTATTACGACCCTTAAAAAAGTGATGACCCCCCAAAGAAGTTCAAACACTTGGGGGTCTTTTTCTTCTTCTTTTTTCTAACAAGTCTTCCACAATAGCACAAAAATCCTAACTTCAACTCATCATCCAACAATAGCAACAGCAGCACTTCCCCAGAAACAAACAAGAAGATGAAGAAGAAGAATAACAATAATACCCTTTGGTGCTGTCTACCACAAAGTTATCCAATAACATGGAACACAATCAACAACAAAAAAGTTCAGCCCTTTTTCCCCCACTAATTGTTGGCTTCAAGTTTCAAATTCATAAGGCCTCCACTTTCTGCAATCTGCAATTCACTCTAAGGAATGAACAGTGCTGCTAAAGCTTCAACAGGAGTAGTAAAATCCCCAACAAATGAAAAATCCTTCTGGTGCAAGAATCAAAACCTCAAAACCCAAAAAACCATAACTTTATTTTATGCAGCAACATGAAACATCCACATCAGCAAAAAATGGAAAACAAGTGAAGCTGCTGATGGTGACCCAATAAGCCCAAAACCTGTACAAGCACAAACAACCACTTCAACATTGACTCCAAAAACAATCTTAAAACAGAAAAACCAAACCAAACCAAAAAAAATACACTTAAAAACTCACACCCCATATAAAAAAAAAAAAAGACAAAAAGAATCAATTACCTTCAAGGCACCATATTCACCAGCATCATAAACACAAAAAGAGAAGAAGTAACACAAAATGGAAACAAAAGAAGAAAATGGGGAACTAAAACTTCGTGAGGATTAAGGTAGATGAGGCAGGGTGATGTCTCAAGGACCAGAGTTGAGGAAACTGACTTGTCGCCGTGAAATCAGAGAGAACTGAACAAAAGGAAGACAACTTTTGTATTTTTTAATTTTTCTCTTTGCTTTATGTGAACAAGCCGACATGAATATAAGGCTGAAGCAATCAATCAATCACAAGACAAGGCATGGTTAAAACAACTCATTAAAGAAGTAGGGTAATTATAGTTAAGAAAGAAAAAAATAATTAATTAAAATGAAACAAGATTAACATGGCTTAATTACATGACATGATATTGTTTTGGAAAATATTCCTTCCCGTGATTGAAAATTTGGGCCCCAATGCTACTTTTACATTCCACTGATTTTGCATTTGGTGGTAATTTTCTTATATCAATCTTCCCATGTTTTTCGCATGCTTTCACACAAGTAATGAAGATAGAGTCTAATAACCACGGATTGGTAGTATAAAAAGATTTTAGCTTAATTGTATTTTCTTTTTCGTGTTGTATTTTTTTTTTTTCGGTTAATACGATTGTACGATTTTAGTTTTTTATTTTTTATTTAAGTCAAAGATTTTACACAAATATCCAATTATATCTCAACAACATATCATTTTGTAATATTATCTCTTAAAATATTTGTATAAATATCTATATTTTCACAAATTTTAAATCTTGGCCAAAGTGCAAGCTCTTTGAATATTATATTATGTACAAAAAATTTGATGTACTTCAAAATTCACGGACACAAGTCCAGATTTTAAGAAGACGGGTTGATTAATTTCGAAAACAAAAGCATTTCTATATATGACTGAGAAGGATTCATGTATTATGGGAATGAAAATATGTACTAGGATTACTTTTCATTCTTAGCCCGATGGAGGGAGTGAAAATGTAGTAAAGAAACGTTCGTGTGCATATGAAGTGTGCTTGCTACGGTGCTCTTTGACAAAGGCCGTTTGTTTGGACTTTGGACGCATGAATTTACCTTTTTTGGTAAAAATGTCTATAGATACGTCCACATCAATTAATAGACTAGTTTTGGTAAAGTTTATTTATTTGTTTTCTATATATTATATATATTTTTTGATACACTCTATATATTATATATTATATGCTTAGATGACCCAAAAAATATATTATATGCTTAGTGGCGTGGCCATCCACATTATGTTTGAGCTTTCAAATGAATGTGGAGATTACTGGTGTCATGAATTTTTTTTATTATTAACTTTATGGAGTTTTCTTTAATGATGTATTGCCCTTTTTTGGGGATTCTTCGGAGAGGCTAGGACCCACAAGGCTAGAAAAGCCATTTATGAAACATGATTTCAATTATTCTCTTGGTCCTAACGCTTCTAAACTTTGATCGTAATCATGTATTAAGGAAATATTTGTAATAATAACAATGGCTAATGTAAGGACATTTTTTATTTTCTTTATAAATTTTTTTGCTTCATGTTTTCTTTATAATTTATTTTTATATAAAAATAAAAAAATTATAAAGAAATATTAAAGTTTAAAGAAAATAAAAAATAAAAATATCTTTATAAATTTTTTTTCTTCATGTTTTATATAAAAATAAATTATAAAGATATTTTTAATTTCCATATATAAAGAAAATAAAACTTTATAAATTAAAAATATGTTTTTAATTTCCATATAAATCATTACTAACATAATTTTCTATCAATTAAATTACTTTTTGAGATCACAATTAAAAGTTTCAAACACCTATATTTTTATATTTTAATTTATTTATTTTTTATTACTGGTAAAGGAATTTTCTATTAGTTCAATCAATATTCTCTTAAGTACATTTTGTCTTATATTTAAAAATAGTCATACAATACATGAAAATATTTATCAATCTTTTATACGAAGGAATATCAATTATTAATTCCCGCACAAACTTGGACTTCCTCTATTTTTTTATTACTCCTTTATAACTCATACTCATATTATACAATCATTCCTCCTCAAAATTAAATTCCAACTTGTTTCATATCTTAATAAAAAAAACAACAGGTTCCACCTTTCATCAAGTTATTAATAATTAGTATTTGATTCTTGACCTATAAAAAAAGTATCAAAAAGAAAAAGAGAGGAGAATTTTTATATACACGCTAGGACAGCCACTAGCCGCAAAAGCAGGAGATCTTCACATGTCAAAGGTTTTGTTCCTGTTTGAGAGATCATTATACCTAAGTTAAAACCTTATAAATTAATGGTTCTATCAATACATTCATATATATTTTGTCAAAAGAAAAATCAATACATACATATATTTAGTACTAACGGAGAAGTTTTATTTACTTGCAACAACAGGATGTGAAACTAGACATGACATAAGGAATTATTTGATTCCAAATGTTTATAAATTTATTTATTTATTAATTTATCAATAAAATTTACTTGCGTAGTTAGTATTTCCTTATGATAATTGCATGATTAGTATTTTATCTTGACCTTCAAATAAAGAGAACATCGACTCACTTTAGATTATGTAAAATCAAAATAAATAAATCAATCAATCAATTTCAATTTTAACTCTTCTAAACTTTTTCTTTTTTACTTACAGTGACGGACCAGGGGGCAAGGGGTGGCCTTGGCCCCACCCTCCCTCACAACTTTTTATAATTGAATATATATTTATGTGTTTAGTTTGGTGGTGACAAAAATTGATTTGACTCTATTGATTTTGTAAAATTGATTTTGGTTAAAATTAAATTTGAAGTAAAGTTATTTATGTTTGGATGTTTTTACTGTGAAAACAAGTTTGAGGTAAAACTTAGTGTAAAATTTTTAATCTAATGCAAAAGCTACAAATTCTAGCTTCTGGTAGAATCAATTCTGGACAGTAGAATTATTTTTACTGCAAGAACCCAAACACTTTTGTGTAAAAGAAAAATCACGTTTGACCCCGACAAACTTGAGTTCGGGTACTCTCACCGTGTAACTAAACACGCACTATATGTTTGTGCAGATATATTAATTAACATCATCTATTTCTTTTGATAATAGACATATTAGTATTATAGTTATTGGTTCTATTCGTCTCAAACACATATATATTATTATAAAATATTACTCACACACACACACACACACACATAATATTATATTTTAGTTGAATATTATATCACTTTATATTTAACTATTATGATTCATGTTTAATTAACAATTATTATTAAAACAATTTTGGTCCCCGCTACTATAAATTTCTGGATCCGTCCGTTTTACTACATATACAAAGTTAAATATTAACAACGTAAAGTCATCTCTCTTCTGTTACAATAATTTTTTCACTCCTAAGCCCCTGTTTGGTTGGAGGGAAGTGGAGTGGAGGGGAGGGGAGAGATTATTTTAAAACTTTTATGTTTGGTTCAATTTTTTGGAGGGGAGGGGAGCAAAATCCCTCCTCACTTGATTTTGGCTTCCCCTCCAATAATGGGAGGATTTGGAGGGATTTTAAAATATTAACTTAAATAAACTTATTTATAAACTAATAAAAAGGTTTATAAGGGCATAAAATGTAAATTAGACATTTTCCTCAATTAAAATCCCTTCCCTTCTCTCAACCAAACATGATATCTAATTAAATCTTTCCCCTCCCTCTCCTTTCCCTCCCCTCCCCTCCATTAAAATCGCTCCCCTCCCTTCCCCTTTTTTGAACCAAACAAACCCTAAGAGTCATTGCCACCTATATATCTTTTTTTCCCAACATAGCCCAATTCTCAAGCTCGTTATAGATGATGGAGTCGGCCCAAAACAAGACCCCAAGACCCATACCCAAGGAATCCCACACCAAAACAGCCATGCGGTATGAACTGTGATGCCCCCTGGTGTTGTACTAGGAAAGGACGACGCATTCTGGCCTATGACGATGCCTCCCCTGCGAGTGACCCTGACCAAAAGGACTACCTGACACAAGGAGCTAGTCCTCCGTGGTAGGGACTATTGGTTGGTTATAAATAAGGACTGTAATTCCCCTGCACCAGGTATATATACATTGCCTCTTCTTTCCCCCACTCAGTCGAAATTCCTCTTTCCTTGAGCATTGGAGTGCCTTTGTAGGTACCCATGTGTCGTGCTGCAAATAAAAGTGGAGTCTAACCTACATACAACCCATCCTTCCAGTAGGGCCATGTCGAAGGAAGAACATATCTAAAAAAAAATTCAAAATTGATTTTTAAGTTTAACCCCACAGTCGATAACTCTTTTTAACATGCATTAAGATTTATTCATCAAAGCATCATAAGCTCTTGACACCCTACATCATAAAGTGGTCTTTATAAAATTTGAGCAATTGTGATCTCCAACATAAAGTTTTAGTGTTGAGTTAGACCTAATCTAAATTTTAATTTGGTATTAGAGCTTATCCTAAATTTGACATTAGGCACATGTATATCTTGTCTTTTGAAATATATTAATTTGCAAGAGAAATCATCAATATTCTCCCAAATAATCTTATGCATTTGCTTGGAACACATTCACAACCTCAAATCTTCATGGCTTTGACCACTATGAAATGTATCTCATCTCATTTCTAATTACCACCTTAATCATTTTGAAATAGATATATATTGTGAGAGAAGTTATAGATATTCACCCACAGAATCTTAGTGTGTGTTTGGATTATAGTTTGCAAACGAAAGTTTAACTCAAACTCATTTTGCAAAAGTTTGGTTAAAAATAAATAGATACTTTTTTCTCAAAAGTATGTTTGATAGATACTAATCAAAAGTACTTTTGAATGTATATATAATTACTGAAAGGGTATGAGTTTTATAATTAAACATTAATATTACTTTTTTATATCATTTTGTTAAAAAAATAAACAATAATCTACAACAATATAACAGGTTGCATTAAAAAGTATATTAAACTAATGAGAAAGGGAAATAAATGTAGGACTAATTAAGTTGCAGTTGAATATATAAAGAAAACATCAATAATTAAGTTCAATGTGCTCTAAATTAAAGTCCATAATTTGAATGCATGACTAATTAAGTTGCATATGCTCAATAATTTGATCTCTCCCAAAGAAGATCCATCTCTCTTGAAGACACCACAGTTAAATTTGAAGATGAACCCTCACCAATACGATTATCATCCTCTTCGTCAACTATATTTTCATCTTCATAACGCTTGAATTGAAAATCGGCTGTAGATTTCCTTGTAATAAAATTATGTATGGCCATTGTTACAATAGCAATTTGAACTTGTGTTTCAAATTTGGACCTGGGTATATCTTGTGTAAAATTGCAAACCAATATTTCCATAGCCCAAAAGTCCTTTCTATTGTACACCTTAAACTTGAATGAGTAAACCATCACTTTCGTCCTTCATTTTGTAACTCGCTAGCAATTTAGTCCTTATATTTAGGAAATAGGCAAAATAGTCCCTTACATTTATCACCGTTCGTCACTTTCGTCCTTCCGTCAGTGGGTGTTAACTGACGTTGTTAACAGTGCTGATGTGGCACGTTAAGTGCCACCCAAGCATGGCCACGTGGCAGAGACTAAATTGACAGTTTGTAGCAAACAATTGAGGGACTAGATGTGTAATAAAAGTCTAAGAGTTAAAAGAATGGGGGGGAGTGTTCAGTAATATCCATTTCCCCTTTTCGGTAAAAATCCCCTTCCTCTACAAGTCTTCTTCTTCCCGCTCCCACCCCTGCTTTTCCACCTCGGAAGTCATCATCGTCGGGCCTCCGTCGCGGTGCTGCAGTGGCACTTGGTGGTTCTGTGCATCTGGCGCTGTCATCCCCTTGAGGTACGTTTTCTGTGCATTTTTTTCATTTCTTTTGCTATACATTTCTGGTTGATGGTCCCTGATCAATGGGTTTTTCCAAGGTTCCATTTTTTGCATTTCTTTGACACTGTTTGTTGATTTTTTGAGTTAGTTTAGTTGGTTTGTCGAATTTTTTGAGGATTTGTGTCATTTTTCTCTTTGCCCTAACATAGAAAGTATCGATGGGCAATGTCCTTGCAACCTTCGCATAACATGGTGTTTATTCTGCTTTTCTGTTTGTGGAATGGGTTCTATTATTGACCTTGTTTTTCACCATGGAGGAAAATTTGAAAGGAATGAAGCTGGTGTGTTGGAGTATGTCAATGGTGAAATGTGCGTTTGAGAGGAATTTTAGTCAGACCATCTCAACATATTCATAGTGGAGGGTCTTGCCAAATTGTGTAAAAATTATCATAGGATTGCTGCAAGTTTGTGGTTGACTCCTGGGAGGGATTTAGAGTTTGGTTTGAGGCAGCTGAGGACAAACAGGGATATTTTGGACATGGTAGCTGATGCAGTACGCAACAACAATGAGGTTGAAGTATATTATATTTTGAACACCCTGTGATTGATAACCCTGAGATCGTTGCTCTCCCACCTCTACCCATACCCCACCTTGTGTTTATATGAATACTTCATTCAGCCAACCCAAGGGGAGGAATATTGGACACAAACTGATCATATTGGTCCTGTTCCACCAAAGATAAAGAGAAGGCTAGGAAGACCAAAAAAATAGAGAAGAAAAGATGGGAATGAGGAGATGGTCATAGGCAACAAGCTGAAAAGATCTTATGCTGACTGGAAATGCAAGAGGTGTGGTTTATCAGGCCACAACAGTAGAGGGTGCATGAACTATGGTTGCATACTAAGGTCAAAAAATTGGGTCCCACCCCCAGAGGAAACTTGCGAGAGGTGTAGTTTATCCGGCCATACCTGCAATGCATGCAATAACTATGGTTGTATGCCAAAACCACCAGAGGAAGCATGCGAGATGTGTAATTTATCAGGCCAAAAAGTGAAGCATGCAATAACTATGGTTGTATGCCAAAACCACCAGAGGAAGCGACCACACAGCAAGGGGATAGACAAGATGTGATTGACCTGTCATAATCTCATCCTTCCTCTCAGCCAATGCAATCTAAAGAGGTTTGGACTAAATCAAATTTTTTTAACTACGCATTTATTTATGGCTTTATTTATGTAATTCATGTGTTTATGCTGATAATTAATTGTGTTTCCTCTAATTCATGTTCAGGTCAGGGACACCACAACACATGAGGCTGTTCAGAGCCTGGATTCTACAACACCTCAAGATTTTCAAAGGGTGGGTTGAATTCAATTGATCATGTTTGTTACTCTAATAATGTGATTTAGATGTTATGGGCTAATTCTTGTGTATATACAGTCTCTTACAGGGAATAAGGCCACCCCCAATTAGAGGTCCTGGGCTGCCTACACATGGTTTTAGACCACCCCGAACAGTGAGTCCTACTTCAACTGCCACTCAAGTACAACATCATGGCTCTTCCTTTGGTTTTAGGCCACCCCCAATTCGACCCACTACACCAGGTCCAGCTCAACAAGACTCTGCACCTATAGGTTGGGTACCACTGCCTCCTGCACCCTCTTCAGATGGAACTGTGCGAAGACAAGAGTTTATGCAATTCATGCCAACACCTCGATTGCCACCTAGGGGACCAAGAGGTCATTGAAGATCAATGAAGACTACACCCAATTCATGCTTGCTGTTTTAACTTTAGTAGTTTATGCTTTTTGGATCATTTTGAGTTTAATTGTAAATGTTGGGTGCCTTTTTTTGGGTATTATGTAAGACTTGGGATTATGTTAGACTTGCATTATGTAAGTTGTTTATGTTGTAACTACAGAAAATTACTTTGCTATTTTATGATGTATTTGCACATTTTTGGTGCCTGTTTTGCTAAGACAATGTTCAGATTATTAATATATTCTCCATTCTGTTGGGTACCTTTACTGGTTTGTCAATTTTGTTGTGCTTTTTAAGATTGACATGTTTGCAATTTGCACTTTGCAATTTGTGCAATTTGCAATTTGATTTTCAGTTGCAATTTGTGCAATCCTGTTGTGCTTTTGAGATGCAATTTGTGCAATTTGCAATTTGCTTTTACTAGTTTTTTTAAGATACAAGTTTGACAGTAACAATTTGCAATTTGTACAATTTGTAATTACACCTCCAATTCATTTCATTATTTTTTACAGTAACAAATGAATGAGCAAATGGCATGCACAATTAGAAAATGAATCAACTTCATCATCAAAACTGGAAATTGGATCAACCTTAATCAAAATAAATTTCTTTAAGGTTAAACATTACAGGAAATTGGATCAACTTGATAATCAAAATACACAGTGAAACTAACTCAAATAAAACTAATAAAACTAACATTAACACTAAAACCATCAACACAACTTGGTTCAATCCCTACTCCTATGCTCCACGGATAACAATAAATATTAAAACTAACACATATTATCACAAGCATTAGGAGTACATTGTATCTAAACAATTTTAATTCTTCCACAACACTGTCAAGCTTCTTTAGGACTTCCGTCTTCCATGCCTCTTCCCTCATGTTCACATATGTTGGATCTTTTACATCTTCCTCATCAGCCCAAGTGAAATAGATACAGTTCGCTTTAGCATAGGTGTAGAAATCTCTCAGTGGGTTCCTCTTGGTTCTTGATGTTCTCTTTGCAGCCTATACCACACAGTAGCAAAAACGCACTTCACTATTATCGCTGTTTTCTCTCGAAGACGAACTTCCAATCGTGCGCTTTTGCTTCTGCCTTCCACCTCCCATGACCGTCGTCTGACTCGTCTCCCACATGCTCCTTCTCTGCTTTGCGTTTCTGGACTGAAACAGATTCGAGGAGTACAGATTGGGGGAGTTAGGGTTCCATTTGCATCTATTTCACAAGGAAGAAGATGATGATGTTATTAAATGTCATTTTTGTCCCTCCAACGTATCTATATTGTTTGCTATATACTGTCAATTTAGTCCCTCCCACGTGGCCATGCTTGGGTGGCACTTAACGTGCCATATCAACACCGTTAACAGCGTCAGTTAACACCCACTGACGGAAGGATGAAAGTGACAGACAGTGATAAATGTAAGGGACTATTTTGCCTATTTCCTAAAGATAATGACTAAATTGCTAGCGAGTTACAAAATGAAGGACGAAAGTGATGGTTTACTCAAACTTGAATGGTAAAATTGAATGTTTTATTGTGATTTGCAAATCCAAATGAACACCTAAAATCTGGAAGATTGTAGCATTAGCATTTATATTGACCAATATATCCAGCATCCACCAAATAATATTTATCTAATAAATAAGAAAATTATTGTCATGTATATTGTGATTTTATTGCAATAATAAATAAATTGTAGCTATAAAAAAAATATACCTAGAGGTAGATTTGGAAAATCCATGGTGGAAGTTGTGAGAGCATTCTCAAATACACGAGCATCGTGTGCAATGCCTTTCCATCATGCCAATACAAAGTAAAGTACATGTTCTAATCACATACAACCATTACATTTTGTGATGAATAAGTGTGTGTTTGTTTTATATTTTGAATTTTGAAGGTCAAAATGTCCGTTTGCGTTCACAAAAATTGTGTTTGAGAAATCATATTTGTTGGAACCAAATTGTTCAAAGACATTTTTCAATGTTTAAATCCCTGAATGGTTTTGATGATAACAATTATTATTAAAGATTTTACAAAGTCTGATAACGAGCTCTTGCAGGTACAACAAAGTTAAGTCCATCGTCCAGTGTAGCTTTGGTACTTATATGTACAATCTATGAACTGAGTGTCCAATGGACTCTAGTACTTGACCTATGGTAAGTATCGTCAATGGACTCAGGATGCTATGCGTCCATTTGGTAAGACATGTTATGCGTCCAAATGGTAAGACAGCTGAGCATCCATTTTGTTTTAAACTAAGTGGACGTTTCTGTGTCCAATTTATTCTGTGCGTCCAACACTCGCTGTGCGTCCAATTCTTCTTAAACAGCGTCCAACATTTACGAAAAGATTTTAAAAGCTAAAAAACACAATTCAACCCCCCTTCTTGTGTTTCATCTTATTACCTACAGTTGGCATCAGAGATCGGTCTGTAGGTAGGGGTGGCAATTTGGGCTGGGCTCGCGCGGGCCAGCCCGCCAACCCACCAAAAAGGGGCGGGGCAGGTTGGGGTTTTCAACCCACAACCCGTTTTGGCCCGCCCAAAGGGGGGTTCAAAACGGGCTAGCCCGGCGGGTTAGCCGGCCAACCCGTTTTTTTATTTATTTATTTTTTTGTATTTTTCTTGGGATTTTTGGGCGGGTTAGGCGGGCCAACCTGCCACTTCTACATGTTTTTTTTATTTTTGGGCAGGTTAGGCGGGCCAACCCGCTAACCCGCCCGTGGGCCGGGTTAGGATACCCCAACCCATTTTTTTGCGGGCCAGCCCGCCCCGCCCCGCTTTTGGAGGGTTGCTGGCGGGCCGACCCGCTTTGCCAACTTTATCTGTAGGGGTTGAGCACCTAACAGTGCAGAGAACAAAAGATCCATGGAGAACGAGGGACAAATTGTGAACAGGCCACCATTGTTCAATGGAGAAGAATACGACAATTGGAAGAAAGAATGATCACATTCTTTGATGCATAAAATATAGACATGTGGGATGTCGTTGAGAATGGTTACACTGCTCCAGTAGATGAAGCAAGGCAACCATTGCCTAGAGTCGAATGGACAGCTGATCAGAGAACAAGTTTCCAGCTGAACTCAACGGCCAGGCACTATCTGATGTGTGCCATTACAAAGTCAGAGTATGACAAGGTGCATAGCTGCACTACAACCAAAGAAATCTGGGATAGTCTAGCTTTGGCTCATGAAGGATCAACTCAGGTCCGTGAATCCAAAATCAGCATGCTGGTTCATCAATATGAACTATTCAGAATGGAGGATCACGAGACAATAGATCAGATGTTTGGAAGATTCCAAACAATCATCAACAATCTGAGATCTCTAGGAAAAATTTACTCAACCCAGGATCACATCAGAAAAATCCTTAGGAGTCTGCCAAGACAATGGAGACCGAAGGTCACTGCTATTCAACAAGCAAGGGATCTATCCACTCTTGCTATTGAAGAATTCTGGGTTTGCTCAAAGTGCATGAGCTTAAGCTCAAGGAAGAGGGAACAGAAAAAAGGGCAAAGTCCATTGCTCTTAAAGATCAGAGAGGGAGCACCTCAAAAGTGCTGAAGGCCAATGACTCAGATGAAGAGTCATGTAGCTCAGAGGGAGAAGAAGGCTCAGATGATGAACTTTCCTTCATCTCCAAGAAGATAAAGTCCATGTGGAGAAAGAAAGGTGGCTTCAGAAGGAAGCAATTCAACAAAAGATTTCCACAGGAGAAAACTGAGCAGAAAGAGAAAAGCCTCGTGGTGTGCTATGGCTGCAAGAAACCAGGCCACTACAAGGCAGACTGTCCTAGAGCAGAGAGGACAAAGTAAAAGTTCTTCAAGAAGAAGAAGGGCCTTATGGCAACCTGGGAGGACCTTGATGATTCATCTGATGATGAAGAAGAGGATGATGAGGAAGAAGCAAATTTTTTACTGATGGCAAGCTTGCCCTCAACAGACAGTGAGGATGAAGAAGAGGTACTTTCTTATCCTGAATTGAAAGATAATTTTGATGTTCTTCTTAGAGAATCGTTCGTTCTCTCTAATGAGTACAAATCTTTAAAGAAAAAGTTTTCTCTTATTTCTAAAGATTTTGAAAAATTTACTTTAGAAAACCAAGTACTCAGAACAAAAAAATGAAGAGTTGAAATTTCAAGTGACTCAACTCAAAGACGAATCTCAAAGAGATTCAGAGTCCAATACCTCTTGTGGAGTGCAAGTACTTCAACAAGAAGTAAATGAACTCACTGGATGATTGTCCAGATTTGTCAGCAGCTCTGAAAAGCTTGATCAAATTTTAAAATTTCAGAGAAAACCTTCTGACAAGAGTGGTTTGGGTTATGTTCCTAAGGAACAAGATAAACCAAAACCAAAGTTTTCAAAGAGTCCTTCCAAGTTTAATACATATTGTGGTCAATGTGGAAAGGCTGGACATGTCACCTCGACATGCGTCTACAAGAAAAGGAACATGTCTGGATGCAAACCAATGACTAACAAGAAAGGACCCAAGTCAATCTGGGTACCTAAAAATATGATAATTTCTGTTTTAGATTTGCTTGATGGTAGGAAAACAACTCCAGTCATGGTACCTGGACAGTGGCTACTCACGACACATGACAGGAGAAAGGTCTATGTTCCAAGACCTAAAACCTAGGACAAAAGGTTGGGTCACCTTTGGAGTAGTTGGGATAGGTAAAATTGGTAAGCCTGATTTTTCCTCTATTGAGAATGTCTTGTTGGTTGAAGGACTCAAACACAATCTGCTTAGCATAAGTCAATTGTGTGACAGTGAATTTGATGTTTCCTTTAACAAGGATAAATGTATAGTCAGAAATCCTGACAAGTCCATTCTTTTTCAAGCAAAGAGGCAGAACAATGTTTACAAAATTGATTTTAAAAATCTGTCCAAACAAAATGTCTCATGCTTTATATCCTTAAAAGATGAACAATGGATATGGCACAAGAGACTTGGTCTTGCAAGTTTGAGAACCATCTCAAAGCTAAATAAGCATAACCTCGTGAGAGGATTACCAAATCTTGTGTACAAATCTGAGGTTCTATGTGAAACATGTCAGAAAGGGAAACAAGTGAAAAATTCTTTTAACTCCAAAAAATATTGTTTCCACTTCTAGACCTTTGGAACTTTTACATATGGATTTGTTTGGACCCACACAAACTGCATCTTTGAATGGAAAGAAATATGGACTAGTTATAGTTGATGACTATATTAGATGGACATGGGTTAAATTCCTTGCACACAAGGATGAGTCTTTCAAAGTCTTTACTATATTCTGTAAGAGAGTCCAAAATGAGAAAGAAGTTTGCATTAACTCCATAAGAAGTGATCATGGAGGAGAATTTGAAAACTCAAGTTTCCAAAGATTCTATGAAGAGAGTGGAATCCTTCACAACTTCTCTGCCCCAAGAACACCTCAGCAAAATAGTATAGTAGAGAGAAAGAATCGATCCTTACAAGAGATGGCCAGGTCCATGATTAATGATCACTCTTCCTCGAAAAGGTTTTGGGCTGAAGCTGTAAGTACTGCTTGCTATTTACAAAACAGAATATATGTAAGACCTATATTGAAATAGTCTCCATATGAATTGTGGAAAGGAAGAAAACTCAACATATCTTATTTTCATTCTTTTGGATGTGAATGCTTCATTCTCAACACTAAGGATCAACTTGGAAAATTTGATTCTAAAAATGATAATGGAATTTTTCTGGGTTACTCTGAAACATCTAAGGCATATAGAGTTTACAACTTAAGAACCTTAACTGTTGAAGAGTCAATTCATATTAAGTTCAATGACAAAAAGCCTGACAAAGACTTGTCAGAGCTAAGTGATTCTCTTGCAGATATGAGAATACAAGAAGAAGGTGAAGGAACATCACCTAAGAATGAAGAAGATGGATCAGACGCAGAGACTGAAGGTCCGTCCAATCCAGAAAGGAGAAGAAGCTGGAACTTCAAGACTTATCATCCTGAGTAACAAATTATCGAAAATGAAGATGATAAAGTCAAAATATGGTCCACATTCAGAGAACAAACCGATTTTGCATTCATCTCTGAGTTGGAGCATAAGAACATTGATGAAGCCCTATTGGATGAAGGATGGATCTTATCTATGCAGGAGGAGCTGAATCAATTCAAACGTAATGACGTTAGGACACTGGTCGCCCCACCTGAAGATAAGTCCATTATCGGAACCAAATTGGTGTTCAGAAACAAATTGGACGAAGAAAGAAAAGTTGTGAGAAACAAGGCAAGGTTAGTTGCACAAGGTTACTCACAACAGGAAGGTATTGATCTTACTGAAACCTTTGCTCTAGTAGCTAGAATTGAGGTCATTCGCATCTTAGTTTCATTTGCTGCCCAACATGATATGAGACTTTATCAAATGGACGTAAAGAGTGCATTCTTGAATGGTATAATAACTTAAGAAGTCCATGTTGAACAACCTCCTGGTTTTGAAGATCAATCTTTTCCAAATCATGTTTTCAAATTGAAAAAGGCTCTTTGTGGCCTTAATCAAACTCCTCGAGCTTGGTATGAAAAACTTAGTTCTTTTCTAATGGAAAACGATTTTTCAAGAGGAAAAGTTGATACAACTCTTTTCAGAAAATCCATAGACTCACATTTCATCATAGTACATATTTATGTTGATGATATCATTTTTTGTGCTACTAATGAATCTCTTTGTGGAGAGTTTTCTGAATTGATGCAGAAGGAGTTTGAAATGAGCATGATGGGAGAACTGAAATTCTTCATTGGACTTCAAGTAAAACAAACTTCAGATGGGATATATGTACATCAATCCAAATACACAGAGGAGCTTCTGAGGAAGTTCAATATGGACGATTGCAAACCCATGAACACTCCTATGCACCCATATTGCATACTGAACCTGGACGATAAAGATAAAAAGGTTGATCAAAAGGTATACAGAGGTATGATTGGATCTCTCTTATATCTAACTGCATCTAGACCTGATATTATGTTCAATGTTTGTTTATGTGCAACATTCCAATCAGATCCTAGAGATACTCACCGACTGCTGTCAAGTGGATCTTTAGGTATTTGAAGGAAACTACTAATATTGGTTTACTATTTAAGAAATCAGATGAATACAGATTAGTAGAGTTCTGTGATGCTGATTATGCTGGAGATAGGCTTGAAAGAAAAAGCACCAGCGGTGGATGCCATTTCATTGGATCCAATCTAGTATCATGGACGAGAAAGAGGCAAAGCACCATTGCATTATCTACAGCTGAAGCTGAATATGTCTCTGCTGCAAGTTGTTGTTCTCAGCTCTTATAGATTAAACATCAATTGGAGGACTACAACATCTTTGAGAGTAAGATTTCTGTTCTTTGCGATAATACTGCTGCAATTAATCTGTCTAAGAACCCAATCTTACACTCAAGAGCTAAGTATATACAAATTAAACATCATTTTATTAGAGACTATGTACAGAAATGAGTATTTGATATTCAGTTTGTTAGTATTGAAAATCAATGGGCAGATATTTTTACAAAATCCCTTTCTGTAAATATGTTCACTTTTATAAGGAAGCATTTAAATATGCACTTTAGAAAAGAGTGATGTTTAGCGTCCAATATGCTCAAGTTCAGTCTAAGTCCAATGTGACTAGAGTCCAATGGCTCATCAGTCTAATTGAGACTTAGAAAAATTTTAAGGCTTAGTGTCTTTTAACTCTTTAACTTCCCGCGCTGACTCTAATCTTTTTAAAAAGATTATATTTTTGTCAAAACCTGCTCACCTGCTCTGAAGCAGCTTTTCTTTTAATGATAACGTTGTATTTCAAGACAACAGTTACTGTTTTCTCTCTTTTCAACTTCCCTTCTTACACACGTTTTCACTTCACTATCTCTTTCACTCTACATTTTCTCTGAAAACCTCTCTGTATTCTCTCTCGTTTTGAAACCCATCTCAAAACCCTTTTTTTTTTTCTAAAAATCAAAACTTTGCTTTCGAAAATGGAGACCATTGAGAACATGGAGGTCCTTGTGGAGCACTGCATCTATCTCACCTATTTGATTGAACTGAGAATCGATGTGGTTACTAAAATCACTGAGGTTGGATGGAAGAACTTCTTCAGCGGACAAATTAGGGTCTATCCTGACCTCGTTAGGCAATTCTGGAGAACTGCTGCGGTAGAAGACGCTAAAATCACTGGAACTGTGAATGGAATGAGGAAGTTAGTCATGGCTAAGTCTGATGAGGAAACATTTAGAGAATATCTCTCCAAGAAAACCAAGACTGTTCCTGAGAAAAGGCCAAGTAACAAGAGGACACATGCTGAGTCCAATGTGGCTGAAGAAGAGATTGCTAGACCAAGAGTAAAGAAAGCCAGAACTCTGGTCAAGGGTCCAAGGAAATCGTCCATTACAAAAGAAGCTGGAGGCAAAACTGTTGGAACTAAATTGGTTAAAAGTATTTTTAATACAAAAACTCCCTAAGTGATTTTATGGTTTTGATGATAACAAAATGTATTAAGGTTTTTACAAAGGATAAACAAAATGTATGAAGCTTTTACAATGTATAACAAAGCTGCCTAACTAAGTTTATTGAAGGATGTTGCAGTCTGCGTCCAATAATTAGTTCATCATGACATTGACTCATATTCAAAGTCTGAGAAGTTTTGCGTCCAATGTTAAAGACATCGTCCAATGTTGGCACTAGAACATATATGGACACCAAGAGTTCTGCGTCCAATGATCAGTATTAGGAAGTACTGTTCTGCGTCCAATGATTCAGAATGCTCATCGTCCAATATTAAGAATACTGTTCATTGTCCAATATTCAGCACAAGGCAAATAAACATAAGTATAAGGCATTGATGCTCTACATCCAATGTTCAGAATATTGATCATCGTCCAATGTTCAGGATGTGCTCATTGTCCAATGTTCAGAATGCTTATCGTCCAATGATCAGTAAGGCAATAGTGTTATAAGTCCAATGATTTCCAAAGAAGCAGAACCAGTAAGCGTCCAATGTATAAGAAGGACAAAAGTCCAATGTTCAGTATAAGACATTGATGTTCAACGTCCAATGAAGTTAAATGAACAAAAGAACTGCTCTGCGTCCAATGAAATCAGAATGACAAAAGTACTGTATTGCGTCCAATAAATCAAAATTGGAAAAGGCCAACAATCAACTGCTCTGCGTCCAATGGAATAGAATGGGAAAAATCCAACAGTCAACTGTTCTGCGTCCAATGAAGCAGAATTGACAAAAGTCCAACAAATACTTCCCTGCGTCCAATGGAACAGAAAGGCAATGGCAAAAGTCCAATAATCAGCATGAGGCAATAAGTCCAATACTGCCTTGCATCCAATGGAACAAAATGATAAGCATCAGGATGCGTCCAATGATTGAATGAATATCATATGCAAATGGTAAGTACAAGGTATGCGTCCATTTGCTAAAAGGACTGAAAGTCCAATTATTTCTACATGCTGCGTCCAATACGCAGAATCCATAAGCTTGCTATTTACTGCTCTTGCATTTAATATTAAACATATTTATTGAGCAAATGATTTGAGATAAATAGTTGTATGCAATGCTTTTCTGTACAACTTTGTCAATGTTTTTGAACGTACTTTTGAAAAGCATAAAGCACTGTGGAAAGCGTACTAAGAGAGAGAATGTACTTTTATCTACTCTGTATATCTCTGAACACATCTTTCTGCTTTACACAGTGTATTCTCTCTGTCTCAATAAGATATTACTATTAACCACTGTACAATTGAGACTTTGAGTACAGGTTGCTTCTGATTTAGGAGAAAGAAACGCATACATGCACACTGAAGTAGATCTCCTCAGAGCAACGGGAAAATAGCATTTAATGCTATGAGAGAACGGTAATATTTATGAAGGCTGAAGCTGAGCTATTCAAGAGAAAGTCTGAAGCTTCATCAAAGCCTATAAATACCGTGAACAAGAAGAAGAATACAAGAGACTGAACAACGAAAAAGAAAGAGCAAAAACGCTGTGCAATTTGTTATACTCTGTATAGAAAGTCTTGTATATTTTCTATCTTCTTGTAAAAGAGAGTTTGCTTAACTCTCGAAGTGCTTAAGTTTTTCATATCCTCACTTGTGTGAGTTAGACAGCACTTAAATCAAAAACACTCTGCTCAGTTGTTTGAGCCTGGAGAGGTTTGACTGTAAAAGAATACTTGTTTGAGCCTGGAGAGGCTTGACTGTAAAAGAATACTTGATTTAGCCTGAAGAGGCTGTGTGCAAAGAATACTTGTGATTTAGCCTGAAGAGGCTGTGTGCAAAGAATACTTGGGTTTTAGCAAAGAATACTTGGGTTTTAGCCTGAAGAGGCTGTGTGCAAAGAATACTTGAGTTATAGCCTGAAGAGGCTGCGTGCAAAGAATACTTGTAACCTATCTGGTTTGATAGTGAAATCTCTCTAGTTTGAGGGGACTGGACGTAGCTCTTAGGAAAGGGTGAACCAGGATAAAAACTTGTGTTATTTCTTCTTTCCCTTAACTCTTTTTATATCTGTGCTTATTACTAACCAAGGGGATTGAATTGATATTTCAACAAGTTTTTCATACACCTTAAATCGCACAAAGAAAACAAGTTTTTAAACTAAGAGGGAAGCTTCTGCGTCCAATCTTTTTGTGCGTCCAATATTACACAACTCTGTGAGTCTAGTGTTTTAGCACTCTGTGCGTCCAATGTTTTAGCACCCTGTGCGTCCAATACTTCAAATAAGCTGTGCGTCCAACGTTTTTCACCAGCCAGCGTCCAACATTGCGAAAAGTTTTTAAAAGCTTTGAAACACAATTCAACCCCCCCTTCTTGTGTTTCATCCTGTTACCTACAGTTGGCATCAGAGCTCGGTCTCTAGGGGTTGAGCACTTAACAGTGCAGAGAAGCAAAGATCCATGGAGAACGAGGGACTAGCTGTGAACAGACCACCACTGTTCAATGGAAATGAATACGACTACTGGAAGCAGAGAATGATCACATTCTTTGATGCTCAAAATATAGACCTATGGGATGTCGTGGAAACTGGCTACACTGCTCCAGTAAATGAAGCAGGTCAACAAATACCAAGAGCTCAGTGGACAGCAGATCAAAGGACCAGATTCCAGCTGAACTCGAAGGCAAGACACTATCTGATGTGTGCCATTACAAAATCAGAATATGACAAGGTGCACAGCTGCACTACTGCCAAGGAGATGTGGGACACTCTAGCTTTGGCACATGAAGGTTCATCTCAGGTTCGTGAGTCCAAAATCAGCATGCTAGTTCATCAATATGAACTGTTCAAAATGGAGGATCACGAGACCATTGACCAGATGTTTGGAAGATTCCAAACAATCATCAACAACCTGAGGTCATTGGGAAAAATCTACACAACCCAGGAGCATATCAGGAAAATCCTAAGGAGTCTGCCAAAACAATGGAGACCCAAGGTAACTGCAATACAAGAAGCAAGGGATCTTTCCACTCTTGCCATGGAGGATCTTCTAGGCTCACTGAAAGTACATGAGCTTGAGCTTAATGAAGAGGGAACAGAAAAAAGGGCAAAGTCCATTGCTCTTAAAGCTCAAAAAGGGAGCACCTCAAAAGCCTTGAAGGCCAATGACTCTGATGAGGAGTCATGTAGCTCAGAAGGAGAAGAAGGCTCAGATGATGATGAACTCTCTTTCATCTCCAAGAAGTTAAAGGCCATGTGGAACAGGAAAGGTGGCTTCAGAAGGAAGCATTTTAGCAGAAGATTTCCACAACAGGAAGCTGAGCAAAAGGAGAAAAATCCAGTAGTGTGCTATGGATGCAAGAAACCAGGCCACTACATGTCAGATTGTCCTGAGGCAGAAAGAACAAAGAAGAAGTTCTTCAAGAAGAAGAAAGGTCTCATGGCAACATGGGAGGATCTTGATGATTCCTTTGATGATGAGGATAAAGAAGAAGCTAATCTCTGCCTAAAGGCAAGTCTATCCTCAACTGACATTGAGGACGAAGAGGAGGTAATTTCTTATTCTGAATTAAGTAATAATTTTGATGATCTTCTTAGAGATTCATCCATTTTATCTAATGAGTACAGATCTTTAAAGAAAAAGTTTTCTCTTATAACAAAAGATTTTGAAAAGCTTACTTCAGAAAACGAAGTACTCAAATCAGAAAATGGAAAGTTAAGACTTCAAGTAAGTCAACTAAAAGATGAATCTCAAAAGGATTCTGAGTCCAATACTTCCTGTGAAGTACAAGTACTTCAACAAGAAGTAAATGAACTCACTGGACGATTGTCCAGATTTGTCAGTAGCTCTGAAAAATTGGATAAAATTTTAAAAATTCAGAGAAAACCTTTTGACAAAAGTGGTTTGGGATATGAAAAACCAAAACCAAAAGTTTCTAAAAGTCCTTCTAAATTCAAATTATACTGTGGTCACTATGGAAAGGCTGGATATGTCGCCTCGACATGAGTCCATAAAAGGAACATGCCTGGACGCAGACCAAGAACTAACAAGAAAGGACCCAAGTCAATCTGGGTACCAAAAAGTATGATAATTCCTGTTGCAGATATACTTGATGGGAGGAAGACAACTTCAGTCATGGCACCTGGACAGTGGCTACTTACTACACATAACAGGAGAAAGGTCTATGTTCCAAGACCTAAAGCTTAAGATCACCCAAGATTGAAGAAGATGGACCAGACGCAGGAAACAGTCATGCGTCTAATACTGGAAGTGTAAGAAGCTGGCACTTCAAGACCTATCATCCTGAAGATCAAATCATTGGAAATGCATATGATAGAGTCAGAACAAGGTCCACATTCAGAGAACAAACTGATGTTGCATTCATATCTGAATTGAAGCCCAAGAACATAGATGAAGCCCTATTGGACGAAGGATGGATTGTGGCAATGCAGGAGGAGCTAAATCAATTCAAACGCAATGGTGTTTGGACGCTAGTAGCCCCACCTGAAGATAAGTCCATCATTGGAACCAAATGGGTATTCAGAAACAAACTGGACGAAGAAGGTAAAGTTGTGAGAAACAAAGCAAGGTTAGTTGCTCAAGGCTACTCACAACAGGAAGGTATTGATTTTACTGAAACCTTTGCTCCAGTAGCTAGAATAGAGGCCATTCGCATTTTACTTTCATTTGCTGCCCAACATGATATGAGGCTTTATCAAATGGATGTAAAGAGTGTTTTTCTGAATGGTAAGACAACCGAGCATCCATTTTGTTTTAAACTAAGTGGACATTTCTTCGTCCAACTTATTATGTGTGTCCAATACTCGCTGTGCGTCCAGTTCTTCTTAAACAACGTCCAACTTTTACGTAAAGATTTTAAAAGCTAAGAAATACAATTCAACCCCCTTCTTGTCTTTCATCTTGTTACCTACAATATTTTGTTTGGTTAAAATTTCACGACAATTAGAATTGTGTTTGAGGCCCTCAAAATCGATTTCATTGAAAGCAAGTATGTAGCTTTCTAGTTCTAGGGCTCAAACGTGAAATGTTCTTTTACCTACCTACCCATCAAATCACTTGCTTTTGAGATTGTCATGATTTTACTACAACTTTTTTTTTAATATATATTATGTCCTTTTTTGTAAATTACATCTAAAAGTTATTTTTATTCCATTCTATCCAAACACAATCAATTCTTCTGAACACACTTTTAAAATATCATTACCAAACACAAATCAATTCTTTTAAACACAATTTTTTTAAAATCAATTCTTCAAACACAATTCTATCAAAATCAATTTTACCAAAATCTAAAACAAACGGACTCTAGGTGGTGTAGTAACACAAATAATATACCACAATAGTATAACACTTGAAGGCATATCAAAACAAACTAAAGTGAAAATCCATATTTATCGTCGCTTATCTATTGATTTTAAAATAAGGTAGAGAAAGAAGACCTAAGAGTTTATATAATAATTTGGATTTTATCACATTTAGAGAGCACATACTTTTTCAAAACATATTACTTATCAATCCAATTTAATTGAGTCCAATTTTCCCAAAAGCTTGCACTTTGTCATATATACGCAGCCCATCTTATTGTGTTGTCTTGTTGAAGTCCCGATACTCTTGACCAAAAGTGGTTCCTTTTCTGACCCCTTTTATCGGACTTTAATCAAATATAATATGTAATTTTGTAGAACTAATTTTAAGTGTTAAGTTTCAAGAGTCTGTTGTAGACTGAATGAGGCATAGAGCATGATTTTGCAATATGACAAAATAAGATAAACTACCATATGCTAAATTGGTTGAAATACAATATGGGTCTGTTTGGATTGGCTTATGCAGAGCTTATGAACACAGTTTATGACTGATTCATAAGCTGTTTTGGGCTTATTTTTCATAAGCTACCCATGATAGCTTATCAAAACAGCTTATGACTTAGATATACAAATCAGAATAATTGAAAAAGAAAATAAAATAAATGAATTAAAAGACAAAATAAACATAACTAGAGAAAATATAAGTTTAATTTGTAGACATTTGGATTATCATATAGAACATGAAACATAACTAGAGAAAATATAAGTTTAATTTGTAGACATTTGGATTATCATATAGAACATGAAAATTCAAATGAAATTGATAGAGTATCAAAATTTCTTATAAAACATAAAAATAAATTAAATAAAAGAGAAAACAAATTAACAAGATTACAAAATAAATTACGGGAATTATATGAAATTTATAACCGTCTCTAAAAACTGTGACCATTAAAATAGCGACGAATAATGATCTTTTCGTCACTAAAAATCTATTAGCAGTGATAGGCTAATCGGATCCAGATACCTATTGGATACCCGAAACACTATATAGGCTGATCGGATCCGGATACCTACTGGATACCCGAAACACTACACTACTACAAAAAATTAAATGGCGACGGAAATGAAATTATCAGAAGAAATTTTTGAAATAATTAAAACAATAGAAGAAATGAATAAGAACATAGCTTTATTAATAGAAAACACAAATAAAATTTTAGAATATACATTTATGAGAATACCAAAAGGATATAATGATATAAAAAATATAAGAGAGACTTTAGATAATATAAATGAAGAAAAAGAAATTGAGGAAATTAATGATATTAAAAGAATTAAAGAAATTCTCCAGCAACTTGAAAATATTTTAGAATACGAAGAAAACAATAGATGTATAACAAAAAAGGATTTAGAAGATTTATTAAAAATAAGAGAACAAAAACCTATAAATTTTTATAAACCATTATTTACATGTAAGAATTAAGAGAGGAATATATGGAAAATCTAAAGAAATCAAATGATATAGAAGAAATTCAACAATTGTTAGAACAATTAAAAATAATACAAGGTGATAATAATCAAGTACAAAAAATTGAGCAAAAAGAAAATCCTAAAGAAAATGAAGAAATAATCCTAGCTTACACTAGTTCATCAGATTTTGAATATGGTGAAATATTTATGGAAAAAGGTAAAACAAGTGGAGTAAAACAAGAAAAAAAAACGGGATGAATATTATTATAATAAAGATGATGCATGGGATAAATATGAAGAAGAAACAATGAAAAATAAAGGATATGCTAGAAAAGATGGAAAATGGTCAAAAATACCAAGTGAGTTTCAACCTCATCATGAATATACTAAAACAGGAAATATATTAAACCTAGATTGTGTTAGAAATAAAGAAGATGCAATTATAGAATGGGTTAATGAAATAATACTATTAATATTAACAGATGATAGATTTAGTCATCTTTCTTTAGAAAATATAAAAGGATTAATTCTAATAAAAACAGCAGGAGATGTAAGACAATATTTAATAAGAATTAGTGATGAAATGTGGTATATATATGCAGCTACTGTAAATACTAACCAAGATTTTGCTTGATTAATTAGTGAACTAATTTCTAGAGAATTTACTGGATATGAATATCTTCATAATAAAATAGGAGTAAATAACTTATTACATGAAAATGCAAAGTCACATTTAAATAAAATGCAAATATGTGATATGTGTCAGATAGGGAGTTTTATCTACGAATATCAAAACTATTATTATCAACTAGATAATACATCAAAGGATACGTACAAGGAATTATTTATTGATAAGTTACCATACCCTCTTAATATAAAGATAAAAAAATATTTGGAAAACAAGAATAGGAGAAATAGCTAACACTTTAGGAGGAATTATTCAAATAGTATATGAAGAATTGAGAAATCAATGCCTAATTAGAGGAACAATTAGACAATTAAATAGGGGAAGAAATGAAATATGTTGTGACCTTCCAGAATTAGAATTACCAGGAAACTATGGATATAAACAACCCAGAAAAAGAAAAAGATATTATAGGAAGAAACCTAAGCTAAGAAAGACATACCCAAATAAAAGAGCCTATAAAAATAGGAATAAAAAATATTTTAGAAAGAAAAGACAAATCCCTAGAAAATATTGTCCAAAAGGAAAGAAAAAATGTATGTACATATAATTGGTTTTTTACAATTTACACAATAACTTATATAATTGTAGGGCGGCTGATCATATCTTCGTCCGCATCATCTGCTTATCTCCTTTTCTTCACGTATCCTTCCTGCCACATTTAATTCTATATTTGACTTTTCAACTTTTTTTACTTGCCACGTAAACTTTTTTTTTTACACGTAGCATATTTACAATGGCTTTTTACAAGAGGCCTTACTTGCTTATATCAGTTCTTACATTACTCTTCTACAATTATTTCATCTGAGTTGTTGTCCTTATCTTCTTTCTGGACATCTGTCTTTGTAGTACATCTCTCACATGCATGATTTCCGCTCTGTCTTATCTTTCTCCGGAGTTGGTTGAGTATATCCGGATGATATTTCATCGTGGGTCCCTCAAGTGCATAGTATGGATATTCGAATTCTGTTAATGTCCTCGTATCTTTTTCTCTAAATATCTTCCCATTTGCTTTGTTTAATAATACTAGATGAGGTCCTCTGTACATCATTCTGACGCAAGTGCCTTTACCAATAGTCTGACATTGGTTGTAAATGCTTGCCAACTGGTTTGCGATTATTTCTTTCATAAGCTCCTCAGTATATACTTCCTTTTTTGGATCATCCAGCAAAGGAAAGTTATTGTTGCTGATGGCTATAAACACAAAATGTTTTGCTTGCTGCCCAGTTGAGAAATCTGGGTAGGCTGAATAGAACTTCAAGAAAATAATCATTTCTCGGGCAATATTCTTCTTGAAAGCTTGAACTGCATCTTTGAATCCATGTGGAAATAAACTAATTTCTTCCAGAGTAGTGCTTAAATAAAGACATTCAATCATCCTAAATTGGAATAAATTGAATACCAGTAATTGAGGTGCTCCCGGTGTAATAATTGCTTTAACATCATAAATATTTCTATCAACTATATAAAAACAGTTTATTTTTTCAGATTCATTCCAATTAATTAATCTTTGGAAATGTTCTTCGAATATTTCATGAGAAAATTGAATCTGAAGTTCATGATCCTTTCGACTAATTATTTGGAAATCATCTAAGGAAGAAGGAATTCTTCCTAGTATTTTCATGGCTGAATTAATTGGTGGTGATCTTTTTGCTGTTTCTGAAAAAGTTATGGGTCCAAGATAAATCTCTTTCCCTTTTTTCTTTCTTTCTTCATCATTGTATTCCTCTAGAGCCTTTTTTACCTTTTCTTCAGATGAGTATGATTTGTGGATGATTCCTGGGATTTTTGTGCAGTGTGGTGCTGCTTTGTACCAGTCATCATAGATTCCTGGAAATGGTCCATTGAAAATTACGTACCATTTTTTATTTTCTTCTTCATCTTGGTTCTTCAGATTTTCTGGAACTGCCTCCATCAATAATTTTAATTCTTCAATTTGTAATTTGATCACCTCTATGTCCCATGTCTCTTTTGAGTAATTCAGCTTCTTGCATCTTTTGTTCGAAAAGTGCATTTTGCATTTTTAATTTGCTCTCCAATTTCTTCAAGTCCTGTTCCATTCTCTTGACAATATATCTGCAAGAACATTCTTTTCACCTTTAATATGAGATATTGTATAATTATATTCAGCTAATTTCATCTGCCATCTTATTAGCCTTCCCTGTTTATAAGTGCCTTTATGGTTAATATTTTTAAAACCTACAACATAAGTACTATCGGTTCTAACAATAAATTCTTTATCTAGCACATAAATTCGATGCTTTTCCAACATTCGAATTAATGCCAATGTTTCTTTTTCATGAGTAGGATAATTAATTTCACTGTCTGAAAAGGTTCCAGACATGTATCGACATATAATTCTTTCTTTTGTGCAGGGGGTTTTGCCTTCATAACACCTCCCCAACATTCATTAGATGCATTTGTTTCAATAATAATTAAATCACCATCCGAAGAATGATATAGCTCAGGAAGATCCTGACATAAGTGCTTTAATTTTGAAATAATTTCTTCATCTTCTTCGGTCCATGACCAAAGAGCATCCTTCTTTAATTTCTGCTGGAGTTTTCTCCTTTCAGCTGCAAGATTCTTTATAAAACCTTCATTTGAAATATAAGTTAGTAATCCAAGAAATCTCTGTAATTCCTTTTTATCCTTTAATTTTGTTGGAAAATTCTGAAGTTTTTCTAACACATGTTTTTGCATTACTATTTTTCCTCTTTCTATTTCTAATCCTAAATAGTTAATTTTAGTTTGAGCTAAAACTGCTTTTTTCTTGCTTAATACTACTCCATTTTCTAAACATCTCTTAAGAACTAATTTTACCTTATTAAAATGATCATTTAAATCCTTATTAGTAAAGACTAATATATCATCAATATATATGAGGCAAAAGTCCTTATAATCCTTAAGTACATAATCCATTCTTCTTTGAAAAATACCTGGTGATTGTTTCATTCCCATTGGTAACACATTCCATTCATATTATCCTTGAGGACAACTAAATGCCGTTAATGTTTTTGATTCCTTATCTGATAGAATCCCGATTTACAGTCAAAAGTACTAAACCAATTCATATTCCTAACTCTTTCTATAATTAAATCTTTTTTAGGCAAAAAATATGTATCTCCTTCAAGAGCATCATTCATTTGTTTATAATTTATTACCATTGTCCTTTTTCCTCTTTTAATTTCATTATGGTTTTCAACATAAAATGCTGGTGCTGAATGTTTACTTTTTGATGGTCATACTAATCCTTTTTCACACATCTGTTTTATATCTTCTGCAAACTCATCTCTGTCTTGTTTTGTGTAAATCATAGGTTTACATTTTATTTCTTTTGTAGGATCTTTTAGTTTTAATTCTACTAATTCTGTGTTTTTATTATTAATTTTTGGATCTAATGGGTTTTCACTACATACCTTATCTAAAAGTTCTTCAATATATGCTGGAATAATTCTACCTTCTTCTGTATTCATTAGTATATGTCGCATTTTTTTTATACTATTCTTATTATCTCACCACGTTTCAGCTGACTAAACTCTGAGTAATGACACTTTGTATAATGAAGGATTGGTATCCTAATTATTTCTCTTATTTGCTTTCCTCTAATATAAGGGGTTCTTAGAGTCATATAATCTAAGTATTGACAAAAGGGTGCGTATAATCTAAGAAAATTATTTCCTAATATCATATCTACACCTGTTTGTTGTTGATATATTATAGATATTATAAATAATTTATTTTCTATTATCAAAGTTGTTTTCTTTACTATCCAACTTAGAAAATGTACAGATCCATCTGCAATTGAAACTCTTGCTGGGTTTCTTACTTTTTCCCATTTATCAAATAATGCTTTTGTTGCTATACAAATACTTGTTCCAGTATCTATATAAGCTTCAGTTTCTCTACCATTATTTTTTATTATTATTATTTTAATATAAGTACTATTCTGATTCTATCTGTGAAGATAATTCATCTTCAGGCGTCTATAAATAAGAGGATTGAAGCAGAAAGCAAAGTGTAACGTCCGTAATTTTTAGGTTTTTGACTTTATTACATTTTAATATGTGGATGTGATTCATGTGAATTAAAAATATTTTCGGAGGATTAAGTTGATAGAAGAAGTTTCTTTGATGTTAGAAAATAGTAGTTAAGTTGGACGTTTAGATATAGACAGAGTTCTAATTACTGTAAATAGACGGAATGATGACTTTGTGAAGTAAAAACCCTAAATTTGGGTTAAGAAAAAGATTTGAAGGTATAAATAGTGATTTTATAATATTTGGGGATTTTAGAAATTTATTCGGGAATTTTCTGAGATACGGATAAAAATGTTACCGTTTTGGTCCCTGTAGTTTGACTAGGCTGAACTGCGAGTTAAATTGGAGACCAGAACAAGTTAAGAAATATTTTTGGAGATGTCAAGTGATGTTTTATATTATTTTAGAATTTATTTTGGGAATTTTTAGAATGACGGATTAAGAATTACAGTTTCGGTCCCTGTAGAATGGAATCAGGACAGCAAAAGGAACTAGTGGATGCCAGAAGCATGGGAAGTAATCCAAAATCAACCAAAAGAGTATCCAATGGTGTTTTTACAATATTTATGTTTTTTAGAAATTTTCTGGGATTTTTCTGAGAAAGTTAATTTTTACCCTAAGTTATGGGTTACGGTAAAAACCGAAAAGAGCACCATAGTACCTCTAGGCTTGATTTTTATGAACCAAAACTTTTGCGACACCTTACTTACATGGTTGAGGATTGATTTTAGGGTTCATAAGAATTTTTACCTCACTAGGTTAATTTTGGACAATTTTTACTATGAATTACAAAAGTTACCATACTTAATTACCTTGGAGACTTACCATTTACCATGGTTAAGGAAAAAAAAATTAATTACCCTTCCTTGGGCTGCTGTGCTGCGCTGAAATGAGAGAGGAAGAGAGTGGAATTTTCTTGAGCCTTGACTCATGGGTGCTAGCCAATAGGAGTGAAGCAAATTGGATAAGGTAATCATAACTTGGGAAAAAAATCAAGGTGGATAGGAAAGAAAGGAGGTGGAGCACGAAATTGAGAGGAAAGAAAGAAGAACTTCTGAGTTCTTGCCTCATGTTTCCATCTTGTTCTTCTCCATAGCCAAACCTTGAGTGATCTTTCCAAAATTCTTGTCCAAATAAGCTAGTTTTCAAGTCTTGATCATAAAACTAGTGGCCAATAAGCTAACAAGGAGCAAGCAAGGAAGAGAAGGGAAGGAAGAAGAAGGAGCTTGGTGTTAGGGTTTTCTACAAGTTTGGTAAGGGGAAAGTTCTTCCTACTTGATCTTTAAAGCTTAGATGACATATTAGGGCTTTGTATGTGTGATTTTGAATATGATGGTGTGGAATTCATCCTAGGGTTCATGATGTTTAGAAAGTTATATGGTTATGTATTCTTATGAATATGATTGGTTTTTGAGCTATTTATGTGCTTGATATGAACCTTGTTAATGGATTGAATGAATTAGAGAAGTGTTTGGTGATGATGGTGTGGAATAGGGTTTGGTATGAACATGTTGTGCTCTTGGTATGAAGATGCCATGCTATTGCTTGGTGAGTTTGAATTCATGGCTTGAATATGGTGTGTGATTGTTTTAAAAATGATGAACTTCACTTATTTTGATCCAATTGGATATAACCATGCAAAGAAGAGATTGTTTTGCTTCATTTTTGTTAAAATCGCAAGCCTGGCACGCCCTGGGTGTGGCTGTTTTCGTGAGTGTGAAATTATGGAAAACAGGGGACAGAGCTGTCTGCACCGCGGGTGTGAAAATCCTCACACATGTGAACAGTTCTGGAATCCTGGAATTTTGACTACTGTTCACCTTGCGAAAATCATTTTTTTTCCATCTTTTTAGACAAATTTGCTTAAGAGAAAAATGACTCATTGAATTTAATAAATGATATACATTTTGATTAATTGATTTTAGAACTTAAACAAGGGTTTTAGAAAATGCATTTTGGTAAAAAGATGAAATATTTGTAAGTGTGTAAATTGAAAGAAGAAAAGCCATGTTGAATGAGCACCAAGAGATGTGAATATGCACAAAGAGATGATGATGCTATAACCAAGAGTGAAGGTTATAAGTGATTTGTGCAAATGTGAATATCATAAGTGATTATAATGCTATAACCAAGAGTGATGGTTATATGTGGTGGTGCAAGTGATGACCTAGTGAAAAGGTTAATGTGATTACAAGAGAAACCAAAGCTTAAAAATGCTTGAGATGGTTATTTTGAATGCTTAATGTGATGTGTCATTTTGCATAAAGAGAAAGAGAATTTGGCATGTGGCCAATGTGTGCTTAATGTGATGTGTCATTTTGCATAAAGAGAAAGAGAATTTGGCATGTGGCCAATGTGATGAGCATACAACCCAGGATTGTTGTGGTTGAAAATAGGTATGGTTGGGCTACAATTGCCTACTGGGATTATCCAGGTTTCGAAAGTCTCAATGGTCGTGTGGTGGATCCCAGCGAGCCGAGATCGAGTAGAGCATCCGGCTTGGATAAATCTGACTGACTGACCTATTTGTGATATGGTATTATATTTTAAATGTGGCTCTAGTGAATAATTGTAAAACCAGTCCATGAAAAAGGGGACAGTTGGTTAACCAAGTCCATGAAAAAGGGGACAGTTTGGTTCATTATGTTAAGTTTACGCCACAGCCTATCGCTCAAATGTTGTTGAGGAAGAGAAAAGTCTCCATGGAGCATTACACCGGTGTTGAGAGGGAAATAGAAGTGTCATGCATTATAATCTATCTGAGTTGATAATATATTGTTTGATGCTGATTTATGTGTTGTGACTGTGATCATTTTCATTGTGTCTATGAGAATGTCTTGTTGTAGGAAATGTTATACTCTTGATTTGAGAAGGGTGAGTGGTAGATAATTACTTAATGTTGATATATCTGATAAATATGGTATATTTTATATCTCTTGTCTCTATGCTTTATTATCTGTGTATGAGGATTTTTCACCCTTGCCTATATGTTTTGTGCTCTTTGGAACATGATTCATATAGATGTACCACCAGTCAAGTGAATTGACCAGTACAGAGGAATGAAGAAGACTGTCGTCTGGAGTGACCTTTGACTAGATAGTCTTTTGGAGGTGATCAGAGACTCGACCGGCTTAGGCTCATGGGGAGTAGACTATTATTAGTATCCTTGCCAGAGGGTTGTAGTATGTTATATGATGTTACTAGGTGTTCAGTTTGATGTACTTGTAAAACTTGGACAAGTATTACATATAATGAATATTATTAATTCAGTTGAGGTTTATTTTTTTTTAATAGTCCGTTACGGTATGAATAAGTTTCGAAATCTAATCACCGTAAGTGAGAGTTTCAAGTGAAAATAACTTTCAGGAAAAAGAAAAAAATTTACACTCATTTTTCGAAATAGACTTGAAATAATAAAAAGAGAATTTTCTTTTAAGAATAAAGATTAGTATTATTTTCGATAAAAATGTTACTTATATTGTAATATCCTTTTATGAGAAAGGGTGTTGCACAGAGCACGGCAAAACAGAAGAAACTGTCATCCTTCTCTTTGAGAGAAAATGTTTCCTTAGGAAACTTTGTGCTAGTCCTAGTAGGATTAGTTAGGTACTTGACAGTGTACCTAAAACCCCATTTGTACTTATTATTACTCAGAAATAAAATCTCTACTTATTTCAGTTTATACACTTGAGTTATTTCAATATTTAGACTCCAACTATTACACTACTCAGTCTATTTGCGGAAGCAGCAGTGGGCACAAAACTTACAAAACTAAATCAAGTATCTTGTTATTTTGCATCTAATTTATTTATTTATCATGGAATGTGAAAAAGTTAATAATAATAATATAGAACATTTACAAATTACTGAACAAGATGGTTACTATGAAGGAAGTATTTTAATTGATTCAGCTTTGTTTAGAAAAATTCAGAAGGAAGATTTAAATTTAACTAAAGATGCTAATATGAAGAGTAAGGAAAAACTGGAAAAAATTATGCAAAGATTTAATAAAAAGGAAAATATTATATATTATGAAAACTTGATTAATGAAGTTCCAATAGATATTGAAGAAGCTCAAGGAAATACTAGTATACAGTTATTAAATAAGAAAAAATTGATGAAATTAAAAAAGAATATAAAAAAAAAGAACACAGAAATAAAATTGGACATATACATATAGGAGCAATTCAAATATTAATAAAAACAACTTTTCAAGTAGGAATAAATTCACCAATAAAATTAATGTTAAAAGATGATATAATAACTTATATAAATGATAAAGTATTGGGCGTAATAGAAGGAAATTTAACTTATGTAAAATTAAAATTTGAAATTCACCAAAATATTAGAATACCTTTAAATACTCAAAGATTAGAACAATCATTAACACTTGAACATAAATTTTTAAGAAAAAACCTAATGAGAACAGGAGATAAAATATTAATAATAACCTATTGTGTTAATTATGCGTTAATTAATTCACATCATAGTATTACTTTTAGAAATAATGATAGAATAGATGTACCAAGTTTATTTGAAAAAATAGGAAAAATTTATTATCCTAAAAGAAACGAAATAACAGAATTAAGAACTTTTATAAACAAATCAAATTTATTAATGTGTCGATTACCATTACCAGCAATTATTTCTGAAAATGATATTGAAGAAGATAAAATTAATAAATTAACAAATTAAGTAAATGATTTAACTAAATATTTGAAAAATAAAATATGAGTAAAAATATTACAAAATTTAATATAAAAGATAAAATTATTAACATATGGGTAAAAGAACGAAATCTCTTTCAAAAAATATATATGGAATATATTAAAAATATTGATAAAGATTTTATTGAAAAACTAAAACATATTTGGAAACTAGATTTACCAAAAGAAATGAAAATAAAAATATGTGAAGATTATGGAAAAATATGTGGACAAATTGCACTATACGAAGACGAAATGAATTATGTATTAACCACAACTTTAATAAAATTAGAACTAGAAGATGAACAAGAAGAATTAGAAAGAAGTTTTAACTCAGAAAGAAATCTAAATATTTTTGAAGAACTATTAAATTCTTTAGAAAATAATGAATTTTCAGACTAAGTCATGGATAAGGTAGATAAA
Source organism: Glycyrrhiza uralensis (assembly GCA_030159175.1). Classification (NCBI taxonomy): domain Eukaryota; kingdom Viridiplantae; phylum Streptophyta; class Magnoliopsida; order Fabales; family Fabaceae; genus Glycyrrhiza; species Glycyrrhiza uralensis. The sequence continues at coordinate 6,229,900 of BRZY01000007.1, forward strand.
AATATTGCTAAGTTCATAATAAAAGATAAAACAATTACAACATGGGTAAAAATAAAAAATTATTGCAACGTAATATATATAGATATAGATGAAATAAAAAATCGTGAAAAAGATTTTTACGAAAAACTAGAATGCATATGGAAATTAAACCTACCAAAAGAATTAAAAAGAGTTATATGTCAGAAATATGCAAAATTATGCGCACAAACTATAATATATAATAATGAATTAGATTATGAATTTGATTTAGCATTAACTAGGATGCAAATAGATGAAACTTATGAGCAATTAATGAAAAGTATAGAAAATAGTAACTTAGATGAATCCTGAAAAGACACCTCCAAATTGGTATTAGAGAACTAAGATCATTTAAATAATTTTAGAAAAATGTCGAGCAATAAGATCACTAAAATAAGAAAAATCATAATAACCACTAAGATTATTGAGATTGAAATAAATTTTGGAAACCTAACAATTAGGATTGTTAAGATTAAAAGAAAAACTCAAATTTTTGAATGGATATTATAGATGTACAAATCAGAATAATTGAAAAAGAAAATAAAATAAATGAATTAAAAGACAAAATAAACATAACTAGAGAAAATATAAGTTTAATTTGTAGACATTTGGATTATCATATAGAACATGGAAATACAAATGAAATTGATAGAGTATCAAAATTTCTTATAAAACATAAAAATGAATTAAATAAATGAGAAAAAAAATTAACAAGATTAGAAAATAAATTACGGAAATTATATGAAATTTATAACCGTCTCTAAAAACTGCGACCATTAAAATAGTGACGAGTAATGAACTTTTCGTCACTAAAAATCGTCAATAAATTAATAATTATTAGCAGTGTAGGTACATATTCCGTGTTTACTTGTTAAGTTATAGGACATATTTAATCGTATTAGGAAAAAAAGGACATATTTAATCTCCATAATCAAAGGATAGGGTTCTAATTGTAAATATCAATTGATATAAATATACGAAGTTGAGAGTTAATCTCCCATGCAATTCAGTACAATTTCTACTCATATTCAAGCCTATTTGCCACAAACTATGGAATAAAAAGAGTATAAAATTTTCGGTTTGTCAAAATCAATTTTACCTAGATAAAATCTAGTATAATACCAGGTACTCCATATAATTTTCTCAATGTTCACCTTTATGCTTTCTTTTAATAATTTTGTGTGTGAAACTTATTTTTTATGTATATGAGTTTTAAACTTGTTAAATATCATTAATTTAACAAATTCTTGTACAATTATTTTTAGGAAAAAAATACCAAATACTTCCTATACTTTTCTTTGTGGTTATCTTAACGATTGTAAATGAAATATCATAAAACTATTTGAAACTTTTTTTTGACAAAAAAACTATTTGAAACTTATAAATAGTCCCTTTCATACAAAAGAGGAATAACTTCTTCTAATCAATTCAAGCATATGATAATTTTAAATTTTTCCATTACTTTTTTTTAAAAAAAAATCACCATTTTAATTCCACTCTTTTATTGTATTTATTATTCCTAATTTTTCCAATAAAAAAAATATAGACAAGTTAAATGTATAAAAAAATATAGACAAGTTAACATTTGTCATACCACTAATCAATATACATAAATTTGAATATTATATGTATAATATTAAATTAACTTATTTTACCAAAAAAAAATATGTATAACTTATTTTAAAAATTAAACTAAGTTGTTTGAAGATATTTGGCACTTGATTAAACAATTGATAAAAGAAATGAATATAACATAAAAATATTTATAAGAAATTAAATGCTAAATTGAGAGTATTGAGAGAAAAAATATAAAAGATAATTTGAATAAATATATCAATTTGGTAGAGCTAGCAATTTAAAAATTAAATAAAATCTATCTTTTTTAATAGTTTCCCGTTTAATAGTAATAGACATATAATATTTTTCCTCTATTATTTCAAATCTATGTTGTTTTTTTGGCAAAAATTCCAAATCTATGTTGTGTGATAGTGGTTATGTTGGGGTCTTCTTTCATGAGGTCTTGTTATTATTCCAAATTATGTTGTTTTTTTGGCAAAAATTCCAAATCTCTGTTGTGTGATAGTGGCTATGTTGGGGCCTTCTTTCATGAGGTCTTGTGTTAGAGTCTTATATTAACATTTTTGCATTCCATTTTCTCAAATTAATGGATGGATTATAATCACAAAAATTGGAAAGAATTGAATATATTAGGGGGACCACAAATTAATGGAATGATTAAAATCGCACAAATTGGAAAGGGTTGAATATATTAGGGGGATCAAAACTACAATTAGACCCTAATTAAAAACCACCTCAGTTCGACGTACACTCACTTATGTCAGCATTCCGTGGCCACGTCAGCGCCCTGTGTGTGTCCTCGTCAGCACCACATAGTCAGCACACCACAACCACATCAACATCACAAATTAATTAGCTATACTATGGGATCAAAAGTGTAGTTAACCCTAAAATTTATTTTAAAAATTGTCAAAAAAATTTCATTCGAGTTATATTAAAACCATATATACATACTATCTATTAAATACTTAAATAACTTAAAAACACTATACTTTTGATTTTTCATTTCCATGTTTTTCTTTTTATTCTTGACAAAAAATAAGAAATATTGTTAATTTGGATGGCAGCGGCGAATTTCCACCTATCTCTCAAAGATTTTTTTTTATCATTTCATCTTTTTTTTTTATCATCCCTATCTCTCAAAGATATACTACCTTGAGTTCTTTTCTTTTCTTTTTCAAAGAATGTGATTGTAGATTTTGATAGTTAAGAAGACTTCTATACATTATAACTTTATAAAAGTTAAGGGGTGTTAGCTTGATCGGCAACACTTAGCATTATTTTGTACCCCCTTGAGTTCGATTTCCTTTATCAAACATTATAATTTTTTAAAAGAATTTAAATTGTTTCAATGCTATTTCTAGAATAAAAGCTTATCTAAGCACTTAAATAAATTTTAAAATTCATTTTATATAAAAAGTAAATTTATTTAAAAATGATGAACAGATGTATTCATTAGTGTTAAAATGTAATATTTATTTATTCATAAAAAACGTAATCTTTATTGAAAAAAATAAAGAACTATACTTATTAATTAAATATCAGAAATTAAAATTATGATCATAAATTCATTATAAAATGTAAATTTATTTAAATTTAATTATTAGTTTTAAATTAATAATTAAATTTCCATTATTTTTTTCAAATATATATCCTACTCACAACTTATCCCTATTTTTGTTTTTGGTCAATAACATATCCCAATTTTACCCACAGGATTTTATTGACTCCAGCTAGCTATATTAGAAAGGAAGCATGTGACTGAGAAGTGCTGTGGAAGTGGTGCAGCTTTTGTCGGGTCAACCACCTTCATCGCCGACCGCTGTGTGGGATTCTGCTGCTGCCTTGTGGATGCACTAATGTACCTATTCTGTGTTCCATTTTAGTGGTTAATACTTAATCGTGCATGGACTCTGCCCACGCTTTATAAACGTACTCTTCCCACTTGTACGGTCAATTCCTCTGATAATTTTTTTCCTCTGCCTGTTACTTTAGTGGTACTAACTCGTCTTTATAAAATTGGCTTGTAAGTCGAGGACTATTCATGTTTTAAAAAGACTATATTAGGGTTATTTGTGGCTCGGTTTGGTTCAGTTTTGAGATAAAAAGTCATTCGATCCAAAGTTTAAAATAGCATGTGGTTCGACTCGGTTCAGTTTGTTTTCTTAAAAATATCCAATCCGATCCAAAATAATGCAGTTTAGATTAGATCGATTTTCGGTTTTTTGTGGTTCTAATTTTAAAAAAAAATAAATATCAACCAAAGTGATACCACTTCCATTTCACTTCTAATATATTACCGAGTACAACTCAATGACATTTGTTTTAACAATTTTCAATGGATTATCAATTATAAAGCCAATTTCTAAATACAAAAAAGGTTATTTCTAAAAAAAATGCGTTATAGAAAAATAGTACTTGCAAAATCATATTCTAAACAAATGAAATGAAAAATATGAAATAATATTTAACACACACAAAGGTCATTGTGATTTAATATTTAACACAAAGACTACTTGCAAAAGTCAATTCTAAAAAAAACCACAATGTAACAATTGATTGGTAGCCTATATATGCAAGTCCAAAAGGAATAATATTATAAGTTGCAGTTCGGTTCGGCTCGATTTTAATAAAGAGATCTGAAATCCGAGCGATTCGGTTCGGTCTTTAAAAAATGTCATCCAAAAACTCCAAAAAGGTCAATTTTTGATTGGTTTTCGATTTTTTTAGATCGGTTTGTGGTTATTTTTTGGATCAGTTCGGTCTTGAACGCCCCTAGACTATATTGGTCATATGTCTAGTCGATATTAGACTTGCAACACACCTCCTCACGCCCAGGATTGGATAATCTAGAGCATGGACAAGTGCGGGTGGCTTGTCCCAATAACAACACCCTCACACCTAGGAACACATATCTAAAACGTGACACACATGGGCGACCCAATAACAGATCTAGGATAGACTTTGATACCATATTAGAATTTGTGAACCTAACTCATTATTTTTTTTTATAGGGGGAGGTACGATTTGAACTAGGGTATATGAGGTTACGACCCATTTGGTTTGAGGAACCATTTTCTATTTTCATTTTCAGTTTTTACTTTTAATAAATTACAAAATTGCCATGTTATTTTTAATTTGTTTTCTATTTTTAATGATTTGCACCGAAAACAGTGAAAACAATCCTTTGTTTGTTTTCACCATTTCCTATACAAATATTTAAAAATAAAAAACAGATTGAAAACAACAAGATAGTTTTGTAATTTTATTAAAAGTGAACAAGGAAAACGAAAACAAGAAATGATCCGTCAAACCAAACGAGCCCTAAGCTCTACCATCTAAGCTAACACTCTTGTCAAAATATCTTTCTTTTAATCTTATATATCTTTATATATATATATGTGTGTGTGTGTGTGTGTATAATGCAAATTGCAAATGTCACTATGATTCATATATAATTATGATATTAGAAGATTTTCTCTACCAAATTTTTTAGAAGATTTTTTGTTTCTGACCTTTTTCTAAATACGTGATGCCATTTAATTAACTTGGAAATTATTAATTGGAGTTCCCCATGTGATGCTAATTAATGAAGGGAATATTTCGCATGTTTTCTTAGTAGGCATGACAATGGATAGTATCTGGGTAGGATATTATAATATTTGTCTCTATACCTGCAATTTAAAAAAAATACATGTCCTTATTGTCTTGATCACGCTGAATCTATGATGCATGTCTTACGTGATTGCGAGAGATGGTTTTCTCGCAATCTCGCCCCAGCAAAAACATTCAGATTGACACTTCTTGGGCTCTGACGTTTGGGATTGCTACCTAGATGCTATGGAAGACAAGGAATATATATAACTTCATCTTTAGAAAGGACATTTGTACTACCTGGAAATTATAACAGCTATGCCCAGGAAGTCGTTCGCGAACTGATTCACCCTGTCCCGTTGTTCCTTGAAGACATAGATGCATGTGGTGTGGCAACGTCCTTCGATTCATTCTGTCAAACTAAATGTTGATGGATCATTCAGAAGAACAACCGGTTTGCCTGCCGGTGGGGGTCTTCTAAGAGACTCGGATGGTCGTTTTCTGGTGGGATTCAAAGCAAACCTGGGCGTTTGCTCCGCAATCTAGGCTGAACTCTAGGGTTTGCTCCTTGTCCTCCAAATCGAGCGACAAAGGGGGTATTCTTCAGTCCTTGTAGAAATGGACTCCAAGTCGGCTGTATAGATGATCAAATAATAGTTCTCCAAGCAGGTCTTCCTCCAACCGATCTTGCACTCCATCGTTGAACTCCTGCAACTCACGGATTGGAGAGTTACTGTCTCACACATGTACCGCGAGTCAAATCAGGCGGCAGACCTCCTTGCGATTCAAGGACATGGAGTGGCACTTGAAATCTCCATGGTTGATAAGGCTTTTCCTGCTCTAGGGCTCATTCTCCTTGAAGATGTTGTTGGAGGGGGTATTCCCCGTGTTATCGTGTAGCTACTTTTTGTTGTAGTTTTTCCCCCTTTTCATAAAAAAAAAATACATGTACCTGTATTTATACCTACGTGGGTAGCAACTTCAATATTCATACTCTTACCCGAAATACTCGTATCCATATATACCCATTACCCCGCACTTTAACTAACTACAAAAATTAATAAATAAAAATGAACATTGATTTTTTTGAAGGAAAAATAGAACATTGATTAAAAATACAATTATAACTCAAATAAAAAACTATTCATAGATCTTTTCATACCTCATCCAAAACATTACAAACAAAATTATTTGACTAAATTAAATACAACACTAGAATAGTACTCTGTGCATAGCACAGGGCTTTCTAAATATTTTTAATTAATTTACATAAAATAAATATATTAAAATTATATAATTTAGTATAGATAAATAACATGTTTAAGTTTAATACTTTTTAAGGTTTTAGTTATTATAATATAATAAATTGAAATACTACAAAATTTAATACTACAAATATTTTAAAATTGTACTTCGATAGTAAAAGCACTTTAAAAATACAAATTTTTAATGAATATATTGAATTGATATCCCAATCACAATACCTAAAACTTACAATTAAAGCATTTTTTTTTCTTTTCAAAAAAAACAATTAAAGCATTTTTTTTTTGATCAATCGGAAAACAACAATTAAAGCATTTAATACCAAATAAGCTATGTTGGACTTATTTTCATAAGCACCCCAGAATAACTTATCAAAACAGCTTACAACTTATACATAAGTGCGTGCTTATCATATAAGCGCTTATGCCATAAGTGCTTAAATAAATTATTTATCTAAATAGACCCTAAGTATGTACTTTCTTTTTAGATGAAATTAAGAAAATTAAATGAAGTTAATTAACATTCTTAATTAACGCGAGTTAGTTATTTTTTGCTTATATTCGAGACAGGAGGAGTACAAAAATAATGGTTGACTATTGACTCACCTCTTTGTGATTGCATCATAAAATAATTTACTTAGGTGTAACAAATTAATAAAAATATGAGAAATTTTGTGTAAGTTTTAGAATTAGAGAATGTTTTGTGATAAAAGATAGGCTGTAGTAAACTAGTAATTAAGTTGACCACAAGACATGACACAACTAAACGCATAACCACATGATCTTGCAACATAATCTAGCAAAAGCTACGTCTTAGGCTAGCTACTTTGCCATTTTGAGGAACAAAATTTTGCTTATTCACCCTCTCAATCAAAAAGAAAAATGTTGTCTGCCGCTACTCAAATCACCCCGAAGATATGCTGCCATCAACAAATGTGAATTGTGACACAGACTAGAGAAGACACACATCTTGCACACTACTTAATATCTGGATATTTAAGGCTTAGCCATCAAATTAAATCATTCCACAAAACCTTTTAGAATTTAGGAATGGAGGCAAACAGAATAATTCTTTCGATTCTGTTGCCTCTGCCACTCGACACGCCAATGGAAATGATCCATGTATGTTGAGGTATATATGCACATGGATGTGCCCATAGTGCCCACATAGATTATTATAAGTGATAACAAAGGTAATTGTATGGGGTACTTCAATCCCTGAATGTGCATATGGAAAAATATCTATGAGGAGAAGTTAATTTCTTAAATGGATTTCAGTATTTCGAGGGATTAATCTCCACAGTTGCCTGTGGAAGATACTCGGATTCACTAAAAAAAGAAGTACTATGAGCGGGGCTAATTATAATTTTTTTGATTTCCCAAAATATCTTCTGCGCACAACTGTGGAGACTAATCCCTTCGAGTATCTGGAGTGCATTTAAGGGTTGTCTCTTCCAAATTATGCATCTTCATACACATGAGCTGGGAATCGAACCCGGACCACATGATTAGGGGGGACTAATATAATTAATTGCTCTTTAACAGGTAAAATGTCTTAAAATCTTAATTAATGAGGGGGCATGTCTTTGATTAAGCTAATCATATGGGATAAATATTATTCCCCCCACTAAACAAGTTTTGTCTTGAAAGGTATTTTGCAACACCGGTGAAAATTTTACGCATGAGATGTTAGTATCTCTGTAGACAAGACAAGACATGACACAATTGACATACATATCTCCTTGATGGATCCACTCGCAAAGCCCACCATTGAACACGAGTCTTTTTAGCATCTACCAAGAAAGAGAGAGAGAGAGAGAGAGATCCAATTGGTAGGGTTATGCAAGTCCTTACCATTTTTTGTATTCTTTCTCAGATGCTTAGGATGACAACACATTGATTCTTGCAGAGGTTGTCCCGGGCACCAGCCTGGAATATTAGTCAGAATGAAATTACTCGATCGATCTTGCTTGAAACAATGAAACTCAATTGAATGGTGGTGCAAGGAACTTTGTGAATATGAATATTGAGTGTGGAAAATTGGAAATTCATAGAAATTAAAGAGAAAGGGGAATGCTATGAGATGCTTTTTTTTTTTTAATGAGGTGTGTGACAGGGTCAGTTTGTTTTAAATTTTAATAGAATTGATTTTGATAGAGTTGATGTTAAAAGAATTATTTTTTTAAAAAAATGATTTCAAAAAATCAATTTGTGTTTGATAATGATATTTTAAAAATGGATTAAGAAGAATTGATTTTGTTTAAATGATAAAAATAGAACCACTTTTGATGTATAAATATAAATTAGAATTTTGTGGATCTCACACTTAAAATTGATTTTGTTCAACACAAAAGCTATAAATTATTACTTCCACCATTACTCAACCTAAAATCAATTTTATCCATCGTGATTTTCTTACCCAAACACATGCTTCAATTTTATTGAACTTGTTTTTGCTCCTAGAATTAATTATAGATGGTCTAAAATGTAAAACAACCATACACTTAATTAATTACACAAATTAACACTTTCTCCGTCAACCTTTGCAAAACATGTCATTGAAAAAAAAAGGTAAACTAAAGAGAGAGATAAAATATATATATAAAAAAGAGAGATAAAATAAATTAATGATTATTTTTTCTTAACGGTCGTTGTAGAAGAAAATTTGTATCTTTATTTTTTTTCATTTTTAAAATTTTAAACAATATTAACTATTATTTATCAATTATACTTAGAAGTGACAAAAACGGGTTGACCCCATGGGTGGAGCTAGGAATTTAATATGAGTGGTGCCAAGATAAAAAATATATATATGACTCAATAAAAAATTTAAATTTTTACACGCATAACATATGCAAAATATTTGATATATAACTTAATATTTTTGTAAGTAAAAGACGAGTTAATAGTTTTCTTCTTAGACATTTTTCAATATTAATATCTTCGTTATCTCTTTCTTTTCTCTTAAAAAAAAGTCGATAGTTTTCTTCTTAGACATTTCTTAATCTAAAAAATGTATGTCAATATAAAATACAGTTCATATAAAATTACAAAAAAAATAATAATTCCATAATAGAATCAAATGCAGTTTATATGAACTAAAAAAATAAAACTTACCCATAAAACTAATAAAGTTGTGATTGAGACACCATTATTAATTCTAGAATTTTTAACATGCAAATCTCATAAAAAAATGCTCTCAAACTCAAATGTTAATAGTAATGCATCTCAAAACAACAACAAATTTTTGATACCATATTGTTGCCTAGTTAGTAGTTAGTTTGAGTTTTCCTTCATATATATATCAAAGCGTGGGAACACCACTATCTATATAAAATACTAAGTTATAATTTTTCTTTTACTAAATAGTTCCAAAAATTGGGGTGGTGCTATGGCCCTTGTGGGCCCCCCACACTCCCTCTGCCTCTACTTGACCCATCGTGCCAACCCGTTTAATCTTTTTTTTTTTTTTTTGACAAGTTGGGGTACCAACTTGTTTTGACCTGTCCCACATAACCCACCAAGCAAGTAGGGTGGAGGCAGAGCCAATTGGCCCGTCGGTTTTTTTCCAATTTTTTTTAAAAAATTTCTCTTTTCTTTTAAATTTTCTTCTCGAAGCAACCTATCAATCCATCAAGACATAAAATCCCTTTTTTTGTTTCTTTATTATTGTTGATGGGTCAATCTGCCAACCAATGGTAGGGCGGGGCAAATTGGGATTTTCAACTTGTTTTCCTAATCCAACCCGCCCTGTCCCATTTTACACACGTTGTTGCGGGTTGATTGACAAGTTTTACCACCCCTAATTATATTCTTATCTTTACCTAAGTAATTAGTAAGAGGGAAAATGCTAGTTGGCTCAAAATGCATTTCGTCACGTACACTCCAACAGTGATTTCCGTTAAAAAGTACTGTTTCATTTTTTAAAATTGTCCGTAAAAAACCGAGAGTAAGAATTGTAATCGAAAAGATATCATACCAATTAAAGTGTCAAAACATGTATTAAGAAATTAATCAATGATTTTAATATAAATAAGAATATTAATAATATTTCTAATTAATCTGTGTACAATAATATTAAACAACACTTAAAAATGAAGAGATAAAATATAATCAAATATCTGTGAATTGTGTAAAATGTTTTTCTTTAAGTATTATTTTTGTTTTTTTAATATATATATATATAGAGAGAGAGAGTGTGTGTGTGTGAGAGAGAGAGAGAGATCAAAAAGAGAGTTGGGGTGTTTGAAGTTTGAAGATGGAGACACTAAGGTCACCATCCAGGTGATTCAATTCAAGGAAGAGTCCCAAATGTTATTAACCACTTAGGAAAAGAATAGCCACAATATTTAATTTTCTTCTCGTGGGTCCAATTTTAGTAGGCATCGTTAAAAAGATGGGGTTCAATCAATCAACTTCCATTCCACTACTCCAACAACTTGAAGATAAAGACTTGATTTAATTTGTATGTGATAAATCCTAGGCAAGTATTTCATGTGAATGTGCCTTTGTGTGTTTTGCAATGTGACATCCTACCTGATGTCTATTATAAAGCATCTAATTGGACACCTTTTTCTCGTAGCAACAACCAGAATATCCAATTGTCTTTATCGTGTACACACGGTTTTGTACGATAATTTCAAAAGGGGAAATTACGTAGCGAACATTAGTAAGCTATGTACATGAGCTGGTTCAGAAGTAAAAGGAAACGCATTCCCATATATACATGAAGTTCTTATTATTATTATTTTTATCTCTTTATTATGGGAATAAAATAATTAATATTTACTTGTTATTTAAGCAAAATCTATTTTTCATCAACTTATAATGGTGAGGACAGAGGGCTATTGGCCTGGTGCATAAACAATATGAGTGACCCAAATTGATGTGGACTTAGCCTTTTCTCTTATACACCCCTCACACCTATAGAACCAGACATCTAGAGCATATAATATCTTAGAATTTGGATTATAAGATATAACTCAACTCTACAAAACTGGATTAAAAAGTGAATATTGTTTGAGTTTTTTATAAACTCTAATTAAATCTTAATCTCTAGTTGACGTGTTACTTGGGCTTTTTCTCCATATATATTAATGTTATCATCATTAACCAAATGAATATTATAATTGGCTCCAGCTCCGCTGATTTTATACTCTTCTGTGTTGCTATTTTCTTTCTAGTGGAAACATAAACGGGTCAAGTTAACTTTCAAAATCATATATATAGATTAAGTGTGAATTGAATCGAGCCAAACCATTAGAGGGACAAATTTAAGCGTTTCAGAATTTTTTTATTGTCATTTTGATTCCAATTACAAATATGTTATTTCTTTTTGGTTTTATATCCACATTATCCCAAGGAAAAAGAGCCCCTGAACTAATCTGTATTTGATCGGGAGGTAAGTAAAATTTAACTATGAATTGTTCTATCACCGGGGATCGAACATGGGTACTAGCCGAATATGTCCCTTATATGGAACATATTAACCACAAATATGTTATTTCAATATATTTTATTTTTTATTTTGCAATATTTATATAAAACAATAAAGTTAGAATAAAACAATTTTTTATAATCGAAAATAAAAATTAATAAAATATTTTTCAAGTCAAACCGGTCCTAATTTTTTTTTCTTTGGACAACAAGTTAACAATTGTTAACTTTATTTTTTTGATACAATTGTGAAAAAGGCAAAAAAAAAAAAAGAACACAAAGAATACGGTAAAAGAAAACCCACACAAGGCGCACTGTCCAATCCTTATATGGCCAGAAGATCACACACACTTTGTATTAGTGCCGCCCATGGGTGCTGTCCAATAGAAGCATGCTGAATCACAGCATCAATAATGAATCCAGTAAAGAAACAACTCAAAGACATATTTCTTTTTTTCTTTTTATAGGCTAAATGGTTAGTAATTAATTAGTGGATAGATTGTTAGAAGGAAGAGAGAGGGGTTCAAATCCTAATACTCCAACTTACACAAGTTTATGTCCTTTAATTCAATCAAGTGAGGGAACTACGTGGGACGTTGAAAGACATATTTCTATATATGGAATTATCATCTTTTCATGTAAAAGCCTACAAATTATCAATTGCGCCCAATTGTTTCGTAATTCTAGCATTAACAGCAAAGAGGCCAGTTGAGGAAAACCTTGACCTCTATTAGTGATAAAAAAAAAGAATCCTACCCAGCATAAGGTGCAGTGTCAATTTAGTTCTTGAAATTATTAACATTTAAAATTAGTTTTTAAAATTGAAAATCTTTAGTCATATTGTCTTTATATTGAATAATTTCATGGACTAAATCGACTAATCCAAAAAGACTAATATGATCGATAATTTTCAATTTTAATGACTAATTTAGAATTTAATAATTTCATTGACTAAATTGACAGCACTTCACAATTTTAAAGATCGATTTGGTGATTTACTCCATATATAAAGAAGGAAGAGGAAAAAAAACTCTTCCACAAATAGTAATTAAATCTAAGTTCCCCAAATTGTACAATGAACTTGGGGTACAAAATCATCCATGTAGCCCTTACAGGTAAGCAAGAAGCGAAGTCCACGGTACAAGTAACTGTTGGAGGGAACCAACCTTCCCTACCAAGTGTTCCGTGTTGTTTATTTATTTATTTTTTGGAATTCTGTTGTTTATTTATTTATAAATAAACAAATATGTCTTCTGTTTTATGTCTTGTGCATTTAGACACAATCCCACGCATCCCTTGTTTTAAATTCTCACAACAGCCCACATACACAACACACAACCTGGCTTCATATAAAAATACAATAAACTATTAAAAATAAATTAATAAAAAATCCATCTTTTTAAATAAGAAAAAGGATGTACAGATCAAGTTATGCTCGCAGATTGATTATTTAATTTGTCAACACCGACAAGCTACAAAAGAAGAATATTAATGCGGCAAACCTTACTTTCCTTAGGGCTACACTCAGCAAAAAAACCATAATGTCTTGCTATTATATTACTCCCTACTGTCCAAAGTAGAGCTGTCAAAACGAGTCAGCTCGGCCCACACGAGCTGGCTCAACCCGAGCTGGTAGTTAAACGAGTCGAGCCGAGCTGGCTCGGATTTTTCAAGGGCCAGAAAATAGCCAACTCGGCTCGGTTCTCCCTGAGCTCGCGGTTTACTCGAGCTGGCTCACGGGCTGAATCAATCAAAAAATATTAAAAATGATTAAAAAATATTTAAAAATGATTAAAAAAAATAAAAAAAACTAAAAAAATATTTAAAATGATTAATTTTAATTTTTTTTATTTTTTAGTGTGGCTCGCGAGCCAGCTCGGCTTGTGACGAGCTGACCCTCTTCAGCTCGCGGGTTAAATGAGCCGAGCCAAAAAGACCCGGAGTTAAACGAGCCAGCTATTTAGTAACCCATTTAGCCCACGAGCTAAGCCGAGCCGAGCTGGCTCGCGAGCCACAACTCATTTTGACAGCTCTAGTCCAAAGTATAAGCAATAAAAACACTTTTTTCTTGGTCCAAAATATAAATAACATTCATCAATTTTTATATAAATTAAATGTTAATTTTCAATTATATTATTCATTTAATGCAATTTTCATATTTATGAGAGACATCAAAGGGGATAATTTTGGAAAAAAAATTAAAACTAGTGAGTACTAATTAAGATTATCAAATTTCAAAACATTCATTGGTCTATGTATTTTTGTAGGCAAAATTAGTAAACTGATCCCTTATTTTTATTTTCAATTTAGTCCCTTATTAAATTTTTTCAACAACAAGGTCCCTTATGTTTATTTATTTTTTCAATTTAGTCATTTTAATGACGTGTCAGTTACTGATTGGTCTCAGGTGATGGTATACAGTAAATCTAGACCAATCAGAAATGGACACTTCATCAACAAAAGAAGAAAAGGACCAAATTAAAAAAATAAATAAACATAAGAGACCTTGTTGTTGAAAAAATTTAATAAGGGACTAAATTGAAAAAAAAATAAAGATAAAAGACTAGTTTACTAATTTTGCCTATTTTTGTACTATATTGCTTATATTTTGGATCGAAGGGAGTATTGACTTTCGCATGGGGTTGTGATAATTGGGAATCAGTTTTTAATGTACATCTATGTGGAAATAGTTTAAAGAGTTTTGATTTTTTGAACCGCTTCTAATTTCTAATATCCATCTAATACCTATTTCTATATCTATTTCTTGTCACATTACTCATTTATCACATTTATCACTTATCTTTTTTCTATTTCTTTCCTCTAGTGCTAAAATGGCACATATGTGTCTATATATCATTTTTCTAGTATAAAATTTGAATATTACACGCCTATCATTGATGTCTTGTTACAAAACATCATTTGATCGGAAATGGATTAGGTACAGTCGTGCAGTCATGCTGTCAATAATTGAGACTGTTGATTGAGATCGAACGAATGAGGATTTTAAGAATGATTCGAGTTTAAAATATGAACTAAAATTGTAAACCGTTTGATATCGATTCAACAGTTCCTCTCATCTGACTGTACGACTACACCAAAATGGTGACCGTACCTAATCCGGATCTCATTAGATCACCATTTTTTACTTTATTCAGCTATATAGTTTTCTTTTGAATCGGCCAATATTTTTGTACTACAAATTAGCCTTAATACAATTGGAGTCAAGAAAGGAAAAATGCACACCCCATTTGTTCGGAGGCTGTAATCTACTTCTTCCCCTATTGCTACTAGAGAGACAGATTGCAAAAGAGCTTGAAATTAATGGGATAACTTGTAATATAATACTACCTCCGTCCCTAAATATAAGAACCTTTACAAAAAAATGAAAGTCCCTTTATATAAGAACTTTTCCAAAAAATCAGTTGCATTAATTATTTTTTGACTAAAATGCCCTTATTTATTGTACAAATCACCCAACCATTCTACCATTTCCAATGCATTAATTAAGTGATGAGAGAGAGAGGGGGAAGAGAGATAGTAATAAGTGTTAGGGCTAGTTTTGGAAAAGTATAGTAAATTATTGACAAATTTATTGCTATTAACTAACTTAACCAATTTTCTTAAAGGGTGTGAATTAGTTAAAAAGTTCTTATATTAAGGGACGGAGGTAGTAGAACTTTACGCGGCTTCTTTTTGTGCCAGAGGCTTCACATGAGTAATCAGAGTTTTAAATTACAATCGGGATGCGGTAATGATCAGATTGTGATTGCAAGGAAATGTGCAGAGAAAATTAACAATATAGATCGAATAACAACATAATGTAATTGCAATAATTGTCAAACTCAATGCTGCATTATTATGATTACATTTAGATGCCACCGAAAACATAAATTGCTATTAGAGTATTAGTACTGAAATACCAAGTTGGTAACCAATGAGTTCCATCGTAGAAGGTGCCACACCTAGTCACCTGATGAGAATCAAGCAAGAAGCATCAAGCCAAGGCAAGAAAAATGATAGCATAAAGAGCTATGATAGGGGATAAATACAAAAATAGAAATTCCTGAATTCGAGGCCAGGAATGGTACTTCTAGAAAATAAGAGAGAGGAAAAGATTTGGTTAATTCTTCTTGATGATTTCATTCATTGCCACAGTACAACCTATATAGCGCTCACAAACAAAAATGTTGAAGTCAAAATAGCAGAAAGGGAAAACAAAAGCAATCATAGTGTGACAACACATCACTTGATTCTAACAGAAAAATATTCTAAAGGCATTCTTAGTGAATAAAGTCATCCCATCCTGCTGGTCTGTTATCATTCCTTTTGGGCCGATTCGACCCTGCAGTATTGGGCCCATATGTAGGACTTGGTTCTTTAGCACTATCATCCCCTTGCCCATGAAGAAACACCTTGTCCTCAAGGTGATAGGCAGCCGTTGACCAAAAAAAAAAAAAAGGTGATAGGCAGCCTTCAAATCTTCCCAATCTTCCCAAGTAGTATCTTTAGGTGGCAATCCATTATGTAACACCTCTTTTTCAGGAGATATTACACTTCATAACGGAATCTCTAATGCGAAATTAAAATCTTTTTTCTAATTATTCTTTCGAAAAAATACCGTCAAAATTTATTTAATTTTCACAAATGGTTTTCTCAGTCATTTTTTTTAAAAGAAATATTTATATGAATAAACACCAACCAAAAAATAACATAGGAAATAAAATTCATTCATTTATAATAGAATATACCATACACAAGAAATCTCTTCCTCGAATAAGTACAAACTCCCTATGCTGGTCAAGCACTAAGAATTTCTGCAAGAAACTCTAATAAGAAAACCCCAACAAAACTAGGACTCGCACATCCATCCACTTACGTCTTCAAAGCACGTCTCATTCTTCGAGTTCTGACTAGTCCATCTAGCTAGTAATCCATCTATATGAATCATGTTCTGAAGACCACAAAACATATAGGAGAGGGTGAGTTTCTTCCCAAAAGTTATATCACAAAAACCATATAGTAAACGAAAATACTACTTATTATACTTCAAAAATAAGCAGATATCATTTGAAAACTTTTCTCTAAGTCAACAAATCTATCAAACACATCACCAAGAAAATCACACATAGGCAATTAAAGCCAAACCGTACTCTCTTCGCAATCCCCCGAGCTGGATTGCACAATCCTCCAAGCTGGATTGTAGCTCAATTTGGCAAAGACAATCACCAAATACAAATGACCTCTATATTTATTGCATAATACTCCAAGCTGGATTGTAGCAATGACATCTATATTTATTGCACAATCCTCCAAGCTAGATTATACCAAATGCAAATGACCTCTATATTTATTGCATAATCCTCCAAGCTGAATTGTACCAAATGCAAATGACATCTATATTTGCTATCATCAAAAGTTCTTATCTCAAGAATTTAACATCATTACGCGTTGACTCTTTTAATATCATCAAAAGCCTATGCTTATAAGAAAACTCTCTTTTAAAAATAAAATACCACTTATTGAAATTATTTTCCAAAATCCTACTATAGTCTTAAAAATCCCCTTTTTCGTCTACTATGTGGTAAAAATTATTTTCACGGTTTAATTATAAAATAAGAATTTTTCTATATAACCCTTATTTGTAAAAGCTTATTATTCTTCTTTAAAAACTCCACTTTCAATAATTTGGTATAAAAATCCTATTTAACTAGTTAAGTTAAATTCTTTAAAAAGAACATTTCTCTACTTTGTTTCCCTTTTGCCAATTAATACCGAATTACTTGATAAAAGGGTTAATTACTTGTGATTGATTTAAAATAAATTCTAAACTCTCTTGTTTAAGAAAACCCAAATTAAAGTCCATTGGAGACTTATCCAAAAGAATTAAGTAATTAATACCTAACCAAATTTGCCTTTAGAAAAATGGTTTCACTATAGAGTCCTATATTTCCTCTTCCATGATGCTTGGGTCACTTGTTTTATTTTCATCTTGGTTAATCTTATCCAATCACAACAAACATCACCACAATCATAATAAATAAAGCATTAATCTACTTTAAATATTACAATCATCCCAAATGAATCAAATGAAGCACAAGAAAAACAATCACACCAAATCACATCAAGCCATACAATCCTCTCACACTTAATCAAGAATCAATCACAAATCATGGCATAAATTTTCTACCACACAAATAACATAGAACCAACACATGCTTAAAATGGCATTTTTAGGCAAATCAAGCATACAAACACATTTCCATTGCTTAGTAAATTTTCTTAACTTTTCATTTTACACAAAACAACTTTAGAAATATTTTCCTAAAGTTAAAAACATGATGATACTCATACAAAATCCATAGAGCTAAAAATCTTATCTTAGTGATTTAACACATCAAGAATGGTTTAAATCATTCTAAACAAAGATGAAACTCAAAACCCTTGAGTTGTCATCAAGCCACACAAATCATACAAAACACAACCATATAAAAATCATAACTTTAAAAAGAAAATCCCCTTACCTCTTGAAAAGAAGCTTTAAACACTAAAATCACTTTCCTAGCTTGTTGTTTCCAAACTAGTATCAAACCCTTTCAAAGCACCACCTAAAACATAAGCATAAAAACATCTCCTTCATGAAAACAACCAAACCCTAAGATCAAAAACATGAGAGAAGGATTTCTTACTCTTGCTCTTGAAGAAAAATGGATCAAAGGAAAGATCAAGCTTCTTGGTTCCAAGGATAAGAACCTAAAGCCAAAACAAAGAGTTTTCTTCAAAAACTTGAAGAAAAATATGATCCATGAACTACAAAGTGAGTATCATAAAAAGATAAGAAGGATTTACGGTTTAGAATCACAAACCAACCTTGTTTGATGAAGCTTGATGGATCAAAGCTCTTGGAAATCAAAGAAATAGCTTAGGAAAAAGCTTGAAAGCTTAAGAGAACAATGGAGTTTTTGAGCTTAGGAGAGAGAAAGGAAATGAAAAGTGAAGCAACCCTCTCCTTCTCCTCTCTATTACACGGCTGAAACAAGGGAAAAAGCACTTGAGATAAGTTAACTTGGTATTATCTTGTAGTTTAATTAGGAAATTAAAAGAATTCAAACATTGGTCCAAGGCAAGACTTCTAAGGCATGAGCACATGGGCAAAAGCACTTTTGGGCAGCTGGAAATTTCGTGCAAAGCAGCTGGCCAAGTGGGAGAAAAAAGATCTCACAAGTTAGGGCTTGTTTGGTTGTTCAAAATTAAGAAAAATGCTTAATTATTTAATCCCTTTTGAAATAAATACAAACTAAATAAGTAATTAATGGAAAAATCACTTTTATGACCCAGTATTAATATAATAAAATTTAGAATCTCAAAACTTGATTTTTGATCATTTTCTTATACCTCGATTGCGCTACGGTTACCCGTAACGTGGCAAAAGCGAGTAAAAATAAAGTTTTTTTTGAAAATTTTTAGAAAAATTCCCAAAATATTAGAAAAATAACATTTGTTTTGTTAAAATATTATTTTGATGCAAAAACGATCTCCAAAAAAATATAAAACCCTCACCGTACTAAAACCGAGATACGGTTTCTGCAAAATTTCTGTTTTTCGAATTTGGCCACTATCTGCTCATCTAAAACCCATAAGTAATCTAAAAACACTAATGATATCCCTAACTTTCCATTTGGATCATTTCTTAGTTCTCTATTAATTATCTGTTCACTACGTGTCACATATTCCGTTTTACAGGGACTAAAACGATAACATCTTTATCCTAATCTCAAAAAATTTCAAACTAAAATTCTGAAATAATATAAAGATACTATTTGTCGCTTTAATTCCTCGTGGTGACCTTTTCTTGGCCTTCAGATCAGTATAATCTTATTTCTTCGTAGATAATGATAATCGTTTTTCTGTTGAAATTTTCAATTTCAACTGAAAGTTCCAGTTGCTTTACTATGAGTAACTATAATCATGACATTTTATTTTCTAATATCATCTTATAATATGAAATTTGATCTACTCACTTAATGATATAGAATTAACTATGGATCTAAAAATGCGAGTGTTATACATTCCATTTCACTAGTGCCATTCTTCTTGGAGGGTCTCCAGAAGTGTCCCTCTTAAAGTCTAATATGGACAATGGATGGATAATGGGGCCGTTGTCATGAAAGTCAGTAGGCAATTGTTGAGGAGATGTAGGCAGAAGGCCATGATGAGGTTTAAGGAGTGAGCAGTGGAACACGAGATGAATTTTAGCTGAAGAGGGAAGCTCAAGACGGTAAGCAACCACTCCAATAACCTCAAGAACTTGGTTGGGACCATAAAATATTTTTCCCAATTTATGGTACTTTGATCCTTTCAGAGTGCTTTTGCGATAGTGGCGTAATTTAACATATAGACCGAATCTCCCACTTGATAAGAAACATCCCTACGGTGAGCATCAACAGTTTGTTTCATTTGCTGTTGGGCTTTAAGCAGCTTGGTCCTCAACATTTTTATAAAGGCTTCACGATCCGAGTGCAAGGAATCCACCGCCTCAACAGAAGAAGAACCGGAGAGATAGGAAGGAATGCTAGGAGGAGGTTTACCATAGATGATTTGGAAAGGAGACAGTCACTACAAGAAATTGTACATTTACCGACGGCCATTACCGACGGAATTAGAGTCGTCGGTAATTTTGGCTCTTTGCAATGGATTTGTTTGGTCGGTAAGAAGAGAATTCCGTCAGTAAAGATTTGCAATGGCACCGACCATCAGTAAGGGGGAATTTTATCTGTTGGCGCCATTTAATTTTTTTTGAATTTTTTTAATGACGAAACCATTTGGTCTGTAACTTTGCACATTTTTTCAAAATTTGAGTTACCGATTGAAATGTCGTTGGTATTAAACAAATTAGGTCCATCGGTAATATTACCGACGGAATTTCTGACCGAAATGTCGTCAGTATTAAAGTACCGTATATTATCAACAAAATTTTTGTCAGTAAAATCCGTCAGAAAATGGTTTTTAACCCAACCAGATTGGGCTCCCCCTTCCCATTACACATCTATCCATCTCTCTCTCTCTCTCTCTCTCTCAAAATCTCTCTCTCTCTCTCTCAACCGTCTCTGGCCGCCGCCTCCCCACCACACCTCAACCACGCCTCCAACCCCCACCACGCTCCCCAACCGCGCCCCCAACCCCCACCGCCGTAAGGTATCTCCCTCCCTCTCTCTGTCTCTATTTCTTTCACTCTCTCTTTGTTACTCACAATTTCTCTCTATGTCCTTATGCAGGTATTGCCGCCGCCGCCGCGCCGGAGGCACTACTGCTGTCACCGGAGTCCCCTGCTTCCCCCTTTTGCAGGTATTTCACATACTCTCTCTATTTTCTATGTGATATGTGTATGTCTATGTAATGTATATATCTCTAATTGAATAATTTAATGTGTTTGGTTTTATCAAAATTGATTTTCCTTTGTGATATTTGTATGTCTATGTGATGTGTATATCTCTAATTGAATTATTTAATGTGTTTGGCTCAAAGAAAATTGATTTTTTATGTGATATATGTATGTCTCTGCCAATTTTGATTGTTGTAAGTTGCAAAATATAAATAATAATGAATGTTGTTTATTGTTATTTTGTTTTTGTTTTGTAAATGGTGATGGATTGAACATTATAAGAGCATATGTTTATTTACATGATCAATTGGATTACTTGTGAGCATTTGATTTGGCTAGATTCATTTACAATTTGGTTTACGTTTGATTGAGTGTGATTGAGTGTAAGTATAGTATGATAATTTAAGGAGTGTGTATTCTAATAAATGTGGTTACTATTTTGAATTAAATGTAATTTTTTAATAGGATTGTTTGTGGCACTTGCTTGGAGCTTACGTTAGGAGATTGAGGTGAGTTTACAATGTTTTAATATAGCTTTAAATATGTTAAGTGCAACATGCTATTTGAATTGAGTTGTTGTTTGTTAGTAGAGAGCAGAGGTCATTAGGCATGATTGTGTGTTGAAAGTTTATTGTTGCATGTGATTATGTTGTTTGTTAGTGGAGAGTAAAGCCCTAGTCTTTGCCTTCCTGCCTTATGCAGGATGTTGGATTGTGTGTTGGTAGCTTAGAATGTATGCATGTGTTTGTCTGATTGAATTGCAGGATGCATATGTTGTAGCATGTATTACGATAATGAATTCGGCAAAAATGATGGTGAGCTGGTTGAATGTAGATTTTGTAATGCTCCAAGGTATTGTGCTCGCAACAGAAGGACAGGTAATTATAAACCAGTTTCAGTAAAGGCAATGTTCTATTTGCCAATAATTCCAAGGCTCCAGAGAATATTTGCATCAATGAAAATTGCAAGCCAAATGACGTGGCACTATGAGAATAGAACAAGTTCAGGTGTGTTGCGCCACCCGTCTGATGGCGAAGCATGGAAGCACTTTGATCGGGTGCATTCAGATTTTGTCGCAGATCCACGCAATGTCCGACTTGGGTTATGCTCTGACGGTTTTACACCATACATCCAAGCCTCAACATCTCCTTATTCTTGTTGGCCAATTATTGTTACCCCGTACAATCTTTCTCCCGAGATGTGCATGTCTAAACCGTACATGTTCTTGACTTGTCTGATCCCGGGTCCATCTAATCGAAAAACTGGTATGGATGTTTACTTGGAACCTCTGATTGATGATTTGAAGAGGTTGTGGAATGGTGTTGTGACGTACGACGTTACACGAAAGCAGAATTTTAACATGATGGCTGCTTTGATGTGGACGATTAATGACTTCCCTGCTTATGACATGTTGTCTGGTTGGGAGACTCATGGTAGATTGGTATGTCCGCATTGCATGGAGCATACAAGGCATTTACCTTAAATTTAGGGGGGGGGAGAGTTCTTGGTTTGACTCACATCGTAGGTTAATAAATCGTTTATCTTAACCATCACCTTGTATATCAATGATAGACAACTTCGGGGTTTTCACAAAAGAATAAATTGCACTTTCTCTACGGTAATGTCACATTTACGATAAATCTAAAATTTGCCATTATAACAGTATGATTTTAAAACCCAAAATTGATTTGGCCAGCTTAACAATATTATCACAAAAGTCACATCACAATTTAAGTATTATAACACTACAATTAATAAATAACACATAACATTTAAATAAAAGCTACAAGACAAGTATAAAGCTTTAAATAAATAATTTATAAGGCATATACCAATCTTGCCATTATAACATTACTATCACAAATTCATATAAATAATTCATGCATTATAACACTATAAATAATAAAAGCATATAATAAATAAATTAAAGCCATAAAACAATTATAAAGCATAAATAAATAAATATAAAGCTATAACACATATATCACCTAAGAGATTAGCAACCAAAAATCAAACTATCTTTTCAAATTAATTTGCAAGAGGTTCCCCTTACCTTATGGAAGAACAAAGCTTGAAGAACAAAGTTTGAACCAAGAACACAAAAGAGAGAAAAAGCTTTAAAGTGGGAGAAAGAGAGAACTTGGCAATGCTTCAAGTTTTTGGGATGAGAATTTTATGAAGCCAAGAGGGGTATATATAGGAGGGGAGGGGGCGGCCAAGTGGGGAGAGGGAGGGAATTATTTTTGTGTTGCATCCTACTTTTTAAGCATTATGTCAGAAACCCTAATTAAATAACTTAACTTTTTTTCTAGTTGGCTCCATGCTCATGACAAGGCCTTGTGATCCATGTGAAAAAGCACATCCAAGGCTCCCAATTTAATGGTGATGTCGACCAAGAGAGGGGAGAGGGAGAGCCTTTGGATTACATGGTTAAAAACTTTAGGTAGTAGTTTTAGTGTAAAATCAAGGGTAAAATGGTAATTGCACATACCCCTACTAATTATGGTCAATGGCTGGGTCAACACTACTATTTGGACTCCATAAAATTGCCCTTAAGTCTCTCAAAAATCCTAAGTTCTTCTTTCACACCTGTTTAATTCTCTATTCGTCTTTATATAGATATACCGCATATAAGAGCCAAAATAGTAGAAAAATAATATTGTCTAGAAATATTTTTAAAAATCATAAAAAAAATAATAAAAAATAAAATATAAATTGTTTTAGACCTTTTTCACGACATTTTTTATACTGTAAAACAAGATCTGTACGCTATACGTACCAGTTAAGCGTATTTTTTGGTAAATTTTGAAAGTTTTCCAAAAATTCCATAAAATAAAAAATATTAAAATAAAAAACTTTTGCGAATGAAGATAATTTTCTGGGTTGGTTTGATATACTTTTTCCTTTTAAAAACTGAATCTGTCAATTATGGTGAAAACCATTTTCTGTATAAATCAAAACGTTGAGTGAAAAATGACTGTTTTAATGAAACAAGTAAACAAGCATATTAACACCTTAATTATGAGATAGAAATAAATTACTCAACACTTAGATCACAAAATTTCATATAGAACAGATAATAGACGGTAAATAGAAAACAAATGTTTATATAAGACCTAGCTATCCTATCGTTTAAACTATAATACCAAATAAAACTTTATTATTTCTATAGGGTTTAACATGAATTAGGTCCCTCTAAATATCGACATTTTGAATTTAGTCCCTTTAAAAAAAGTCAAAGTTTTTTAGTCCCTCAAGAAATCAATTTTTTGATTTAGGTCCCTCTTTTGCGTTGACCGCTGACATGACACACTGAGGTCCCTGTAAAAATGCTGACATGGCTTACATGCATCTGACGTGGCTTACACGTCAGAGGGACTAAAATCAAAACTTAATATTTAGAGGGACTAAAATCAAAACTTAATATTTAGAAGGACTAAAATCAAAACTTAATATATTTACGTGACATCAATTAGACCACCACGACCACCACTCTCTCTCTCTCTCGTTTTTCTCTCTCTGTCTCCCCACAGCCCCCCCCCCCACCACCACCACCACCACCACCACCACCACCACCACCCTCTCTCTCTCTCTCAGCCCCCACCCCCACCCCCACCCCCACCACCACCACCACCACCACCACACACACACACACACTCTCTCTCTCTCGTTCTCTCTCTCTCAGTAGATTATGGCATGAACGCTATGCCTCGGTATGGTGGGGGTGAGAGAGAGTGTGGTGGTGGTGGGAGGGGGTTGTGGGGGAGAGAGAGAGAAAACGAGAGAGAGATAGTGGTGGTGAGAGAGAGAAAACGAGAGAGAGAGAAAGAGTGGTGGTGGTGGTGGTCTGATTGATGTCACATGGTCCTTCTAAATATATTAAGTTTTGATTTTAGTCCCTCTAAATATATTAAGTTTTGATTTTGGTCCCTTTAAATATATTAAGTTTTGATTTTAGTCCCTCTAAATAACTATGAATGACGTGTCAGCTGACGTGGCAATGCATGTAAGCCATGTCAGCATTTTTACAGGGACCTCAGTGTTCCATGTCAGCGGTCAACGCAAAAGAGGGACCTAAATCAAAAAATTGATTTCTTGAGGGACTAAAAAACTTTGACTTTTTTTAGAGGGACTAAATTCAAAACGCCGATATTTAGAGGGACCTAATTCATGTTAAAGCCTATTTCTATACTATCTAAAACCCTACTTGATCTTGTAGTTTTTATCAAAACCATTTCTTAGTCTCCAGTATTTATTCATTTCTTAACTAACAGATTATGTAGTTTCTCTTAGAGAGACCAAAACAACAGTATTCCTTATATTCTTCTCTAACAATTCCAAACTTAACTTTTAAAACCTTCATATGACACTAAGTTACTATTTTATATCCTCCAATACCTCGTATGAATCAAGTTTGAAATTTCCATATCATTATAACTTATTCTTACAGTCAAAAACGTCCAAAAAATACCGTTTTGATCTCTACGTCAATTCTAAACCATTATTTATTATCCGAAAATTTTAAAGGTAATTCTAATCCTCCAAAATTAATACTGTCTCATAGAGTAAAATTTTGAGATGTTAGATCGACAACCATTTAACATACTGGAAAACAACCACATTCAAACCGCCAGATGACCATTGCACCACTCTGCAATCTACGCATCCTACCTCCACCATACCTCAGCAACGCCCAAACTTGTGCCATCAACTACCTTCGTCGCCCCATTCTATTTTGCTTGATAACTTGTGTGTTTTTATTATTTTTTGTTTGTAGTCTCCCAGTCATTATTCTAACGTCTGGGATTTGAGATGGAGAGAGATGCAGAGGGCCATTTGCAGGGGAGGATCTAGATCCGAACCTCATAAGAGAGGAAAGAATTTATCTCTTAAATTTATAACATTTTTTTGTTTTTTTAAATGCCAAAGAAAAGGTTTTATTGCAATAGAAGGCAGCATAAGTGAGTACAAGTTGTACCCATCAAAGCACCCCAAAAATACATAAGAGTTTACAAAAGTTGCAAATGAAAACCTAAAAATTAATTACATTGGACAGATAAAACTAGACATGAAAACAAGCTCTCTGATGTAAGACTGAGAAAATTTATTGGACAAATACAACATTTATTGTTTATTGACTGAAGAAATAACAAAGGATGCTTTATTAAGAAAATAATTAATGTAAAAGAAATTTGTAAGCGATCTTATAAAAATGGACAAATACATTTTTCAAAAGATTCCTATATAAAGGAATGGAAGGAGTAAAAGAAAACAAGTAACCAAGACCCAATGGATAACGAAATATGCTTATTCATGGATATAACTTGTCTTTTGTATTAGCATTCCCATTGAACGATAACACCTCTAAGCAGGAGTGATCACGGGTCAGGTTGGGTTGGATTTCACATGAAACTAGACCCGAAAAGATGAATACACTATGAGTTGGGTCGGATCGAGTTCTCTATTTCTGTCCCTTCACAACCAAACCTGACCACAAACAAGTTGGATCGGGTCAGGTCATCAGGCCCTTGTTAAATAAAAAATGAAAAATAAAAGTGTGTTTGTTTAAGTTCTACAACCAGATGAGATGAAGTAGGTAACAAAAAAAAAGCATCAAAGTAACAAAAACAGGATGAGATGAAGCAAATCAGAATCCTATAAACAAACAACAGGGCTAACTGAATCCATCACAACCACCAGAATCCTCTTTTAATTAGGCAAAACAATACAAAAAAACAATAGGGCTAATTGAATATATAGATCCAAACCATAAACCGATAGATCGAGAGAACCGTAATGGGAGTCACCCAAGGTGGGAAGCAAAAAATCAGTCTTTGCTGTGATTGGGTGCTGCACGATGGCCTCATGGTGGTCTCGCAGCAGGAAACTTCAACAGTGGCCTCTGCGAACTCGGTGACACTCTACGAGATGAAAGGGGCTTAGGACGGTGGCGCGCCGATCTGGAGGAGCTGTTGCGGCTCTATGAGGACAACGGTCTAGGGTTACTGGGTCTCTAACCTGTAAACGATGGTGTCATTGGCTCTTTATAAACGACGGAGCAAAGGCGAGCTAGGGCACGACGGGAAACGGTAGTGGACGGACGGGAGACGGTGACGGACTGGAGGAGCCGCGACGACGTGAAGGGAACAGCTAGGGCACCAGTGAAATAAAAGGGGAGGGGATAAATAGATTAGCAATTAGCGAGTCTGCTCTGTGTCTGACTAAGAAGAATAGTGAGCATTTTATTTTTTAATAATATCCGGGTCGGGTTAAACGGGTTGAGAATCATTAAACTCGTTACCCGACCCGAGTTGGTTAGGTTCAAAACAATTCTACCTAATTAAACTCGAGGGTTGAACCCAACTCAAATTTCTCTAAGCGAATCGGGTTGGGTTGGTTGGGTCAACCCAACCCATGCTCACGCCTACCTCTAAGGTCTGCTACAAGGATCATATAACAAACTTTGTTACCTGCTGTCATGTCAGCAATAACATTACAATACGTACAATTAAACGCACCTAATACTTTTCATAAACATCTTCGTTATTTTTTCAACAAAAAGAAAATCGTTGTTATGTTTATTTAAAACCTATAATTGCATCTTCCAATGGAAAACATTATAAATCATTAGCAATTATGAGAACCAACATGATCATTAGTTACCATTATGACCTTAAATATGCTATATGGTCATAGGGTATGCTATATATAGTCAGTTGGTCATATGCTTTTCTTTTCGTATTTAGAGAATTAAAGGATAGGGGGAGTGGTCCCTTAAGTAAGTGGTCTTGAGTTCGAATCCTTATTCTTGTGTATGGAGAAAACCTAGTTATGAGGGGTAATTCACTTTTATGTGTCTTTAAATACCCTAAAGGAGATTAGTCTCTGCGAATGACCGATGATATACTCCTTGTAATCATATGCGTATAAAAAAAAATTAAATGATAGCATGTGCTTATAATTTACAATGAAAATGCTAAATAAGTAATTTAATATTAAGTTGTAATTAATCATTTATCAGTGAAAGCTGTTGAAACCAAATTGTTCAAAGGCATTTTTCAATGTTAAAATCTCTGAGTGGTTTTGATGATAACAATTATTATTAAGGACTTTACAAAGTCTATTTACAAGCTCTTGTAGGTACAACAAAATTAAGTCAATCGTCCAGTGTGACTTTGGGATTTATATGTACAGACAGTAAGCTAAGCGTCCAATGGACTCTAATATTTGACCTTGGGTAAGTATCGTCCAATGGACTCTGGAAGCTAAGCGTCCATATGGTAAGTGAACAAAGCGTCCAAATCTGTTCCTCAGCTGCGTCCAACACACAAGCTACTATAACATGCTATTTATTGCTCTTGCATTTAATATGAGACATATTTAATGAGCAAATGATTTGAAATAAATAGCTGTATACAATGTTTTTCCTGAGCTTAATTGCCAACGTTTTCAACTAGCATTTAATGGAAATCATAAAGCACTGTGAAAAGTGTACTTGAGGGAGAATGTAATCTGAACATATCTGTTACTCTCTGAACATACCTTTTCTTTAATACAATGTATTCTCTCTGTCTCAACTGAATATTACCTTTAACTACTGTGTAATTGAGACTTTGAGTACAGGTTGTTTCTGACCTTGGAGAAAGAAATGCATTACCTACGCTGAAGTAGCACTCCATTGAAGCAACAGGAAAATAGCATTTAATGCTATTAGGAAATGACTATTTTATGGAGGCTGAAGCTTAGCAAGTTCAAGATCAATCTGAAGCTCCACGCAAAGCCTATAAATACCGTAAACAAGAAGAAGAACACACAAGATTGAACTACGTGAAAGATAGAGCAAAAATGCTATGCAATTATTTTCATATACTCTGTAAAGTTTAGAAAGATTTATATAGTTCTTTCTTCTTGTAAAAGAGAGTTTGCTTAACTCTCGAAGTGCTTAAGATTTTATATTCTCACCTGTGTGAGTTGGCAGCACTTAAAATCAAAACACTCTTATGAGTTATTTGAGCCTGGAGAGGCTTGTTTGTAAAAGAATACTTGGGTTTAGCCTGAAGAGGCTGTGTGCAAAGAATACTTGGGGTTGAGCCTGGAGAGGCTTGGTGTGCAAATAATACTTGTTGTAAGGCCTGAAGAGGTTGTTGAAGAATACTTGTAATTCTATCTAGATTGATAGTGAAATCTCTCTAGTTTGAGGGGACTGGACGTAGTTCTTAGGAAAGGGTGAACCAGGATAAATATATGTGTTATTTCTCTATCAATTAACTCCTTTATATTCAGTTTATATACTAACTGTGGGGATTGAATTGAAATTATTTTTAACAAACCTTCAAACGTTTTAAATGCACTAAAACTTGTTTTAAACCAAGTGGACGTTTCTGCGTCCAACTTACCTGTGCATCCAATACACGTTGTGCGTTCAACATTTCCCATACAGCGTCCAACGTTTTGCGAAAAGTTTAAAAAAGCTGAGAAACACAATTCAATCCCCTCTTCTTGTGTTTCACTTTGTTACCTACAAAAGCGAATAATAAATGATTACTCGTGCAGTTGGTAATCATCAGACTAAAGTGATGTCTACTACTTACTATTTTTTTATCATAATCAAAATTAACTATAAATTTTTATACTTGAAAGCATAAAAAATTGCTATTGGTTCCAAATTGAAATGATTAATATTTTATTGTGGCATATCAAGTTCCAAGAGGAATAAAACAAAGAGTCAAGTTTAAGAAAGCAAGGCAAGGCATCCATTCAAATTATAAAATCGATTTTTGTGGTCAATAAATTATAAAATCAAATATTTTTGGTCATTAATTATAAAATCATCTTTTTTTTTTGGTCAAAATTATAAAATCAATTTGAGACCTTGGAAACGGGTTCTCCTTCGACAAGGAGACAAATGTGGGCCATGATAATGGGCCTACAGTTTTTAGTTTGTATTTAAAATTGTTGAAGTATTTAAGTTTCTTTTGACAACCAGGCTTGGAACTAGCCACAATAGACGGCCCAAAAAGAAGTTTCTTTGGACAATATTGACCAAAAATATGTTTCTTTTGACAAAGCAAAGTATTTAAGTTTTACCAACAAAAAAAAAACATGATGTGGCACAGATGGTAGATCGGGTCCTTTAAGTATGATGTCGGAGATTCAATCTCCGAGCATGTGTATGGAGAAACATATGTGTGGAGAAGTCAACTCCTTAAATAGATCTCAGTATCTCGGGTGATTAGTCTCTACAGTTGCATGTGAAGGATACCCGGGTTCACCCAAAAACCAAAAGTATTTTTGTTTTTTGGACCATCCCCGTGATGTAGCTCAAGTGGTTAAGAGCTCGAGTGATATGTAAGAAGGTGGGGGCAGCCCCTTTCCCCAACCCCTGTGTGTGTGAGTAATGACAAAAAAAAGGTTTTTCAAAAGATTTGACAAAAAAAGGCTTAAATACATTGACTAAAGTTCATTTTTAGTCCCTCAAATTTTAAGAGTATTTTTTTAGTCCTCAATTTTATTAAAATATGCCACATTTAGTCCATGACCGGACTATGTTAAGTTTATAATTGCTTACGTGGCAAACGACGTTACATGTAAGCACTTGTTATGTGTCTAACTTACCCTAATTGGCATCCTAAGTGGGTTCAATGGTCCAAATCGCTCCAGCCCACTCCCTTTCCTTTTCTCTTTTTGACCATTGAACCCACTTAGGACGCCAATTATGATAAGTAAGACATACGACAAATGCTTATGTCTAACACTGTTTGCCACGTAAACAATTATAAACTTAACGGAGTCCGGTTAGGGACTAAATGTGGCATATTTTCATAAAATTGGAGACTAAAAAATACTCTTAAAATTTGAGGGACTAAAAATAAATTTTAGTCAAATATGAGGGACAAAAAACATATTTAAGCCAAAAAACTAAAATATCCCTTGTGAGTTAAGTTTTGCTAGGATTGGCATGAATCAATTTACCCGTTTTTTTTATACCAAAATAATATAATTTGGATTTTATATTACCAATTTGGTGCAATTTAAAAAAAATTACTAACAGGGGATAAGTCGTACCTAGGGGTTGGAGTAGGCTAGGCCAGGTCAGACTTTGTAAGGTCTGAGCTTGGTCTATTTTGAAAATCTAAGGTCTAATTCTGGTCTATTATTAGTCTGGCCAGGAAGTCTACTTAAAGGCCTACTTCTCAATAAGGTCTTCAAATAGGCCTTTGCCTATATATAAATCATAGACATTCACTTGTAAATAAGCTTGTAGGCCTCTAATGATAAATAGATCAATAGACATCTACTGATAAATAGGCCACTATGCCTTCACAAATAAATAAATAAGTAGGTTTTTTTAACATAAATATATCTATAATTTTTTTTAATATATATATATATATCAAATTAAGCTAGTTACACAAGCCTAATAAGTTTTTTTATAAGCCCAAACCTAGCCTATTTAATCAAATACTCTTTTTAAAATGTCTGAACCTAATCTTTTAACTAAATAGGCCATGCCAGGACGTAGATTCCTGTAGGGCGGTATGACCTATTCGCGCCCCTAATTGTACTCTCATTGTAGACATTAAAAGAGAAGTCTACAATACCATTGTTGACTCATTATTTTTATTTTATTGAAAAAAGGAAACCAACAATGCCATTTTTAGAATTACATTTTTTTTCCCACGCAAGTTGTAGACTTCATATCTTTTTTTTTTTTAAGATTGAATGCAAGTCGTGAATGTGGGACTTCCTTTTGTTTATTTTTAAAAAAAATTCATGAAAGTTGTGTTCTAAAGTTTCACAACTTGCATTGAATTGAAATTTTCTTTTCTCTCCTTGTGGCAAATCATAATTGGTCATCTTTTTTTAAACATAACAATTCAAATACTACAAAAAAATATATATAAATTACATGCAAATTAACATAAAATAAATGAAAATTCATAAAGTGTTTTAGTAGTGGAATGAAGTGTTTCACAATCAGGTCATCTCCTCATTTGTGCTAGCTGGACCCTCCAATACTGCTTTGCTTGTGCTTGAGCACCTCTTGTTCTGCTACCATGTCCTCTATCCGTGTGTGGGTTCATCATCATGATCACCATCATCGTTATTGTCACTAGTGGTATATCCCATTTTCTGTTTCTTATTACAATACTAATCCTCAAGCCCACCCTCTTCTCATTGTTCTATATACTTTAGTAGTAACTGAAAGTATTTTTTTTTAATAGAGCAGGTACCAGAGGTTATAAGAGTCAAATAAACCAAATAAAAGTATAAAACAAAAACAAGGGTATTTTTGTCCATAAAAATGATACACCAAAGCCTCATATTGCCTTTATTAATAGTTATAGATTATTGTCACCGTTGTCATTTCCCTTACTTCAAGTGATATCATATGACAATAATCAGAGACGAATTGAAGGGGGAATTAAGGAGGGGCCTTGCTCCCCCTTAACTTCACAATATGTACACATGTATATATGTTAATTAATATTATTATATACTAGTGGAGAGCAGGCACTCCGTGTTTGCATCCACAATGTGTCTCCTGTATTTATATCCCCTTTTTTGTACCATTAATTACAATTTTTTAAAGATAGTTCATAATTTTGAATAAATTAAAATTTAACTTTTCAATTATTAAAGGGTAATGGGCTTCCATAAGCGGTTAATATGAGTTGAAGGATATTTTTGGTAAAAACAAAGGCTACACCAAAAATGTGTATCACCTTTATAATAATTATAGATTAATTATTATATTATATTATAAAGTAACTCTCACACACATAAATGTATACATTATATATCATATTTGAATATTATTATCATATTAATTTGTTCATGTTATACTTGATACTCAGTTGCATGAGCTTAATTAATAGTGGATTTTATGTTCAGATAATGAAATTGTTCAATTTGGGTTTAGCTTTATGTACAAAAGATTTTAACAAATTAGCCAATGAATTTACCGAACAAGAGAAATTGCATCTTGAAATACAAACTCAACATTATGAATTTGATATTGCTTGTCATTCTGAATTTAGAAATCTATCAACAATTTATGAGATATGTTAAAGATTGGTGAAAATAAGAAAATATTTGACTTATCATTTGATTTACCGTTTAATTCATTTCTACGAATGAGAAATCATTTTTAATTATTAAAATTGTAAAAAATAGGTTCCGAAACAATATAGAATACGAATTTCCAGCAAATTGTTTGATTACTTACTTAAAGAGAAAGATTGCTTAAATATATGATACGATTCAATTATTGATGAATTTTATGACACAAAGGAATGATATGCATGACTTAGATAAACAATATGATGTATTTAACTATTATAATTTAATTTTTAATTAACATTCATTATTAGAAAAATTTTGGCTCCCCTTTGTGAGATTTCTGGATCAGTTCCTGAAGTTAATCTTCAACGTATGATTGGTGATGGTGATACGCCGATAACGGTTTGGAGAAACTAGTTTCAAACATTGATGTATTTGTTTCAAAATAGTTGGAACTAGATGGAACATGGAGGAACGAATACTGTGGGACATATCCCTAAAAGGTGTCAAGATGATATAGTTTGACAAGCGAGTAATTAAGTTTGTGTTTGTGGTAGAGGTGGTTATTTAGGTACCATGAAATGTTGAGTAGGTCTAACTTCTTGTTTTATTCAAATGATGATGTATGGATATTATCCAAGGCTCTCAACATATCACTAAATGCCAAGTTTATCCAGTTAAGTGTTTTCATCAGATAGTGAATAGTGGTGGGGAGAGACAATGTAATTTTGAATCGAACACACAAATGAATATTGAAAAAATAAAAGCATATGGTGTTAGTAATGAGTAAATCTGACATGACTAGAATAATATTGTTGGGGATTCATGAGGTAAACTTTTAAAATTTATTTTCAAAACAACCATGAGCGAAATATCACCTTAAGCCAAGATCACAGTTAACAACATGCATCACAAGGTTTTTTGTGTATGCCTCTTAATCACGTGAGAGGGTTGGTAGAATTTGATCACCAATGCTACGAAGGGGTAACAACTCTATTCAGTCCACACGAGTAAACTGCCAATTGGAGAGCAATGCTAGTTGTCTATGGTGAGGGTAGGGGCGTGGCTACTAGATGTGTCTGTAGGAGGAGGGAGGCGCTGCAACAACTTACTTAAACTGCTTGGCTTTCCCTTTTCCGGTTCCCTAACCTTGATGAGTTCATCCACTATGGGCTCAGCTTAATAAAATCATGTTTAATTAAGTCTCACTTAACTAAATCATATTTAAATAAACATATATCTATTCATTTAATTTACTCTATGCATGTGACCTTATAGGCTTCCATCAAATTGGCAATAATAATAAATATTAATTACTATACACAATGAGCAGCAACTAGCAATGCATCATTGCCACCCAATTTATGAGAAGATCAGTGGTTCGATTTAACCTTGTAACCATGATAACTGTAAATCTCTTGTCACTTCGTCCATGTGTCCTAATTAAACATAAGGCATAAACGTGTGATCCTTATAAAGTTTAATTATTAGTTTCTCGATTCCATAGTAGATGTGTATACCTAATTGGGCCCAATATCACATATTGACCCAATTCTAGCTTAGCCAAGCATTTTCCTCGTCTCACTCCATCGAGAGGCCCAGGATGTAACATCCGTATTTTTAGGGTATTAGTTAGAATTTCTGTTTAATATGAAATACTAAGATCTAGGTGCTAAGAAAATTAATTTGGTCATATAATAATAAGTATAAAACACTTATGAAATTATTTTATTAAAACAGTAACTTTTTCCTTACTGTTTGTTATCCGTATTTTCCGTTATTGATGGAAAAGAGTTTTAATAACACAAGTGTGTTAACCCAACCTTTGTGATTTCCTTCACAAAAGTTGGTTCTTTTAATATTTGTGATTTTCTGGAATTTTCTTAGAATTTTTGGAAACCTTTGGAAATTACCATTTTGACCCTGTTACGTACAGTAAAAGCTAAACATTGATTCGGAGACCAAACTGAGGTCAGAAAAAGATTTTAAGTAGCTGAATCATGTTTTTATATTTTTGGGGATTTTTGGAAATTATTTCATAATTTTCTGAAAAGCAGATAAAAATGCTACTTTTTCTGACGTTCATAAAGTACGAAAAATAGAGATTTCTGGTCAAAAATGGATTTTTAGTGATCAGTGAGTGTTCAAAATCAAATTTCAAGAGGGACCATTAGTGTTTAAATTCAATTTGTGATTTTCTGGGATTTTTTCTAGAATTTTCTGAAAAATGTCCATTTTTCACTTACGACGCGGCCGTTTTCCTTTGTTTTTGCAAACCGTAAGGCTTACCCTTACTGTAAAAATCCCAAAACTTTTCTATGAAGCTATTCCATGGTATTTTCATGAATCCCCATTGGTTCTCACCATTTTAATTTATTTTAGAAATAGTTGATTTGTGAAAAGTCCATTTTACCCTTGATTTTCATCCATTTTCACTTGAAAACCTTAGGGGCAAAGATGTAACTTCACTCCGTCCCTATTCAGCCCTCAAAACCGCCTCATGTAGCAAGTAGAAGAACTCAATTTTGAGTCATCACCATGACTCACTCCTTTGGACCAATTAGAAAAAGATTGATTTTCCTAATTACCTAAATAAGCATTATGACATAGGTTGCATGACATAGGGCAAGAAAAGCTCCATGACCTCATGATCCTTGTCATGCCCTCTTAGCCAATAAGAGAAATTTGTGTCTTCAAGAAGCCTTGAGTCATGCCATGAGTCATAAGTTTAAGCCAATTAGGAAAAAGCTTGAATTAACTTAATTAATAAAGGTGTATTTATGTAGTCATTGCTTACCACACAAAAGCCTTTTATTCCTTCTATGTCCTCCCTCTTGGCCACTATAAATAGACCCCCTTGGATTCATAAAATTCACACACCAAGCCAAGGAGCAAGACAACATACAAGTTCTCTCTCTTTTTCTTCTTAGTTGCTTAAATTTCTTTTGGTGTTCTTGGTTGTTCTTCATCAAGTTTTGGCCAAGGTTAGGGGTTAATCTTGCAATTTAATTTGTGAAATATGAGTTTTGATTCTTGTTTGTGTTAGGATTGTATGCTTTAGGTGTTTTTACTATTAAGCCTTAATAAATGGTTTTATAGCCTTTAAATAATTATTTTGTGCTAAATATTAATAGTAGAATTATAATGCTCAAATTTTCTCAAAATTTTCGTGAAGCAAGAGGGTTATGTTAAAATCATTTTTGAGCTTTTGTAAACATACCGTTATAATGGCAAAATTTATACTACCGTAAATATAATTTTACCGCAAAGAGAATACAATTAATTATTTTATGAAAACCCTGGTATTGTCTATCATTGATATACAAGATCATGGTTAAGATAAATGGTTTATCAGTATGGATCTGTCTAGAAAGGAAGTGAGACCTTTGAAGGGGCTAAAGCAGTTCGTCTCTCTCTGGCTTGGGATCTGTATTGATACGCTGTTTGGGGAATTCTTAACCTAGGGACTCGGTATATACGTGACTAAGATAATTGGGGAATATAATGGTAATGGATTCTTGATGAATTCTACTGTTATATATTTTTGATTCAGTATTCTCTGTGTTTTTAAACAATGAAAGTTTATGAAAACAGTTTCAATGGGCTTTTTCTGAAAATGGACCAATATTCAAATATCTTCGAAATATTTCAGTTTTGACCCCGGTTCAATAAATTAATTACTTTTTAGTACTATTATATACATTTGAACGAAAAGGAAGTATGAGTTGTCTGAGATAAATGGTTCTGAGTTCTATCTGAGTAGTGAAATTCTGTGTTTTCCTGAGATGTGTGCTTTGGTATTCTTATCTGAGAAACGTGGTTCTGTGTGTACTTGTGATTCCGTGTTTATTTGAGAGTTAAGTCGTAAGCTGGTATCTGTGGTTACTAAGTAAAATCTCTTGGAGTAGCGGGCTGAATGCTCGTGGCTAGGTGCCGAAATTCCTATGGTAAAATCTCCTTGAGTAGCGAGTGACTTACTCGTGGGTGTGGTCCCGAATATAAGTGGTAAAGTCTCCAGGAGCAGCGGGTTCTTTTCTCGTGGGTGTGGTCCTCAAATTGTGTCGTAAAATCTCTAGGGGTAGCGGGTTCTTTTCTCGTGGGTGTGGTCCCGAAATTCTTAAGTAAAATCCCCAAGAGTAGCGGGCCGGATGCTCGTGGGTTTGTCCCGAAAGTATAGAGAGTCTTGCGTGAAATTTCTTGTTTAAGATGCTGAATGATTCCTTTGATGTTCCCACTGGATGTTCCCAAATGTGCTGTATTGAGTGAAATTCTTATTGTGCTAGTTATCTGATATATTGATATACTGGTTATCTTAGTATGATTCTTTAGTAATTGTGTTGTATGTTGTTGTGGACCGTACTTTCCTTATTAAGTTGTTTAGAGTTTCATCATTGCCTGCTTTGTTGTGTTGATTCATGACGGAGTAGATTTTTGACCCAAGAAGAGGGTTAGCTCTTAGGAGAGGAGCTGAAGGATGCTGTTGAGTAGATGATATGGATTCCCAGAAGATTAGACAGTTACTGTATTATTTGGGTAGGGGTTTAGAGACCAGACTGGCTCAGATGTTCACTGTCTTACTTTAAACTCTTCCCTGTACAAACTCTGATGATTTTATATATATATGAGACGAGATCTTTTCGCATAGTATTGCGTTATGCTTCCGCACTTAAACCCTTTTGGAAAAGAATTAATACATATTTCTCCATTCTTCTGTGTGTTTAAAAGAAGAAAAATTTTACTCACGTTTTCGCAGAAGGAATGTTGAGTTTTACTAAATATTTTCTAAGTTATTTTGAAATTCATTGGTAACTATGGTGTAATATCCTTTTTGGAGAAAGGGTGTTGCATTTTGTGGTATCAGAGCCTGGTTGAGTCTTTTGGGTACTGTTGGGTATAGGTTTACTATGTTTTCATTGTGTGAACTCTGATGAGTTGTTTGTGTTGTGTGAAATTGTGTGAATTTTGTGTGAATCTTGATTCTTGATTTGTTTGCTTAGTTTATATTATTCTGGGAAAATCTGGTTTTAAGGTTGCGCTGGTATGAGACGGTACAACTGAGAAATCCACAACTGTGCTGGTATGGGACAGTATAGTTGAGGGAAACTTAGTAAGATTATTCGGTACTGCCTATGCCAACAATACTGTATAGGTATGGGACTATGCAGGAAAGGATGACCTTCTGAAAAGCATGTAAGTGAGGACAAAACATGTGGATGGTATCCGTGTTGGTTTGTAGGGATAAAGTCGTAAATCTGAAAGTAGCCAGGTGATTTCAGGATAATAGAGACTTAAGTAAAATTGTGTGATTAAGTACTATGTGACATATCGATTTATTAATAGTCGATTATTGGGGATTTCTTGAATGGGTTATGATTTAGTTTTACTTGGGTAGTTGCTTTATAGGAAACCATGTCTGGGAGAGGAAGTGGAATCAATGCAGACCTGGAAAATGCCATCCGAGAGATGGCAAATGCCGTAGGACAAAGAGAAGGAAATGGGCAGGGTTTGGCAGACTTCCGTCGTGCCAAACCAGCTCAATTCAAAGGGGGTTATGACCCGGAAGGGGCAAAACTGTGGATTCAAGAATTAGAGAAGATCTATGTAGCTATGGCTTGTACAGATGAACGGAAGGTAACCTTCGCTGTATACATGCTGGTAGGAGATGCTGAGTTTTGGTGGCGTAGGGTACGCCAGCTGTTGGAGGCCGGAGAAATACCCATTACGTGGGCTCTTTTCTGGGAGCGTTTCCTGACTAAGTATTTTCCTCAGAACGTCCGTCATAACAAGGAGATGGAGTTCTTAAGTCTAAAGCAGGGAGAGATGACTGTTGGAGAATATGCAGCTAAGTTTGAATCACTCTCGAAGTTTTCCCAGTACTTCCAGTTGCACCCTGGTCCATCATGGAAGTGTAAGAAGTTCCAAGAGGGACTAAAGTATGATCTAAGGGAGGCAATGACACCTTTGAAGGTAGAGGAGTTCGGTGAAATGATAGAACGTTGCTCTATGATAGAGGAAACAAAAAGGGGAAAAGAAGTAGTGAATAAGGATTCAGGACCCTTTAGGTCTGATAGGGGAAAAGGCAATCAGGATCAGAGGAAACCTTACTATAGACCACCAGGAAACCAACAACCTTACCAGAATACTACACCTACTTTTGGTAGTCAGGGGAGAAGTAATATGAATGGTCAGAAAGATACCCGAAAGTGTTATAGGTGTGGGAAACAAGGTCATTTAGCTGAAGCTTGTTGGGGAAATGTAATTACCTGTTTTCAGTGTGGACAAACTGGACACACGGCAAGAAACTGTCAAACAATGAAGAATGGACCGGTTGCCAATAGTGTTAATGCTGGAAGACCAACAACCACTGGAAAGATTAATAATCTGACCGCTACCCAAGCCATGTATAGTTATCCGTAGGTTTGGATCATGAAGTTTATAAGTTAGTATAAAATCTTTTTGGTGATGTTTTATAGACTTATAGTCTATTAAGAATGTTTTGTTCTTACCGCTATTATATGAATATATGAAGTGTTTGGTTTCATTGAGATTGTGTTGATTCTATACGTGTGCTTGCAAATTATCTGTTATGCTTATAACCCTGAATATCAAAATATGTTTTTGGGACGGTATTATTAGTCATAAACTTATTATTGTTTTCTTGCTACTTAAAGTCAAGGTATGAGTCGGATCAACTCATTAGCTTGCTGGTAGCAGTGAGATAACAATGGTATTTAGTATGAACTGATAAGTTAAATCCCTAAGTGTATTCACAAATTTCGAGGACGAAATTCTTTTTAGAGGGAGAGAATTGTAACATCCGTATTTTTAGGGTATTAGTTAGAATTTCTGTTTAATATGAAATACTAAGATCTAGGTGCTAAGAAAACTAATTTGGTCATATAATAATAAGTATAAAACACTTATGAAATTATTTTATTAAAACAGTAACTTTTTCCTTATCGTTTGTTATCCGTATTTTTCGTTATTGACGGAAAAGAGTTTTAATAACACAAGTGTGTTAACCCAACCTTTTAAAACAAACTTCCTCCACAAAAGTTGGTTCTTTTAATATTTGTGATTTTTTGGAATTTTCTTAGAATTTTTGGAAAACTTTGGAAATTACCATTTTGACCCTGTTACGTACAGTAAAAGCTAAACACTGATTCGGAGACCAAACTGAGGTCATAATATTCCCAATGCATTATTGTCGTCCTAATTAACAATAATACTTTGACTATGGATATTTAAGAATAGTGTTCATATTATTCAATGGGTCTCACAATCAAGTCACACTTAATGTTCCATTGAACTAAACATTTTATTCTATGGGTTTTTACACTACCAATAAATAACATAATAAATGAAATGCCTCATATAAATATGTATAAATAAAGGGGTCATGATACAAATAAATTCTGTCAAAATAGATTGGCCACTAGGGCTTACCCTAATAGTTTCCCACTAGCACTAGAGCCAATCAGGCATAACTCTCACACTCATCAACTAGTGTGCGCATCATGCTTTTGTTAAGCAAAAGGCTTCGTCTATGGATCACAATGTTGTCTAGTGTAGGTACTATGCAAATCTTCACATCTCCTCTATCGACTATCTCTCGAATAAGATGAAAGCACTTAGGTACATGTTTGGATCGTTGGTGAGATCTGGGTTCCTTAGCTTGTGCAATTGCTCAATTGTTATCACAATAGAGGTCAATCGGGTCTGCAATACTAGGAACAATACCAAGTTCAGTAATGAACTTCTTGCTCCAAACAACCTCTTTGCATGCATTTGAGGCAATAGTATACTCAACCTCTGTAGTAGAATCAGTGACTGTAACACCCTCTTTCCCGGAGGGCATTAATTTAGTAGTCAACCCAAATGCGGAAAATAAATTTAATTAAGTTATGGCTTCTTTCGGAAAATACTGTCAAAATTATTTAATTTTCACAAATGGATTTTCGTTGCTATTTTTAAAAAAAAATATTAAATGAAGGCATGAATAAGGCAATGCTCATCATATAAAAGTAGAAAATAGTCATTGAATATAATTTACATCTCTTTTTACAAATCAATGTTTGAAAATAATATATCACAAGAAAACCCCAATTCGAACTAGAACTCATGCGTCCTTCTACTTGGTTGACATATCTTCAGTGCATATCTCATTCTTCGAGTCCTGACTAGTCCACTCAGCTAGTAGTCCATCTATATGAATCATGTTCCAACGACCACAAAACATATAGGCAAGGGTGAAAATCTCTTTCGCAGTTATATAGTCACAGTCACACAAGCATATACAGAAAACATTCATGTATAAACATATGGCGCAGAACAAACATAAGTCACACAGCACATATACACTCACAGTGCTATACTCATCCTCAAAAGAATCACATGATTAGCCAAAACTACAAAATTCATGTGCCAAAAGGGTCTTGGTAGATAGGTATCAAGCTTAGAAGCAAAATGGTAATTTTTCGGTTTCCCCAGTAACACATAAATTAGGGTTAAACTGACTTTTCTCTAGAAAAAAACCCAGAAAATTCCTAAAAATCATAAATTCCATAAGAACATTAATGGTTACCCTCACATTGGATTTTGATCATTTTCTAACCTTCTGGTATCAATATGCTTTCCAATTTACCCTACTTTTCACTCTACAGAGACCAAAACAATAATTCTTAATCTGCTATTCTAAAAATTCTCAAAATAATTTCCAAAATTCTTAAATAATGTAAAAACATTATTTGACCCATCAAAATATTTTTCCAACTTGTTCTGGTCTCCAAACCCACTCACAGTCCATCCTAGTCATACTATAGGGACCAAAACGGTACAGGGACCAAAATGATAATTCTTTTTATCTGTTTCTCAGAAAACTCCCAAATAAATTTCTAAAATCTTCAAATATTATAAAATCACTATTGGTATCCTCAAATCACTTTTCTTACTCCAATTAAGGTTTCTGTATCATTATATTTCTATTTTGCCAGTCAAACATCTATAGTATATCCGTTTGACTTTCTACATCAATTGTAAATCATTACTCATCATATTAAAATTCTAATATTAATAATAATCCTCTCTAATTAACATTCTGTCTCTAAGAGAAAGAATTTGGGACGTTACAACGACTATGTCCTGCTTGAAACTCTTCCAGTTCACTCCGCCACTATTCAGACAAAACACAAACCCTGATTGCAATCTTGAGTCGTCCTTAATTATTTGAAAGCTTGCATCCGTGTTGCAACACCCTTTCTCCCAAAAGAGCATTACAACATATGTAACCAGTTATTTTAAAAAGTAAGTGTTGTTCAGTTTAATTTCGAAAAAAAATTTCTTTCTGAAACTTATATTTATTTCCCAAATAATGAGTGATTTTTTTTTCTTTTAAGAATAAAAATTTTGTCATATAAAATTTCTCTCAAAAAGACCAATCCAAAAGTTACACCCATTTCATTTCATACAAAGATAAACTTCATTACTATATAACATTGTGCACGATTACAGTAAATTACATCGTCACTTAAAAGTTTCTAGTACAGTCATCCAACAAGGATAATAATAACAGTCTCCCCAAATGAGTCTAAGCCGGTCGAGTCTCCAATCACCCCCAAAAGAAAATCTAGACAAAAGCCACTCCAAACGGTAGTCTTCTTCATTCCTCCGTCCTGGTCAGTTCACTTGACTGGTGGTACATCTATATGAGTCATGTTCCAAAGAGCACAAAACATATAGACAAGGGTGAAAAATCCTCGTACAAAAGTTATCTCACAACAATGACAATAGAAGGAATAAAGGAAACTCATGCATATCATACATAATAACTCATTATCCTATAGCATGCAGTTCTCTTATCACACTAATACATTACCACAAACATATAATATCACCACAGCAATATGGTATCACAGCTTATAAAACACAACTCATCATCAAAGCAATATATCATCACACAAATATATCTAAAATGCATGACATTTCTATTTCCCTCTCAACACCGGTGTAATGCTCCATGGAGATTTTTCTCTTCCTCAACAACCATTGAGCGATAGGCCACAGTCAATCCTTAACATACTGTTCAAGGCTAAACCACCAGTAAAGTCCAAGACAGTATTCAGGAAAGCCATGTTTAAGTCAAAATTGTTCAAGGCTAAACAAATAGTAAAGTTCAAGTAACAATTATTTAATACACTCAGTGACACCATATCACAAATAGGTCAGTCAGTCAGATTTATCCAAGCCGGGTGCTCTACTCGATCTCGGCTCGTTGGGAGTCACCATACGGCCATTGAGACTTTCGAAACCTAGATAATCTCAGTAGGTAATTGTAGTCCAACCGTACCTATTTTCAAGCCCTCTCTGAGTTGTAGCTCACGTCACAACCCTCTGGGCATGACCACTTGGCAAAGCCAAGAAAATCTCTTTATGCAAATGGCATGACATGTTGCACCCAAAGTCAATCACAATCACTTTCACATTGTTTCTCTTGTAATTTATCTCATGCACATCTCTGTGTTACCACTTGTAACATTCTCAACCTCTTCTCTATGTTACCTCTTGTAACAATCACACATAACCTTCTCTCTTGGTTATGGAATAATCATCTCTTTTTGATTATCTCAATCAAAACAACTCTTTCTCTTTCTTGATTATCTCTTTCTCTTTCATTTAATTTTCTTACAAAATTATAATTCTGTTTCCAAAAATAGTATTTTTCGTATTTAGTGTTTAAACCTTAAGAAAAATTAAACAAAAAAATATCTATTGATTTCC
Source organism: Glycyrrhiza uralensis (assembly GCA_030159175.1). Taxonomy (NCBI): domain Eukaryota; kingdom Viridiplantae; phylum Streptophyta; class Magnoliopsida; order Fabales; family Fabaceae; genus Glycyrrhiza; species Glycyrrhiza uralensis. The sequence continues at coordinate 6,274,006 of BRZY01000007.1, forward strand.
AAACTCAAATTTGATATTTTTCCCTTAAAAAGACTCCATTTTATAAGCTTTTAAAAATAAATTTCGTAAGTTCTGGGTTTTTTTTAATAGAGACCAGAACTGTTCACAGGCATGGTAATTCTCACACCCGCGGAATGAACAGGTCTGTCCCCTGTTTCTCAAACAGAATGCGATTTTCACAGCTTTGGAAAAAGGTTCACCCAGGGCGTGACAGAATCCGATTTTCACAAAGTTAAAGCCAATTGAAGTTGTTCTTAACATTATTTAACCTAATTAAGATCAACTAAATAAAAATATGTTCTTGGATCATTTCAAAAGCTTTCCAAATCATAAATAAATACCTTGGTTTTAGAAAAATTCATTGAAGACTAAGCTTATATAAAAATGGCCCTAGTAAACTTAGATAAAATCTTTACTCTACCAATTTCCAATACCAATTTGGCATAGAGGATTAAGCATCAAACACAAACTATTGATCAAAGCAATAATCAAGACATAGGACACAAGATCATCACCACAAGCTAGAGGTCACTCCACCCCCAAAATCATTGTCATAGGACAACCAAGGTCATCATCTCTCATAATAAATTCAAGCATGCCAAAAATCATCCTCAATCACTTGTCTTGATATCTATATTCAATAAAAATCTCTATCATACACAAACATACGTAGTGACCCATCCAAAACATCACATGAACAAGATGATCATAGCCAAACATAGGAAATGCATCTCAAGCACACAAATAACTTTGTAGGAAAAATTTTCCCCTTACCTCTTACTCCTAGCTTGATGAAGGAAGATCCTAGCTTCTTGATCTCTTACTACCCTTTGATCACCATCTTTCCAACAAGTACAATACAACCAAAATACCAAGAGAAAAGCTTAAGATATATTATATATAAATCAAACCCTAGACATATGAACCAAAAAGAAGATAATAGGAACTTGGTTCATGAAAATCTTACCTATACGAAACACCTTTGTACCTTGAAGATTCAAAATCAAGAGAACAAAAATCTATGAAGAGCTTGATGATCTTGATGAAGGCTAGGGTCTTAAAATGAATTCTCTACACTTGATGCTTGTGTAAAGGACCAAAACAAATGATGGGTGATGGTTGAGAGCTCATGAAAATGGAAGCAAAGGTTGAAGGAAGAAGATGAAGCTTGAAAGAAAATGAGAGAAAATGAGAGTTCTTGATCTTGGAGAGAGAATAAAATTGATAAAATGAACAAGACCTTTTCTCCTCCCTCTCTAGTCTTCACGGTTTCAGCCCCGCTCCAAGGCTTGGATAAACTTGCATATGTGTGTGGTAATGATCACTTGTTGTATTAATTAGATAAATAATCTATTTCCTAATTGGCTAAAAGCCATGACTGGGTCATATGACTCAACAAGGGTAATAATTATGATAAAAATCTATCCTTTATATGTGTTGGGCGGACAGCTTTCAAAGGGAAGGAGAAGATGAGCTTAAAGCCAACCAAGGTTAGAGTTTGGTTAAAATGGAACTAGATTTGGTTAGTTTGACTTAGGTTTGATTAATGGAATGAAATCAATGGCCAAGATGTTCTCTCCATCGAATGAAGTGCCAAATCAAGGGTCCAGATTTAATAAGATGGTTGCATGACTCCTTGGTAATTTAGAGCAACCTTAAGGGCAAAACCAAAAGGGCAAAGTGGTCATTTCCTCACTTGGTAATTAACTACTAAAGCTAAGGGCAAAATGGTCTTTTCACATGAGTCATGAAAATTCCACACCCTTCTACACTAGTGCAGGGCGGTTCTGACCTGGTCAAGGAGTAAGGTAAATAATTTTTCACGTTTAACCACAATAACAGGTAAATTACGGTAATAAACTGCGGTAACTTTTGCGGTTCAAGGTTAAAATTGTCCAAAAATAACCTATTGAGGTAAAAAGCTCTCATGATCCTCATGATAAGCCAAGACCACAAAATCAAAGTGCCAAAAGGGTCTTGGTACCTAGAAATCAAACTAAGAAGCAACACGGTAATTTTTCTTTTTCACCGTAACCTGTAAATTAGGGTTAAACTGCACTTTCTCTGAAAAATCTAAAAAAATTCCTAAAAATCATAAATCTTATAAGAATACTATTGGTGACCTCTACATTTGATTTTGGATCATTCCCTAACATTTTGGTATCCATTTGATCTCCCATTTACCGTGTCCTTAATTTTACAGGGACCAAAACCGCAATTCTTAATTTGCTATTATAAAATTATGAAATTTTTTTCTAAAATTCTAAAATAATGTAAAAACATTACTTGACTCATAAAAATATTTTTCCCACTTGTTCTGACCTTCTATCTCACATACAGTCCATACTAATCTTACTATAGGGACCAAAACTGTAATTTTTCTTATCCGTTTATCAGAAAATTCCCAAACAAATTTCTAAAATCTTCAAATATTATAAAATCAATATTGACATCCTCAAATCCATTTTCTAACTCCAACTTAGGGTTTCTTCCTCACAACACAACCATTTCGACAGTTAAAACACTACTGCTTTTTCGTTTGATTGTCGACGTCGAACTTAAACTATTGATCTCTAAGCTCAAGAGAATCATATCTACGAGATTTAGTTTCCTAAAATATATTTAATCCACATGAATCACATATCCCTATCTTAAAATATAATAAAGTCAGAAACCTAAAATTACGGACGTTACACGTGTAACCCTTAACTAGCTCTTCCTCGTCATCGTAGACCAAGAATGAATGCTTAGTTCTTCTCAAGTACTTTAAGATATTCTTGTCTGCGGCCCAGTGACCTTCACCGGGATCGGACTGATACATGCTCAAAGCATACGAAACATCTAGCCTAGTACATAGCATGGCGTACATGATGGATCCTATAGCTGAGGCATATGGAACCTTACTCATGCGTTTTCATTCATATAGTGTAGCGGGATATTGTCCCTTGGACAAATAAAAGTCATGTGACATAGCCAAAAGTCCCTTCTTGGAATCATGCATGTTAAAGCGCCTAAGCACTTTGTCAATATATGTACTTTGACTTAGACCAAGTAACCTTAGTGACCTTTCTTTGTAGATCCTGATTCCTAACACATAGGAGACTTCGCCTAAATCCTTTATCTAGAAACAATTCCCTAGCCATGTCTGCATAGTTTCATCAAAATGAAGATTTCAGCTTCTGGAAAGCTCGCTTCAATCCGTAAATAGATTGTTGTATCTTGCAAACCTTTGCAGCATTTTTCAGATCGATAAAATCCTCGAGTTGTGTCATGTACACGTCCTCAAGCAGATTTCCATTAAGGAATGCAGTTTTGACATCCATTTTCCATATCACACAATCTAGGTGTGCTGCAATAGCAAGCAAAATCTGGACGCCCTTTAGCATCACCCTTGTGAAAAAGGTTTCATCATAGTCCATACCATGAATTTGCTTGAAACCTTTTGACCAGTCGTGCCTTAAAAGGTATTAACCTTCCCATCCATGGCAGTCTTCTTCTTGAAGACCCACTTGCACCCTATTTGTTTGACCCTCTTAGTATTTATGTTATAAATGGACGTATGAGATCTAGGACATGAAGCACATTACTCATAGGTACATTAGCGTAGAAACACTATCCATATAAAGCGAACAACTCTTGTCTTTTACAATAAAACCTTTCTTGTCCAAACAAGAATTAGAAATAATATTTTTGGAAATGGTTGGAATATGATAACAATTATCCAATTTCAAAATAAGCCTAGAAGGCAAAGTCAAAACATAAACTCCTACAACTAATGAAGCAACTCTTGCTCTATTTTCCACTTGTAGGTCAAATTTGCCATTATTCAATATCCTACTCCTCTTTAGATCCCGCACATTTGTATCTATGTGAGATCCACATCCAGTATCCAATATCCATGATGAGGAAGGAAATAAATTGATATCAATACATAAATACCTAAAGCGAAAATCTCACTTCCCTTTTCTTCTCTTCCAGATACTTCTGCCAGTTCCTTTTTCCAATGATTAGTGGTCTCACTATAATGGAAGCAAATGCCATTTTTAGCCACTCCACCTGTCAGCTTCAAGTTGGAAGTGCTGGGCTTGAACTCATTCTTACTGTTATGAATTGAACTCTAAAACAGTTTGATCTCACACACACACAGACTTGACAGATTAAGAGATGATAGAAAGAACACAAGAATCTTATCGTGGTTCGGAGCAATTGATCTCCTACGTCCACACTGATGCAGCTCTCATTAATCACCAAGAACAGATTACACAGTACAAGACTTTTAGGAATAAAACCTCACCTGCACTCTCTAAGAAACATTAATGAAAACTCTCTCATCTAACACATCACCATCTAGTCCCCATAGATGATCTAGCTAAGCCTTATATATGATCCTAACAAATCCTATCCCAATTCGGTTACAATCAGAAAAAATATCTAACTACCCGAATACAAGCTTAACAGCCTAAGGATAAGAGATCATATCACATAGCTAACAACCAAACTACTTCCTAACTAACTTAACTACCTAATGATGATCCAATCTTCACAATTCTCCACCTTGGATCTTCATTCCAGGGACCATAGCTAGGAAGTCATTCTGTCTCGAGCTGAGACCTTACATGTTGCAAGCTCCAACATTCACCAAGCTGAGACAGTGAGTGAACTTGGAGTTTGGAACCACCTCAGTTAGCATATCAGCTGGATTATCTTCTCCAGCTACCTTCTTGACGTCAATCACACCTTGAGCTATTATATCTCTGATGAAATGCATTCTGATGTCAATGTGCTTTGTCCTTTCATGATGAACTTGATTATTTGAAAGACAAACTGCACTTTGACTATCACACCATAATGTTGTATGCATCTCCCTTCCTGCTAGTTCTCCAATGAAACCTTTCAACCAAATAGCTTCTTTAACAGCTTCTGTTAAGGCAATATACTCTGATTCTGTGGTTGACAATGCTACAATTGATTGTAGATTGGCCTTCCAACTTACAACATTACCATGTAAGGTGAATATGTAACCTGTAATTGACCTTCTTCTATCAATGTCTCCTGCAAAGTCAGCATCCACAAAGCCTTCTGTTCACAACCTTCATTCCTTATCTTCCCAAAAATTAACCCAACTGACTTTGAACCCTTGAGATATCTGAAAATCCATTTCACTGCCAGCCAGTGTTCGTTGCCTGGATTGCTCATGAATCTGCTGACCATGCTGGCAGCATATGCAAGATCAGGCCTGGAGCACACCATGGCATACATTAGGCTCCCAGTTGCATTCGAGTAAGGAATGTTTCTCATTTGGTCTAGCTCAATATCAGTCTTTGGTGACTGGTCAACTGATAATTTGAAATGTCCAGCAATTGGAGTGGAAACAGCTTTAGCTTCTAGCATGTTGAATCTTTTCAGCAGCTTTTCCACATAGCTGGTTTGATGTAGGAGTAGCAGACCTTCAGATCTTCTTCTTTCAATCTCCATTCCTAAGATCCTCTTTGCAGCACCTAGATCCTTCATTTCAAATTCTGAACTTAACAGTTCTTTGAGCTTGTTAATTTCATATAGGTTAGAACTAGCAATTAACATATCATCAACATATAACAACAAATATATGAAGCTACCAGAATTAGTTCTTTTGAAGTAAACACAACTATCATAAGAACTTCTATAATAACCATTTGAGACTATGAAAGAATCAAACCTTTTGTACCATTGTCTTGGTGATTGCTTGAGTCCATACAGGGATCTCTTCAGTAAACACACCAAGTGTTCCTTTCCTTCTTCCTCAAATCCTTCTGGCTGGTTCATATATATTTTCTCTTCCAATTGGCCATGCAAAAAGGCTGTCTTTACATCCATTTGCTCAAGCTCTAAGTCCTTGACAGCAACTAGAGATAGGATCACTCTTATACTTGTATGCTTAACAACTGGAGAGAAAATCTCATTAAAGTCCACTCCTTCTTTCTGTGTGAAGCCTTTGGCCACAAGCCTAGCTTTGTACCTAGCTTGTTCAACTCCTGGTACCTCTGGTTTTTTCTTAAAAATCCATTTGCAACCAACAATTCTCTGCTTGCTTGGTTTTTCAACTAGTTCCAGGTGTTGTTTTTATGCAAAGACTGAATTTCTTCTTCCATTGCCTTCTCCCATTTGTCTTTGTCCTTTCCAGCAATAGCCTCTTTATAGTTACTTGGATCAGTACCTTGATCATCAAGCTCCATATTCAGGGCATAGGCTATAAGGTCAGCATAGCCAAATCTCTGTGGAGGTCTTATCTGTCTTCTCTCCCTGTCCCTTACAAGGTTGTATGAGGAACTTGGTTCTTCATCTTGAAGTGGCTGAGTATATGATTGATCCTCATCATTTGGCCTAGCTGGTGTGACCCTCTCCACCTCCAACTGAACCCTTTGATCTGGCTTCTCATGCATCTGAGATGTGTCAGGTTGGTTATCTGCATTTTTCAGCATGGAATCCTCTTGAAATACAACATCTCTGCTGATTACAGCTTTTCCTCCTCCTCCTGAACCTGTCAACCAAACCTTGTACCCCTTGACTCCTTCAGGATAACCCAGGAAAATAGCTTTCCTTGATCTAGGTTCGAGCTTTCCTTCATTAACATGGATATAGGCTGGACATCCAAAGATTCTGAGGTGGCTATAACTTGGTGCCTTTCCTGACCACTTCTCTTCAGGAGTTTTAAAATCAATTGCAGTTTAAGGTGACCTGTTGATCAAGTAGCAGGCTGTGTGGACAGCTTCCCCCCAAAAACTTTTGCTGAGATTGGCATTTGACAGCATACATCTAACCCTTTCTAGGATAGTTCTGTTCATCCTTTCAGCAAGGCCATTTTGTTGTGGGGTTAGTCTGACTGTTTTGTGCCTAGCTATTCCATGATCCTTGCAAAACTCATTGAACTCTTCACTCAAGTATTCAAGTCCATTGTCATTTCTAAGGACTTTCACCTTCCTTCCTGTCTGATTTTCAACCAAGGCTTTCCACTGTTTGAAGCACTTGAAGGCTTGATTCTTGTGCTTCAATAGATATACCCAAACCTTCCTTGACCAGTCATCAATGAAGGTTATGAAATACCTTGCTCCACCTAGTGAGGGAACTCTTGTTGGTCCCCATATGTCAGAATGCACATAGTCTACAATAGCCTTAGTAGTATGTGATCCATGAGAGAATTTTACCTTCTTTTGCTTTCCAAATAGACAGTGTTCACAGAATTCTAATTTTTCAAAACTGCCTGTACCAATCAATCCCTGCTTATGCAATTCTTCCAAGCCTCTTTCACTTATGTGAGCTAGCCTGTGGTGCCACAACTTTGTAGAGCAAACATTAGTAACAGAAACTAAACCAGCAGGGTTTGTAATTGTCTTACCTTGTAGTCTCTATAGGCCATTCTGTCTGATGCCTTTCATGATCTGCAGAGAACCTTTGACCACCTTTAGGACTCCTCCTTCACTTTTGAATGAGCATCCATCTTGGTCAAGCATGCCAAGTGAGATCAGGTTCCTTTTGAGATCAGGGACATGTCTCACTTCAGATAGGATCCTAACTGATCCATCACTCATCTTGATCTTCACAGTTCCAATACCAGTCACTTTGCAAACACAATTGTTTCCCATGAGAACTTTTCCAGCATCTGCAGCCTTATAGGATTCAAACCATTCTAGATTAGGGGTCATGTGGAAGGAGCACCCTGAATCTAGAATCCATTCCCCATTGTAGGTTTCTTCTGAAACTGAAAGAACATCAGAACTTTCATACCCATCTGCCACTACAGCAAGATCATCTGAATCCTTGTTCTTACCATTGCTTTTCTTCCTCTCGGGACAATTTTTTCTGAAGTGACCTTCCTTATGGAAATGATAGCATTTCTTTGATTTGTTCTTTGACTTTGATCTGTTTCTTTCTTTACCATTCTTTTCCCTCTTTTCTGATCTCCCTCTAGCAAACAGCCCTTCAGCATCTCCACCTTCACCTTTGTTGTCTGTAATCTTCTTTTTCATCTCCCGAGAATTCAAGGTTGCCTTGACATCCTCCAAGGTGAGAGTTTCCCTTCCATACAACATAGTGTCAACCAGATTTTCATATGAGGGAGGTAAAGAACACAGCAGCATAACAGCTTGATCTTCTTCATCAATCTTGACATCAATGCTCTTTAAATCAAGAATGACCTTTGTGAATAAAGAAACATGCTCCTTGATTGATCCTCCTTCCTCCAGTTTCAGTTGATGAAGTTTTTTTTTCAGATACAGCTTGTTGGTTAAAGATTTAGTCATGTACAGACTTTCCAGCTTTAGCCATACAGCAGCAGCAGTAGTTTCTGAGGCAACTTCTCTAAGGACTTCATCACCAAGGGATAGAATAATGGTGCTGTGGGCTTTGCTGAGAAGATCTTTCTTCTCCTTCTCTGACAGTGTTGCTGGGAGTTTAGCTGGCCCTCCCAATGCATCATCAAGACCTTGATGAACCAATAATGCATTCATCTTGATCCTCCAAAGACTGAAGTCATTATCACCAGTGAACTTGTCGATGTCAAACCTTGCAGAGCTCATTGCGGAAGCAATTCAAGAACCAGGCTCGTGATGCCACTTGTTATGAATTGAACTCTAAAACAGTTTGATCTCACACACACACAGACTTGACAGATTAAGAGATGATAGAAAGAACACAAGAATCTTATCGTGGTTCGGAGCAATTGATCTCCTACGTCCACACTGATGCAGCTCTCATTAATCACCAAGAACAGATTACACAGTACAAGACTTTTAGGAATAAAACCTCACTTGCACTCTCTAAGAAACATTAATGAAAACTCGCTCATCTAACACATCACCTTCTAGTCCCCATAGATGATCTAGCTAAGCCTTATATATGATCCTAACAAATCCTATCCCAATTCGGTTACAATCAGAAAAAATATCTAACTACCCGAATACAAGCTTAACAGCCTAAGGATAAGAGATCATATCACATAGCTAACAACCAAACTACTTCCTAACTAACTTAACTACCTAATGATGATCCAATCTTCACACTTACCCTTGCCTTTCCCCTTGTTACCAAACTTATACTGGTTCTTACCTTTCCCTTTTGGACCATCATAATGGCCTTCCTCTTTCCTTTGTTGAGATTCTGCTCGGCAGTTCTCACCATCCCAACAAGCTCATGCAAAGGTCTATTAAATTCATTAATGTTGCAGTTAATTACGAATTAACAATAACTGTTCGACAACGATTGCAGTAACAGATCAGTAGCCAACTCTTGGCCTAGAGGAAAGAGTAGCTTATCAAGGTTCTCAATGTACCAAATCATCTGGAGTACATGAGGGCCCACTGAGTTTCCTTTTGCCAGATTGTAGTTGAAAAGGCCCCATTGGGTTTCCTCCACATTCTCATGGTGCTTCTGTAGCTTGGGAGTCATGGCAGGAAGCATAAGACATGCGACATACAAAGAGTCATCTAGATGCTTCTCATAAGCATCTTCATTAGCTCTAAAAGCAATATCAGCAAGTGGCTCAAGAAGCCGTTGCTCAAGAACATACAACTTATTCTCATGCTTAAGGACAATTCTCAAGTTTATGTGCCAATCTAGAAAATTACTTCTGAACAACTTATCCATCTTAAGATTGGTCATAGTGAAATATAATATGTTGCATTTTCAATCATGGTAATTTGAAATAGAATCATGTAGTTGTAAGTATCATGAAAATTCATATTTAATAAGGCCTTTTATTAAATATGCTCCCATTATTTTTTTCCAAACCAATAACCCTCAATTATTGATTCGAAAAATCCCATTGGAGGATTTTCATAGTAGGCCAAGATCCATATTTCACCTCGCTCTGAGTCAACTTCGGCTAATCGCCCATAACTTATCTATTTAGGTACGAAACCCGGTCCAATTACAGCTCATGTAACTCTTGGATCAGTTAGGTGAATAACTCTTATTCCAATTTATGTAATAAATTGATGCCCAACTCCTTGCCCCTAAGCCCTTTCAATCCTATTAAATCCGCTTAGTTAAGTCAAACCTAATGGTTGGCAGGCGGATATTACAATTATCCTTCGCACCTCACCAAAAAAAATTAAGGTGCTTGGCTTTGACAGACCCACTCTTAATGATTTTATCCTTGACGAGTGCCATGCATCAGAAGGCATAATAATGACCTTTTTTTTGGGAAATTTTTATTAATGTTATCTCATCGGCCGTCTCTTACAAACGTTTCTCTCATCATGCTTGTACTCATCATATATTCAAATAACATAACTAAAAATACATAATGTTCATGTTGTCATATATATTCAACCAATATATATATATATAGCACACAAGTATACATGCTATCATATATTCAACCAACATATGTAGCATAAGGTTAAATATATTTTTAGTCCCCATAAATATGTTAATGCTTGCTTTTAGTCCCTAAAATTTTTTTGTCTCTTATTGATCCCTTATTTCTGAAAATGTCATTTGTTGTCTTTGTAGTCATATTTTAAAATATAAAAATATATTTAAAATTTTATTTGTACTCCTCTTAATTCCAAATTTTAATTATTACCCTATCCCTTTCCCTTTTATCGTAACCCCTTCCCTTCACCCTTCATTCGTAAACACTGCTGGCTGACTTTTCTTCTCTCCTACAACTACTTTGCCGCAAAGGACCCAAGAACACAAGGAGCCTGCACAATCATGACACAAGAAACTGTCCAAATGAACAAATAGCGCTGGCAGCAAATAAAAGGGCGGAGCTGGCTATTGTTCTCCGATTGGTCTCTGCTTCATCATTTTTTGTAGGGTATAGAAAAAATTGACTTTTTTCTATTTTTTTATTAGGTTACTATAGTTTCAAAAGGAATTTTATATTTTTTATAAGCAAATGTTAGTAATTAGTATGTTATGTAAGAGACGAGGTTTGAACCCATGACTACTCATCACTCCAACATGTCCCTCTCTAAAAGGGTGGAGCTGGCAGCAAATAAAAGGGTGGAGCTGGCTATTGTTCTCCGATTGGTCTTTGCTTCATCATTTTTTGTAGGGTATAGAAAAAATTGACTTTTTTTCTATTTTTTTCATTAGGTTGCTATAGTTTCAAAAGGAATTTTTTATTTTTTATAAGCAAATGTTAGTAATTAATATGTTATGTAAGAGGCGAGGTTTGAACCCATGACTCCTCATCACTACAACATGTCCCTCTCTAAACCACCAAATCACCTTATGGCTCCCTAGTTTCAAAAGAAATTGATATATCATCAAGTGTAAATTTAAGGTAACACATTGATTCATGTTCCCATGGTTCACGATTTTTAGCCCTCTCGCTAGTTCTCTTTCCCTTCCCCATAGTATTTTTGGTGCTCTTTCATTTAATCCTAATTAATTGCTTACAATATATTAAATGTCATGCCTGTGTGTCCTTCCTCGCATTTGTGTGTCTTTTTTGGTAGGCATTATAATGATAGAGAAAAATAAGATGAAGTGTGGCCTTCACGGAGAGAAAGGGGGAGTACAGAAGATAAATGAATGGGGTAGGAATTAAAATTTAAAAATTAGGAGGGGTAAAAGTAAAACTTTAAAATATGACTACATGGACTACGAGTGATATACTTCAAAAAATGAGGGACTAAAAAGAGACGAAATATTTTTGAGGGACTAAAACCAAACATTAAAATTACCAGGGATAAAAATATATTTAACCCCGTATCATATATCAACATGCATTTATAATTAAAGCCGTACATACAACATGCATCTCATACATTTATCATATAAGGCATATTGATCATGGTCCCTAGAAAATAAAATAATATAAATTATGACACGCAGATCGTATTTAAATTACACCTAATTATGACACGCAAGTCACCAGAATTAAATCAAATAAATTACGGCACACATGCACGTATTTAAATAATTAAAATAATCTAAAGCCATAACCAAACACTGCTCAAAGTTAATTATTAATAGTAATAATAACTCTTAATTATTATTATTAATGTCTGGAACTGTGTTATGTTATGTATCAAGTGCACGATGTAACATCCAAAATTTTTACTCTTAGAGACAGAGTGTTAATTAGAGAAGATTATTATTAATATTAGAATTTTGAAATAGTAAGTAATGATTTATAGTGGATGTAGAAAGTCAAACGAACATACTATAGACGTTTGACTATCAAAATAGGAATATAATGATACGGTAATCCTAATTGGAGTCAGAAAAGTTATTTGAAGATATCAATAGTGATTTTATAATATTTGAGGATTTTGAAAATTTATTTGAAAATTTTCTGAGAAACAGATAAGAAAAATTACTGTTTTTGTCCATGTAGTATGACTAGGATGAAATGCGAGTGGGTTTGGAGACCAGAAAAATTAGAAAAAATATTTTGATGAGCCAAATGACGATTTTACATTATTTTAGAATTTTGGAATTTACTTTGAGAATTTTTAGAATAACAGAATAAGAATTGTTCTTTTGGTCCCAATAGAATGAACAACATGGTAAATTGGAGAGCAGATGTATACCAGAGGGTTAGGAAATGACCAAAATCCAATGTAAGGGTAACCATTAGCGTTCTTCTAAGATTTATGATTTTTGGGAATTTTCTGAGATTTTTCAGAGAAAAGTCAGTTTAACCCTAATTTACGTGTTATTGGGAAAACTGAAAAATTATCGTATGACTTCTAAACTTGATTTCTCTCTACCATGACCTTTTTGGCACATTGATTTCGTGGTCTTGGGTAAAAATGAGAGTCATGAGAGTTTTTCACATCAGTAGGTAATGTTTGGATAGTTTTAACCGTAAAACACAAAAGTTACTGCACTTTATTACATTTAATTAACCATTTACCATTGTTAAAGGTGAAAAACTTATTTACCTCCCTCCTACACCATCTGGGCTTCCCCTAGAAGCTTTGAGAAGAGTTTAGAATTTTTTCAATTTCATGACTCATTAATTAACCAATGGGGGAAATTATGGATTTTTATTTTCTTAATTATCCATTAAGTGTCATGATTAGTTTTAACCATGATTAATGAAAAAATAACCATGGTTCTCTTTAGGGGAGGGCTGACCACGAAATTGAGGGGGAGAGGGAGAGGCACTTATTCATTTTTCATCCTTTTCATTCTCTCTCCAAAATCATTTTCTCTCCTTTTCTCTCTAAGCCTTAATCTTCTTCCTCCATCCATTTTCATGAGCTCTCAAGTACATTTTACCATATATTTTGATCCTCTATACAATAATCAAGTGTAGGGAATCCATTTTAAACACTTAAGCCTTCATCAAAGCTTTGGATTCATTAAGTTGTTCTTATCTTTCAAGAACACTAAGCTTAGGGTTTTTGGACTTTGGGTAAGCCATCAACCTTATGGTTTTGTTTATAATAAGAGTTTGTAGACAAGTTATTCTTTTTCATTCCTTCTACAGTTAGGATTCATTTTTGTGAAGGATATAAACCCCTTTTGATTTATGTTTGTGTTGTTGTGTTCTTGTTATGTATTTTTGAAGGCAATTAGCTTTGTGATCATATTTTTGTGAGAAGGGAGAAGAGAAGGAGAAAGACCAAGAGGTAAGGGGAAAATTCTCAAGTTATCATGGTTATATAAGCTTGTGTTGTATGTGATTTCTTATGCTTGATGATGATTTCTTATATTTTTGGTGGAAGATTTCTTATGCTCTTTGTGAAAGGACTTTCCTAGGATTATTTGTGACATATGTTCTAAGTGAACAGACGGTCTTTGTGACATAGTTCTGAGTGAATGGTCTTTGTGACATATGTTCTGAGTGAACGGTCTTGGTGACATAGTTCTGAGTGAACGGAATAGAATAACTGTGTGTAGTGCATTTATGATGAGCATGTGCATGTTATAAGGCTTTGTGCCAATTTGAGTTACAAGTCACTTTGTGTGATTGGGAACTGACTGGGTTGGGCTACAATTGTCTACTGGGGTTATCTAAGTTTCGAACTTCCACCAATGGCCAAGAGATAGCATCCTTGTGCCGGGGAAAATCGTATACCCAACTTGGATAAATATGACTAACCGGTCTTTTCAGAATAAGGTGAGAGTGACTGTTATGCAATGATTGTTCTTTGTGAAAATAGACCTCTGAGAATGGGTGTGCAATCATGTTAAGTAACTAGCTGCGCCTATCACTCAAAAATAAAGGAGTAAGGGAAAGTAATATCCATGGAGTAGCGGGCTGAATGCTCGTGGCTGTGTGCCGAATATACAAAGATAATGAAGTGTCATGCATATGTATTTGTAGAATTCTTATGATATGCTTCTGTGTGAAACTGTGATACTTCTGTGTGAAGTTGGAAATGGTGGTCTGTGTGACTTTTGTTTGTGTGACCTATGTTGGATATGTGATTCCTGAATGTGATTTCTTTTGAGGATGAGTATAACACTATGTGCGCATTGCAATTGTTGTATGCACTATATCTGCTGTGTGTTATTTTTGTAACTATTTTGATATAACTGTGAACGAGATTTTTCACCCTTGCCTATATGTTTTGTGGTTGTTGAAACATGATTCATATAGATGGAAGAATAGCTGAGTGGACTGGCCAAGACTCGAAGAGTGAGACATGCATTGAAGAAACGTCAACCAAGTAGAAGGACGTGCGAGTCCTAGTTCGAGTTAGGGGTTTCTTACTAGAGCTTTTTGCAGAAGTTTTTAGTGCTTGACCAGTATAGGGAGTCAATATTGTTGTAGGAAAGAAAAGTTTCTTGTATGATATATTCTTTTTTTATTCTGAGTTGTAAAGAGATATATGAATTTTATTACATGACCGTTTTCTAAGCTTATGTGTTGAGTGTTATCTTATTCATGCTTTCATTTAATATCTTTTAAAAAAAATTAACTATGGAAATCCATTTGTGAAAATTAAATAATTTTAAAAGTTTTTTTTCGAAAGAAAATAAGAACTAATTAAATTTATTTCCACGTTCGGGTTGGTTACTAAATGTAATGCCCTCCGGGGAGGGGGGTGTTACATTAGTGGTACCAAAGCTGGTCGAGTCTTTCAGGAATATTTGGGTTGTAGGCTTGTTGTGTTTGTGTTGTGTGAACTCTGATATGTTGATTGATTGTGTGAATTCTGATTGATGTGTGAATTCTGATTGATTTGTGAATTATGTGTGATTTCTGATCGAGTGACTGATTGATTGATTTGTTTTATTTTGGAAAACCTGGTGCCGAGTTGTACTAGAATGGGACAGTACAATTGTGGAAATCGGAGACTGTATTGGAATAGGATGATACAGTTGAGGAGAACTTAGTAGGGTTAATTGGTACTACCTATGCCAACGATACTGTACAGGTATGAGACTGTACAGGAAAGGATGACCTTCTGAAATGCATGTAAGTGAGGACAAAACATGTGGTTGGAATCCGTGTTGGTTTGGGAAAAAGTCATAAATCTGAAAGGTAGCCAGACAATTACAAAATAGTGTAGACTTTAGTGGTATATGTGTAATTGTTTTCTTTGTGAAATCATTGTGTGTGAATGCACAGTTGTGAGATTTCTTGGATGGGTTCGGACTGGTTTTACCAGAGTAGTTGAGTTATAAGAACCCATGGCTAGAGGATAGAATAGTGGCAATGGAGTTTTGATGAATGCTATCAGGGAGATGGTACCTCTTAGAGTTAATTACTTTGATGAGTTGATAGAGCAATGCTCTACGATCACTAAGAGAGGGAAAATTATACACCGTGCTGGGTGTTAATGTTTCCTTGCTGGTGGTTGTACACGCGAAGAATTGAGGGTTTTGAGTTATGCCACAAGGGTTGAAGGCATTGTTTTGTTAAGTGTGAAATATACATATGTATTCTAGTTATCCATAGGTTTGGATTATGAGACTTGATGTTGAGGAGTACTTTTCGGAGATGTCCTATAGGTATAGAGCCTGTTAGGAATGTTTGCACATATTTACTATATATATTTATATATATTGGTGTGTTTCTTTGTGAATAATGTTGTGTTGGTTGTGTGTGTATATATATATGTTCGTAATATATGTGATTGCTATGGGTAAAAACCTAACCTTAGGAGCTAAGTATGTGATTTGGATGATGATAAGATTGGTCATAAAATTATTACTGTTTTCTCACTATTTAAGGTCAAGGTGTAGGCCTGATCAACCTATTGACTTGCTGGTAGTAGAGAGATTGCAATGGCAATTTGTATGAACTGATATGTCAAAATTCCTAAGAATGGAAAAGCTAAGATTTGATTCCGATGGAGGATATGAGAGTATCCACGAAATTTCGAGGATGAATTTTTTTCAGAGGGGTAGTATTGCAACATCCCAAATTTTCACTCTTAGAGACAGAGTGTTAATTAGAGATGATTATTATTAATATTAGAATTTTGAAATAATAAGTAATAATTTACAGTGGATGTAGAAAGTCAAACGAACATACTATAGACGTTTGACTGTCAAAATAGGAATATAATGATATAGTAACCCTAATTGGAGTCAAAAAAGTGATTTGAGGATACCAATAGTGATTTTATAATATTTGAGGATTTTATAAATTTATTTGGAAATTTTCTGAGAAACAGATAAGAAAAATTATCGTTTTGGTCCCTATAGTATGACTAGGATGGACTGCGAGTGGGTTTGGGGACCAGAAAAGTTAGAAAAAAATATTTTGATGAGCCAAATGATGATTTTACATTATTTTAGAATTTTGGAATTTATTTTGAGAATTTTTAGAATAACAGATTAAGAATTGCTGTTTTGGTCCCTGTAGAATGAACAACATGGTAAATTGGAGAGTAGATGTATACCATAGGGTTAGGAAATGACCAAAATCCAACGTAAGGGTAACCATTAGCGTTCTACTAAGATTTATGATTTTTGGGAATTTTTTGAGGTTTTTCAGAGAAAAGTCAATTTAATCCTAATTTACGTGTTACCGGGGAAACCGAAAAATTACCGTATCACTTCTAAACTTGATTTCTCTCTACCATGACCTTTTTGGCACATTGATTTTGTGGTCTTGGGTAATGTCCCAAATTCTCACTCTTAGAGGCAGAGTGTTAATTAGAGAGGATTATTACTAATATTAGAATTTTGAAATAGTAAGTAATGATTTACTGTGGATGTAGAAAGTCAAACGAACATACTATAAACGTTTGACTGTCAAAATAGGAATATAATGATATAGTAACCCTAATTGGAGTCAGAAAAGTGATTTGAGGATACCAATAGTGATTTTATAATATTTGAGGATTTTAGAAATTTATTTGGAAATTTTCTGAGAAACAGATAAGAAAAATTACCATTTTGGTCCCTGTAGTATGACTAGGATGGACTGCGAGTGGGTTTGGAGACCAGAAAAGTTAGAAAATATATTTTGATGAGCCAAATAATGATTTTACATTATTTTAGAATTTTGAAATTTATTTTGAGAACTTTTAGAATAACAGATTAAGAATTGTTATTTTGGTCCCTGTAGAATGAAGAACATGGTAAATTGGAGAGCAGATGTATACCAGAGAGTTATGAAATGACCAAAATCCAATGTAAGGGTAACCATTAGCGTTCTTCTAAGATTTATGATTTTTGGAAATTTTTTGAGATTTTTCAGAGAAAAGTCAGTTTAACCCTAATTTATGTGTTACCGGGGAAACCAAAAAATTACCGTATCACTTCTAAACTTGATTTCTCTCTACCATGACCTTTTTGGCACATTGATTTTGTGGTCTTGGGTAAAAAGGAGAGTCATGAGATTTTTTCACCTCAATAGGTAATGTTTGGATAGTTTTAATCGTAAAACACAAAAGTTACCGTACTTTATTACATGTAATTTACCATTTACCATGGTTAAAGGTGAAAAGCTTATTTACCTCCCTCCTACACCAGCTGGGCTGCCCCTAGAAGTTTTGAGAAGAGTTTAGAATTTTCTCAATTTCATGACTCATATTAATTAACCAATGGGGGAAATTATGGATTTTTATTTTCTTAATTATCCATTAAGTGTCATGATTAGTTTTAACCATGATTAATGAAAAAATAACCATGGTTCTCTTTGGGGGAGGGCTGACCACGAAATTGAGGGGGAGAGGGACTTATTCATTTTTCATCCATTTCATTCTCTCTCCAAAATCATTTTCTCTCCTTTTCTCTCTAAGTCTTCACTTCTTCCTCCATCCATTTTCTTCCATTTTCACGAGCTCTCAAGTACCTTTTACCGTGTTTTTTGATCCTCTATACAATAATGAACTGTAGGGAATCCATTTTAAACACTTAAGCCTCCATCAAAACTTTGGATTCATCAAGTTGTTCTTATCTTTTAAGAACACTAAGCTTAGGGTTTTTGGACTTTGGGTAAGCCATCAACCATATGGTTTTGTTTATAAGAAGAGTTTGTAGACAAGTTATTCCTTTTTATTCCTTCTAGGGTTAGGATTCATTTTTGTGAAGGATATAAACCCCTTTTGATTTATGTTTGTGTTGTTGTGTTCTTGTTATGTATTTTTGAAGGTGATTAGCTTTGTGATCATATTTTTGTGAGAAGGGAGAAGAGAATGAGAAAGACCAAGAGGTAAGGGGAAAATTCTCAAGTTATCATGATTATATAAGCTTGTGTGTTGTATGTGATTTCTTATGCTTGATGATGATTTCTTATATTTTTGGTGGAAGATTTCTTATGCTCTTTGTGAAAGGACTTTCCTTAGATTATTTGTGACATATGTTCTGAGTGAACGAACGGTCTTTGTGACATAGTTCTGAGCGAACAGACGGTCTTTATGACATCGTTCTGAGTGAACGGTCTTTGTGACATATGTTCTGAGTGAACGGTCTTGGTGACATAGTTCTGAATGAACATAATAGAATAACTGTGTGTAGTGCATTTATGATGACCATGTGCATGTTATAAGGCTTTGTGCCAATTTGAGTTACAAGTCACTTTGTGTGATTGGGAACTGACTGGGTTGGGCTACAATTGTCTACTGGGGTTATCTGAGTTTCGAACTTCCACCAATGGCCAAGAGATAGCATCCTTGAGCCGGGGAAAACCGTGTACCCAACTTGGATAAACCTGACTGACCGGTCTTTTCAGGATAAGGTGAGAGTGACTGCATGGAATGATTGTTCTTTGTGAAAACAGACCTCTGAGAATGGGTGTGCAATCATGTTAAGTAACTAGCTGCGCCTATCACTCAAAAATAAAGGAGTATGGGAAAGTAATCTCCATGGAATAGCGGGTTGAGTGCTCGTGGCTGTGTGCCGACTATACAAAGATTATGAAGTGTCATGCATATGTATTCGTAGAATTCTTATGATATGCTTCTGTGTGAAACTGTGATACTTCTGTGTGAAGTTGGAAATGGTGGTCTATGTAACACTATGTGCGCATTGTAATTGTTGTATGCACTATATCTGCTGTGTGTTGTTTTTGTAACTGTTGTGATATAACTGTGAACGAGATTTTTCACCCTTGCCTATATGTTTTGTGGTCGTTGGAACATAATTCATATAGATGGACCAATAGCTGAGTGGACTGGCCAAGACTCGAAGAGTGAGACATGCATTGAAGATACGTCAACCAAGTGGAAGGACGTGCGAATCCTAGTTCGAGTTAGGGGTTTCTTATTAGAGCTTTTTGCAGAAGTTCTTAGTGCTTGACCAGCATAGGGAGTCAGTATTCTTGTAGGGAATAAAAGGTTCTTGTATGATATATTCTTTCTATATTCTGAGTTATAAAGAGATATATGAATTTTATTACATGGCCGTTTTCTGAGCTTATGTGTTGAGTGTTATCTTATTCATGCTTTCATTTAATATCTTTTAAAAAAATTAACTATGGAAATCCATTTGTGAAAATTAAATAATTTTGACAGTATTTTTTCGAAAGAAAATTAGAACTAATTAAATTTATTTCCACGTTCGGATTGGTTACTAAATGTAATACCCTCCAGGGAGGGGGGCGTTACACACGACCAGGTTCATCACAGGGTGCACGACCATGCTCATTGAAGCACGGGTGTGCTGAAATCTATGTTCCAGATTTTCAAAGCTACAAGGCCGTGCTCTTTGATGAAGAGGTCATGCTCGAGTCTAGAAAACGTTTTTCAGTTCTAGAAAACTCAATTTGAGCACCCCAAAATACCCAAACAAATGTTCAAAACGATTTTGAACACTCCACAAAGCATGCAATAGCAGTAATATCACAAATGTTCAAAACGATTTTGAACACTCCACAAAGCATGCAATAGCAGTAATATCACATATCAATACAAATCATGCCCACAATCAAACATGCCATTAGAATGTAACTCATATGAATTAATTGCCATACCAAACATGTGCTCCTATATATTTCATAACATGCAAACCAAATTGAATCATATTAAAAAAATAAACTGCATGTAATCAACATTGGTCCTAGTGCAATTAGGCTCGGTTCTCTTAAGCAAGGTCTCGTGTTCGAGCCTTGTGGATGGAAAAAAATGTGATTGGGAGGGAGACCCCACTAAAGGTGGCCAGCCAGGTTCCCTGGCGAAGAATAGTCATCCGCGAAGCCGGTGGATACTTCGTACCAATAATTTGGTTAACAAAAAAAATAAGGATAAACACACATAGATTCAGGGTTACAAAGAACAAAGCTTTGATAACACTGTTGGGGATTAATGGGGTTAACTTTTAAAATTTATTTTCAAAAACAACCAATTTGTGGAATATTCCCTATTCCAAGATCACAGTGAACTACAAGAATCACAAGTTTCTATGTGTTTACCTCTTAATCACATGAGCAGGGTTGATTGGTTGATCACCAGTATTGTAAAGTAGCAATACCTCTATTCAATCCACGAGAGTAAACTGCCAATTAGAGAGCAGTGCTAGTCGTCTATGGTGAGGGTTGGGGACGCGACTACCAAGGCTGATCTAAGAGAGAAGGGAGGCACTGCAACAACTTTTTTAAAGTTGTTAGGGTTTCCCTTTTCCGGTGCCCTAACCCTGATGAACTCATTCACTATGATCCCTGTTTAATTAAATCTAATTAAATTAAATCATATTTAATGTAAGCCATATTTAACTAAAACCCATTTAATTAAATCATATTTAATTAAATATCAATCTCTCCAATTAATTTACTCTATGCGTGTAACCCTATAGACTCTCATCAAATTGGAAATAATAATAAATAATAATTAATATTAATATTAATTATTATAAACAATGAGCGGCATCTAGCAATGCATAATTGCTGCCCAATTTATGAGAAGACCAATGATCCAACTTAACCTTTCCATAACCATAATAACCATAAAACATTTGTCCCTTCGTCCAGGTGTCCTAATTAAACATGAGACATAAACATGTCATCTGCATTAAATTTAATTAATAGTATGTGTAATCACAATTGTGTCATCTCACTCCATCAAGAGTCCCGGGGCACCACTTCTGTTATATAGGAGGGACGAATACTATCTACATCACTCATATCCCTCCGTATGATTTGTTGCAGGCCCAATTACTATCTTTATTATTATTATTTTTATTATCTTGTTATGGATAATAATTGATGGCATTAAAACCTACAATTTCTTATGTAAGAACTACATTGACTTCAAGTCGAAGGACTACTTTACTATGGTTACCTTGAGAAGCACTTATGACACTACTATTATGAAGCCTTCTCGTAGCGGGTCAATTAAATATAAATATTACAAGTAATATTTATACCTATGTGAAGACTTGACAACTAATGTCCATGACCCATAAGATGTGGTCATCAATCTACTCGCATAATAGTCCCAATGCAATGTTGTTGTCCTAATTAATAATAATATTTTGACTACGAATATTTTAAGAATAGTGTTCATATCAATATTTTCAAAATCGAACCAGTCATTGAACCGGTGAAGGTACCGGTTCAATGGTTCCGTGGTCGAACCAGTAGTAATTAAATATAATTTTTAATATTATATAGTAATTAAATAATAAATTAAATATAAAATATTGAAAAATTAAGACAAATCAAATTTCAAATTAATATAAATTGATCATATTATATATTTAAGTCATAAAAAATTAATAATAAAAAGACAGATAATAAAAAATTCACATATATAAATTTTTTAACTTATTAATGTGTCCTTAGTTGACTAAAAAAAGGTTTTTTGAAATAAAAAATACAAAAAAAAAAATTACCGATCCAGGTCAATTTTTGCCACCAGTTTTAGGCCGATTCAACCAATTCTTGACCGGTTCTAACCGATTATGAAACCAGCCAGTTTTTTTATGTTTCGGACCGGATAGGGGTCTAATTCCCAGTTCAACCAGTCTGACCGGCCAGTCCGATCCGATTTTAACTTCCATGGTTCATATTATTCAATGGGGTACACGATCAAGTACACATGATGTTCCATGGAGTTGAACCTTCCATTCTAAGGACTTTATTATGTCATAAATACCTGACATAAGAAATATAATGCCTCATATATTGTAGTGAAAACTAAAGGAACAACAAGGTCTTTAGGACACCTTTATTGCTTCTTTAGATAAAAGGATTGGGGGGCAATAGGTGGCAACATAGAATGATGGTTAAAGGTAATACAATTGTAGTCCTACTATGTATTTTCATTAATACACTACCTCAAATAAATAAATGAAAATAATAAACTATTGTATTTTTGTGAACAATGTTGTATAAAATGGGCAAAAGAATCCTTAATTGTAAAGTTATAGATACTTGGTTTCATTAAAAAAAATTATAATTTCCAAAAGTGTAAAAAACCACTTTGGTTCTTGAGAGTGTCAGTTGGTGTCACTTTGGTCTTTGACAGATGCAAAATTAAAAAAGTCATCAACTGATGTCAGTTGTTGGTCACTTTGGTACATGTCGTCAAGAAAGTAATCACTTTCACTACAAGAAAACAGCGATTTATCGAGGGCCTATTACCGACAACCCCATGGCCGCCGATAGTGTACAATTTACTGACAACTCGACTGTTAGAAAGTTGACGGTAAAAGGCAAAGAGGAAAATTAATATGGTCACGGATTTTCGACGATTCAGCTGTCGATAATTATCGACGGTCAAGCCCACTATAAAGTATCCACCATCTTTGCCAATGACTAATCTCCGCCAGGGAATCCGACTTACCACTTTTAGTGGGGTTTTCCCTCCCAACTAAGTTTTTTTCATCCATAAAGCTCGAACCTAAGACCTTACTTAAGAGAACTGAGTCCAATTCCACTTGGACCAACACAATTATTTCTCTTATTTGTTATAATATATTGTATCTCTATCAATAGTACTATTGTATACCATGGATGAAGAATCCGTAATTCATGATAAAATTATAACTTGAATTCATAAAAAATTATACTTGTAATATATTTGTTATTAAATTTTATGATATATAAAATATAAAATATAATATTTATCACAAATAATATTTCCACGTATGCAGCTTATCTCAAACGCGCGCGACCCAATCTAACCCAATTCAACTCATCTCAACTTGAAGTGACAAGTATAATTTTATAAAATGTTGCCTCATATGAAGCTTATAATTTTAAACATGACTGATTCTAGACCAACACAACCCGACCCAATAAATATAATTTTATATTAATATAACTCTACACCAACCCCAAATTGTAATCCTGAGTACAACTATTTTTTTGTGGTCATTCACATATTTTTGTGATTGCAAAAGAATCCTTAATTGTAAAGCTATAGATACTCGATCTCATGACAAAAATTATATTTAGTAATATATCTTTGGTCTAATTTTATGATATAATAATAATAATTATTATTACGTATGAAGCTTATCTTAACCGTGACTCAACCTAACCCAACTCAATTCTATTGATGGGTGGTGACATAAAAGTGTTGTTGGAGTTATCGCCATTGAAATTCTGTAACTTCAAGGATGTGATGACTGACAACAAGGAACTGGCTCAAATAAGTTGTGATGAGGCAAAAGGTGAATAGTTAAGAGAGAGAGAGAGGGATAAGGAGAAATAGGGGAAGCTGCAATTGTTTTATTTTTTTTTTCATTGAAATTGTTTTCTTCTTTTTCTATTATAGAAATTGTTTATCTTCTTTGATTTGCTTATTCACATAAATAAAAATAATAAAATAGTGTGTTTCTTCGTTTAGAATCCTCTAGAGACTAAAGTAAATAATACAATATTGTATTTCTATCAATTGTGCTGCATATAGTGGATGAAAAATCCTTAATTGATGGTAAAATTATAAATACTTGAATTCATAAAAAAATTATACTTAAGTTAGTAATATATCTATTATTAAATTTTATGATATATAAAATATACAAAAATGTTACACAAACATCCATCCCACACCCACCACACACCTCATTTTCTCATTTTACACATTGAGTTCGGTGTGGTGTGGGTATATGGGTGTCAATGTATCATTACCCTAAAATATAATATCTAGTATTTATAACAAATAATATTGCCATGTATGAAGCTTATCTTAAACGCGACCCATTCTAACCCAATTTAACTTAACTCAACTCGATGTGACAAGTATAATTTTATAAAATGTTGCTAGATATAGAGCCTATAAATTTAAACACGACCTATTCTAGATCAACTCAACTCAACCCAACCAAACATATATAATTTTATATTAATATAACTCTACACCAACCCCAAATTGTAAAGTTATATGGCCATTCACAATGACCAACCGAATCCTTCATTGTAAAGTTATAATTACTTGATCTCAAATAAAATTGTTTGGCAATATTTATACCTATCATTTAATTTTATAATATAATAATAATTATTATTATAATATCATTTATGAAGCTTATCTTAAACGTGACTCAACCTAACCGAACTCAACTCAATTAAGATTAGGCAAAAGGTGAATAGTTACGAAAAAAGAGAGCGAGAGAGAGAATGAGGGATAAAGAGAAATAGGAAAGTTGCAATTGTTCATCGTTTTTTATTCTTATTTACATAAATAAAAATAATAAAATATTGCATTTCCATCAATAGTGTTGTATACAACGGACGAAGAATATTTAAATGATGGTAAAATTATAAATACACGAATTCATAAAAAATTTATACTTTGTATAAATATATCTTTTTTTTAACTGAATTCTTAGTAATTGATCTATTATTAAATTTTATGATATATAAAACATAGGCAAAATTATATCTTTGGTTCCTTAACTTATTTCTTTTATTCAATTTGGTCCCTTATCTTTTTTGTTTGTAACATAATAGTCCCTTATATTTTAAAAATAAGCTTAAGTAGTCATTTTGTAATACAATCAAGTATGTATATAAGCTGAAATAGATCAACAAAATGCTTAAATAGATTAAAATAGATCAGTATGAGGCTATGTGGATAAAGATATATAGAGACAATATGCATGTTTAGGACAATAAAAAAGTAAATGAAAAAAAAACATAACGGACCAATTGAAAGCAAAAAAAGGTTATGGGACGAAGTTGAAACCAACAAATAAATTAAGGGACCAAATGACTAATTTGGCCTAAAGTATAATATATGGTATTATAACAAATAATATTCCCACATATAAACCTTATCTTTAACGTGACCCAATCTTACCCAACTCAACTTGATGTGACAAGTATAATTTTATAATATGTTGTCACACAAGAAGACTATTTTGAACACGACCCGATCTAGATGAATTTGACCCGACCCAACAAATATAATTTGATATTCTACACCAACCCCAAATTATACTTCAAATACAATTAGTTTTAATCCATAAAAACCTAAGCATCATCAATCTATCACCATTCCTCTTCCAACAATTTTTCTTAGTGTTTCTTTAACTCATTGGTTTTCTCCATGGATTCACCATTCGACTCAACCCCTTCTTGTGACAATGAGGTTGTGGAGATTGAAGATGATGTTTTGGAGCTTCCGAGCATTGATGATGAAGGGGAGGAGACAATTAATGAGACTTCTTCTAAGACCACAATATCTATGCAACAACACTTCATCGTTTTGAGTGAATCCGACAACTTCAACATGCTGACATTAACAAGATTTTATCCATTATTTCAATATCAAGAGTTACTACTTGCCTTTTGCTCTACCACTGCGAGTGGAGTGTGACCAAAGTTCTGGAGGCGTGGTACGAAAACGAAGAAAAAGTTCGAAAAGATGTAGGGTTGCTAAAGCGACCCCAGATAAGGTTTTCCAGCTCAAAAATTTTCATGTGTGAGATCTGTTTTGAGACCATTTCTGGTGATGAGATAAAGTTAGCAGGGTGTGACCATCCATTTTGCACCAACTGTTGAAAACAATATGTGTAGACAAAGATCAGTGAGGGTCCTCGTAAGTGCTTGACACTAAATGTAATGCCCTCCGGGGAGGGGGGGTATTACATTAGTGGTATCAGAGCTGGTCGAGTCTTTCGGGAATGTTTGGGTTGTAGGCTTGTTGTGTTTGCGTTGTGTGAACTCTGATATGTTGATTGATTGTGTGAATTCTGTTTGATGTGTGAATTCTGTGTGAATTCTGTGTGAATTCTGAACGAATGACTGATTGATTGATTTGTTTTATTCTAGAAAACCTGGTGCCGAGGTTGTGCTGGAATGGGACAGTACAACTGAGAAAATCGGAGACTGTATTGGAATGGGACGATACAGTTGAGGAGAACTTAGTAGGGTTAATCGGTACTACCTATGCCAAAAATATTGTACAGGTATAGGACTGTACAGGAAATGACGACCTTCTGAAAAGCATGTAAGTGAGGACAAAACATGTAGTTGGAATCCGTGTTGGTTTGTAGGGAAAAAGTCGTAAATCTAAAAGGTACCAAGCAATTACAAAATAGTATAGACTTTAATGGTATATGTGTAATTGTTTTCTTTGTGAAATCACTGTGTTTGAATGTACAGTTGAGAGATTTCTTGGATGGGTTCAGACTGGTTTTATCTGAGTAGTTGAGTTATAAGAACCCATGGCAAGAGGAGGGAATAGTGACAATGGAGTTTTGATGAATGCTATCAGGGAGATGGTATCTCTTAGAGTTAATGACTTTGATTGATAGAGCAGTGCTCTACGATCACTAAGAGAGGGAAAATTATACACCGTGTTAGGTGTTAATGTTTCCTTGCTGGTGGTTGTACGCGCGAAGAATTGAGGGTTTTGAGTTATGTCGCAAGGGTTGAAGGAATTGTTTTGTTAAGTGTGAAATATACATATATATTCTAGTTATCCATAGGTTTGGATTATGAGACTTGATGTTGAGGAGTACTTTTCGGAGATGTCCTATAGGTATAGAGCCTGTTAGGAATGTTTGCAAATATTTACTATATATATTTATATATATTGATGTGTTTCTTTGTGAATAATGTTGTGTTGGTTGGGTGTGTGTATATATATATATATGTATGTATGTATGTATGTATGTATATATATATGTTCGTAATATATGTGATTGCTATAGGTAAAAACCTAACCTTAGGAGCTAAGTATATGATTTGGATGATGATAAGATTGGTCATAAAATTATTACTGTTTTCTCACTACTTAAGGTCAAGGTGTAGGCCTTATCAACCTATTGACTTGCTGGTAGTAGAGAGATTGCAATGGTAATTTGTATGAACTGATATGTCAAAATTCCTTAGAGTGGAAAATCTAAGATTTGATTCCGATGGAGGATGTGAGAGTATCCACGAAATTTCGAGAACGAAATTTTTTTAAGACGGGTAGTATTGTAATGTCCCAAATTCTCACTCTTAGAGGCAGAGTGTTAATTAGAGAGGATTATTACTAATATTAGAATTTTGAAATAGTAAGTAATGATTTACTGTGGATGTAGAAAGTCAAACGAACATACTATAAACGTTTGACTGTCAAAATAGGAATATAATGATATAGTAACCCTAATTGGAGTCAGAAAAGTGATTTGAGGATACCAATAGTGATTTTATAATATTTGAGGATTTTAGAAATTTATTTGGAAATTTTCTGAGAAACAGATAAGAAAAATTACCATTTTGGTCCCTGTAGTATGACTAGGATGGACTGCGAGTGGGTTTGGAGACCAGAAAAGTTAGAAAATATATTTTGATGAGCCAAATAATGATTTTACATTATTTTAGAATTTTGAAATTTATTTTGAGAACTTTTAGAATAACAGATTAAGAATTGTTATTTTGGTCCCTGTAGAATGAAGAACATGGTAAATTGGAGAGCAGATGTATACCAGAGAGTTATGAAATGACCAAAATCCAATGTAAGGGTAACCATTAGCGTTCTTCTAAGATTTATGATTTTTGGAAATTTTTTGAGATTTTTCAGAGAAAAGTCAGTTTAACCCTAATTTATGTGTTACCGGGGAAACCAAAAAATTACCGTATCACTTCTAAACTTGATTTCTCTCTACCATGACCTTTTTGGCACATTGATTTTGTGGTCTTGGGTAAAAAGGAGAGTCATGAGATTTTTTCACCTCAATAGGTAATGTTTGGATAGTTTTAATCGTAAAACACAAAAGTTACCGTACTTTATTACATGTAATTTACCATTTACCATGGTTAAAGGTGAAAAGCTTATTTACCTCCCTCCTACACCAGCTGGGCTGCCCCTAGAAGTTTTGAGAAGAGTTTAGAATTTTCTCAATTTCATGACTCATATTAATTAACCAATGGGGGAAATTATGGATTTTTATTTTCTTAATTATCCATTAAGTGTCATGATTAGTTTTAACCATGATTAATGAAAAAATAACCATGGTTCTCTTTCGGGGAGGGCTGACCACGAAATTGAGGGGGAGAGGGAGAGGGACTTATTCATTTTTCATCCTTTTCATTCTCTCTCCAAAATCATTTTCTCTCCTTTTCTCTCTAAGCCTTCATCTTCTTTCTCCATCGTTTTTCTTCCATTTTCATGAGCTCTCAAGTACCTTTTATCATATATTTTGATCATCTATACAATAATCAAGTGTAGCGAATCCATTTTAAACACTTAAGCCTTCATCAAAGCTTTGGATTCATCAAGTTGTTCTTATCTTTCAAGAACACTAAGCTTAGGGTTTTTGGACTTTGGGTAAGCCATCAACCTTGTGGTTTTGTTTATGATAAGAGTTTGTAGACAAGTTATTCCTTTTTATTCCTTCTAGGGTTAGGATTCATTTTTGTGAAGGATATAAACCCCTTTTGATTTATGTTTGTGTTGTTGTGTTCTTGTTATGTATTTTTGAAGGTGATTAGCTTTGTGATCATATTTTTGTGAGAAGGGAGAAGAGAAGGAGAAAGACCACGAGGTAAGGGGAAAATTCTCAAGTTATCATGGTTATATAAGTTTGTGTGTTGTATGTGATTTCTTATTTCTTATGCTTGATGATGATTTCTTATATTTTTTGTGGAAGATTTCTTATGCTCTTCGTGAAAGGACTTTCCTTAGATTATTTGTGACATATGTTCTGAGTGAACGAACGGTCTTTGTGACATAGTTCTGAACGAATAGACGACCTTTGTGACATATGTTCTGAGTGAACGAACAGTCTTTGTGGCGTAGTTCTGAGCGAACAAACGGTCTTTGTGACATGTTCTGAGTGAACGACCTTGGTGACATAGTTCTAAGTGAACAGAATAGAATAATTGTGTGTAGTGCATTTATGATGAGCATGTGCATGTTATAAGGCTTTGTGCCAATTTGAGTTATAAGTCACTTTGTGTGATTGGGAACTGACTGGGTTGGGCTACAATTGTCTACTGGGGTTATCTGAGTTTTGAACTTCCACCAATGACCAAGAGATAGCATCCTTGAGCCGGGGAAAATCGTATACCCAACTTGGATAAACCTGACTGACCGGTCTTTTCAGGATAAGGTGAGAGTGGCTGTTATGGAAGGATAGTTCTTTGTGAAAACAGACCTCTGAGAATGGCTGTGCAATCATGTTAAGTAACTAGCTGTGCCAATCACTCAAAAATAAAGGAGTAAGGGAAAGTAATCTCCATGGAGTAGCGGCCTGAGTGTTCGTGGCTGTGTGCCGAATATACAAAGATTATTAAGTGTCATGCATATGTATTCGTAGAAGTCTTATGATATGCTTCTGTGTGAAACTGTGATACTTCTGTGTGAAGTTGGAAATGGTGGTCTGTGTGACTTTTGTCTGTTCGACCTATGTTGGATATGTGATTCCTGAATGTGATTTCTTTTGAGGATGAGTATAACACTATGTGCGCATTGTAATTGTTGTATGCACTATATCTGCTGTGTGTTGTTTTTGTAACTGTTGTGATATAACTGTGAACGAGATTTTTCACCCTTGCCTATATGTTTTGTGGTCGTTGGAACATAATTCATATAGATGGACCAATAGCTGAGTGGACTGGCCAAGACTCGAAGAGTGAGACATGCATTGAAGATACGTCAACCAAGTAGAAGGACGTGCGAGTCCTAGTTCGAGTTAGGGGTTTCTTATTTGAGCTTTTTGCAGAAGTTCTTAGTGCTTGACCAGCATAGGGAGTTAGTATTCTTGTAGGAAAGAAAAGTTTCTTGTATGATATATTCTTTTTATATTCTGAGTTGTAAAGAGATATATGAATTTTATTACATGGCCATTTTCTCAGCTTATGTGTTGAGTGTTATCTTCTTCATGCTTTCATTTAATATCTTTTAAAAAAAATTAACTATGGAAATCCATTTGTGAAAATTAAATAATTTTGGCAGTATTTTTCCAAAAGAAAATCAGAACTAATTAAATTTATTTCCACGTTCGGATTGGTTACTAAATGTAATGCCCTCCGGGGAGGAGGGTGTTACACGCGACCAAGTTCATCACAGGGTGCACGACCTTGCTCATCACAGGGAGCACAACCATGCTCATTGAAGCACTGGTGTGCTCAAATCTGTGTTCCAGATTTCCAAAGCTGTACGGCCGTGCTCTTTGATGAACAGGTCATGCTCGAGTCTAGAAAACATTTTTCAGTTCTAGAAAACTCAATTTGAGCACCCAAAAGACCCAAACAAATGTTCAAAACGATTTTGAACACTCCACAAAGCATGCAATTGTAGTAATATCACATATCAATACAAAACATGCCCACAATCAAACATGCTATTAAAATGTAACTCATATGAATTAATTGCCATACGAAACATGTGCTCCTATATATTTCATAACATGCAAACCAAATTGAATCATATTAAAAAAAATAAACTGCATGTTATCAACATTGGTCCTAGTAGAATTAGACTAAGATCCCTTAAGCAAGGTCTCGTGTTCGAGCCTTGTGGATGGAAAAAAATGTGGTTGGGAGGGAGACCCCACTAAAGGTGGCCAGCCAGGTTCCCTGGCAAAGGATAGTCATCAGCGAAGCCGGTGGATACTTCGTACCAATAATATGGTTAACAAAAATATAAGGATAAACACACATAGATTCAGGGTTACAAAGACCAAAGTTTTGATACCACTGTTGGGGATTAATGGGGTTAACTTTTAAAATTTATTTTCAAAAACAACCCATTTGTGGAATATCCCCTATTCCAATATCACAGTTAACTACAAGAATCACAAGTTTCTATGTGTTTACCTCTTAATCGCATGAGCAGGGTTGATTGGTTGACCACTAGTATTGTAAAGTTGCAATACCTCTATTCAATCCACGAGAGTAAACTGCCAATTAGAGAGCAGTGCTAGTTGTCTATGGTTAGGGTAGGGGACGCGACTACCAAGGCTGATCTAGGAGAGAAGGGAGGCGCTGCAACAACTTTTTTAAAGTTGTTAGGGTTTCCCTTTTCCGGTGCCCTAACCATGATGGACGATCATTCACTATGATCCCTATTTAATTAAATCATGTTTAATTAAATCTCATTAAATTAAATCATATTTAATGTAAGCCATATTTAATTAAATATCAATCTCTCCAATTAATTTACTCTATGCGTGTAACCCTATAGACTCTCATCAAATTGGCAATAATAATAAATAATAATTAATTTTAATTTTAATTATTATAAACAATGAGCGGCATCTAGCAATGCATAATTGCTGCCCAATTTATGAGAAGACCAATGATCCGACTTAACCTTTCCATAATTAAACATTTGTCCCTTCGTCCAGGTGTCCTAATTAAACATGAGGCATAAACATGTCATCCTCGTTAAATTTAATTAATAGTTCTTCGATCCCAAAGTAGATGTGTAATCACAATTGTGTCATCTCACTCCATCAAGAGGCCCGGGGCACCACTTCTGTTATATAGGAGGGACGAATACTTTCTACATCACTCACATCCCTCCGTATGATTTGTTGCAGGCCCAATTACTATCTTTATTATTATTATTTTTATTATCTTGTTATGGATAATAATTGATAGCATTAAAGCCTACAATTTCTTATGTAACAACTACAGTGACTTCAAGTCGAATGACTACTTTACTATGGTTACCTTGAGAAGCACTTATGACACTACTATTATGAAGTCTTCTCATAGCAGATCAATTAAATATAAATATTACGAGTAATATTTATACTTATGTGAAGACTTGACAACTAATGTCCATGACCCATAAGATGTGGTCATCAATATACTCGCATAATAGTCCCAATGCAATGTTGTCGTCCTAATTAATAATAATATTTTGACTACAAATATTTTAAGAATAGTGTTCATATCAATATTTTCAAAATCAAACCAGTCATTGAACCGGTGAAGGTACCGGTTCAATGGTTCCGTGGTCGAACCAGTAGTAATTAAATATAATTTTTAATATTATATAGTAATTAAATAATAAATTAAATATAAAATATTGAATAATTAAGACAAATCAAATTTCAAATTAATATAAATTGATCATATTATATATTTAAGTGATAAAAAATTAATGATAAAAAGATAGATAATAAAAAATTCACATATATAAATTTTTTAACTTATTAATGTGTCCTTAGTTGACTAAAAAAATGTTTTTGAAATAAAAAATACAAAAATAAAAATTACCGGTCCAGGTCGATTTTTGCCACCGGTTTTAAGCCGATTCGACCAATTCTTGACCGGTTCTAACCGATTATGAAACCAACCAGTTTTTTTTTTTATGTTTCTGACCAGATAGGAGTCTAATTTCCCGTTCAACCAGTCCGACCAGCCAGTCCGATCCGATTTTATCTTCCATGGTTCATATTATTCAATGGGGTATCACGATCAAGTACACATGATGTTCCATGGAGTTGAACCTTCCATTCTAAGGACTTTGTTATATCATAAATACCTGACATAAGAAATATAATGCCTCATATATTGTAGTGAAAACTAAAGGAACAACAAGGTCTTTAGGATACCTTTATGGCTTCTTTAGATAAAAGGATTGGGGGGCAATCGGTGGCAACATAGAATGATGGTTAAAGGTAATACAATTGTAGTCCTACTATGTATTTTCATTAACACGCTACCTCAAATAAATAAATGAAAATAATAAACTATTGTATTTTTGTGAACAATGTTGTATAAAATGGGCGAAAGAATCCTTAATTGTAAAGTTATAGATACTTGGTTTCATTAAAAAAAATTATAATTGCCAAAAGAGTAAAAAACCACTTTGGTTCTTAAGAGTGTCAGTTGGTGTCACTTTGGTCTTTGACAGATGCAAAATTAAAAAAGTCATCAACTGATGTCAGTTGTTGGTCACTTTGGTACATGTCGTCAAGAAAGTAATCACTTTCACTACAAGAAAACAACGATTTATCGAGGGCCTATTACCGACAACCCCATGGCCGCCGATAGTGTACAATTTACTGACAACTCGACTGTTAGAAAGTTGACGGTAAAAGGCAAAGAGGAAAATTAATATGGTCACGGATTTTCGACGATTAAGCCATTGATAATTATCGACGGTCAAGCCCACTATAAAGTATCCACCATCTTTGTCAATGACTAATCTCCACCAGGGAATCCGGCTTACCACTTTTAGTGGGTTTTTCCCTCCCAACCAAGTTTTTTTCATCCATAAGGCTCGAACCTGAGACCTTGCTTAAGAGACCTGAGTCCAATTCCACTTGGACCAACACAATTATTTCTCTTATTTGTTATAATATATTGTATCTTTATCAATAGTACTATTGTATACCATGGATGAAGAATAATTCATGATAAAATTATAACTTGAATTCATAAAAAATTATACTTGTAATATATTTGTTATTAAATTTTATGATATATAAAATATAAAATATAATATTTATCACAAATAATATTTCCACGTATGCAGCTTATCCTAAACGCACGCGACCCAATCTAACCCAATTCAACTCATCTCAACTTGAAGTGACAAGTATAATTTTATAAAATGTTGCCTCATATGAAGCTTATAATTTTAAACATGACTCATTCTAGACCAACACAACCCGACCCAATAAATATAATTTTATATTAATATAACCCTACACCAACCCCAAATTATAATCCTGAGTACAATTATTTTTTGTGGTCATTCACATATTTTTGTGATTGCAAAAGAATCCTTAATTATAAAGCTATAGATACTCGATCTCATGACAAAAATTATATTTAGTAATATATCTATCGTCTAATTTTATGATATAATAATAATTATTATTATTATGTATGAAGCTTATCTTAAACGTGACTCAACCTAACCCAACTCAATTCTATTGATGGGTGGTGACATAAAAGTGTTGTTGGAGTTATCGCCATTGAAATTCTGTAACTTCAAGGATGTGATGACTGACAACAAGGAACTGGCTCAAATAAGTTGTGATGAGGCAAAAGGTGAATAGTTAAGAGAGAGAGAGAGAGAGAGAGAGGGATAAGGAGAAATAGGGGAAGCTGCAATTGTTTTATCTTTTTTTTCATTGAAATTGTTTTCTTCTTTTTCTATTATAGAAATTGTTTATCTTCTTTGATTTGCTTATTCACGTAAATAAAAATAATAAAATAGTGTGTTTCTTCGTTTAGAATCCTCTAGAGACTAAAGTAAATAATACAATATTGTATTTCTATCAATTGTGCTGCATATAGTGGATGAAAAATCCTTAATTGATGGTAAAATTATAAATACTTGAATTCATAAAAAAATTATACTTAAGTTAGTAATATATGTATTATTAAATTTTATGATATATAAAATATACAAAAATGTTACACAAACATCCATCCCACACCCACCACACACCTCATTTTCTCATTTTACACATTGAGTTGGGATGTGGTGTGGGTATATGGGTGTCAATGTATCATTACCCTAAAATATAATATATAGTATTTATAACAAATAATATTGCCATGTATGAAGCTTATCTTAAACGCGACCCATTCTAACCCAATTTAACTTAACTCAACTCGATGTGACAAGTATAATTTTATAAAATGTTGCTAGATATAGAGCCTATAAATTTAAACACGACCTATTCTAGATCAACTCAACCCAACCAAACATATATAATTTTATATTAATATAACTCTACACCAACCCCAAATTGTAAAGTTATATGGCCATTCACAATGACCAAACGAATCCTTCATTGTAAAGTTATAATTACTTGATCTCAAATAAAATTGTTTGGCAATATTTATACCTATCATTTAATTTTATAATATAATAATAATTATTATTATAATATCATTTATGAAGCTTATCTTAAACGTGACTCAACCTAACCGAACTCAACTCAATTAAGATTAGGCAAAAGGTGAATAGTTACGAAAAAAGAGAGCAAGAGAGAGAATGAGGGATAAAGAGAAATAGGAAAGTTGCAATTGTTCATCGTTTTTTATTCTTATTTACATAAATAAAAATAATAAAATATTGCATTTCCATCAATAGTGTTGTATACAACGGACGAAGAATATTTAAATGATGGTAAAATTATAAATACACAAATTCATAAAAAATTTATACTTTGTATAAATATATCTTTTTTTTAACTGAATTCTTAGTAATTGATCTATTATTAAATTTTATGATATATAAAATATAGGCAAAATTATATCTTTGGATCCTTAACTTATTTCTTTTATTCAATTTGGTCCCTTATCTTTTTTGTTTGTAACATAATAGTCCCTTATATTTTAAAAATAAGCTTAAGTAGTCATTTTGTAATACAATTAAGTATGTATATAAGCTGAAATAGATCAACAAAATGCTTAAATAGATTAAAATAGATCAGTATGAGGCTATGCGGATAAAGATAGAGACAATATGCATGTCTAGGACAATGAAAAAATAAGTGAAAAAAAAGCACAAGGGACCAATTGGAAGCAAAAAAAAATTTATGGGACCAAATTGAAACCAACAAATAAATTAAGGGACCAAATGACTAATTTGGCCTAAAGTATAATATATGGTATTATAACAAATAATATTGCCACATATAAACCTTATCTTTAACGTGACCCAATCTTACCCAACTCAACTTGATGTGACAAGTATAATTTTATAATATGTTGTCACACAAGAAGACTATTTTGAACACGACCCGATCTAGATGAATTTGATCCGACCCAACAAATATAATTTGATATTCTACACCAACCCCAAATTATACTTCAAATACAATTAGTTTTAATCCATAAAAACCTAAGCATCATCAATCTATCACCATTCCTCTTCCAACAATTTTTCTTAGTGTTTCTTCAACTCTTTGGTTTTCTCCATGGACTCACCATTCGACTCAACCCCTTCTTGTGACAATGAGGTTGTGGAGATTGAAGATGATGTTTCGGAGCTTCCGAGCATTGACGATGAAGGGGAGGAGACAATTAATGAGACTTCTTCTAAGACCACAATATCTATGCGACAACACTTCATCGTTTTGAGTGAATCCGACATAAAGCGACTTCAACATGCTGACATAAACAAGGTTTTATCCATTATTTCAATATCAAGAGTTACTGCTTGCTTTTGCTCTACCACTACCAGTAGAGTGTGACCAAAGTTTTGGAGGCGTGGTTCAAAAACGAAGAAAAAGTTCAAAAAGATGTAGGGTTGCTAAAGCGACCCCAGATAAGGTTTTCCAGCTCATAATTTTTCATGTGTGAGATTTGTTTTGAGACCATTTATGGTGATGAGATAAAGTCAGCAGGGTGTGACCATCCATTTTGCACCAACTGTTGGAAACAATATGTGGAAACAAAGATCAGTGAGGGTCCTCGTAAGTGCTTGACACTTAGATGCCCTGAACCTTCTTGTGATGCAGCTGTGGATGGAGACATGATTCACCAACTCGTAAGTGAGTCAAGTAAGGAGAAGTATGATCAGTTTTTGTTTCGGTCTGACGTGGAAAACAAGAAGAAGATAAAGTGGAGCCCTGCTCCATCTTGTGAGTATGCAGTAAGTTATCAAGCAAATGGTTCTAAAAAGAATTATGATGTAACCTGCCTTTGTTATAATAGCTTTTGTTGGAGTTGTGGGGAAGAAGCTCATAGACCCATGGATTGTGAAACTGTTAATAAATGGATTAAAAATAATAATTCCAAATCCACGAATGCTACTTGGATTGTTACTTGTACTAAGTCATGTCCTAAATGCAAGCAACTCATTGAGAAAAACGAGGGGTGCAAGAAGATAATATGCAACTGTGGGTTTCGATTTTGCTGGATATGTCTCCGTGATTGGCATAGATGTGTTGACCGATGTTGCAACCCTTTTACTAAAATAAAAGTTCAAGAAATTGAAGAGATAAACGAAGATTTGGAAGTGAAAAGGAGGAGGGTAAAGAATTATTCAGATAAGTACACTCGCTATTATGAGCTTTGGGTTAACCAGGGTACCTTGCATATAAAGAGATTGAGCATGTCATATGAAAGGCCTGAAATTGATTTTGAGTTCATAAACGATGCTTGGAGACAGGTAATTGAATGTAGAAGATTGCTCAAATGGATCTATGTATATGGATACAATATCCCTGAGAATGAAAAAGCTAAGAAGATGTTTTTTGAGTACTTCCAAGACGAGGCTAAAAATGCTTTGGAAAGACTTCATCACCATGTAGAAAATGAATTGAAAGAGTTTCTATATGTTGGTCCAAGAGATGAGTTTAATGATTTTCGTGTGAACCTAATCAATTTAACCAGGGTGACTAAGGATTATTTCAAAAACATGGTGAAAGCATTAGAGAATGGCCTATATGATGTGAGTGTGAAAAACTATGTTGGGGTGAAAAGAAGGTCAAGTGAGATAGGCGAGAGCTCCAATCAAAGGGAAAACGAGACAGAGAATCAATCAACATTGATGGACTGCTAACTGATAATGAGAGCTGGCATTGGCAAAGCAAGGCATGTGGCCATTACAATCTTAGAGTGCAGGGTATATGCAGAGAGTTTATTGATACATAGACAAGTTATTTTATTCTCCTCATGTTATCTGCTTTATTTTTAAATGATAATTTAGTTTCATAATTTCGTAGATTTGCAATGAATAATTACTGTCATCTGTTTGTAAACTATTTAAATTCTTCAATTCTCTTTGATTCGTTTAACCTAATTTTGTTAATTACATATGAGTGATTAAAGTTACTTGTCTCTTTTTTTAATTGAAAAATGACATGTTATTCAATGATTTTCTCTTTTAAAAAAATGATAATATCATTTTTAATTATTTGATTTTTTTGCTGAGTTTTTTTTTTTTTGAATTGGAGAGATAGACATATAAGTAATTTGATTCTATACATGAAATGCAAACATTCCTTTGTTAGAAGTCCTTTAATGTTGTTACACCATTTTTTCTTGATATAATACATCTGAATAGAAATTAATCTTATTCTTGTTTCCCATATCAGTAGGTGGTTCACTTTACTAGCAAGGTGTTATCCGGTTCTTGATTATAGTTTCTTTATAGAAACACTCGAGCGCCCAATTTAATTGCAATTTTAGTATAATTATAAGATAAAAAATAGGAGTACCTTATTTAAGATCCCAAGGATCTTGGCTACTGATAGGAAAAGGGTGCCTGTGAAAGACCTATGTAAAATTGATAGAGGAATCTTCCAAAGTAACTACTGATATTGTATGCTGGTTGGTTGTACAGGTGGCCAGGTTGAAAGGTGCGCTAGAGATGAAATTGTGGCATTAGTTTGGTTTTTTAGTTCTCAACGACGGGGGAATTGGGTTATTCTCAGTTTCTAAGTTATTAGTGATGACATTAAGGAGTTGTTCACATATGATCTTTTAATATGGTCTAACTCTTATTTTGAAATGACTGAAAATAAAAATTTTACAATATATAAATTTCATTAACCATATGTACTTAGTTGTAAGTGAGGTGTAGGTATTATTGGCATGATATAAGAGTAATAGAATGAGAAACACAAATTATAGTGTCATGCAAGAGAGGGACTAGTGGAGGATTCAATTATGTGTTTTGAGTAAAATACAAAAACAATGGAAAATGTCTACCTAAAAATATATAAAAAGCTTGTTATATATAGTGATTTTATAAATCAAAATGGTTAAAGCAAATATTCTTCACCTACATTGCCCTTTATTGTTTTTAATATACGCGGATGTATTATATATACATTGTGGATATTTATTGCTCATTAATATAATATATAGGATATACTTTCCCTATAAATATACATTGTTTTGGCTTATGTAATAAGATATAGTAGCTTGTGATCCACGCGTTGTGCGGTTGTTAGTTGTTTTTGAATTTTTTAGTGTTAAATTTTAAATGAAGTTTTGATAAATGAGATGGTAATAGAATATAATGTGTGCGTGAATTAGTGATAGGTAATAGATCTTTTTTTTGGAATTGAGCAAATTTAAATGAGTGAATTACATATTTAGAAATTTCATTCAATGATGATTGTTGGTTTTTATTCTATCAATGTTTTTTGTTTTGTTTTTGTTTTTGTTTTTTACATTTTTCCTATTGGCCTCAATATCAATGTTTGTTCTTGTATTTTATCATTTTTCTTCTTCAAAAGCTTTCTATGGGAATTGTTTCTTCACCAAAGAATGTAATCTCTTGCATATTTTTATTATTTTTTGTTTGTCTTGCACTTGTTACTTGGCTCTTGATCTGATGAAATCATGTGGACTCTTCATTTGGGTCGTTGTATTCTTCAAAATGATGTTAGTAGTTGAGTTTATTGCAAAAGAATATAGTGATAATAACTTTTAGTTTTGAAACATGGCACATCGACTACAATTGACACATTTTATAAAATAAGGGGCTAAAAAGAGATAATTTTTTATGGATTAAAAACAAATATCTACCTATTTGTAGGGACGAATAACATATTTAAACCTTGACAAAATCCATAAAATTGATATGATACATAAATCCCAAGTCTTAGTATTTCAAGTAAGACTGCTTGCATGGCAATAGTGAAAAACCTCAAATCAAATTCTTTTAAAATGACAGATTCCATGATTTTAAAGAATTAATTGTCATTTTTTGTGTTGTTCATCAACCAATCCAATGCAAATCGAAAACTGAAAACCAAAAAAAAAAATGATTTTTTTCTCTTATCGGATTGGATCCATTTTCAGATCCAATGTTGAAAATTGTATCCAAACTGAATTGACCATATATACTCCTATATGTATTGAGTTTATTCAATAATTTGTTATATGTATTCAAAAATTAGTATGACATAGGAATAATTTGTCGTGTATTTATTCTTTGAGAGATTCTAATATTATCTTCAACTTACAATTTATATTTTGAATTATTAATGAGTTATATGGGATGCGATGTTTGATATGCTATTAAGTTGTGTATTTCATAATTTATTTTGAAATTAGTAGTCTCTTTCAAAAAATTTGAAATCCGTTCCAATACAAACCAAAATTAATTGGATTGGATTTGATTTAAAGTCAAACCAATTGGATGGTTAGAGAACAAAACCAAAGAAATTGGATCGAATGAGTTTCCCCTCACAATCGATCCAATTAAGGGAATGCAATTTTTAAGAAGGTTTAAAATACTATATCATAAAATACTTTGTTCTTTTTATAAGCAAATGTTAGTAATTAGTATGTTATGTTAATGGGAGATTTCAACCCATGACTTTTTTATTACTCCAACCTTATGCCTCTCTCCCCAAACCATTAAACTACCTTATCATTAGTTCATAAAATACTTTGTTTGGATATTTGGTATGAAAATTTTAAAAATTCCAAAGCATTTTTACCATGTATTTTATTACTCAAAGTGGAGAATTTAAAATTTAACTCTTCTGGAGGTAGAAATTTGTGAAACATCTTGAAGAAACCATAGTATTTAGTTGTCATATATTAAAACTATAAAGACCTACGAGCTTATACCTCAATTTTTACTGGTCCTTAACGTTGAGATTATCATGTAATGAGGACCAGGACGTATTTGAATTCACAGCAGTGCTTGACTTCCAATTTTTTTCTCATTTTTACATGCTTGAATTTAAAAATGTAAATTGGCTAGATTAAAGCTCTTGCCTTCTCACCTCTTTTTGTATCCTTTAATTTGAAATTCTAGCCCCATTTTGCACTAAAATTTCAGTACACGGTAAACATTCAAACAAATTAAATTACTTCATAAATGAAAGTATAATTCATGTAATTTAATATCGTTGTATTTTTTATTTTGAAAAAATCTAAAATTTTCCATCTAAACGAAGGGTTAAGGACTTTTTGATCAATTTAGTTTTTCAACAAAGAAAATAAGAATCTTTAAATGAAGGCTTAAATATGTTTGTAGTTCCTATGATATCAGAGTATTTTTATTTTAATCCATATAATAAAAGTCAAACTATTTTGATCTCTTTAATATATTTTGGGTTAAATATGTTTTTGGTCCTTTAAAAATACTCGGATATTGATTTTAGTCCTTTAAAAAAAGTAAAACTTTTTTAGTCTTAAAAAAAAAAATTATTTACGTCCTTTAAGTGAGTTGACTCGCTAGGTGACACATTATGACCCAGTCATCATTCCTACATGGCACGACACGCTGACGTGACCTTCTACGTGGCTTACAAGTCACCTGACACATCCCTATAAATATATTAAGTTTTTAATTTAGTTCCTCTAAAAAGTGAGTTTTGATTTTAGTCCCTATGTCTTTCCCCTTTCTCCTCCACCACCTTCCCTCCAATGGCTTCCCCCTCCTCTCCCACCTTCCTCCTCTCCTGGCTCCCCCCTTCTCACCCCACCTTTCCCCCTACCCACTCCCTCCTCCCTCACCTTCCCCCTCCCTCCTCCCATGGCTTCCACCCCTTTTACTTACACAGTAACTCTGAAATTAGAAACCCAATTGTTTCCATAACCCTTTCTTCCCTCTCTCACGCTTTGAGGAACGACGTAGGAGAAGAAGACGGTGAAGCCTGCCTATTGCGTCGAACGTGGTTGCTGCTCGAAGGAGAAGAGGACATAAGGGACCTTATGTTGAGTTTAACATTTTAGTAAGGACTAAACTCAAAATGAATTATATTTACAGGGACTATTATATAAACATTACATGTTTATAAGGATTAAAATCAAAAACCATAATTTTTATACGGACCAAAGTACATCAACTAAGTCCAAACTTCCATTGATACATTCATCAAAAAATGCGAACAACAGAAACCCAAAACCCCCAAATCAATTCCCTAGACAAGAACAGGTGAATGAGAATACAATACACATGAGAATAATTAAAAATCCCATCAAAACCATGCCAAAAGTTAACATCTTTCACTTGTTCAAGTTGTCACTGAGCTTCTTCTTGCACTTGGCCATTTTGAGATCTTTCTTTTTCATGCAATCCTGAGCAAAATATCAGAATGTCGGGAATAGGGGCGAGTGAGAACGAGGGTGGGGGGAAAGGTGGCGGGTGGAAGCCATGGGAAGAGGGAGGGGGAAGGTGAGGGAGGAGGGAGTGGGTGGGAGGAAAGGTGGGCGGAGAAGGGGGAAGGAGGGAGAGGATCGAGGGAAGCCATTGGAGGAGTAGGGGGAAGGTGGTGGAGGAGGAAGGGGAAAGACAGAGGAATTAAAATCAAAACTCACTTTTTAGAGGGACTAAATTAAAAAATTAATATTTTTATAGGGATGTATCAGGTGACGTGTAAGCCACGTAGGAGACCACGTCAGCGTTTCGTGCCACGTAGGAATAATGACTGGGTCATAACGTGCCACCTAGCAAATCAACTCACTTAAAGGACCTAAATAAAAAATATATATTTAAAGGATTAAAAAAATTTGACTTTTTTTTAAAGGACTAAAATCAAAATTGGAATGTTTTAAAGGGCCAAAAACATATTTAAGCCTAAAAAAATATTTAAAGGAATAAAAAAATTTGACATTTTTCTAAAAGACTAAAATCAAATTTGAAATTTTTTAAAGGACCAAAAACATATTTAAGCCATATATATTTTTTATTTTAATCTCTAAATAGAGCTAACCTCATTTAAATCCACCTCACCTTGAACATCGTAGCCTACATATAATCAATTTTCCACGTTAGCAAAATTCTCTCTCTCCTCCCCCTTCCCTCCTTCCCCCTCCCTCCTCCCACAGCTCTTCTCTGCCAAATGTTGGGACCCAATGCCGAAAAGGTCCCTTATTTTCTCTACTGTGTTTGTTTCACTGCAAAAAAATGAATAAAAAAGATTTCCATTTGGAGGTAGTTGATCTTTGTAATTTGTTCTTTAAGATGAATTTTAGTATCTCCTAAGCACGAAACTAATCACCGTGTAAAAGAAATGTTACAAGGGAGTGTACTTCCCCTTTAGGAGGTATTGGTGATAGATTGGTACAGTTTATGTAAAACTATTTTCGTTTTGCATAAAATAATAACAATGTCATGGACTCGTGCCTCGTGGGTCTATTACAGAATAGATGGGGACAGTGGGGGAGGAGGAGGAGGGAAGGAGGAGGAGGAAGAGGGGAGGTAGGTGGGAAAGGTGGACGAGTAGGGAGGTGAGAGAGTTTTGCTGACATGGAAAAATTAATGAAGTGTCAGCTGAGGTGTGCAAGGTGATGTAGATTTAAATGAGTGATGTCAATATTTAAATGAGATCAATTCTACATAGAGATTAAAATGAAAAAAAATATATATTAAAAAGACCAAAAGAGTTTGACTTTTATTTACATTAGTTCTGTCTCCCAATTGCTAAATTATCATCAATTTGATCTCAATCATACAAAATGTCAACAAATCAGCCCTAAATTAGGACCCCCATTGAACTCATATCTTCCTGAGACAAAGACTAACTTAATGACAGTTTACATACTGAAAGACTAAAACAAAACAAAACATAGAAGAGCATATGATTATGAGGAAAATTCCTACTATCCAACTTCCAAAAGAACATACCAAAACCTTGACTAAATGAAATTAGGCTTAAATCTAATTTTAGTCCCTCATTTTTCACTCAGTTCTGTTTTTATTCCCTCAAAAATAAAACGCGTCATTTTAGTCCCTCATTTTTGAAAAATTGTCACTTTTAGTCCCTGGGATCATATTTTAAATTTGAAAAGTATTTTCTAAATTTATACTTTGACCCCTCCTAAAACCTGATGTTCACCTTAACCCGTTTTCTAGTTCTCCTCCTCTTCCACTGATGCATCACGGCCCCCCATCTCCGCGCGGCCAAGGGAGGAGCTCCGCGTGGCCAAGGGAGGTTGTGCATAATGGCGGGAAGGGAGGCGGCCACTGCGATCGCACAGGGAGGAAAACGAGAGAGAAGCCGCATCTCATGGCGACTTCGAGGGAGAACGTTGGAACTACTCCTAGCAATGATGGGGGGTCGCGATGCATCAGTGGAGGGGGAGGAGAACTGAAAAACGGGTTAAGATGAAAATCAGGTTTGAGAGGGGCCAAAGTATAAATTTAAAAAAAATTAAAATTAAAATATGACTCCAAGAACTAAAAGTGACAATTTTTCAAAAATAAAATACTAAAAAGACGCGTTTTATTTTTGAGGGACTAAAAACGAAACTCAATAAAAAATAAGAGATTAAAAACATATTTAAGCCATGAAATTATAATCTCATACATCCACATACTAAACTTGTGGTTCTTGTAGCCCAGATGATTATGTTTGTGTC
The DNA here is from genome assembly GCA_030159175.1 of Glycyrrhiza uralensis. NCBI lineage: Eukaryota > Viridiplantae > Streptophyta > Magnoliopsida > Fabales > Fabaceae > Glycyrrhiza > Glycyrrhiza uralensis. The sequence goes on from BRZY01000007.1 coordinate 6,318,986, forward strand.
GTTCTTGTCCCATGTATTAGAAAGCCAGCTTTATAACCTTGCACGCAACATTGATAGAATTCTGACAACGGGCCTAGCTAACAAATTGACTGAGCTACATGTGAGAAGAGTTCAACACTAACACTGTAGCCAAAGCTATAAACCAATAGTCACAATCATAAAGAGAATGTGATAATGGCTCCTTCTAATATGTACAAGTTAAGTGGGTGGTGTACCATACACAAGTGATAATTAATTGCTAAGTAGTCCCTCTAGTATACGTACTAACTCTCAGCCTCTTCCCAATGTGCCTACCTCATACAGTAAGTCTAAGACGTCAGCCTCAGCCTTCAAAAGCCCGCGATCTCTTGCCTTGAGAACAACACCAGCAAAATTATTATTTTTTTACAAACCAGCCATTTGACCCGTATCGCACGGGTCCTTGCTTGGTTTTTATATATGACGTGAAATGATTAATTTATATAGTAATAAATCAATATGTAATATATTTTAAATTTATAACAATGTTAATTTTGTGTTATAAAATATAAAATCTTACAGGAACTAAGAAAGAAAAATAGAACTTATAAACAAATACTATATATCATATTGATTCAAAATAAAATCGAAAAAAAATAAATTTATAGCCCGTAGAAAGTTATTGAAACAAATAAATGAGTGAAACCTGTAAGTAAACACCGTTTGGTGATCGAAAAAAAATAAATTTATAGCTCGTAGAATGTTATTAGAACAAATAAATGAGTGAAACATATAAACAAAGACTGTTTTGATGATTGAAAATAAAATCAAAAGATAAATAAATTTATAACCCATAGAAAGTTATTGGAACAAATAAGTGAATGAAATGTGTAAGCAAACACAGTTTTGGTGATGGAAATAAAATCGAAAGAAATTAAAAATAAATTTATAGCCCATAGACTGTTGTTAGAAGAAATAAATGAGTGAAACTTGTAAGCAAACATCGCTTTGGAGATCAGAAATAAAATTGAAAGAAAAATAATTTTATACCTCGAAGAAGGTTATTAAAAGAAATAAATGAATAAAACTTGTTAAAAAAACACCGTTTTGGTGATCGAAAATAAAATCAAAAGAAAAATAAATTTATAGCCCATAGACAATTATTGAAAGAAATAAATGAGTGAAATCTATAAGCAAACACCATTTTGGTGATCAGAAATAAAATCGAAAGAAAAATAAATTTATAGCCTGTAGAAAGTTATTGGAACAAATAAGTGAGTGAAACCTATAAGCAAACACCGTTTTGGCGATGGAAATAAAATCGAAAGAAAAATAAATTCATAGCCCGTAGACAGTTATTAAAAGAAATAAATGAGTGAAACCTATAAGCAAATACCACTTAAGTGATCAGAAATAAAATAAAAAAAATAAATTTATACCCCGTAGAAAATTATTGGGAGAAATAAATGAATAAAACTTCTTAGCAAATACCGTTTTGGTGATCGAAAATAAAATCGAAAGAAAAATAAATTTGTAGTCCGTAGAAAGCTATTAGAAGAACTAAATGAGTGAAATTGGTAAGCAAACACCGTTTTAGTAATCGAAAATAAAATCGAAAGATAAAGAAATTTATAACCCTTAGAAAGTTATTGAAACAAATAAGTGATGAAACCGGTAAGCAAACCCCGTTTTGGTGATGGAAATAAAATCATAAGAAAAATAAATTTATAGTCCATAGACAGTTATTGGAAGAAATAAATTAGTGAAACCTGTAAGCAAACATTGCTTTGGTGATAAGAAATAAAATCGAAAGAAACAAAATTTATAGCCCGTAGACAATTATTGAAAGAAATAAATGAGTGAAGTATGTAAGCAACTAACGTTTTAGTGATCGAAAATAAAATCAAAAAAAAAAAAAATTTATAGCTCGTAGATAAATTATCTTTACTTGTATCATTTATATCTATCGAGTATGAGCCAAATTGTCGTGCATATTCAATTAGTAAAAACTTATTCCATAATCTATTTTTTCATATAACACTAAAAATAATTCATTTTTATTACTACCAAAATCACTCACTACCTGTAAACTATTAATTGAAACAATCATGTTTTTTTTATAGATAACAATGTCCAGAAAATTCAAATTTGTGCATATCAAGAAAAATCTTCAACAAATTAGTTAGCTGAGAAAATAATAGCAAATTAAGAAATAAATATGAATATATTAAAATTATTATGACAATGAATTCAAAAATATTGGAATTGTGTTCTCAAAAAAATATTGAAATTGTAATAAAGTGTATTTTTGCTTTGTAATTCATATCTTAATATGATTTAACATCAAATGTTCATTCTCATGCATTAACTTTAATTTTATCTAATATATATTTTTTTATAATTTCTCCATGTATACATTTTAATCATTATTTCTTTCTTATGTAGCATTTTTCACCTAATTAATTCATTAAATATTTTCTTTTGTCCAATCAAATTTGATTTTCTCTATGAGTAATGTCTATAAATAAATTAATTAAAATAAATAGTGGATAAAACATACCAAACGAGAATAAATATTTTTTCTTTATTATTACATTGTCATCTAACTTATTTATTGGACATGTTATTCTTTTGAGAAAATTAGGAGATTTTATAAATTAAAATATAGATGTAAATTGATTAACGTAAAAATTATAAATAAAACATAACACATGTGATATAAATTTTACATGAAAGTATACAAAAAAAAGTTGCACCTATAATATTGTGTCAAATATTTTATGCGTGAAATTTTATCAACATGTGAATCACTTAAAGAATTAAACTTTAATATATAATTTAAATAATCTTCTATTTGGCTTTTATGATGATTTTGATATAAATATTTTTTATTTTATTTTTTACTCACCAATTAATTTATTGAAAACTCTTTCTTTTGGAATAGAACGGGGTCAAAGCCCAACTAAACAAATGACCTGATAAAGAAACTCCCAATAAGTCACCAAAACTTTCAACAAGTCACCTAGCACCAGCTGGCCTAAAGAAACAGGAGGTTACTTATACATAATTGAAAATTTTGTTTAATCTAAGAAAATTAAGTTTTTTTTAAATTAGTATATATATATATTATAAACTGATTAATTGGAAATAATAAATAATATATAACACACGGGGAAAAGAAATACAAGAAAGTGTTAATGGAGAAATTATAAAAAAGATGTATATAAGGACAAATTAAAATTAATACATGAGAATGAACATTTGATGTTAAACCATATTAAGATATGAATTACAAAGCAAAAATACACTTTATTACAATTTTAATATTTTTTAAATTCCAATATTTTTAAATTCTTTGTTACAATAATTTTAATATAAACATATATATATATATATACACACACTATAAACTGATTAATTAGAAATAATAAATAATATATAACACATGGGGATAAAGAAATACAAGAAAGTATTAATGGAGAAATTATAAAAAAATTGTATAAAGAGAAATTAAAGTTAATATATGAGAATTGACATTTGATGTTAAATCATATTAAGATATGAATTACAAAGGTAAAATACACTTTATTACAATTTCAATACTTTTTTTTAGAACACAATTTCAATATTTTTTAATTCATTGTTACGATAATTTTAATATATACATATTTATTTTTTAATTTGCTATTATTTTCTCATGTAACTGATTTGTTGAAGTTTTTTCTTGATATGCACAAATTTGAATTTTTTGGGCACTGTTATCTACAAAATAAAATAAAACATGAATGTTTCAATTAATAGTTTACAGGTGGTGAGTGATTTTGATAGTAATAAAAATGAATTATTTTGGGGTTATATGAAAAAATAGATTGTGGAATAAGTGTTTACTAATTGAATATGCACGACAATTCGGCTCATAAGCAATAGGTATAAATAGAGTTATGATCCTCTCCATTTGTTTTTCTCTTAATTTCTTCCATTACTATACTTTTTGGGGAATAAATGCAATAAATGGTACTCTCCATTATTTATGTATCACATTTATATAATTTATTTTCCCCAAAAGTTTAGTAATGAAGGAAATAGAGAGGATCCCAATTCGTATAAATGATACAAGTAGAGACAATTTATGATATAGATTTATAAATAATTACAGTTGATGAATTATCCTATCAAAATCGAAATGAGTTCAAGTGGTCACCGCAATTTTAAGTTTTATGTCATGTCTACCCATAACAATTATTTAAAATATTTTGTTGTTTAAACCATAATTTATAAAATAAATTCGCTGGTGTTGTTCTCGAGGCAAAAGATCGCGGGCTCTTGAAGGCTGAGGCTGACGTCTTAGACTTACTGTATGAGGTAGGCACATTGGGAAAAAGCTGAGAGTTAGTACGTATACTAGAGGGACTACTTAGCAATTAATTATCACTTGTGTATGGTACACCACCCACTTAACTTGTGCATATTAGAAGGAGCCTGTGATAATACCTCATAATTCTAACATCAGTAGTTTACTTTCTAAATAAACCAATGGTCTCGTATATGAATCTTTTCCTAACATAAACAGTAAAAAAATCCAAAATGACCGGTGTCCCAGCTTGGAAGGCAACATGTGTCGGCCAGAGACCTACTTATACAGTAATTGATGATTGATATCACTACAAAATATTAGCTAAAACTAAAAAGTAGTATACAAGCTAGCATCTAGCATAAAATGCTGGTTAGCAATATGGGTTACAAAAATGAACAGCACCACAAGGCCTTTGATGCTGCAGCAATACTTCACCTCAGGTCACTAGAGAGACCACTTTGTTGACACAATGACTTGGATTCTGGCCTCACAGGATCCATCCATCCATAGTGTCATCATTTGGCACCGTTTTGCTTCATCAAACTTAACATAATTTAGCCATTTTCATGGCCTGCATTACGTCACACGCTCGCAACTTTTCTCTTTTTCGACAGCCCGTTTTTCTTATCAGGTCTCTTTCTCTTCAGACTCTTCTTTGTTTGCTTTTGGAATGACTTTCCAACTAAGGAGGGTTGTTGTTTCAGTGCAAAGCTTTTCGCCACGTGGCCCAAGTGAAGTTTCTTGATCATAAATATTCTTTTCAGCTCGCCACGATGGGCTGTGTATGCGCGGACCCAAGAGCAAAATGCCCTCCTCGCAAGTTCATCCATCTTGGGCTGAAAAGGACAAGGCAACAATTAGTTTGTGAATACACAGAAGAAACAAAAACCCCTTAAAAGATCATATATAGAAAACATTGATGTTTAGTGAAATCATAAGGAATAAACCAGCCACCAAAATTGGAGATGGAAGGGGGAAAACTGATATGCAGAACAGAACAGAATGCTTGATCAATATAACTATGGAAAAAGGATTGCTACACATTAGAGAATCATCATTACTTTCAACTATAAGATATGAAAACATCCATCAGCCTTGGGGTGATTGGCTTATGGAGAGTTTATTCGGGCTTATCTACTGACATAAGCACTTGTGAATGTGTTTGGGAGAGCTAATGAAAATAGCTTATGACTGGCTCATAAGGTGTTTGGTGGAGAATTGAACCTCCAACAGCAACATTGAGCTACAAGCCTGTTGGCTAATTTACCCTTCTTTTCCACTGAATCAATAGTAACTATGCACTATGCAAAACTAAAAAACAGAAGACATAATAACAGGCTCAGATAGCATGTAACTGAACTCATAATCAATTCAAACAAGCTTTTACATTTTAAACGTTCCTTTCAAAGCTCATGAATTGTTATTAGTAACATGGACGACAATAACCATGTTAACCGACAAGATAGAGTTGGCTAGAAGAATCTATTGAAGCCATTGAGCTCTATCGAAACCGAACTTTCAGTGAAATCATTTAGAGAGAGTATTTTTTAGTGGTTGAAGTTTTATTAGGTCTTCCTCTAGCCCTTCTAATCAGATTATCTTCTGTTTGATCTACTTTCTTGTCGGAATCTCTATTGGTCTTCTTGTCATACAGCCAAATCACCTTAGGCAAGTTTTCGTCATCTTCTCATTGGCTCACTATGGTTCTCTTGTTCTGTTTGGACGAGGGGGTCGAGATGGAGGATTTGTCCTCCTTGCTTTCCCCTCAAAGAGCCAACTACTTTCCTACACCCTCACATTGCGGGGTAGACGCAAGAAGAAAGGACTTTTTCTCCCAATCAGCGAAAGAAAGTTCCCTTTCCTTCCTCACTTTTACATGCAAACATTGCGAAGTCCCTCTCCCCCTTCCTTTTCTAACCTTCACTTTCCCTCCACTCAAACTTCCCAACACAGCAGAAAGGGAAAATTTGGCATTTCCATTTTGATTATCAGTGGTTTTTAAAAGTCTATTTGCTTAGCATATGCATAGAACCAATATGAAATGTTTTATTTGTTTTCAAAAATTATAAACTCTAAGACAAATCCAATGATGATTTCAAAGTTAACTTTGATGACATGTTTTCCAAGTAAAAGAGGATTAAAAAGTTAAATACAACTTTCTCAATGATAATTCAATTAGATAAAAACATAGACAATCAGCACAAATGTAGAATTCAATAAGATTAGCAATGAGAATCACCTTGGACGCGATGAAGGACTCAAGCGCCTTCTGGAGAGACAGGACCCAGGGATGTGAATCTATGAAAACAGATTTCTTTATGTGGTTTTTCTGTCCATACAGTGGGAAATTATCCAACACTTTGAGGAGAGGATACTCTGTTAGTGAGACACCATGTTTCTCCAAGTCCTGTAAATAGTCTATTTCAGCCGGTTGCAGAAATAACAATGACTCTCCTCTTTCACCCAGCCGAGCAGTTCTACCAACTCTGCATCATGAATTCATGATGGAACATAAATAAGATAGCATTTCAAATCATATTGGAAGATTATTACTTTTCATAAATGAATTCAGAAGAAGCTTCTGAATCTACTAGATGAGATATCTAGTTAAACAAGCTGTACTTACTTGAAGTAATAAAAATCACACGTATAAGTGTGAAACCAAATACCTTTAGGTTTCTATTTCAATTTTATCATGCAATGCAATTATAGTAGGATAAAATAAGAAAAATCTACTTAAAAGCATTTCGAGCTGAATTAACATTTCATTTTTAAAAGAGTTCTTTCCAGGCTATTCCTCGTAGTAAAACTAAAAGAGCTGAATTGACACAGCATGACGAGGAGCATTTAAATATTCACAATAGTAATTATTTTTATTATCCTAAAGAAATGAAAAATAAGATTATGTTGCTTCTATTGATACTAAAGAATCACACACACAAAAAGAGAGATTATGAACAGGAGGAAAGTAGAATGACATGAAGCCAAGCAATGAGAATAATGATGGAAAAGTTCTTATTTATTTTTTGGCATTAAATCTTGAAACAATTTACTTTTCTTTAGCATCACATTTTGTCGTGTTGATCGCCCAGACATTATAAAGAAGGATAATTTGTCAAAACCCAATCTTTTATCGAATTGACTTTGATGCATAACTTGGAGTTTAAATTATGTACAAATGTTTCAACATGTGGCATGTATTTTTTATTTTTTATAGGAAAATTTTAATATTTACATTACATTTGTCAATTTTCTCATCCTTTTCTAACACAATAGATTAAACCAATTTTCTTAAAAAAAATTATAGGCCATACAGCCCATAAAACTGGTCCTAGCATGTTTATTTAGTGGAACATATGCCCCCCTTCACAAAAAGACAAAAGAAAGCTAAGAAAATAGTAGATACCTATGCACATATTCAGTAGCTTCCCCGGGAGAATCGTATTGTACGATGCATCTAACCTTCGGAAAATCCAGGCCTCGGGCAGAAACATCAGTGGACAAAAGCAGAGCAGATTTCTCAGTTTTAATGGCCTGAAAACTGGTTGTCCTGTCCTCCTGCTCCATATTACCATGTAGCCGTAAAGTTTTGCATCCAAGAAACACCTGTCTGACCCCATCTTCTGTTTGTGGATATGCTGAGAAATGGAATTCACTTAACAGTGAATAGTGAAAGTCTACAGCATCACATGTTGAAAAGAATACCACAACCTGTAGAATCAATAGATGAATAACGTGACTTATAAAGCACAATATTTTGAATTCGTTGTTATTACAAGCAGATGGTGATTCACGACGACAAGCCAAAAATCTGCCAAAAATAATATAGCGGAAAGCATTGTGGCCTATAGAAGCATGGTGAGTATAATGAAAATATAATATATACACAAAAAGTATACCAAAAAACCTGTAGATTATAACAAAATTAAGCATAACTAATAACATATGTCAGTAACAATAAACTAAAAAAATTGCAATAAATAAAGTTCACTAAAAACACAACAATTCATCAACTTAGGACAATGTCTGTCATAGGTCGTATAACATTAGTTCACTAGAAAGTAAAACATCATCAAGTTCAAGTATCAACAAATTAACAGAAAACAAGACAAACTTAAATTAACAAATCTAATCTCCATTTCAACCCTAACTAAGAATGCTGGGAACAAAAGACCGCAGAATAAAAACAGAAGACGATGAAAAAAAGAGTAACAGAAAAAAGACTTGTAGAGAATACAATAACAATATAACATAACAGATAACAAGGAAGAAAATAGAAAATGGCAAAAAAAAAACAGAAATGAGAGAACTGAAAAACAAAAAGAATAAAAGATAAAGAAATGAGAAGAGAAAAGGGACAGAGAGAAATAAAAACAGAGGAATAAGAGAAAGGTTTACTCGAAGGAAAAAGGTCACCAGAGAAGGGAGATTAAGTGAAAATGGTAGTGAGAGTAATGGCTGGTTAGGGTTTGCCAGCTGAGGAAGTGAGTGTTTGATGTTTTAGGGTTTCTTGGGTGTTACACGATGAAAATGGGTTGGGTATATCCTACCCATCTCTGTTTTCTTTTTTGGTTTCTCCTGTCGCAATTCCCCAGTGCCGCCATGGCCGGCCATATAAAATCTCCCATGCCATAGACTTAATATGGCGGGTTGTTAAACTTTTGCCACGCCATTTCGCCATGGCCACCATTTAACAACATAGTTTTAATTGTAATAGCTTTGATTTGGGGCCCGTTTGTTATTGATTAAAAAATAAGTGATTTTTATGTAAAATAATTTAGTAATTATTTTTTAGAGATTTTTATGTAAAATAGAATCTAACTTATGTTTGTTTATAATCCTAAAAATTACTTTTTTAATCTTCTCTCTCCTCTCTCTCTTCGTTAAAATCTGATTAATTCTGAAAAGCAACTACATATAGCTTTTTATTTAATCAGAATTTTTAATTATTTTTAGATTCTAATTATTTTTAAAAGCTAAAACAAACAGATAAAAAATATTAAAAGTACTTATTTCTTTTAAAAAAAGTACTTTTTTTAAAAAATAATCAATAACAAACGGGCTCTTGATTAGAAAGGGAAAAGAAAGTTGCATTTTCATCCATGCTGAATATAAATTCCAGTCCAGTAACCAAAATAATGTGAAAATTTTAAGCAGCTAAAAATTTTTAATGGCAAATTGCCATATTCATGAGATATTTTTGTCTTCATCTAGATATTTCTGCCAAAATAAAACCAGAAATATCACATGATTCATTGGTCATTCCAATTCCATAACATACCTATTGACAAGCAATGATTTAACCAATGGAAAAAATTAAGAGAGGAATATGCAGAGACCAAAATCTACTAATTTCCAACAACAAAAACTCTTACCTTCTGTGAAGGTTCCCTTTCAAAAAGATGCTTTAGAATCGAAAGTAGTACTGGAAGCCGTGAACCACAAGGTGCTGCATAGTAATCCAATTAGTAATGCAGGATCTTAAAACATTTTGTTAACTTAGAAAGCTTACTAAAGAAATTTCTAATTATCACATACCTTTCAAGTATCTCTGAAACAACTGTGAGGGGACATTGTAAGCTCCAACTGCTGGTGTTTTACTGGAATGCTTGTCTTCATTGTCTTCATCAGATTCTGAATGATCAAGGCGTGTAATTGTCGACATTGGTTCTATTTTTTGACCATCAAGACCGATCATCACAGGATTGTCTAGACTAATTTTAGCAAGGTGGTTTACTTTTTCATTTAAGGTGGCTGACAAAAGCAAATTCTGTCTTTGAATTTTAGACGGTCTTGGAACTGCATTCTCTTGGTCATCATACCCTGTTTTCCTTGAACCTAAAAGATCTAGTATTTCCTGTATCTCTTTTCCAAATCCTAATTCCAAAATCCTGTAAAAATATGTGTCAGGCTAATTCATCCATGAGATAATATATAGAAAAGAAAATAATACAATGAGATTACTATGCCAACATTGGTAATTAATAAAGCAGCAATATATGTAAACCATACCGATCAGCTTCATCAAAAATTATCCAGCGCAAGTTTGTGTGTAAGAAAGATGATGTATTCTTCAAGTGATCTAAAAGGCGCCCAGGAGTTGCAATAAGAATTGATATGCCTAAATAGGAATCACCAAGGTTGAAAATTTGATCAGGCACAATAAATGTCCTACTTTGACTTCAGACAAGAGAAAGCACAACTCAAAGAATGTTGTCATGACATAGCCTTTCTGTGATAGATAAATTTTCTTTTGAACATCCAAAAATACCAAGGTAGTCAAAATTGAGACCCTACCTAGGATCGGGAGGGGAAGTGAAAATCGTAAATCGTGGGATCATAACACAGATAGTAAGATGCTACAAAATTCTTATATACACGCAAATAGAATAGCATAAATAAGAAGAAGAAGAAAAAACCTTTTAAAACACTACAAACAGTTAATTAAATTTAAATTAAAAATCCATAAGAAGGTCACAAACAACTCAAAATAAGTCACAAATTAAGAAATTGACAACTTCAAATACAAAACAACTAGTTTTTGACAAGAGACCAGACATAAAACTAGCAATGCAAAGTTGAACCAGCTCCCACAACCACGAGATGGATGGTCCTCCTCCACCATACCCCAACACCCACTAAAATAACACCCAGAAACAGAGGAACCAGCGTCAGCTTGTGCAAAGCAGTTTGTGCAATGGAATGTTGAGGAACCAACATCAAAGATGGGAACCACCAGAGGAGAAGAACAACAGAGCAGAGCTTTTGGTCAAAGAAAGATACACAAAATAGGCGAGGAAGTGCATTTAGGGTTTAGAAGGTTCTTGGGTTTCAGAAGTGGGTCTCCGGTAACCTGCAATTTTTTAGCCAACTTGGTATACCTGCATGATCCCACCAATTTCACGAGTATGCACAGCAGTCCCACGCGATTGCACCAAATCAGGATCGCTGACGCACCCAAAAATAATAAAATTGTATGACCTTGTAAGTAAAACTACGGTTTTGACTATCTTGGAAGATACCATAGCACTTATCTCTTTTCTCTTATAATTTCATTTCCACCACTTCAATGATTGGATTGTTGAACAACTAGAACAGGAAAAATTTCAAAGATGAAGTCAGAAGGTGAATGTTGATGATGAATGTGGATGATTTCTACCTTTGCGCAGCCTGGCTTTCTCCTTTGATCTACTTTCACCACCCATAATGTAACCTGGAACAATCCAATGAAACCGGTGCAATAACTTCTGAAGAATTTCATAAACCTGCAAACATAACTCACGCGTCGGTACAAGAACCAACGCTGTTGCCAATAAACCAATTAAATCTGTCAAATTGATAAAAATTCATAAATAGTTAACAAAACAAGAAGGACAATCATATTTATACACACTATAAAACAGTGAAATTGATAGGTTAGTTAGACGACACTTTCATGAATACAGCTTGATGTGTGTTTCTGACTATGAATTATCTTTAATGTTAGAGTACAAAAGAATTAATTTGTCTTCACTTAACATTTTAAACTTTTGGAATATTTGGTAATTTACGATTTATGAGAGCCTCCATGACTAAGTGGTCAGGACCCTAGTCTTGATGCTACTAAATAAAGTTGGATTTAAACAAATCATCCATACTTCACGACCAAAGTACTTTGGCACAAGTGGACGTGTTAGAGACACATAACTATTCATGGTCTTCATCTAACGGCTTAAGCTTTTGCCTTTTGGAAGAAATGGTCATTGACATTTAAACTTCACATATCCTTTCCTCTAAACAAGTAGCATGAAGTCAACCAGTTTTCAAGCAAATGCGACCTAACATGACATTCAATGAAGTAAGTGTTGAAAAATATGAATGAATTTTTTTTTTAATTTATTGAAAGAATTGTTTTCATTCTCTTATCAGTTGTCACTATAAGTAACATAACAAGATGGACAGTAACTAGTAAGTAGCTGCAGTGTAAACAATTATCTGTTTAGAGCCTGTTTGGATAATTTTTTCTATAAACACTTGAGTTTTTGAACTATAGTTTCTCATATGAGTTGAAATCAACTTTACGCTTCAGTTTTTTCAAAAGCTCTCTTTTTTTAACTTATCCACAAGTACCTATTGACTATTTAACAGCTTTTTCTTTCTTCCATATATCAGAAAAATAAGAATGCAATACAAAACTAGTTAGAAGTTGGGCTTCTGAACCCAAACAATAGAAGTGCTGAGAAGCTGAACAAATAGGTGAATTTGTACAAAAAAATAATAATTTAAACACGAACCATATGTTCCATCAGAGCGCTGGATTCGTTTATCATAACTCTGCAAGTGATGAATAATTGGAGCCAGGTACGCAACAGTCTTCCCCGTGCCCGTGGCAGCATTAACAAGTCTAAAATTCCTCATTAAAGAATCCAATTCAACAAAAACAACAATAAAGTTATAAGCATCAAGTAACAAAATATAGAAGAGAGGAAGGATACGCATGACGCCCCGATAGAATCACAGGAATGGCTTGAGCTTGCACCAATGTTGGAACTTCAAAGCCCAACCTTTCTGTGAAAAAAAGCACCAAACCAACAAAAAAACGTCAAAATCAAAATGCTTTATACCAATAAACTAACAAACAAAACAGTCTTAAAAGATTAAAACTTTGGACAATTGCGGCATGCCCATGTGCTGAATCATGATTCAAAACATTTGCAACCAAATTCACGAAACAAAGAGAGAGGTAGAAAATAAATAAATAAATAAATAAATAAATACCACGAAGTTGGTCACATAAGGTGGGGTGGAGACCAAGGCTAGAGAAGGAGCAAGAAGCAAAAACACTGTTGTCTCCTCTACTTTCCTTGTCGGTGCCATTACCAACACCCTTCTTCTCATTCTCTTTCTTTTCAATCACTTGGGTCCTCTTCTTCGTCCCCATTCTCCTCGAACTTGCCTTTCTTCACTCTCTCTGTCAAGGGTTTATCAAATTCTAAACTTTTTTTTTGTTAATTATTGTTGTTGTTGTTGGGCCGGGTTTTTTTACCGTAAAGTCCAACATAGTCAGGCTCGTTAGAAAAGTTCTTTTTACAAAAAAAAAATAAAAAAGAAAAGTGTTTTTTAGTGACTCACCAATTTAATCGATGGAAAAAAAAATTGACAAATTAATCTATGAAATTATTGGGTATTGGAAATTTAGTGTTTGAAATTATTAATATTTTAAATTAGTTCCTAAAATTAAATTTTTTTGATCATATTAGTCTCTATTTTTTTTAAGAGATCATGTTAATCTCTATTGAACGATTTCAAAAACCATATTAAATAACCCAAAAATACTAATATAATAAAAAAAATTGGTTTCCCACATGTCTCCTACGTTAGAGGCAATCCTATTTGAAACACAGTCTGGCACACACGTTCGGACACTAAACACGGACACCTCTTCCAATGGAGATTCAAATTGTGGTTCTCCATGTTGCGGGAGCTATTCCCTTTCGCTCGACCCAACTCCATTAATATATAATTCAAATTTATAATTTTAGAATTTAATTTAAAAATATTAATAATTTATGAATTAAGTTGACAATGTCTTTTTTTTTTCATATTAGCCATTTTTTTCTAGGGATGGGAAAGTGGGTCAGCCTACCCCGCCCCGCTACGGGTTGACGGGTTGGCCCACCATCAATAAGAAAAACTTAAAAAATAGAAAAACATTAACAAAAAATATCTATAGATGGGCGGGTTGACCAGTCAAAAAATATTTAAAAAATAGGAAAATACTAAAAAGTAAAAAATCATTGATTAAAAAAATAAAATGACAACCCGACGGGCCAACGTGCCCTACCTTTGCCTCTTCCCGTCCCGACCCGACGGGTCCAACACGTTTTCCCACCCCTACTTTTTCCCATGGAATGGGTATCATTCAAATTCTACACCATATTTTTGGTCAAAATTCAAATTCTACACCTTTTCTATTTTAATTTTTTTTATCAACTACACTTTTTCTTTTTCTTTTGTTGGGCCGGGTATTTTTCTTCCATAAAGCCCAACATAGTCAGGCCCATTTAAAAAAGTGTTCACTCGTTTGTTCCATCGAGTAGGTAATATAATTGGGTAGTGGGGGGAAGCAAAAAGTGACCAAAGATGGGAACGATGGAAGAGGTGGTGGAAATAGACAGCTTGGAGAAGAGTTTGTTGGAGGAGAATGGTAATGGAGACGAAGAAGAAGGAACGGTGCTCTATGCGGCGTCGTTTCGAGAGATGGAGCAGAATTTCGTCAAGTACCAAACGGTGCAGTGGGTGCTTTACTCTCTCTTGCTGATATTAGCATGGGGTATTGGTCTCCTCATGTTGCTTTACCTACCCGTCAGAAGGTTTATACTCAGAAAGGATATTCGCTCTAGAAGCCTCTACCTCACTCCAAATGCTATTGTTTACAAGGCAATCAATCTCTCTCTCTCTCCACTCTCCAAATCTTCATTTCAATTTATTTAATTCTATTGGAATGAATTTTGACTATTTGAGAAATTATTACATGCAATATAAATTATTGTTGTTGTTGAGACCATGATAAACTATATATGAATGTGTATAATCATGGTTTTAAATTGCTCTCGGATGGTGGATGCAACGTCATGGTTTTAGAGTCTCCGAAACTGCATTGCGACAGCAATTGTAGTTGTGTTGGCCGTATTTGTCTGCAATTTTATGTAATATCAAGGATCGCGTGAAGTAATTTAAAACCTTGTGTATAATAAACTAATAAAGTATGATCTTTTTATTTTTTTAATCAAAAGTAATAACTCTGAGGGCGAGCCTTGTGCAGCGGTAAGGTTGCTGCCTTGCGACCTGAGGGTCACAGGTTCGAATCTACAGGTCACAGGTTCGAATCTAAAAATAGTTTCTCCGCCTGCGGGATAACGCTACGTATGTCTTTCCTCCTTAGACCCCACATGGTGTCAAAAGTAATAACCCTGCACTTTATGGTTTATTATGATACAACATTCACTTTACCGGAATCGAATCCTAGTTGTCATGTTTTTGGGTGGTTTGAGCTTTGTGCTGTTTTTTGTTTTTATCACATGTGAATGTATGGTGGTTGCATGTATGGATCTTGTGACGTGTTATATGGCTATATGTTTATCTAACTCAGGTCACAAGGCCGGTACCATTTCCCTGTTTTGGGGTACTTCACAAGGAGAAGCATGTTCTATTGCATTCTGTGGCAGATGTTGTGGTTGAACAAGGTGCAGTATTTGCTTCTTTCTTGTGTTTTGTTTCATTCACTTTTGGTCCTCAATTGGATGGGGATATCTGGGGACCTAACTGGTGCAATTGAAACCTGGACCAGAATCACATAAGTGTGATACCGGCGACCAAAAGTGCAATTAAACATTTTTTTTAAGTTTTAGTTCCATGCTATCTGTTTGGGTAGGTTTTGTTCCTTGATTTTAGCCTTCCAGCGTTTGGCAATTAGCGTTGTTATGGTCATGTGGTTTTAATTTCTAGTATCTGATTGATAAATTATATCTGTTCTGTTCATAGGGTACTTGCAATCGCTTTTTGGTGTCTATTCTCTTAGAATTGAAAATGTTGGAGTGAGAAGACCACCCAGTGACGATGTTAAAATTCTTGGCATTGCAAATCCAAATGCTTTCAGGAAGGTACCCCTCCACGCTCTGTGTGTGTTATCTACTGACATAAGCATTTCTGAGAGTGTTTGCAAAAGCTTATGAAAATAGCTTATGATTGACTCATAAGCTGTTTTAGGCTTATTTTCATAAACTCTCCAGAATAGATTATGAAAACAACTTATAGCTTATATGTAAACAATTTAATCATATTCTCTCTTCAATTATAAAACAGCTTATACATGAGTGCTTATAGCACTTATTCAATAAGTGCTTAATTAAGCTATTTACCCAAACACACCCTTTATGGATTATGTGAAACTGCTTTTTGCTTTGCCTCAATTCTTTTCAGGCTGTTATGATGCGCCTATCAAACATGAGAAATGAGATTGTTTCAAGACAGGTTTCGACATTCGAAGATGTTCCACATCTGATGGTAACATCATTCGCCAGTCCTATAATTTTTCCACTATTTTTTTGTCTCTTTAGGCTTCTGGGTGACCAATAGTTAAAGTCTTTTAAGTTTTAACCTCTAGGGTGTTGATTATATTTATAACTCTCATTGTTCATGTTGGTTGTTTATTGTCTCCATCTTCTCTCTGTCTCTCACATTGTTTTCTGTCATTGTAGATGTCTCCATCAAAGTCATTGAGACATGATTCTACTCCTTCAGGGGAGATGCTACTACTGCAGAAACTAGAGGAAGTTGGAAGCTCTGTCAAGGTAGAAAGTAAACACAGCATATAGTATTGTTCTTTGTCAATAAGCACATTAACTTCAGGATGAGGAGAAACAGAAAGTTTAGGGACAGAGACTGTTTGATTTGAGAAAATGTTTCTTTGTTTTCATTTCTTGTTTTCACATTTATTTATAAAATTGTCACATTGTTTTCAATTTGTTTTCTCTGTTTTTTGTACAAATCTTTGAAAACAAGAAATAGATTGAAAACAAGGTGGCAGTCTTGTAAATAAAAGTGAAAATAGAAAATGAAAACGGAAGTAAACGGCTTAGGGACTGCTTGATTTGAGAAAAAAATGGTTTTTGTTTCCTATTTTCACATTTATTGACAACAATGCTATTGCTACCTTGTTTTCACTTTATTTCCTATTTTAAAAATTTGTATAAGAAGCAATGAAAACATCTTTTTTATTGTTTTCTCTGTTTCTTGTACAAATTTTTCAAAATAGAAAACAAAGTGCCATTTTTTAATTAAAAGTGAAAACAGAAAATGTTTTTTTGAAACCAAGTAGGACCTTAAGTTCTCTGAGACAGAAATGGAATGAAAAGAGAGAGGAGAAAAGGAAAAAGATTTAGTTGTATATATATATTTCTGTAATTGGTTATATTGTTTTGGCTAAGCACCAGGGTTTGATGTTTATTGCAGAGAATACAGACTTTATTTGAGGAGCAGCAATCTCAAACAACAGAATCCATAGATTGAGGTTAGTGAATTAGATGTAAAATGAAATACCTGTAACCTGTTTTTCTGCAGTGTTTTTAAGTCGATTTTTTTATTAAGTATTGCTATATGTTTCTCATAAACACTTCATTGGACTATTCAGTGAACTTGTAGTTGGCTTATCTATTATTTATGTGTTTACACAGAAATGAATTAATTTGTTCACACCATCATTTCACAGTGGTATCCACACTTGCATCTTTCATGTTCTTGGCATTTGATTCTGTTTTGGATGCATGAGGGCTTGTTTACTTTCGTGTACAAGAGAATATTAAAGACACTCATGTAGCTAGAAGAAACCTGATAAGCTATATTGAAAATTGATTGAATTAACTTTCAAGCAAGACATGGCTGTAAATTTGTACATTTTTTTCCTGAAAATCAGTTGGGACGTTGGGTTTGTGTGTGTTTGGATTAAAGTTTGTAAAAGTAAGTTTGGATTAAACTCATTTTGCAAACTAAGTTTGGTTAAAATGAGTTTACTGTAACGTGATTTATGTTTGGATATTTTTTTCTCAAAAGTATGTTAGACAAAATGAAATTTTTATGGATGATATTAATCAAAAGCAATTTTGAATATGTAATTACTGAAAAAGGCATAAGTTTTGTAAATACCATAAAGAGAGTGGATAAAAAAGTAATGAAGAATATAATTGGTATGTAATATGTTTATTAATTTTCCAAACTGAGTTTTGAAAATGAAAAGATACCCCATTGTCCCTTTTACTTCAAACTGGGTTTGAAGCAAAAACTAAGTATTGAAAGGGCTGCAAATGGAAAACCAAACATCATGCAAATTGGGTTTAACAATCCAAAAGTACTTTTGGGCATTCCAAACTGCAATCCAAACATGCTCGAATCCTTTGTCATGCCTTTGCCTGAATTTTTTTTTATAATTTATGTAAGTATGCTAATCTGGGTTTTTGGACACATGATGCAGGAAGTGGAATAAGGTAATAACACTTGATATATCTCTTCCAGGGCAGTTTTTGATTCAACAAATGTTAGTGCTACTGTTACTTCATTGGCAGCCCCTAGAAGTGCAAGTTGACACCCCCCTCCCCCCCCCCACAAAGCAATGTAGCTAGTAGCCATTCATTGTTAGTTTGTATCTTATAGCGTTCAAGTGCACCTTGTGTTTCTGTTTTTAGAAGAAAAAGGTTGTAAATCATGATTATGATGCTACTTGAACGGGTCTATATTGCCATGAATCCATTTCAATTTTCTCTAATGTATGTCTTATTATTAACTAATTTGGTGCAATTCTTTTTTCTTTTCTCACGTAATACAGGTGATGGAACTCTTTGGTGCAGTACTAGCAGTTTCCTTTATATTTTTACTAGCGGATAGACGGGTCTATATCTGCATTTTCTATTTCTATATCTCATTTTCTGTTTTTTATTATAATACTAATCCTCAAATTTACCTTCTTCTCCTTGTTTTATATACATTAGTAGTTATTGAAAGTTTTTTTTTAATAGAGCGGTTATCAGAAGTTATAAGGGCAAAATAGACCAAATAAAAGTGTAAACCAAAAACATGAGTATTTTTTTCCATAAAAAATTCTACACAAAAACCTCATTGCCTTTGTAATAGTTATAGATATCACTCGCTGCCTAAATGAAGTTCTTGATTAACTAAAGAGCATCTCCAATAGTGAACTTTTAGTATCGGAGGTTATTAACTATTTTTTTAATAGGTTCTACCATGCCACATCAATTTTAAGAATTTTATAGAAATTTTTCGTTTCAATGTTACAATTCTTTAAGAATTTAAAATGGGTTCCATATGGTATTGCACATCTTTATATTTCTTTAAAATTGGTATCTCAATTATTTTTTAGTGTTTAAAAACTAGTTCTTATATAAAAATAGAATACATGACATCTACGTCATTCTCCTCCAATGGTGAACCTGGGTAAAAACGGTTCTTAACTTTAAAAGCTCATTTAACTTAAAAATCTCATTTAAGAATCACCTTGGAGATAAATGCAGGGGGTTATTATAGGTTGTCCAGGAGACTAGGACAATATAAAATGATTTTTTATTTGCCAAACCCCGAACTCAACGATGATCTCAAGGTTTACAAGAAGGAAATTGTTCTTAGAATTTGAGATTAAGGCCTAATTCAACCCTACAAAATCGACTTGTAAGATGAAGATTGTTCAAATTTTATAAGCACTACATTAGTAGTGAACAAACACAGGTAGCCTAATAACTGATATAAAATAGACTATGATACTATCTTAAAATTTAGACTTAAGGCCTAACTCAACCTCACAAAACCGACTTGTAAGATGAGAATTGTCCAAACTTTATAAACACTATATTAGCCATCATCAGTTGACATGAGACTCTCAACAATTGCATTCTCTATCCGTAAGACTTGCGATTCCACCCACTCCTCTCCTCCCAGTTCCCACCCTTGTCCCCTTTAAAAATAACTAGAAACACCGTCGCCATGTGAAGCACACGGTATGGTTTTATGTTAGATGTTAGCAAGCCTATAAGGTATATAAGGAAATTGATTCTGAGGTTTTAACTATTTGTAAGACTTACAATCCCTTGTACCATCTCCTTCCCTCTCAAATAAACATAAAAAGGCTTAAATAACTTTCTAGTTTTTGTAAACGGTAATATCTTCAGTTAAATATGTTTTTAGTGAAAAATATTAACTTTTAGTCGTCTTGATTTCCACCAATAAGCTCCTTCCCTTGCGTACAAATAGGGCTGTAATCGGTTCGGTTTTGGCTAAACTTGAGAATCGAACCAATGAAATATACTTAGTTCGGTTTGGTTTGGATTTTCAAAATTTCTCTGCACAACCCGAACCGAACCAACCCAAAGTACTTCGGGTTGGTTCGGTTCTATCGGGTTCAAAGAATTTAAAAATTAAAAAAACTTTTAAAATTTTAGAAAAAATCAATACTCATTTTCTAACATAATATAATACAATATCAGTAATTAAGCGTAATATAAAAAAATCAATAATCAAGCCTTGGGAGTCGGGTACCCTTTTATCTTGAAAATAATATAATACAATGCAATCTATTAATCCACATATCACTGATGTGAATCTTGGTTTGAATATTATGATTTTCTATTTTAGTACATCTCGTTTTCTCAATATTACTCCAAACTGATTATAGCCTCGAACATGTATTCACGACAGATCAAAAATAGCAAATCGGAGCATTCATAGCAGATCAAAAATAGTAGATCAGAGCAACACAAAAGAGCAGTGGGCACGACGACTGTGATAGTCAGATCGGAGCAGTGAGCTCAGCGATGGCTTCAGGCATGGCGGACCACAGTTTCAGGCACGACGGAGATGGAAGAGCGGAGAGGAAGGTGGGCACGGCAGAGATGGTGAGCAAACTGCGAAGAGGAAGGCGAAGATCGGTGAGGTGCGATGAGGAAGATTGAAACGAAGATGGAAGATGGAAGATGGAAGGACTGAAGAGAGAAGGGCAAAAACAGCTAACCTGTGTTGTGTCTCTCGATTAAATCTCTTTCGGTATAGGTCAAGTACTTCAGGTCAGGAAAGTAAAAAAACTAAAGATAACATATGTTTGGTTCGGTTCTTAGTTCATCGGGTTTCAAAAGCATGAACCCGAGAACCGAACCAATAAAGTTTGAATGTTTGGGTTGAATCAGAACAAGAAAAAAAAAACCAAACCAACTTAATTGGTTTAGTTTGGCTCATCGGGTTTATCGGGTCAATCCGAACCAATTTACACCCCTACGTACAAACAACAAATGTTGTACCAACAAAAAAAAAAAAGAACAAATGTTGCCTCCTATTTTCCTTTTCTGATGTCCTTCTTGTAATTTTGCTAACAACGTTCAAAAGGGGTCACACACAATTCCATCAGCAGTTATAGTAGTAGTTTACCTTGTACAATTACACTACATGTATATGTCTTGCAGAATTTACCTACTCTAACTCTACCTCCCACCTGATCATTTAGCAAAGCTAATTTCAACCCTAAATACATATTTATCTGTTACACTTTTAGAAGAAAAAAAACTTCCTCCATTGTGAAGTTATAGATACAGAGACTACTAGATTAGCTTTACTTTGCAGGTGGCTGAGCAATCTGTTGAAGCTGATGAACAACATGCGACATTCTGGGACGCATAGAAGGGACATGCTGCGTGCACGAATAAACAAGATCAACCACCTTCTGGAT
Organism: Glycyrrhiza uralensis; assembly: GCA_030159175.1. NCBI lineage: Eukaryota > Viridiplantae > Streptophyta > Magnoliopsida > Fabales > Fabaceae > Glycyrrhiza > Glycyrrhiza uralensis. The sequence continues at coordinate 6,340,558 of BRZY01000007.1, forward strand.
GGTACTAGCCTCTGGGATGATACTCGAAGACGAGGAAGATATGTGAGGGTCCAAGAGTTCAGGGTAGCGATGAGCTTGAACAAGGGGTGTAGCCCATTCAAATATACTCTGCCAACCCACAGAATCCACTGCCTGTGCCGGTCTACGTCCACTCACGATTTCAAGTAGTAGGACACCAAAGCTATAAACATCACTCTTCGTCGTGAGCTCGTTTCTATAGACGAACTCCGGGGCAAGATATCCGTAAGTTCCACCTGCCATCACGGTCCTCTCGTGCATCACTTCATATGGCACAAACTTGGACAGGCCAACACCCATAAGGTGTGCTCCAAACTCCTCGTCCAGCAGCACATTACTAGCGCGTATATCTCGATGAACAACTTGTGGCTTGACCTTGTCATGCAGAAACCTATTGAAATGGGGAATAAAATGTAATGATTAATATATCCACTAGGTTTAAAATGCTATGGACTATGGAGTCCTTTTTTTATTAGTTGGTAGATCATAGCTTGTAAAGAATCCAAGACACCACAGGAAATACTTTTTGTTTGAGGGAATGAAAACTATAATCACTTTTAAGAGAAACTCAACAAACATATGTGGCTCTCTGAAAATGGGTTTTAATTTCTTTCCCCATCTTCTCTTCTCCAAACCTTACCCTATACATGTTTTTCCTTGTCTAACTAATAGTGCTTGGATACATACCGAAAACTGAAAAGCTATTAGGTTTCTTCACGATATTCTACAAAGCATACAAGACCATGCTAGATTTTATATAATGAAGGTAGCATCATATCCAAAAAGAAAAACAAATCAATAACTTGATAGAACTTGGGCAATCATAGGAACAGAAATTATCAGACAATATGTTGCACATGACAAATAGACCTGAAACAATGAAGCAAAGCAACTTTATGTCTTTATCCAATCATCAAGGAAAAAGTCCTTGAAGGTTTATGCTAAGTGACTGACATTTTTCATGCTTTAAATGACCTTAGAAGGCCCAGTGAATGCAAAAATTTTATGTCTATTAAACAATAAATGAACATGACAAGAGAATTTATATTAAATCATTTTTATCAGGTAAAAATAATCCATATTTAATCACTGTCTGGTGCGTCTATCAATATAATATTACTGTCCGGTGGTGGACAAGGAAACTGTAGATACTAACATGACACAACATAACAAATGAATATGAAAGTCACTTATTACAAGCACCTTAAGTCCTTAACTATTTCCTCTTTTCTAGATAGATCAAGATCCTCTTGTGTTACTTACTAACATGAGAGGCTCAAATCATGAGAGAGAAAGACACAAGCAAAATTACTGGACCCTAAATAAATAATGGTGCGTCCTACTAGAACTAATTCTCTTTCTCTCACAACGTTGTCCTCTCATGTTAGAAAATAACATGAGAGGATCCAGATCCATTCCAAATATATATTCAGAAATTCTACCCTTCACATGAGATTGTGTTGTGGGCCAAGTACAGCAGCCGAGCAAATTAACTAATTTAACTTTACTATTTCGTCAAAAGATTTTAATTGTTTAAATGGAGATCCCTACCTTCCATATCAAAAGCCAGAAGGAAGATGATTATTGCTCTGATGCAAAATTAAAGTCCAAGAACAGGATGGTTGGTTTAACAGCTGCACTTTAGCAACAGGGAATTCCTAACATGATAATTCTTTATTGGATTTTATAATCCATCAGACAAACGAAATCGATGCTCTAGAAATAAGACCCCACTAAAAAGAACATGTATGAAAGCATGATTAAGTAATTAATTAAATGTTCCCATATGTAATTTGCAATCCTTACATATGCAATCTTACAAATAAGTCAAAGTGGCCACACAGTACAAATTATAAAGAATGCATAAAAACCACAAAGATAAAGGATAATGGCCTAAATGCCCAGTTAGTTACAGCCAAAACAGCACAATTTGCTTCATAAGAACACTTGTGAAAATATGTATATTGATGAGAAGCAAAATTTCTAAATTAACATGCGGAAAATTATCAAAGAAAAAGTATAGTTTGAACATACGCAATTCCTTGAGCAAGTGTCGTTGCAATGTTCATCCTCATAGCCCAATCTAAGCTGCGACCTCCCCTTGGTATGTGATGTAACCATTTATCTAAGGGCCCATTAGCTACAAACTCATAAACAATGTAGCGGTCACCATGATCGTAGCAGCATCCCATCACAGCGACCAGATTTGGATGTCGAAGCCTTGCAACCCTGCCAATTTCAGAATAGAACTCCTTTTTCCTCTGAAAGCTTGACCTCTTTAACCTCTTAACTGCAACCTTTGAGCCATCTGGTTGGACCCCACTGTATGTACCACCAGTCTTGGTATCCCCAACAAGACGGTTACCTTCACTGAAATTCTTAGTAATTGACCTTAGTTCCTCTTTGGTAAAGACTTTCCATGATGGAAGTGAAGCAGCAGGATCGGATAGTTTTCTAGACCGTCTTCTCTTCTTGCCCCGCTTATATACAAGAAGCCAAACTACCACCGCTAATGTTGTGGAGAGTATCAATGCACTCACCACTGCAAGGATGATAAGGTATTCCCTGTGGCAGTGCATATGGTTACATTTTGTATCTGAGATGGAAAAAAGGAAAGGGAAAAAAAAAAGTAAACAGTTTAGTTGGCAATGATTATTAGGAAAAAAAATCATGTAAAAGCTTAATCAAGATAGAAAGAAAGTAGCATACTCAAAAATCAAAGACGAAAAGACAAACCTTTATAAAAGAATTGGAAAATATAAATATTGAATTTCTAATGAATGTAAAATGAGAATCTGCACGTAATATATCCCACATGAGCATACCTAAGTCAAGTATACATAGAGAAGCATGAGGATTGTCACATCTCTCAATCATGAGAGATTTTGAATTATTAGCCATTACTGTACATACATTGTCTGTACTGTTTCTAAGACAGGATAGTCCAATTCCAGTACAATTCAGCAGAACATCGGTCAAAGGGAATATGGACTTATTCCATTGAGAATTATCAGACCACCTCCACTGAAAACCAGATGTAGAGTTCTGTCTTCTTCCACCAATCCAGCAGCTATTTATGGATTCACCACATAGACTTTGAGCAAAGTTTAGCTCCTGAAGAGATGCCAATGATGCTAAATGTCCACCATATTTATTACAACAGGTCTCTGAGTCATTCCAAGATTGAGGCCTCCTAACATGGAGAAAGCACTTGGTCTTATTAGGGTCAATAACCCAACCAGATGGGCATGCTGCACATGAAGAAGAAAAAATGTAATACATGGATACTAAGGCGTGAATATTCAGAGTCTATCCTGACACTAGAGATGATAATCAAAACATGACTTCAAGCACCATCAGATAAAGTGCATTAGAAATTTACATAGAATACATGTCATCATGAAAATTAAGAAGCATTATGTTATGTATTATGGAATAGTAGTTCTTATACAAGTCATTTGGATGTGAGCATGAACATACATCTGGGCTAGGAACAAACTCATCAAGGAGAACGAACCTGCCAAATAGTTATAACAGTGTAGTCAAATTGCCGCCATGGCGTTATGGCATGGTAGATTCTGTGCCAGCCGCCATAGGCCGCAATTCCTATTATATCCACCATGTTTCAATCTTAGGCCGCAACATCATTTCTATATAGAGGATTTTTGGCTGGCTGCCATAATCCGCCATCCATCATTGATAACACAATTAGTTGCTTCTCTAGTAATTTGCTTGTGTACTATTTGGCTTCCTAGTTTTACTTGGTGGCTAATAACAGATTACTTATTAGCCTGTTATTCAGTTAGTAACTACATGTGGGAAGACTGGCAACAATCTGAGATTCTGACCAGCACCACCCACCCTACCCTACCACCTACAGGCAGCCGTCTATTCTACAGCTGACCGAAAACGAACCTAGTGTATCGTTACATTGTTTATACCAGCTAGAAACCATATAAATTACTCATGTAATCTCAGAAGTAGATCAATTTTCATTCTCAATCACACTTCTATGAATGCTAACCCTCCATTTCAAAATATCAATCAACTATTGCTCAAGGTTAATTACATATGCACTAAGAAAGCTTTTAAATAGTCCCAATTTATAGCAAAACGTAACTGCATTTAACTTAATTACCTTTCATCAAAATACTCAAAAATATTATCACCTAATTAATATCCTCTCACGTTCTATTTAGCAGAAACACTCCGTTTCAAAATACTTCTTAATTTGTTTCAAATTGTCTGTCACTTTAAAAAAAGTCAAGAAAGCATTATATGGGTTTGTCTGGATAATTTTTTCTATAAGCACTTATAATATGAGTTTTTATAACTAATAACTTCTCATATAAGTTGAAATCCGCTTTTACACTTCAATATTTCCAAAAGTTCTTTTTTTTTTTTTACTTCTCCACGAACACCTATCTAATATTTATTTAACACCGACTATTTTACAGTTTTTTCTTTTTTCATATATATGAGAAATAAGAATGCAAAACAAAGTTAACTTCTCCAAGCTAGAAATTGGTCTTCCTAAACCCAAACAGGACATATATTTCTTTTCTCAAGTTTATCCTTTCCACTAAGTAGAACAAAGATAGAGAGAAAGGGAAATTTGAATCAAATGTAGTTATATTTCTCTTAAATTAAGGGTAGCTAATGATTTTCACAACCAATATGAAAATCCTAATTGTTTCAAAATTGAAGGAGTACTACAAGATAGGGATAAAATTGGAGTAAATAATAATAATAATAATAATTGCAAACACATTTTCTAAGCAACAGAGTATTTTTGGACATCTAGCAACAGAGTATTTTTGGACATCTAAAACCCCACATTGCGCAGATTTAAGAGTCGTTTATTTTGAGAAAACGTTTTCTGTTTTCATTTCCCATTTTGACTTTTAATTAAAAAATTATCACCTTATTTTCAATCTATTTCCTTGTTTTTAAAGATTTCGCTGGAAACGGTGAAAAGAACTAAGTTTTGAGTTAAGAAATCATACCTTTGGTGTCTCTATTGAGAGAGCCATCAAAGTGACCACAAGTATCATTAAGTGTCTACACAAAGCAAAACAAAACTTCGATAAAACGGGTTCAAAGCAGCACAACAAAATTAAATTTCCGAACTTGTCCCCAAAAAAAAAAAAGGAGTAGTGAACTCACGGCATTGGAAGTGAGTCCAGGAACAGCAAGCAAAGGTAACAACAACAGAAAGAGAACAAATTGCAGAACCGTGGGCTTCACAACTTCCATCGTAAAACAACCTCAAAATAATGAAACAGCGCTAGAAGAAGACTTAGACTTTCATTTCTTCTCAGCTCTCGTTAGTCTTCTTGTGTTGCTGCCGCGAGTGAATCAATTGAAGAGGTGGAAAGTGGAATCCCCATTTGTTTTTCTTCTCTCAATTGTCGTTGTTTTTCGTTGTTCGTTTTGATTTTTGCGGGGTTGGGTTGGGTGGGTAGGTGCAGATGCAATTAAAGAGGTGTTTTTTCCACTCTGAAGAGATGTCAGAAGCTGCTGAAAAAAACTACATAAACCACATGGGTCGGTCTACTGTTAGAACACAAAACAGCCCAATATGTCGAAAACCCCGAATTAGTGTGTTTTTTTACCCCAAATTAGTGGGAGGTTTTTTTAATTGACGAAATGTGTATTTGAATTGGCTTATGTAGAGCTTATATATTTTTATGATAGTGTTTGAGAAAGTTTATAAAAATAGCTTATGTCTGACTCATAAGCTAATTTGAGCTTATTTTTATAAGCTATTTAGGATAGCTTATCAAAACAAATTACAATTTATATGAATTCAGTTACATCACATTTCCTCTTTGAATATATAAATAGTAAATAGCTTATACATTAGCACTTATATAATAAGCACTTATGTCATAAGCACTTAAATAAGTTATTTATCCAAATAGACCCCAAGTTAGTGTTGTTAAAAGTATTAAGTAATACTTTATAGTATTAGCGTAGGTGACCCGTGCCATACATAGGGCATATGAATCACTTTATATATTAATTTAAGAATACAACGAAAAAATTGTATAATTATGGTTCAAACCATAAAATAATTTAAATAGTTATTATAAGTAGGCATGACAAAAAACCAAAATTTACGATACCCACTTGAACCCGTGAAATGTGATTCAACATAAAATATTCATTCTGGTGTATTAACTTTAATTTGTACATATATATACTTTCATGTATTTATTCATACCCATTATTATTATTATCTATAATTTTTAATTAATCATTTTGCATATTTATATATAGATAGTAATGTCAAGAAAAAAAATTCTTAGCTAAAAGAAAGTATCCAATAAATTAGCCGGGGATAAAATAAAAAATAATAAAAATGTATTTACAATAAATTATCATAAAGTGAAATAGAAAATTATTTAAATTATATATTATAGTTTAATTCTTTAAGTAATTCACATGTCGATAAAATTTTAAGTAAAATATTTGACACAACGTTAAAGGTACAACTTTTTCTTGTTTACTTTCATGTAGAATATTTATCATGCATATTAATTTTTATTTATAATTTTTACATTAATCAATTTATATCTAGATATTAATTTATAAAAACTCCAAGTTTTCTCAAAAAAAATTAAAATGTTTTCTTAAATTAGTTAGATGATTGCTTCAAAAAAATTAGTTAGATTAAAGAAGTATTTATTCTCAATTTATATCCTTTATTTCTTGTTCCTAAATATCAAAATAAAATTTGAAATTTAGATTTCATACTAATATTGAAGAAATCAATTTTTTGTAACCATGATATTGGTACAGGTGAAGCTTACAATGCACAAACACATAAATTTGTGCATGTGCACAAATGGGGCTCATAGCCATTGATTTTTGTACTTTTAAAATCTAGGGTCCAGATCAGAGAAGGGCTACCTGTTGAAAAGGTAACAAGGAAGTTTGATAAAAATTGCTGATTGGTGTGTGGAGATTGTATTAATTACTAAAAAAGCATACATTTATGAAAAATGACAAATTTTGCCAAGGAGTCTCCGGTGGGTTATCGATTACTCCATTGTGGCCAAAGAGGAGCTTCAGCTTTTTCATTTCATTGTCGCTCGCACAACATTTTATTCTTGTCCACTCCATATTGTTAATGCAAATCTCCATTTTCACGGGTGTATTAATTCCTACAAATTTATTCATCCCATCAAAATATTTCCTATATATTGCTAATTAATGGGAGTGGCTTGTTACCAGCTAAGTTCCATCAAAACATTTCTCTCTCTAAAACCATCATGCCGTACTTCTCAGAGCTGCATTTTCTCTCTCTCTCTCTATCTGTGTGTGTTGGGATCTTAGGAGGAAGGAGCATTTGGGTGTGAGAGATAGTGAGTGGTTTCGGCATCGGTTTTAGATCGACTATGGCGGAGTTTTTCGGCGACGGTAGCGACTCCGGTGCCGTTGGCGGTTCTGGATCGTTCAAGGAAGGGACGAGCTCGTCGCGAAGGTCGAGAGTTTAATCGGGTCTTCTTCATCTTGATCTTGTTTGGAATCCCTCTTTTTTTTCCCCTTTTAGGTCCTTCTTCACTGAATTCAGATTCGGAGCCGGAGCCGGAGCCGGGTTCAAAGTCGAAGTCGATGTTTATGGAGGCATTGGTGAGGGCAGTGAGGGGGAACTTGAAGTCGTAGGCGAGATCGGCTTGTTTCTTGTAGTTGTGGGTGAAGAGGACGATGACGGTGTCGTTGTAGTTGTGGTCGCTGAAGTTGTCGAGGTGAATGGGGCGGTGGCTGTCGACGATGAAGATGCGGGTGGTGAGGCCAGGTTTAGGGATCTGAGAATGAGGTTGTCGACGAAGTCAATCTGAAAATGACGACCGAAATACAAAGATGAAGGTTGGGGAAAGCTCTGCGTCTTGTTCATTGTTTGGGGAATAGGGGCAGATTTCAACTTCTGGTGTTGGGGTCAAATATTAAAAAAATGAAACTTTGGGCCATACAAATAGGATTAATAATTGTTTTGTGGGTGAATACTCAAATAAATGAAAAACTGCCAAAACTGGTTATAACCAGTTTTTTATTGTGTTTGTGCACATGCACAAATTTATGTGTTTGTGCATCGTAAGCTTCACCATTGATACAAAGTATTCATTTCCTTCTTTTATTTATTATTTATCTTGAGAAAAAATGATCAAATTAATTCAAATAAAGATAAAATAAAACTATTACCTAAATTTTAAAATCATATTCATATCAAGATGGAAGAGATGATTTTAATTTTTTATATAATCTTAAAACGTTAAATTCAAATCTTTTTGAATTTTAAAATTTTTCCTAATCCTAAAAGGATTAAATTTGAACTCATTAAATATTTTTTTACCACCTATAAAAAAAATCAATGTTTTGGAGCGTATGAGAGAAAATGAATAAAAAGTACTAAAATATGGATGCCTTAATATTGGTGTCACCTTGAGAAAAATTCTAGGCCAAGGTGTCATCATGCATGTCCATTTTTTTACAGATTCAATGCATACCTAATAAAATTGAAAATAGGAATGAATCAACTAACAATTAATGTGTCTAATCTACATTCTATTTTTATTTCAAAATATTCATTACATGTCTAATAAAGGGGTCAATGGAAAGGAATTAATTAATATTTAATTGTTTGTGATTCTTTGAAATACTCATTACATGCCAAATTAAATCGATAAAGGAAATGAATCAATTAATGTGTTTAATTGCATGTGATTCTGATTGCGCAATTCTCTTTCAAATTTATGCAAACCATTCCATTGTTCCCTTTCTCTATTGTCATTTTTTTCCTTCATGTTTCTCTTTGTAATTTTTCATTCCCATTTTCAGCATATTTTGCGCTAACGACAGAGTCATCATTTTGAATTTCACATTTTCTGTTTCTACAAATTAAAATTCTTTCCTTTTTAATTTGCTCGATATGGTATTCTTCTATTTGATTTACTACTACTAATGATCAGTTTGATATACAATACTGCGTTCAATTTGAGGGAATATAATACTTATAACACCCATTCTCAAAAAAAGATATTATACCATGGTAACCAAAAGTTTCACAATGACTTAGAAAATATTTTGATAAAAGTTAATAATCCTTCTCCGAAAATACAGGTAAATTTTTTTACTTTTCTAAAAGATGAGAAGGACGGGGGAATAAATCCCTATAAGACTTTCTCTTTGTAAATATTTAGGTGTGAAGAGTAAAGCATAACTTCGTACTCAAAATTTCTCATCTCATATATGTAATCACCAGAGTTTACAACAGAGAATTCAGTATTCAAAAATACTAAAATGGTTTATACAGCGAACACCTGAGCCGGTCAAGTCTTTAAATCTCTACCCAATCTAAAACAGTAAATATAGATTCTTCTCAAAATCTCTATCACTCTATACAACATCCTCCGTTAGATCATTCTTCTAAGAGCTAGCCCACTTCTTGGGTAAATCATCTACTCAGTCATGTATCAACACAACATAAAAGTAGGCAAGGGTGAAACTCTAAATCAAAGTAATAAAAAAAGTACAAGCACACCTAAAACACAGATCATACAACATCCAATTTATACATTAAGATCACATAGACATTAGAATATCAAGTCATCTAAGACACATGTAGCACAGTAGCAATTCATTCAAAACACATATAGCAGAGTAGCAATTTATTCAAAACATATAAATAGATCTCAGTCAAACAGGTCTTATCTTGGGTTGTAAACCTACAAAAACAATGCATTCACTAAGTTATTTAGAAATCACTTCTTTCCTAATTTATCTTAGTCACGTATATACCAGGTCTCTAAGTTAAGAATTCCCCAAACAGCGTATAGACATAGTTCCCAAGAAAGAGAAGATGAGCTAAGGCCGCTTGGATGACATCTGTCTTTCCTAGACAGAATCATACTAATAAACCATTTATCTTAACCATCACCTTGTATATCAATGATAGACAATATCAGGGTTTTCACAAAAGAATAAATTGCACTTGATTCACGGTAAAACCATATTTATGGTAATCTAAAATTCGTCATTATAACGGTACGTTTATAAAGCTCAAAATCAATTTTGTCATTATAACCTTGCTTCCACGAAAATCACTTAGAAATTTGAGCAATATAACACTACAATTAATAAAAACACATTACAATTAATTTAAAGCCATAAAACAATTATAAAGCATAAATAAATAAATAAATAAATATAAAGTTATAACACATAAATCACCTAAGTGATTAGCAACCAAAAATCAAACTCATATCTTTTCAAATTATTTTGCAAGAGGTTCCCCTTACCTTTGGGAGAGAAAGCTATGAAGAACAAAACTTTGGAACCAAGAACACCAAGAGAGAAATATGAAAACTATAAAGAGTGAGAAAGAAGATTTGCTTTGTCAACACAAAGGCTTGGCGTAGGAAATGAATGAGGCATGAGGGGGTATTTATAGGTGAAGGGGCAGCCAAGGGCTTGGTTTAAAAGAGACTATGGTTGGCTTGAAAAGTAACCATGGTTCATGTTTAATAAAAATCAAAACAATTATCTAAATTCTAATTGGCTTAAACAAATGACTCATGGCATGACTCAAAATTAAGAAGCCTTGAGAAGAAGCTAGACTCATGTGAGTCGTGAAGGAGGGGGGGCAGGCATGAAGCAAGTGGAAGGAAGAAGATGAGATCAAAGTTTAAATGACTAGATTAATAGGATAATTAGATTTAATCCATCCTTTTTCCTATTGGCTCTAAGGCTTTCCCTAGGATTGTGATCCATGTGACAAGCTCATCCAATGCTTAAAAATAGCCTAAGTATTTCAACCAAAAGGGGAAGAAAGAGAGTCATTGGATAGTTTGGTTAAAAACTTTAGGTTTTGGTAGTTTAAGTGTAAAATCAAGAGTAAAATAGTAATTAATTGTACATGCCCTTACACTATTCATGGTCAATTATTTTGTCTAAAGATATTTTAGGCTTCTTAGAATTGCATTTGAACCCCTCAAAACCCCTAAATTCCTATATTATAGCCACTATGTCTCTATTTGCCTCTATTCGTCTGATATACAGCAAACAAGAGCAAAAATAGTAGAAAAATAATCTTGTCTAGAAATATTTTTAAAAATTATAAAAAAAATAATATAAATTAAAATATAAATTGTTTTGGACCTTTTTCACGAAATTTTTACAATGTTAAACAAGATTTGAATGCTATATGTACCAGTTAAGCGTATTTTTTGGTAAATTTTGAAAGTTTTCCAAAAATTCTAGAAAAATTTCAGAAAATCAAAAATATTAAAAGAGCCAACTTTTGCGAAGAAAGTTTGTTTTCTGGGTTGGTTTGATATACTTTTGCTATTTAAAACCTTATTCGTCAGTTACAGTATAAGCGATTTGTCTGTAAAAATCCAAACGTCAAAGGAAAAGTGACTGTTTTAATGAAATAAATGAATAAGCATTTTAAAACCTTAATTATAAGACAAATATAAATCACTTAACACTTAGATCACAAAATTCCATATAAAACAGAAAACAGACAGTAAATGGGAAAACGAAGTTTACACTATCTGTTTAAAAATTAACGTCAAAGAAAACTATCCATTTATATTCTAAAAATGGATAAGCGTATTAAAACCATTTTTATAATATGAAAAGAAATTAATAAACACATACACACAAAGTACTTAGAATAAAACAGAATAAATACAGAAGTGATGTAAACAGAAGTTATATATATAATACCTATCTTTCTTACCGTTTAAATTACAACACCAAACAAAACTTATCATTTCTATACTATCTAAAACTCTACTTGATCTTGTAGTTTTTATCAAGACAATTTCTTAGTCTCCGGTATTTATCCTTTCCTTAACTAACAGATTACGTAGTTTCTCTTATAGGGACCAAAACAACCGTTTTCCTTATATTCTTCTCTAACAATTCCAGACTTAACTTCTAAAACCTTCATATGACACTAAGTTACTATTTTATATCCTCAAATACCTCTTATGAATCAAGTCTGACATTTTCATATCATTATAACTTATTCTGATAGTCAAAAAGGTCAAAAAAATACCGTTTTGATCTCTACGTCAGTTCTAAACCATTACTTATTATCCGAAAATCTTAAAGGTAATTCTAATCCTCCAAAATTAATATTTTGTCTCATAGAGTGAAATTTTGGGATGTTACAATACTCATGTCAGTTTCTCCTTAAATAATGACCAATTAGATAAATTTTGTCCCACATTTATTCTAAAATTTATTCTAAGCGCAAACCAAAAATAGAAATCAATTTCTCCTATTTGTCCCCTTAAATAGGAGAACATTTATTCTAAAGGCTAACAAAAATGGAAACGGGGCGAATCTCTTTTAATTTACAACGAAATCTATAAATCATGATTAATCAAACAATATCTCAACGCATAGTGGGAAACTATATCGTGCAATATAATCAATTTAAAATGTGACATATCAATCATTGATGTGATGAGAAACTGATTTGATTGAGTTTATAGGTAAGTGTAAGTTGTATATTGTCATGAAATCATTAATTAAAAATTATTTTTCCTCATTTATTGTGTTTTATCCCGACTATTTACATTAATTAATTTATTTGTAGAGATTAATGAGAAAAATTCAAATTTACTTTAACAAAAGAAAACATTTAATTAAATTCTTTTAGAAAAAAAATATGGAAGAGAACCTTTTATTTGTTTATCTAATCTTAAACATTAAAATCAAATCTTTTTAAATTTTAAATTTTTTCATAATCCTAAAAAGATCAAAATTCAAACTCATCTTAGATTTTTTTTTACCATCTAAACTCGAATCCACAAAACTAGAAGAATTATTATGATTTCTGTATAAGGAAAATAAAAGACAAATAGTTATATCTATCAATATCATTATACAATCAAATCGCAAAAAATAATATATTTTATCTTATTTTCTAAATACAAATGATTATGCAACTGCTGTTATTATAGAAGTTTCAAATCATGTTGAAAATAAAGAAGTTTGCAAGCAGTTGAACCAGAAACTAACCCAGAAGAATTCTCAAGACTAAAACAACTACAAAAAAGGAGAGAAAAAGGCAGGCGAGCAGAGGAACCTAAATAGATTGGGATCTTCATGGACCTTATTTTTTGAAACTTTATTCATTGTTGAATTCATGATTGCTTGTAAGCAAAGGTTTTACCCCTTTGAGGATTTTTCTTCTTTATTTCCTCGATTCCTACGACTTCTTAGGATTTTTCAAAGATGTTTCTCCACTTACTTTTGTATAAATCTGCGAAATTGAGCAAATAAATAAATAAAATTGAATGACCAAAATAATATGCTAAACTCTATAATGGACCAAATAATCAAATTTAATCCTTTCAAATAAGTTCAAAATTACATGAAAACCAAAGCCAAAGAAAACTCTAAATCAATGTCAATCAAGGAACAAAAGTTGGTGTTAATCTCATGCTGCATAATGTTCACTTAAACAAAAATGATAATCATGAGCATTTCAGAAGGAGATGAAATATGACAACCTTATTTAAAAATGAAATTACTAAAATTAACCCCAATACCTGGATTGAGATGAGCAACTTCAACACAAAGAGCGGAAGGAAGTAAAAATGCTAGATTTTTCTTTTCTGATCAGGTAATAGAGTGCTGCCACTAATGAAGGCAGAGTGAGGAGACCAACAATTACTAATGATGGGAGAGAGAGAGGGAGGGTCAGTAGAGTCACCGACGGGATGCATTATTTAAATATGAAGGGGTAGAGTGATGGGGAAGGAAAATAAAATAAATGGACACGTGAGAGAAAGCAAAAAACAATAATATTCTGATTTCATTTCAAATTTACATTTAATGTTGATTAAAATTCAATAATGTTTGATTAATCATGATTTGCAGATTTTGTTTTAATTTGAAAGAAATTCACCCGGTTTTCATTTTTTTGTTAACCTTTCGAATAAATGCTGAGTTAATATTCTCTCAAATTGAACGTAGTATTGACACGTGTAAAATTTGCTCGAAGAAGAAATTGTGGATTGCAATATTGCTTGAAAAAGAAATTCTGGGTGGTCTCTCGTTTTTGACCTATTTGCTCTTTTCTTTTCAGGTGCTTGGATATATTAGAAAAGATTGAATAATTAATTAGGAGCACTGTTTTATTTATTTTTTGATATTACTTTATTTGGTTTGAATACAAGACATGATTTTATTTCACAATTAATGCAAGAATTAATTGGGGATATAATTATAATTAATTGAATTCAAATTAGACTGTACGATTTTATTTCACAATTAAGGTCTGATATTCAATAACTAATATGTGGATGTGAAATATTTGATTTGGCCAATTAATTATTGATTTAATACTGAATTGATTTTGGTGTACCTTTTTCTTTGAGTGTGACACATGGATAGGATTTGGTGGAAACGCATAATACTAATACATGTTATCCTGAAAACGCTCTGAAAGCGACATGTGCGAATTGAGTGTTGAAAGATTATTCGTAACTGTATTATTTATAGATAGATAGATATAATTATTTAAATCAATATATTAACAAGTATAAATAATTTTATTATATATATATATGGGCGGGGTTCAACTTACTCCAAGAGTAACTCTTGCCTGAGTTACTCCGCTTAATAACTTCTTATAGACATTAAATTTTATTAATCCAACCATCAAATTAAAAGTTTTTATTGAGTAGATCAAGTCTGCAAATTTTCATAAAATTTAAAAGGCTTAATTATGTTTTTAGTCCTTTAAAAATTGCCAAATTTGAGTTTAGTCCTTTAAAAGTAAGTCAAATTTTTTTAGTCCTTTAAATATTTTTTTGTTTGATTTAAGTCCTTTAAGTAAGTTGACTTGCTAGGTGACACATTATGGCCCAGTCATCATTTCTACGTGGCACGAAACGCTGACGTGGCAATATTAACTTTTGAATTTAGTCCATCTAAAAAGTTAGTTTTAATTTTAGTCTCTCTAAAAAGTGAGTTTTGATTTTAATCCCTCAACATTTCTCCTTCCTCCTACACCTCCTTCCCCTCCTTCTTCAATGGCTTCTCCCTCCTCTCCCACCTTCCTCCTCCCCCCAAATCCTCTACAAATACACCCTTCTTCTCCCTCGTTTTCTCAAATCTCAAATTTAAAAATAAAAAAGAAAAGGAAAAGAAAATATCACAACACCAAAACCGTTTTCCTTCCCTGTATTACACAAAGGAAAGGGGAATAGAATACTCTGTTCTGTTCTTCGACAAAATAGCACACCCCTCAGATCCCTCCTTCATTCCCTGCTAGTTTCCCTCCTTTTATATTTTGGCATAGTTGTTGGGTCCCTTATATAATAACAGAGTGCCCCCAAAAGTCCCAAAAAACCCAAATCTAAATTCAAATTCAAATCCAGATTCACTCACTTTCTCTATGGCTGAAAAAACTATAGAGGACGGCACGTTCTGGCTCTCGTCTCAGTTCCTCACCGACGAAGACGACACGCCATTTCGAAACTTTAAAATCAACAACAACACTGCCGCCTTGAATCTCCAAAACGACGACGTTGCTTCGAGGGCTAAGTTCTTTCTGTACATGAATAGTTCCCCTGTGGAGTCCTTGCGAGACAGAGAGCGACAAGGAAGAACACATGGCCGAGTTGACTCGCCGAATGGCTCACTCCACTCTCCAACTCAGTCTCAACCACCACAACCACCACCACCGCACCTTCGCGGCTGAACAAAACCCCAAGGTAATAACAGGGACCAAAAACATAAAAAACAAAAAACACAACTAGAACACTAAGGGAGTGGGTGGGGAAAAAGGTGGGGAGAAAAGGGGGAAGCCATGGGAGGAGGAAGGTAAGAGAGGAGGGGAAAACCATTGGAGGAGGGGGAGGTGGTGGAGGAGGAAGGAGAAAGGCCGAGGAACTAAAATCAAAACTCACGTTTTAGAGGGACTAAAATCAAAACTCACTTTTTAGAGGGACTAAATTCAAAAGTTAATATTGTCACGTCAGCGTTTCGTGCCACGTAGGAATGATGACTGGGTCATAATGTGCCACCTAGCAAGTCAACTCACTTAAAAGACCTAAATCAAACAAAAAAAATATTTAAATGGCTAAAAAAGTTTGACTTATTTTTAAAGGACTAAACTCAAATTTGACAATTTTTAAAGGACTAAAAACATAATTAAGCCAATTTAAAAAAATGTTTGGTACTTCATCAAATGACTTCAATTCAACGTATAATATGATTTTTAGAATACAAGTAAAATATCGACTATAAGATTACATAGCTACAAATGTCCAACTTATCTAAAATTTGGTGTGCATGATCATTAAGATAATATGATAATACTCAACGGTTGTACTCCTGAAATTTAATGTCTATAAAGAGTTATTAAGCGTAGTAATATGATAATATATATTTGAGTGAACTCGGCTATCCTCCACGCGTAATTGTGAAGACTAATCCCTGGAGGGACTGAGATCCATTTAAGAAGTTGATTTCTTCCAACAAATGCTCTTCTATATACACGATTTGGAGATCGAATCCAGACATTGTGCTTAAGAGACTCTTTGTATCTACCATCCGTGTCACACTATATTGGCATTGTGCACAAAGAAATCAATGCACGAAATGAACGAAATGAAAAAGGTATGGTGAATTCAGATATAGTGCACGAATTGTGCACTATATTGGTATCTACCTATCCCATGCGCAAAAAAATAGAGAATTCAAATAGCAGAAGGGCGCAACCAGGTCATTTTTATTATAGGTGGAGACCACCTCCAACAGGTTTTTACAAAATCAATACAGATGCCAGTTACTTAAAGAACAAGAAACAAGGAGTAGCAGGAATTATTATTAGAAATCACCTAGGGGATGTCATCTCATGTCAAATAAGGAAGTTCCCAATTAGCTCCCCTTTAGTTGCTGAAGCTCTGGCCCTGCGAGATGTTGTGGTACTAGCACAAAACCTGGGATTGGAGAAGGTTATTTTCGAGAGTGACAATTTAATGCTAATCAAAGCTTGTAGAAAAGAGGAGGTGAATGGAGAGATTCAGAACCTGGTTGCAGACATTCTTCATATGAAAGTGACCTTTCAGGCTTGCGGGTTCACTTGGGTTGAGCGATCTGGAAATGGAGTGGCTCATCTCTTGGCTGCTCTAGCCAGTCAAGATGCTCTTCCAGGTAGTTGGAGGTGGAATCTTCCAGAATCAGTGAAGGCTTTGGTTGAAGGGGAGAAAGGTGTTTTGCATACTGCCAACAGACTTGAGGTTGCGCATGATGAAACATACCAATTTGACCCAGGAGGAAGCACTCATCCAGGTGGAATGGGGTGATACACTGAGTCAGTGCCTATGCGCGGTTGGTGGTGTATATAGTTTGGTGTGTTTGGTGATGTATATAGGTTTATTGTTTCTTGGTTGTTTTGTCTTCTTTATCAACTGTCGCGACTAGATTTTTGACGGTCAATGGAGTCGCCACTAAGATTTATTATTAATTGAAAAACCTTAAAAAAACCCAAAAAATGGTCTCCGGAAGAGATTTAAGGTTCGGGAGTCGATTACAACTAGGAAAGGTATTAGCACCCTACGTTGTCTGTTAAAAACGGTTACCTTTAATTAAATGTGCAAATTATGTTAACTTTAAAAAAATTATTTGACCCTCATTATCAGATTAAAAAATATTTTTGTTTGTTTTTTGGGAAATCAATTTCTAAAAGAAAAACATTGAGAAATTATTTTTGGGCTTGACTTCTACGTATCCTCGAGTGCAATGAGGAATTTAAAACTTACATAGTTCTGGGTTCAAATGATTTTTAGAAATATCTTAGGTGGAGTTTGTCAAGTCGTTATGTCTCAAACAAACTCCGAAAAATACACAGAGCTAGTAGTGCATCTTGCTCAAACTAACTCTGGTTTTAAAAACAGTGGAAACTACTAAGCTTTCATAACTCAAGTGATTCTCGAAAATTATAGGATTAGTAGTGCGTCATGCTCAAACTAATCCCAATTTATAATTTAAATTGGTGAGTACTCATTCATAGAGTTTGGTATAATTAGGAAGATATTTTATTTTGACTTGTTACTCTCGGATTGTCATAAAAATGGAAATGATATCAAAATAACAAATGACAAATATCCATGATTCAGCGATTAGGCAACGCAAGCCAGTATAATTCAATGATACCTTGATTTTTCCAATATACCCACCGTTTAAGATCTCTTATTTCTAGGGCTGTTCACGGACCAGTTTGGATTGAATTTGTCTAAATCCGTTATCAGAACCGATCAAAACATCATGGGTTGAGTTGATTCGAATTTTACGTTTTTTTCTCTCCAAATCCAAACCAAACCGAATCTGAACGGGTTGATTCGATTCGGGTCAATCGGGTTAGGCTTATTAAAATATTATTTATTTTGAAAAAGAAATTCGTTCAGATCTCCACGAGTCTATCAGGCAAGGTTGCTTTTTTTTGGGATTTCTCAGTTTTGGGATTTCTCAGTTTTTGTTACAATGTGAAAAGAAAAACAGAGGAAAGCAAACTAAAACAAATCAATCAACACATTTAGAACCCACCAAAAATAGAGGAAGCCAAGAGACGTAAACGAAAACAAATCGAGTGCTCTCTGTGCTCTCCTCTCAATAACTCTTCTCCCTTTTTCTCTCTGTGCTCTCTGTTTTTCTTTAGCCGAAAAAGAGACCCCCTCTTCCTCTTGCTTGGACTCCCTTTTATAGTAGAAGATGACTAGGTGGTGGGATCAGATAAGAGCAAAACGGTTTCAGATACTTGGGGTAGTGGGATGTGATACGATCGAGAGATATCCGGGCAGAGGAACTGGATATGGAGAGAAAATAGGAAGGGAAGTTGCACACTTTTATCCAAAAATGCTGTTGCACTTCGGTGAGGCTTGTGCTGGTGCTATGGTGTGTGAGGGAGTAGGAATATTATGGTGAGGACGCGGAGGATCAAAGCGCGATTCAGCTTCTCCTTCGCAAAAGGGACGTTGCTAATGTGTGGCGAGGTGCACGGATCCTTACGGTGGATATGCGGAGCTTGGAATTTTTACCAAAATGGTGCAAAATAAAATTTTATTACCAAAATAGGGCAAGTCGCAGCTATCACTAGCGACTTTTCTTTTTTTTTCTCTCTCCGCAGCAAAGACGCAGCTAAGGCTGGCGACTTTGTTTTTTTTTTTGAACAGTACAGAAGTCGCCAATGTGAATGGCGACTTCACTTTTTTTTTATTTTTTATACAGAAGTCGCCACTGTGAATGGCGACTTCACTTTTTTTTTTTTACAGAAATCGCCCGTGTGAATGTCGAATGCAATATACTGAGTGAGCATTTGGTGAGACCCACCCGCATCGTGGTTGGCGCATTGCTGCTAACAAACCTTTTCTATCTGAAATTATGCACAAATTTGACTGTGGCGTCATATATGTTCGAAGATTATACAAAAACTACAACCATGCTTCTTTTGTCTCCCCTTCCACAATTGCAAAAGCAATCGGCACAATGTTCCGATTTCCATCTTGCCGTTATGGGAATCGGAACATTGTGCCGATTGCTTTTGCAATTGTGGAAGGGGATACAAAAGAAGCATGGTCGTAGTTTTTGTATAATCTTCTAACATATGTGACGCCACACCCAAATTTGTGCATAATTTCAGATAGAAAAGGTTTGTTAGCAGCAATGCGCCAACCACGATGCGGGTGGGTCTCACCAAATGCTCACTCAGTATATTGCATTCGACATTCACACGGGCGATTTCTGTAAAAAAAAAAAAAGTGAAGTCGCCATTCACAGTGGCGACTTCTGTATAAAAAATAAAAAAAAGTGAAGTCGCCATTCACATTGGCGACTTCTGTACTGTTCAAAAAAAAAAAGCAAAGTCGCCAGCCTTAGCTGCGACTTTGCTGCAGAGAGAGAAAAAAAAAGAGAAGTCGCCAGTGATAGCTGCGACTTGCCTTATTTTGGTAATAAAATTTCGGTTTGCACCATTTTGGTAAATAACTAACCAAAATACACCATTTTGGTAAAAATCCCGCGGAGCTTCTTCCGCGTTCAGCTTTCTTCTTCTTTTTGGGGGCGCGGCTAGGGTGTAGGCGGCGCATGGAGCTTATGGTGAGGATGCTGCGTTTTCTTTCTTTTTACTTTTTTCTCTTTTATCTTTTCTTTTTTGGTATTTTTTAAAAAAAAAATTAAGAACCCGGACAAAATTGGATGTCTACATCAACTCTGTAGGTTTTTGTAGATGAGGAAGTGGTGGTCTGTTCTTTTGGTGGCGGCGGCTCATGGTCTCCCTTAGTTCTAGGGTTCTGCTGGTGAGGGGTGCTTCTTTTTGGTTCGTTCTGGGTTGTGTCTGGTCTTTAGCTTGGTCTTTGGTTGGGTTATGGTTGTTTTTTTAGTCAGTTGCATGTCTTTTTTTTTTTGGTCAATAGTCAGTTGCATGTCTGAATTGCTGGAAAGTCTGTTAATGTTGCTCTTGGACTGGCTGGAGTATTGTCTGTTTTGGCTGTGGTCCGTTGTTTTCTTGGGCCTGGCCCGCGTTGGTAATGAAATTGATCTCACTTTGACCAAAAAAAGAAAAAGGTACAGTGATTATTTTTTTATATTAAATACAATTTTTTTTTAAAAAAGTTAAAATCAATGGAAATCAAACCGTTGTAGTTTATTAGCCACTTTTCGTGTCAATATTTTCGTGCATTTCATCATTTCCCATCGTGTATACGTGAGTCTTATACACGTGTCTTTATTTTTTTACATGCATCTTTATTTGTCCATTGCCATTGATTTATTAATATTTCGTTTAAACCAATCAATTCAGTCTGATTTCTGCTTATTGTTTTAAATATTAAATATTCAAGATATGTTAGAAACTTAGGATGGTGATAAAAAATAACAAAACACTTGTTGTTACTGTTTTTTTTTTCCTGAAAGAACATTATATCATTGAGGAGGGCCAAGCCCAAGGTCATTACAACAGAAGCCTGCAGGCAAGGATCAACTCATACAACAATTGAACAGATACACCCATTAAGCTTTAATGCGCAGTTGACATACACACCCACCAACCACTACCAACAGAAATTAAAGTAAGCATAAAGAGTAAAAAACAAAACCACACCCACCCAAATATTCGAGCAAAACCAAAGACGGAAAGGAGCCAAAAGATCACATGTGGTCTTACTGTTTAACTCAGCCAAAAAAGATTTCCACATGTAGCCTCCTTGACCACAAAGGTCTATCAACAGAGAACCCAGAGCAGATTCAAAACAAAGAAGACAGACACACACCACAAACACACTATATCTTTCTAAAAAATGCTAGACCATATGGCCAGGGTCGCACCTTCAAAGAAAAAACAAAAAAGGAAACCAAAAAACAAAGTCTGTAGTTCTGTCTCACAACTCTATCAACAACCGAAAGACACAACCAGATCCACCCACTATAGAGGCCATCTCTAGTTCAGGCCAACATCCATCACTATTCTACTAAGCCAAAGCAAAGGCAGTGAAGAAAACCATCCATATCCAAAAAATAAACTATGTGAGAAGGTTCGAAAAAGTGGAAGAAAAAGCCAAGGACAGAAAACAAGATCTGTAAGGCAGCATAGGAGAGCCCTTCACCAACTCAAAAACACAGTTCCTGCAAAGCCACCGGTCCCTGAAACAGACAAAACCAGAAACTAGAAGTTAGTACACCCAAACCCATTGTTTATCCCTCTCTTTGCAGCTTAAAAAGAGCTCAATACTCTCTGCTCATAAACTGTTTCCCAACCCTCTGTTTTACCCCTCTCTTGAGACTTAAAAAGAGCCCCAATCTCTCAGCTCACAATCTGTTTCCAAACACCCTCACAAGATATAGAGAAGCAGGTTTTGTAGAGAAGCAAGGTGGCACTCCAAGGTGTAGAGGAAAGAAGAAAAACAAGTGGTCATCACTATCCTACACAACCAAAGCAAAAGCAGTGAAGAAAACCATCCATATCCAAAAAAATAAACTATGTGAGAAGGGTCGAAAAGGCGGAAGAAAAAGCCAAGGACACAAAACAAGATCTGCAAGGCAGCATAGGAGAGCCCTTCACCAACTCAAAAACACAGCTCCTGCAAAGCCACCGGTCCCTGTAACAGACAAAACCAGAAACAAGAAATTAGTACACCTAAACCCACTGGTTATCCCTCTCTTTGACGCTTAAAAAGAGCTCCATACTATCTGCTCACAAACTGTTTCCCAACCCTCTGTTTACCCCTCTCTTGAGACTTAAAAAGAGCCTCAATCTCTCAGCTCACAATCTGATTCCAAACACCCTCACACAGACTCAAACCTTCACGCCAAAACCATGATCCAGACGCAAAGAAAGCACCCTAAAGACCAAGCAAAAACCAAGAGAAAGTATGGGAGGAGATACACACAAACTCCCAATTCACAACAGCCGAAAAAACCAGCAACTCAAGGAAAAAAACTCAGCAACCGAATGCAAGATAAATCCAAGAGAGCAAAGGTAGAAGTTGCAGCAAAGGAATCCAAGCCCAGACACATCAAACACCCCATATCCACAATCAAGGAAATGCTAGAACAAAGTTAAGAGAGCACCACAAAGAAACTCCCCACACTTGTTGTTATTGTTTAAATCTTATTTTCATTAGTTTCCATTAGAGAAAAGGGCAGCACCTAGGCACAAGGCCCAAATACATCCACAGCCCAATGTAGAGATTAATTTTCCATTTTTTTATATATGCACATACACACATTGTTATTCACACATACATAACAGGACAATGCCTAAAATACCCTCATCGCATTTCGTTATCGTGCGGAACTAATAGTTTTGCACGTGTAATTTGTATGTGTGTGCTACAAATAACACATGTGGAACTAATAGTTCTGCACTGATGCGGAACTATTAGTTCCATATGTGTTATTTGTATGTGTGTGTTACAAATAACACATGCGGAACTATTAGTTCCGCACTGATGCAGAATTAATAGTTTCGCATGTGTTATTTGTATGTGTGTGCTACAAATAACACATGTAGAACTATTAATTCCACGCATTTATTTCAAATGCAGAAATAATAATTGCGCAGTCACATCCTTCCCCTTCTTCTCACTTTCCTTTGTTGCTTTCACTGTTTTCCTTGCCTTTTGTCCTTCTCCAAACGCTTCCTTGTTCTCCTCCACTGTCACCACCACTGGCTCATACAAATCCAAGCTTTCTTCATTTTTCTCATTCTTTTTCCACAACGCCACTTCCTCTTCATATTATTTTTCATTTTCCCCTCCTCCTTATTTTTCCAACACTTCTAGATCTAGCAATAAGACTTCCCGAAAAACACTCAAAGCCACCCCTTTTGGAAAAAACAAAACTCAAACCACTCCTAACCCAAGTCCAAAACAGACCTTAAATCACACCATAGAATCACCTTCTCCAATGGGTGTTACCAACCACACCCAAGTTTCTGCCACTTCTTCTGATGAAGCTACTAAGGCTGTGAAGAAGACAAATCAAACTGCAACTAAAGTCTCAGTCGTGAGTCCCAATCAGAATTTGAGTTCTTCGGTGAAGGGAGGGAGGGTAGAGAAGGGTGTTGTGTTAGGTAATTCTACGGCTTCCATGGAGAAGAAACACTCATATAGCTTTCCTTTAGCTACTTGTTGTTGTTGTTGTGCGAGAGAGAGATTTGCAGAAGGAAGAGAGAGAGAGAGAGAGAGTGTGTGTGTGGTGCGGAAGTGTAAGTGTGTGTGTGTGCGGAAGTGTGTGTGAGAGGGAGATGAAGGGTTTTGAGGGTATTATGGTATTTTAAGGGTTTAGTGTATGTGTGAATAACAATGTGTGTATGTGCAGATATAAATCCCCTTAATTTTTGACTTGCAGAGTGGTGCAAAAAAAAGTCTTGTACTAGCCGGGAAATCAGTGGACATAAAGGGGAGTTGATATGATCTCTGTTTCATGACCAAAAAAAAAAGGAGTTGATAGCAGCAAAAACTTGTTCACTGGACTCAAAAGGAAGCACTAATGATTACAGGGAAAAATCTCTCTATTTACATGTCTCTGTGTCCATGGTGGAGTGTTGGGGGTCGTTCTGTTGGTGGTAGCTTTGCTGGTTTTTAGTAGTTTGGCTATGTTTGCTTGTAGCTGGGTTCTGCTTTACAGCAGCGTGTCATGGATTGAATTGTTGCATTTGTTTAGACTCTGCATATGTTGTGTGTTTGGCCTGTATGTTTGGCCCTCTTGTAGATGCCATATTGCGGGGTTAATCTCTTTCTATGAATCGTTTATCCTTTGACAAAAAAGAAGAGAAAGCTAAAGCTATGCAAATTCCCAATTGGAGAAGGGAAATGATCTCCTAGAGGAAAAAGAATTTTCTAGTAATATTTTTGTGACTTTTCATTAATTCTCAGTGCCATGATATACGTATTTTGCAGGATCTGAGTACACTTGTTCTCATCTCCTATTTCCTAATCAAATAAAAGAGAATGCAGTCCTAATCAAAATGCAAACACACAGTTTTTTTGGGTCAATAACATGCAATTTTTTTTGTCAAGAGGTAAACACAGTAGAAACAGAGCCATGTAGTTTTTTTTGGTCCAAAGAGCCATGTAGTTTTTTTTGGGTCAAAAAGAGCCATGTAGTTTGAATTTTGTTTTGAGCACGTTTGGGCCTCCGTTCAACTTGTGCTGGCCCAATTTAACCTACACGGCATGGTTCCACTTATTTGACTTATATCACACTCTTCATTTTTAACTATTCTCTAGACTTAATTATAAATAAAAAAAATTCAAATATAGTAGTGTAAAATATAAACAAATCATAAATGATTTAATCTTATTTAATGAATTATTTTTCACAAAAATAGTATTCATTTAATATAAATTTTAATTTCAATTGCTCTTATTAAGGATAATTTAGATAATAAAATTTATTTCTTTGATATGATCAATAAAATTAAATAATTTTAACTAATTTTCTTAATTAGCATGACTTAGTTTTTTTTTTACTTTTAACTGAGTCCGGAGAAAGTATACATTAGAGGATCTGTAATTCCTCATCCTTAAAACAGACCGTCAGTCATGTGTATCGTTTGGCTAAGTAACGCTGCTGCTAACTTGTCTCTAATGGTAACCTGTCCAAAATAATATGCGCATATTCGTATGATTATAAAATTATCTAGAAAAAAAATAATATAGAAACTGCGTATCAACCATTTGTATCTGAACACTAAAAACAAGAGATTCTATCCAAGTTTATTTTTCTTTGACGCACACAAATGATAATTTTGAAGTCACGGTCAATTTAGTACTTTCGACATATTTAATTCACAAGTATTAAATAATAATTTTTTTGAATAAAGTAATAAAGTAATAAATAATAATTATGACACTAAGTTCACGTCACATACCAATATTACATTTGTCCAAGTGGAACTGAATTCAAATCAATTAAGCAAAATCGTGGATTCAAGTCTTGTTGATAGAAAAAATGTGGTTTGAAAAAGAGACCCCACTAAAGATGGTCAATTAGGTTCTCTTACAAAAATTAGTTATCGACAAAGCCGATAGATACTTCGCACCATGCATACTAAATAACCATAACAGCCAAACAAGAATAGGACAATAGATCCACAAAATGTACCAAATATGTCCAACAATACTTAACCAGATCAACAGAATATACCGAATATCTAAATTAGAACAATTAACATTTTCTTATAAGCAAAACTTGAAGATAAACAAAAGCACAAGGAACTGGAATAACAACACTAGAGATAGAATATGCACCCAACTAGAGTTCAACAACACATCTATAAATTTAATGGTGAAGGCTAGCATGAAGCACCATTTAAGTGCTTCATTTTTGGAGCAGTTCTTTTTACCTGTAATAGTAGGTTAGGTAACCTGTTAAAAATATTTATACTAAGGTCCAATATTACTAAAATTAATATAAACAGCACAAAATTTCCAATGTGAAAACCTAATTTGACTCTTCTTGATCTTCTCTCCAGGCCACAATCACGCATTTCTTCAGAACTCAAACAACAAAGGAAAAAGTAAGAAGGAAACTATTGAGATCAAAACAAAGGAAAAAGGAGAGAGAAAAAAAAAAGAGCAAGGAACATCAACAAAACACAAAATTGAGCTTCACAGCTAAAACAATTACCTCTAAACTCAGGTGAAGAAAGTCAATAAAGAAAAAACTATATGAAAGTTTGGAACCTTGAGTTTTCAAATACACAAGAAAAAAAAATGCAAAACCAGAAAACTTCAACTATAAAATTAAAATCCAAGTGTGTCACGACCATCGAACACCAACAAACAAGTGAATTATTATGAACCAAAATGCTAATAGTGAGAGAGAGGACCTTGCGTTTGAGAATCTGAGTGGCGAAGAACTCGACCTCGAAATTGGAGGCGAGTGGGTGGTGGCGATCGGAGGTGAGGATGGCGGTGGCGACGTCCCAAGCGGAGTGGGTTGTGGTCGCACTAGCATATATATAGGAACCTTTGATCGGAATGGATTTGCCAAAGATGGTCTGGCTTGGTGGGAATCTCACCGGAGAAAAAGTTAGGGTTTTTCAGAGTTGCTCTTTGTGTAAAATTAATATAGGGCTTTTGAAGAATAAGAAAAAAAGAAGGTTTTAATCGGTTTATATCTTAGTTTGGGTTGCTATAGTGGCCAGAAATGGAGGCTGAGTGTGGTGGTTTTGGGTGAGAGGAGGGTTGAGGAAGAAAGACGAAGATGGAGAAGAGAGAGACAAAAATTCAAAAATTTGATATATTTAAGGGACTAATTTGAAAATAAATAGACTAATTTAAAAATAAACAAAAATCTGCACATCCAGTTGCCTGTTATAAATGTGAACCATCAATTACCTTTTACACTAAATCTAACAATAAAAATAAGTGATGCAAAAATGAAGTACCTTCTGGGTACCTTCTCGGTCTCACCGAGAAGGTGCTTCACGCTAGTCTCACAGTGTGTGGTCTGGTGGTTGTAGCTTGGCGGCAGTGAACTTTTCCACTATCAGTGGAAACTTTTGGTTAGAGTTTCCGTACTAAGTCAAAAGAATAAATTAGCGAAAACTCCATAGAGAGGATGGGGATGAGTAGGGCATGAGCATTTATAGTTAATATTATTTTTTAAATATTTTAATTAAAAGAACGGATATAATATTGATTAGATTCAATTCGATTCAAATTCAAACTCTTATTTTTTTTTTGGTTAGAAAAATACCAAATCACGTTTACATATGTTATAAGTGTTTTTTTATAGAAAAATATTAATAATTAATATTAATATGTTATATTAGTGAAAAAAATTTGAACTTATGACTCATTTGTCACTCGAATCTCTTAGTCTCTCTTCCTATATCACCAAATCACCTTATCACTCCATATATGCTATAACTAAACCAAGCCGAGTTAAATCGATTCGAATTGGCAATTCAACTCAGTACCAGCTATTGACTCATGATGACACCGACACGGCTACTGAGAATGATAATTTTGTCATTACGCCATGGCCAATAATAATAAGCTCCATCTGCAGACAAAGCCAAACATGGTAAATTTCAGTGGACCACAGGCTTAGTGGTTATAATTAAAAGAAGAGGAGACATTTCCATATGTGTCGGGTGGGGATTATGCTTTTTCAAGTGTAAAGAAAAAATCATTCGAGAAAAAAAAATCTTAGAAAAATATCGCTAAATATTAACAAGGTTAGAAAAATAAATGTGAAAAATATAGTATTATTAATTATTAATATACAAACAATCCAACTAATTTGTATCATCTATACATTAGCAAAATTCAATAAAGAAAGTATTAATGAAAATATATTAAAATATTTGAGTTAAAAACTTTAAATATATTTAATAACACTTTATATTATTATGTTTATTAGTCATTAAAGATGAAATATATTACTTATATATAATTAAAATGTTAAACATTAAAATTGATTCATGACTAAATTGAGATTACTATAAAATATAAAACATTAACTAACAAATATAAAATAATATGATTATAAAAATAACTTAAAAATAATTGAATGACCATATGTATGTTTAACTATTAAATATATATATATATATACACACACATAAAATTTAAGGAAAAATATTTAAAATATATCTAATGACATTTTAAACATATTATATCTTATTAATTAAAATTTTAGTGTAAATTTTAAATATTTAATTAATATAATTTTATATTTGTACGTTGAATTTGCATAATATAAGATGAAATATCACAATATTAATTAGAAGTATTTGAAATTCTAAAATTTGTATTCAAATATTTAAATCCCTAAATCGACGATTAGACTCGTAGCCGGCTCAAAGAGTCAAAGCCGTTGAGATACTTGAATACTTGATGTACTACGAGGGCCAAAGGCTCTAATTATGGTTGTTTACTAAAAATATTTAAACATTAAAATATAATATAATGGAATTACATAACTATATTTAAATTAATAAAAAATTAAATTACTAAGAATTTAATATTTTAAATGTTATGATTAATTAATATACTAATATTTTTAACAAGTTGATAAGGTGAAACCTCTCCCACTAACATAACATACTAATTTACTAAAATTTGCCTATTAAAAAAAGACTCTAGTTATTACTTAAGACTCTAATTATTTTCAATTGTCAAAATAAGACTCTAATAAATGATAAAGGCCGCACAAACCCCATCTCAAAGTATGCAAATGACATTTTTTTAGTTAAAAAAATTGTTAGAGGTGGCTACATATGTTACTATTTTCTAAAATTGTGATAAAATTATCATATGTACTTGCGTTCTTAATTATTAATGAAATGATTTAACTTTGTTTTTGTAAAAAAAATAGCATTTTTTGTAACATGTTAAAATTCTTTTTCTAAAGGAAATGTTAAAATTCAAGTGTTAACTCAGTTAATAACACTTAACATTTGTATCTCTTTATGTCCGAGTTTGACCCTCTATCCATGTATAAAAAAACATGTTAAAATTCAAAATTCAAATGCGAAATGGAGATTCTCTTTTCATATTTAAATATAAATATAAAAATATAAATCTAAATATAAATATTAGACCAAATCACGCATTGTAATTTGTGTGTAATTAATTAATTAATTAATATTATAATATAAACATTATTATTCCACACCACATAACAGAAGCCAAAAGAAATAAATATGACTCAGTTGGCAATTGAATTTGTGGGTGGGAGAATCAAGTTTAATTTCCACAAAATATACTCTTAAAAAAAAAACAAAAAACTTTAAGTGTAACTATACCCGAGCAGGCAGGCACGATAGTTTAATAAAAAAAAAACTCTTAAGTATATACTTTGTGCAGAACGTGCTCTCTCACTCAGTTCGTCCCATCCCACTACAAACAAACAAAAGGAAGATGGAATGCGACCTTGTTGGATACAATTCTTGACGCCTCATTCCTTCCTCTTCTCTTCTTTCACGTTCGCAACTGTAACCACTCACTCACTCACTCACTCACATGGCTTCTTCTTCAGTGGCCTCTCCCCTCTGCACGTGGCTGGTGGCCGCTTGCATGTCAGTCACGTGCGACGACGCTCATCACTCCTCTCCTCGTCGCAGCAGAAAGCACCGCCGATTCAACATTCTCACTTCTCCCAATCGAGTTTCTCGTTCTGGTAAATTTTGAAATTTATTTTATTAATTGTTACCTTTATTATTATATTGTTTTTATTTTTTTCAGTCTATGGTGTATTTTCTGTGAGTTTATATAAAGCATTGGTTTTTAGTTTGCTTCCTCGTCTCTGTCTCGGTGTTTGCTTATTTATTCATTTGTGTAAATATTGTTGTTGTTATCATTTCAGAGTATAAGCATACTCTTCATTTATTCACCTTGTATTTTATAGTTTCAATGGTTTGATTTTGATTCATTAGACATTAAAACCATGCTTAACTGGAGAGATAGGGACTTCTTTGTTTTCTTTTTTCCCTCGTAAAATCTCATCTAAATTGTTCATCATATATACTGAGAATTATTTTGCACTAGATTATGTTCTTTTGAGCTATTTCTCTGTAATAAGAATTCATCTGAATTCTGAAGCAAAAGTGGAAAATATTTCTCCACCCCTCTATCATATCTTGGCTGTATGTTAAATGTTAAAAAACATGCAAGGGAGAAGTTTTTTTGTTTTTTTTGTCTTGGACAAATCTTCAAACAAAAATTAAGGATAAGGGATGTATAAATTTCTAGCAGAAACTACATCATGAGTGGTTTTGCTTCACTAATGTAAACTCTTTGGACATGTCTATACTTTAGACCTTCTGCACGCATGTTGCAGTTTGGTATGTTTGGTTCAGTGTCTTGATTGTTATCAACTTATCATTCTAAGTAATGGATACATGTTTGGGCCTGCAGCCTGCTGCCATGTGATATCTGTTTGGTAGTATTTTTGTCTTTGGTTTATGGTGATGTAGTTTACTTGAACTAAGCATATATATTCTTGGCCAGTGGTTACATTCCCTGCTCTATTTTAGTGTGCACCTTTAGGATTATAATTCTTTACCTTTTAAAACTATGGTTCTTTTTGGGTTCAAAAGTACAACTTCTAACTTATGGAGAAGTTAGCTTTGCATTGCATTCTTATTTTTCTCATATATAGAAAAGAGGAAAAGCTGTTAAATGGTCAATAGGTGTTTATGGAGAAGTTAAAAAAGATAGCTTTTGGAAAAATAGAAGTGTAAAAGTTGATTTCAACTTGTATGAGAAGCTATTAGTTCAAAAACTCATATTATAAGTGCTTATAGAAAAAATTATCCAAACAGGCTCTATGCCTCTATTACTTCTATCTAAGTGGTAGGCATTCACTTTCTTGTAAAGCTGTTGGTAGGAATTGCCTCCAAGTTTGAACTCCAAAGTTGTGCTGATGTAGAAGGAAGCTGCTTTTCGACCATGGTTTGTGGTCAATTGTTCATATAATAACCACTTACCTTTGTCGTGCATTTGTAAAATTTCAAGGTAAAGCAATGGCTGCAGCTTTGCAACCTGCTCAAGAAGTTTCAACGATGAAAAAACCTCATACAAAGCAAAGGCGAGTAGTTGTGACTGGCTTGGGCGTGGTTACATCACTTGGTCATGATCCAGATGTGTTCTACAATAATTTACTTGACGGTGTTAGCGGGATAAGTGAGATCAATGCTTTTGATTGTGCAGAATTTCCAACGGTAAATGATGTTTCATTCAAATTTTATTCAGAGTCATTTTCCTCCCCGCTGTTGCTTTTGATCTTAGTGTTTGCTGTCTCCAGAGGATTGCTGGTGAGATCAAGTCTTTCTCAACCGATGGCTGGGTAGCACCAAAACTTTCAAAGAGGATGGATAAATTTATGCTGTATCTGCTGACAGCAGGGAAAAAGGCCTTGGTTGATGGTGGAATTACTGAAGAAGTAATGGATGAATTAAATAAAGGAAAATGTGGTGTTTTAATTGGCTCAGCAATGGGTGGCATGCAGGTAATCACTCTCTTGAAGTGTTAGATACAATGTTTGAGCAAATAAAGACTAGAGACTGCTGTCTCATTCAGCAGTTTATTTTACATTTAGAAGCATCATAAAATCTATAGGAAGGTGTTAGATCTGCTGTGTTCTGGATTGAAATTACTGTCAAGTGCAAATGTGCAATCCAAGATGGAGCAAGAAGGCTATTGTATTCTGTAAGCGCTGATTGCTTTGATTTATAGACTATTTAATTTTTCTTGTTTGTGTTGAACAGGTTTTTCATGATGCCATTGAAGCTTTACGAATCTCATATAAGAAGATGAATCCTTTTTGTGTACCCTTTGCAACAACAAATATGGGTTCTGCCATACTTGCAATGGATCTGGTGTGTTCAAATAAAATTTAGCACATATTATGGACACCATAAATGGGTGCCTTGTTTTTTTGTCTTAAGCTTCTTAAAAATGATTTTTTTTTTATGAAAATTGTAGGGGTGGATGGGCCCTAATTATTCAATCTCTACAGCGTGTGCTACAAGTAATTTTTGTATATTGAATGCTGCAAACCATATCATTAGAGGTGATGCTGTAAGTATTTCCCTTCAACGTTTGCTTGTAAGATTGTGAATTTCTCATATTTTACCAACTCTTTCTTTCTGAAAAGAAGTTTGGTATGATTATACGTTTATTTTATTGAAAGGCATTACAATTTGAGTTTACCTGCAGGACCTGATGCTTTGTGGTGGCTCAGATGCTGCTATAATACCAATTGGTATCCTATTTTCACTCAATTTTTCTGGCTTGCATGAAGTTATCTTGGCATAAATCTAATATCAATCCAACAATAATTGGTGTAGGCTTGGGAGGCTTTGTAGCATGCAGGGCACTCTCACAGAGAAATAGTGATCCTACTAAAGCTTCACGCCCTTGGGATATTGTAATATTATAGAAATCCTGTTGCTTTTTTGTTTCATTTCCCCATTTTTATTGCTGAGTTTTCATTAAATTTTTGACAATCTATTCATCTATAATCTATAATACCACTGAAAGTTGGTAGCTTATTTTTCTAGAACTGCAAGATTTTAAAGATTTGTCAATTCAACTTTATATAGAAAAATTTCCGACAATCTTTTATGAGCAATAATAATAAATCAGAAATGCCAAAATTTAAATCATCTGCATACAAAAAGGTTGCTAAGGGCATTGCAAAATGTTTAAAAAAAGGAACCATAACAATCAGAAGTTCTTGATATCTATAATTTCAGGTGGAAAAATCCTTGAAAAAAAAAAGAGAAACTGTGAAGGCATCCAACTGAATAAATGATAATGAAAAGTTTTACTCAATTCTTAAAATGAATAAATTTTACAGCATCAGTTTCAATATTCACAATATTTGAACAACTTTTGACAAAGTGATGGATGCATCAATTGCAAAGTTCAAGGATACTAAGTAATTATAGTGCTTGCAGTTCTGTTCCTTATCCTTTTCTTCTTCTTGTCCTGTAGTTCTGTTGTTAACCATTTATTTACCTGTGTGATATAACAGAATCGTGATGGATTTGTCATGGGGGAAGGGGCTGGAGTTTTGCTTTTAGAAGAATTAGAACACGCTAAGGTACTCCTATTTAATAATTTAATAAAACACACCTTAACTTTACATCATGTTGTAGAATATTAATGCGAAACTTGTGTATGCAATTAATTGTATCTATCTCATCCTTCAGTTCCTTTCAAAGGTATAAAAACACATTGATACATCCATTGTCCTACCCTGTGTTAGAGTCATGCTTCATACTTATTTCTACATCGTTTTGATAAATGTTATTTATGTAATTGATGTAGGCACCTAACTTTTTATATTTCAGAAAAGGGGAGCAAACATATATGCAGAGTTCCTTGGTGGAAGCTTCACCTGTGATGCTTATCATGTCACTGAGCCACATCCTGATGGTAAAAGTTACATCTTCTTTAAGGCTATTCTTTTCAAATAATCTTATAAACATAAATAGTTGGTAGGTTTTATGACAATTTTCGGAGATTGTAGATTAATATGTTGATGGCAGTAACCTTAACCTGGGTCTAAAAGTTCCTTTCCCCAGTTTAGGACCAAGAGGGAAGGATGAAATCATGTCCTAGGCTCCAACACAAATTACATTGACCTCCCCTAAGTTTCAGAGTACTCTTGATATTGCTCATGTTTGACACATAACACTAACCTCGCTCATTTGAAATGATGTTAACTAATTTGAAATTTCATATTTACCCTTACAATAAAAATCCTATTTACAATACTCTCCCTCCTCTGCAAACAAATTTGGGGGAAATCCATTTAATAAATGCATTTGAGGGAGAGAACAAATTAAAGAAAAAAGGAGATATTTACTTCTGATTCTCGGAACACTTTATTATGATTGTGGAGAGTGGAGAGGATAATAAGAAGCTAAAGCTTCAATTTTCTTTTTCATCCTTGATTTAAGGTGAATTACATTGTTATTCTTACTCATCTGCTTCCCTTCATTTTTACCCATAATGCATAATCTTTTTGAATCTATGAATTTGAGCTCATCTCCAAATGTTTGAAAACACCAAGACGCCATCCAAATTATGCCAAACCATGTCCCATGTTCCTTGAAAAAAAAATCTACAATTTAAACTGTTTTATTTGAAGATCATATTTTTCTGAAAAATCCAGCTCAACTGCAAGGGGCATTAGTTGGAAGTTTCACCACTTGAAAGCAAGCTACCCTGCACTAGGGAACATGCCAAACTGTAAGCTTCTATGATCTGTAACCCGATACACCACCTGCATCAGTGTGAATGAACCTATGAAGCACGAACGTAGCAGAAGCTGAATATGACACAAATATGGACACATTTACATGGACAATATCTAAAATATAGGACACCAAAACACCTAGTGTGTACACACACACAAACACTCACATGTATGTATGTATGTATGTTTGTAGGCATCATATTTATTGAAAACATAAAAGGAGTGAATCATTACCTTCGATATATGATTGTATGATCAAAATTAACCCCTCATTTCTCGTGTTTCACTTCATATGCCCCCTATATATAAACGCGTGGGGTACAAAGATGAACAGAGGAAGGAGCAACATTTTCAAATGAAGTGCATTGGAGATCTTTCTTAACATTTTTCAAGTTTCAACCTTTTTTATATAATTTTATGTTGATTTTTCTAAAAGTTCGTATAAATTGTGCTGAAGCATGTTTTGAAAGAAAATAATTGTACGTTTTTCTATTGACTTTTTGAAATGGATGGTAAAGCTTCTATGTACACAGTCATATTTTGTCACTTATGGTTGTTCCTTTCTATTGTTATAATTTCTTAAGAGTGATTGTAAAACTTTTCAGTTTCACACTTCATGTAATCTTATCATCTTAAAAACTATACAAATAAAATTGTACTTTGTCACTTTGACCATGACAATTCTCAGACTATATTCTGCTACATCTTCTGTATGATTCCAAAGTAAAACATTTTCCCTTCACATTGAAATAGCTTTTTAAATATTTTGCACTTTCTTAACTATACTTGGTGAGTACCTGAATGGCTGAATCATGAATTTGTTAACAATTCGATTCTATATATCCCTGTGTGTTAGTAATAAGAGGATGCGAGGGATAGAGGCCATACTCATAGGAGAGGAAGAGAGCATAGGAATACTCATGGGGTAAAAACTCATAGGAATTCATATTGATTGGTTAAAAGATGAGAAATGATACAATGATGGTCCTATTTATGGTAGTTAGTGAGAACTAACCTTCTAACTAATTAGTGCTAACTAACTCTTAATTCTAACTAACTATATTACATTTCTGTTACTGTGAATCATTATCTTGACCATGCTTGCACTTATGTGTCTTTATTCCACGTCTCATACAGGGGCTGGTGTTATACTTTGCATTGAAAAGACATTAGCTCATTCTGGAGTTTCAAGGGAGGATGTGAACTACATAAATGCACATGCCATGTCCACACCAACTGGAGATCTTAAGGAGTATCAGGCTCTGATGCATTGTTTTGGCCAAAATCCCGAGGTAAACTTTCTTTCATGTCTACTAGGTTCTTCCTCCTAACCAATTTTAAGGCAATTCTAATCGTTTGTCCTTTTATTTGTTTTGATTTATGCTGCTTCTTATGAATTATGATATTGTTTTAGTTACCGAGATCTCGTTTATACAGCTGAGAGTGAATTCGACAAAATCTATGATCGGTCATCTATTAGGGGCAGCTGGTGGCGTGGAAGCCGTTGCGACAGTACAGGTGAAAACTAATGTACCACTTGTTTATGAAATTTTTGTTCTAGTAACCAAAGTGTTCCGATCCGACTAAAAACTAAAAAGTTTATTTTTCTTCTTATTTTCGTTTTCCTGCATGTAGGCAATAAGGACAGGGTGGGTTCATCCTAATATCAACCTAGAAAACCCAGACGAAGGAGTGGTATGATATCTGTTGCACAGTTCTCTCCTTTGTTTGAAAGTGTATTGATGTCCTTGTCATTTATTGGGTTCATCAAAGTTACCTAATTTGTTTAAACTGAAAACAAAAATCAGGATACTAATGT
Source organism: Glycyrrhiza uralensis (assembly GCA_030159175.1). Lineage (NCBI taxonomy): Eukaryota > Viridiplantae > Streptophyta > Magnoliopsida > Fabales > Fabaceae > Glycyrrhiza > Glycyrrhiza uralensis. Next base: position 6,376,652 of record BRZY01000007.1, read on the forward strand.
GCTTGTGGGCCCAAAGAAAGAAAGACTGCATATCAAGGCAGCCTTGTCTAATTCATTTGGTTTTGGTGGCCATAATTCTTCAATCATATTTGGCCCTTTTAAGTGAAACAAATTTTACAGAGTATATTACCTTCCTATCATCATATAAAGAAGGTATGTGTTGTTTAAAGAAATTGTTTCCTTCCTTCCATTTCTGCTCCATTTTTAAGTCTTTTTTATCTTGCAGTTGCTGAGTAACCAGGCAATGTGTTGTTGCATTTCCATACACTACTCCTTTTTTTGGTCAAACCATACACTACTCCTTTGCTTGAGTGAAAATGCATGTGGGGTGGATTGGTTACTTAGATGATCAGTGATGTTCCAAAACATTGACGAGATGGCCCTCTAGTATCAGAACTTCAAAAAATGAGTGAATCACCAATTTAGCCTCTAAAATTATATGCACTGTCAATTTAATTTTAGAAATTATTAATATTCCAAATTAGTTCAAGAAAGTGAAAATCTTCGATTGTATTAGTCCCTATCAGACAATTTGAGATAATAAATTGACTGATCTAAAAGAACTAATGTAATCGAATATTTTTAATTTTAGAGACTAATTTAAAATATTAATAATTTCAGAAATTAAGATGACAATTCCTTATAATTTTAGAAATGATTTTGGTGATTCACTTTTTATTGATAGCCCGGTTCTCCACGTGAATGTTGAGTTTTATCAACTGCTGAAAACTCCTCTGACCCATGAATGACTAGAGTAGGAGTTGACGCTGATGTAGCCGTTAGACAGCCACTTGATGGGGACATGGACATTGTTTTATTGCCATGTTTGAGATGAAGACGTGGACATAAATTAATTGCAGTTTTTTTTTGGTTTTTTTAGCTGGCAAAAGATTAGGTGACATTTTCACTGAAATTTATGCCTCCGAGATTATTTCAATTTAACTATTTTGTCTTTTGCAATGTGGAACTGGCCACCAGATTAGTCTAATACTATCATATACACCCATATAAAGATATGTGATAGCAGTGGCTATTAGATTGGAGTATATATTGCACCTTACTGAGTGGCCAACATTTGAAACCTACTCAGGTAATTTTGATACTGTCCTCTGACCTCTTGGTTATAGTCAGTGGCGTATCTAGGACCTTGGGTCAGTAGGGGCAATTTTCTCGCGATGGTTATAGTTCTAGCCTTTTCTTGTGTGCAACAGAATTTGAATGTATAGAAATAGGGATCGATTATTTAATCTTTAATATATCCTCGTCTAGTTTTCAAGGGTAATAATATTGTACTGTATGCAAACTAGGGACACATTTTTTTTCTAATATCTCAAGGTATTAATACAAGTTAATTAGTTAACAATTTATTCTTTGACATTAATTTTTTTTTGGTCAATTTGACATTAATTTTTTAACACCCTATTATTGGATCAAATTTCATATGGACCTCAGTAAATAATTAAGGTTCATTGTTTGTATGGCCTTTTTACTCAATAATTAAAGAATGTCAAGATTATCCAAAAAAAAGTATTGAGAAGTCCTGCTAGCATTACTAATCAGAAAGTTTGCACTTTAAAGACCCCGATATCTATCATTCATGTCATATTGGTTGTCAGCATTCCTTTGGTTACTATTTATATTTTTATATTTGAAAATTATTATACTATTGCGAAAATCAAATAGGAAGCAACTTAAAAATGGTTACCATTTATTTTTATTTTAAAATTATTACAATTACAATTTTGCAATGACTAAATAGGAAACAAATTCAAAATAATTATCATTTTTGTACTTTAAGATTGTTATCGCGATAACAAAATATGAAGTGGATCTAAAATGATCACTATTTATATTTTATTATTTTTAAATTATTATTGTGATAATCAAATATAAAGCAGATCCAAAAATGGTTATCATTTATTTATTTTTAAATGTTTTAAGATTATTATTGCGATAACCAAATAAGAAACGGATCCAAAATGGTCATTATTTATATTTTATATTTTTAAATATTTGTGATAATCAAATAGGAAGCTGATCCAAAATGGTCATTGTTAATATTTTATTATTTTAAAATTACTATTGTGATAACTAACTAGGAAACAGATCCAAAATGGTCACTATTTAAGTATTTATATTTTTTAGATTTACTATAATTTTAATCAAGGGCGACAACGCTTGATCGGCACAAGGTGCTTGACACCATATGTGCCTCGGTCATATTTATATTTTTTATCTAAACAAAATGATCCATCTTTATGGATGGTCGTGTGTGATCCATTTGTCATGGATGTCCAATGGATTGGTAATTTTAATTTTATATAGGAGAGGGAGATAATGGAATAATGTGTTTTGCCCAATGTGTGACAAAGTTTGAGAGGTTGAGAGAGCTTCTCAATATAATTTTAGAGTTTTTCATCACAATTAATAGCCCACTTTTGAACAATCATATGATACTTAAAATGATATTATTTGGTATCAAGGTCTTCATAAGAGTTGTAGATATTGATTCCAGCTTTCCAACGTATAAAAAATGTCTCATTTGAATAGTATAACTCAAGATATGGTCTCGTCTTTGTATATTTCTCAACATTATTGTCTCTCACATTTGGACTTCTTAGCTACTTTTGGGCTGATTTTAGTCTTCCAAATGTAAGGTCTCCAAGTCACCATAACATTTTTGACCAAAAAAATATTATAATAGGGATTAATATTATTGGGACCAATTCAACATGATATAAATATTACAGAGACTAAAATAAAATAATAAAGACCAAAAGTACAAATTTCTATTTTTTAGTGATCATAAACAAAATCTTTTTTTGCAGGGACTAAAAAATTAAAAGTAGGCATATTCGCAAGGACTACAAACATATTTAAATCTAGAATAAATGTAATTTTTTTGTCAACACCTAGAATAAATGTCTTTTTTTTGTGGTCAATTTTGGGGTGGGTGGGGATCGATCTCTCACCAATTTTCATATCGCCCAAGCTCTAAACCACACGAACTACTTGATGGGAAATAGAATAAATGTCTAAGATAATCATGCATGCTGTTTCGGACCTCGAATAGTCCTAACTGAGGCCCAGATTGGTCCAAGTCCACTACACGAGTACACGACACATTTGAAAATGACACACAACCAGTTCTACAAATTACACAAGCGTTTACAAGCCTCTCTAATTAACTGCCTGAGTTGATAAAAAAAAATGAACTGCCTAGAAACCTATGTGTTGGACAGAGAAGTAACACTATCCTTCCTGTTCTCGCCGGATATTTGGCCAGAGATCCACCTTAGTTCTCAGGGAGAGTCTCTAAAGCTAAGTCTCAAGCCTACAGTGCATGCAACATACCCCTAAATGGGGGTCGTATCTCCTATTTATTTCCAGTCCCAACCACCCACGTTTAGTTCGTGAACCGTTATCCCCCGCACCTGCCAAAAGTAACCTCCTACATCATGGTCTCTGTCTCCGAAACGTGCGGGTGAACCTGAAATGAGGACCCCACTCGTAACTGGCAAATCGTGGACCGACCATATACGTCAGGAGTAGAAGTGCGTGTGCTATGTATATGATTAGTCGCCCGGCATCCCTACACTAATCGATCGGTAATCCTCGCTGGGGCTAGATTCTCCTGCATCTGTGCCGCATGTTTAGTCGCCCGATGCCTGTGGAACATATACATTGCTCGGTCGTACGCTACATAGTCCCTCGAGCATCGAGCTCTAATGAGTGTAGATGCTCGCAGTCACCAATAGTCCCTACGAAAGACATTGCTCGGTTGTGCATCATAGGTACTTTCAACTAGTCGTCTTGCCATTGCGGAGCATGTAGATCGGTTGTATAGCACATAGCCCCATGAGCATCAAGCTCTGAAAGGCGTAAATGCTCGCACAAATAGATCAACCCCTTTACATAGGAGCACAGGATAAGAAATCTTTAGGACAGATCCCTCCCACTAACCACATCAATCAGTCCACACAGGCACAGACGTCTGGATGACACGACCCAATGTGTCCGTTGCACTGCTCGAGATGCCTGAAACCCCTACACCGCGTGCCAGGGCGTGCAATGATGACGTCGTGACACAAGTTCCTAGGGCGGTGTAGAGCCACGTGGAAACCACGCAACCATTGATTGACATTCCACCTATGGCATTAAATGCACTTAAACCCCAACCGGGAAGGTGAGCAGGCGCGTCCGTGGCCGTTGGATCTGGACCATCATGACCCTTGATCCTTTAACCCGTACAACCCCTGTAAAGAACCCGAAAAGACACACTGCCTAGTCGTTGGATGAAGAGAAACGCGACCGTAGAAGCCCAAAAGTCACCTCGCCAGACGCTATATAAATACGGGAGTGCTCAAAATCTCCTTCCCTCCTTTCCTCTACAATTCTCCGCCAAAAATTCTGGTGCTTCCCTTCAGTGTACTGACGAACCCTAATCCAAAAATCGCAGTGTGTGAGGCGAAGAGGAAGCTTGCAACACAGTATGCCCAGTCACAAGAAGATCCAACACTAAAACAACCAAGTAAGTATCTCATTTCCATGGCTGCTATTTTGGTTGTTTCTGATTACAAAAGTGAGGATGAAACGCCTCTGATAGGACGCCGTTCTACGGCGGTGATTCCGTACTGGGCGTCGGATACTATCGACCACACGGGGATGGACGGTGGTCTCAGGCGTGCCATGAACATGAATCCCACTGACAATGAATCTGCCATTGTTATAGGGGAATACATGGCCGAGACACATAGTGCGCCGCCAGTGGCGCCGGCTCCCTCCCCGGTAGCATCCGACGCCTACGACTGGGTTCAGGCCGATGTGTTACTGTACGAGTCGGAGTTTACCTCAAGGGACTCGGTCGAGCGATTCAACGCACTGTTGTCAAGATCAAGAAAAGAAAAGTATGCAGTGGCGGCCCCTTGTCACCGTGGGGAAATTGTATGTTACCGGCCGCCACCCAACAACAATGACCGATTCACGTTTGTTTATGAAACGATGTTGACCAAGATCAGGGTGCGTTTTCCTTTGTTGAATTTTGAGTGCGACGTCCTGCAATACCTAAACATCGCTCCCACACAACTACACCCGAACGGATGGGGCTTCTTAAGAGCTTTTAGCATTTTAATGAAGGGTCTAGACTCAGTGCCGTCGATCGGCCGGTTCTTCTATTTCTTTCAAGCAAAAGCTAACACTAAAGTCGGGTGGACGTCACTAAACAAACAACCTCGACGCGGTATTCTCTTGGCGCTGACCCAAAGCTATAAAGACTTTAAGCCGAAGTTCTTTCGCGTCCGAGCCGGTAGTAGATGTCCCCACTTGCTCGTAGACCAAGAAGGGAAAGAAAAGTTTCCTCTCTACTGGACCAAAGGGCCGCTTGCCAAATTGAAGTATGACTCCCGATGGTTGACCGAGGATGAGAAAAAGGACATCGCCAAGCTTGAAGGCGCCAAAACGATGAAGTGTAGCGACCTACTGGGCCTCGAAGACGATGAGGAGGCATTATTTGTGTATTTATGTAAATATAGCCACTTGATCCATCTAGTTCTTTTTGATTGTGAATAATTATTCTAGAATTAACTCCCTCTTTGTGTGACAGCAGGTAAAATGGCACCGTTGACCGTCAAGCAACTGAAGGTGTTGAAGAACAAAAAGCCTGGGAAAGGCAGAAATACTGGACTTGCTCCGCAGTCGGCAACAACTGCCGGTCAGCCGGAACCGATTGATGTGGACGATGTGTCAACCACCCGTTCGGATCAAGTTCGAGCAAAGCGACCTCGAGCGGATGAAGCAGAAGTTGACAGCGCCAATGCGGTCCCCGAAAATTCCGATGGATTTCACGCTCCTCCTCCGAAACCGCTACCGGAGCCCGAAGAGTGTAGAACAGTGCTGCAAACGGTGACTGGAAAAGGAACTTTGACAACCATCTGGGACAACCGTTTTGCGTTCCCGGAATTGATCGACTCATTCCTGATCTCCAGCGAGGATGAATCCAAAATCAGATCGCTTGGGTTGATCGGTGCATGCCGAGCGATGGAAGCATATAATTGCTACGCCGCCGCCATCGCCAGGTCGGTGGAAACTCAATTCGGGCATGCCATAGTAGAGCACAAGAAAATGGAAGGAGAGTTGCTCCAGCTACGTCGACGCAGACGAGGGACAGAACAGATGCTGGAGAAGACAACGCAAGAGGCCGAAGAAACGAGGCAAAAGTGGAAGACCGAGCAAGAAGCCAACGACATTCTGAAAGCCGAGAAGGCAGCGTTGGAGGACCAGCTGGAGAAAGAGAAAACCAGTGCTGAAGAAACAGCGAAAAAATACCAGCTTGAAGTCGAGCGATTGCAGAAGAAGTTAGAAGAACTTCGCCTTGCCTCGGCAGAAGAAAAGGAAGCAGCGATGCAAGAGGCATCTGAAGAAAATGAGCGCGGATTCAATCGGGCTTTGGCTCAAGTGCAAGTATTATATCCAGAGCTGGATCTGTCGGGCACTTAATTTTACAAAGACATCGTGGACGAGCAAGTTGTGGAGGTAGACGACTGATGACAGCAGCATTAACAAAAAGCGTTGCCGGCTATTTTTGTAACACCCTTTCTCTAAAAAGGATATTACACCATAGTTACCAAGAATTTTTGAATACTTAGAAAATATATTAGTAAAAGTTGGAAATCCCTCTTCCAAAATGTGGGTAAAAATTTTCTTCCTTTAAAAGAAGATGAGAAGGACGGGGAATATGTTTCCCTCACTCTTTTCGAAAGGTTTTGAACGCGGAAACGTAAGGTATACACTTGTAAAGAGAATCTCATCTCATATAAAAATATTCAGAGTTTACAAGACAAACTCAAGATACTCAAAATACCTTGAACAGTGAACATCTGAGCCGGTCAAATCTCTAGACCTCTACCCAAAGCAATACAGTAAACACTGGTCCTTCTCGTAATTTGCGCAGCAACCTCCATCAGATCTTCTCCTAAGGCTTAGTCCACTCCTTGGGAAAAATATCTACTCAACCACGTATGGACAAAACATGGAAAGTAGGCAGGGTGAAAATCTTCATCATTTAAGACACTCAACGCATATAATACTCACAACAATTAAAAATTCATATGACAAATATCACGCAATAATACTGTTATACTCATCCTCAAAATAAACACAAATGCCAAGTTCTCGCCTGTACAGTAATGGCCAAACACAAACAAATCACCGATACAGTAATATCACATAAACTCTCTAGACTTTCGGGACACACCCACGAGCACTTTGCCCGCTACTCCTGGGGATTTTTCCTTAATGACTTTCGGGACACACCCACGAGCACTCGGCCCGCTACCCCATGGAGATTTTTCTCAAGACTTTCGGGACACACCCACGAGTATAACAACCCGCTGCTCCTGGAGACTTTCACTTAAATTCGGGACACACCCACGAGTAAGTCACTCGCTACTCATGGAGATTTTTCATAGGAATTTCGGCACATAGCCACGAGCATTTAGCCCGCTACTCCGAGAGATTTTTCACTTAAATTCGGGACACACCCACGAGTAAGTCACTCATTAACCACAGACACCAATTTACAACTTTACTCCCAAATGCACACGAAATCATAAGTAAACACAAAATCACGTTTCTCAGATAAGAACTTGGTGTCACATATCTCAATCAAACACAGAATCACACTGCTCAGATAGGAACATCGAATCACATAACTCATATGAAACATAGAATCTCAGGTAAAACATCATACTCAAAAATACTCTCGTCACTCTACTTTTTTTTGGCTTTATTAATTTATTTTAAGAATAATTACACTATGACAGGGTCAAACGCGGTAACGGATCATAACTATAATAATATTAACGAAAATTATTACTTAGGTTCATTCTCTTTGGGAAAAGCCCTTTGGAAGCTAGTCAAGTAATCTTCGCCACATATATACAAACTTACTAAGATAGAAAAAATAGCGCATCGGTATGGTTCCCAGGAAAGATCTTGGTGAGCTTTTGGGCTCCTTCAAAGACCTTTGTCTTTCCTAGACAGATCCAGACAAATGAACTACCTTAACCCATCATTAGTCTGTATATAAACAGTAAAAATCACAAGTTTTATATATTTTTGAAAAGAACATGGAAATGGAAGAAAAACACCAGTTTAGGAATTTTTTTTGCGTATTTAGTCACTTGCTCTCGTCCCAATGGCGTAATAGAGATACGGCCCCTGAGCCCGACCGTATGAGTACACCGAAGATGTATTCTTACGCCTGACCAAAGCACCCCATCCATATCCGTCAAAAGAACTACAGAGGTTCAATTTTACAAATTCTTAGATTTGTTGATCACGGAGGCATAGCCCACTGGGTGATCAAACCTTTATAATTAAAATTTCGCCAGCGTAACGGTACAATTATTAAACTTTATAAATAAATTGGGCATTATAACTTTACTATTTGAAAAATCACATTTTAAATAAAAATATGGCATAGTATATTTTTAAAACCATTTTACAAATAAATAACAATTATTTAAACATAAACACCCAAAACACAAATTCTCATCAAAACAAAGATCAAACCAACTTAAGAAGAATTTCCCCATACCTTGGTCTTATGAAGATTGAAGAACACACTAAGAACACAAAGAACAACAAGAACAACACACAAAAACTTTGATTAGTAACAAAGAAAAACCAAAGGAAAAACAAAGGAAAAGAAATGAAATTTGGAGTGAGATTTCTCTTCAAGTTGGATGTGAAGAAAATGAAGAGCACCCCCTCCCTATTTATAGGGGAGGGTCTGGCCAGAACATGGAGGAGAGAGGGGGAGATATTTTATTTTTCATTTTTCACAAAATTAACAAAATCCTAATTATTAAAAATATCTAACAAAATATCTAACAAATATCTATGCCCTAGAACACTTGAGAAGCTCCTAGACTCTTCAAGAGGGAGTGAGGGTCGTGCAGATCAGGGCTGGGAAGGAGATGATGTGAATTTCCAAAAATACCCCTAGGGTTTGGATGAAAAAGAGTGAAAATCAAGGGTATTTTAGTCATTTCATAAATCAAAATTTGAAATAGTTAGCTAAAATTGAGGGAAACCAATGAGAATGCTAGAAAATGCCATAAGGAGTCTAAATAATTTCGTGGCACTCATTTTTGAAATTTATTGATAATGCAAACTCTTCGGTTTTCATCGTTTCGCAGGTATAACCCCGAAAATACAGAAAAATAGGGTTTTCAAAACTTTCACAGAAATAATTTCTAAAATCATGAAATAAATAATTAAAAATAAAATATAAAATGGTTGTGAACCTTTGACACGAAAATTATACCTGTGAAATGAGATTTTTACGCTATACGTCCCCGGTTAGCGTAGTTTTCGGTAAATTTCGAAAGTTCTCCAAAAATTCCAAAAAAATTCCATAAAATCATAAATATTAAAATAAGCAACTTTTGTGAAGGAAGTTTATTTTCTGAATTGATTTGACACACTCAAGCTATTTAAATCTCTTTCCATCAATTAGACGTAAACCGTTTTCCGTAAAAAGACCCAAAGTTGATTGAAAAGCTACCGTTTCAGAAGTATTTCCAAATACATGTATTTTACCCCTAATTTTAAGCCAAGAATAAATCACAAAACATTTTTTCTACAAGAATTCAAATAAAACAGAATAGAGACAGATAGACAAGGAAACAAATCGTGTAGGTAGACCTGACAAGAGCTGGAAATTGACTGTTAAACAGAAATCAAGTTTCGAGAAAAACTTAGCACATAAAAGGTCCTTTCTAATTTCAAAATAAAGCCACTACTTAAAGTTAAAATGCAAGTTCCAATAGCCTCCACATGTGAGCCTAGCTTATTGCCTGATAAAATGCTTTGCTCACTTCACACTGGTGTCCTTAGGTTTGCATACCCTGTAAAGAGTTTACAATATGGATTGTAGATCCAGAATCAATCCACCAGGTGTTAATATTAATACTAGCCATATTAGATTCATAACAAACTAATGAGATTGATTTACCTTTCTTCTCAAGCCATTTCTGGAATCTGGGACAATTCTTCTTCATGTATCCCTTCTTTCTACAGAAGAAACACCTTGCCACCTTCTTAATATCAGCTTGAGGTGGTATTCTACCATTCCCCTTTTGATTACCTTGAGATTTAGTAGCTTTGTTCTTCCCACAAGCAGTTGCCAGCAATGCACTCTCACCCATCTCCAGTACAAGCCTTTCTTCTTCCTGAACACACATGGTCATTAATTCATTGATAGACCATTTGTCCTTATGTGTGTTGTAGGAAATCTTAAACGGCCCGTATTCTTGCGGAAGAGTGTTCATGATGAAGTGCACCAGGAAGGACTCAAAACATATCAACCTCGAGTTTCTTAAGTTGAGCTGGAATATCTCGCATTTTCATTATGTACTCACGCACACCTTTCACACCGGTGAGCCGGAGAGAAGAGAACTTCATGATTAGGGTGCTTGCTAAAGCCTTATCTGAAGTGATGAACTAGTCATCAATAGCTTTAAGCAAGTCTCGAACCTTTTCATGCTGGTCGACAAAACCACGTATCCCAGCCGAGATTTTGGTCTTAATGAACATCACCCTGAGCCGGTTGGATCGCTCCCACTGCTCATATAGCGCAACAGCAGCTGGGCTACTTTCATTAGTGATTGCAGGTGGTTCGTCTTTCCTTATAGCATAGTCTATGTCCATTCACCCCAATTGCAGAAGAATTCTCTCCTTCCATATCTTATAGTTATCTCCTTTGAGTTCGGGAACATCACATTGAATATCAGAAAAATTAACAGTTTGAGAAGCTGGAAAAATCCAAAGGCTTATGTCAAAATTTGAGGCATACTAATCTTAATTGTATGTTTTACCAATGTAAACATACCATAAAATTGAATCTTGTGACATAAAAATTGCCTATGGGCTAAATTTTTAATTCAATAAGATACAATTAGACTTTATGATAGAATAATCAAATTACATACTCAAATTCATGCTTTACGGGTACAACATGAAAATAATTTGATTTTCTATCGCAAATATTTACTTTATGATAAAACTGTCAAATTATATATGACCTCATGATCCCTGTGGGTAAATCACGAAAAATAATATGACATTTTATCCTAATTAATCATACAAATATAATAAAAATTCCTGTGAGATAAAATTTATCATATGAAGTACTATTAATCACAATATTATGTCTAATTCCTTATGTGATCTTTAAACAACTTAATTTATAATTTTAATCAAATTATAGATGATGTGCTAATCCATAATCAATCAAAATTATAAAGCTCACTTAGACATAAAACTTAATTATATGAGAATAAACCATATCATGCACATCAAGAAATAATACAATAATGAATAAAATTCTCATATACAATTGCATAATTGAAACATAATATTATGCATTTGATTTAATTTACGCACATAATAAATCTTGTTCAAGGCAAATATATTCATGCATAAATAAATCATTTAAAATAAATTGCACATATTGAAACAGAATGCGCCCATAAAGATATATCAGAAAACAAAACAAACACATATCACATGAATGCAAATGGCCTAGTGGTTAGGCACGGTCTAGAAATCAACCTGGTGCGGGTTCGAAACTCAGTCAGAGCAAAAAGGGTTCACTTTTGTTATCATCCCCCCCCCCCCCCCGGGAAAAATAGAAGTACTGTTCATCGTCTTCTTCCTCTAGCGGGGCAGTTCGACCCGTTTTTGGACCTGATCGGTTTTCATTCATTTGAGCACCGTTTTCAACGATTCAAAACCCAGAATTCCTAGAAATCAACCAAATAAACGATTTCTAACCCTACTTTTTACCAACGAAGCTCCAAGAACCAAAACGAAATTTAAATCGGAAAATACCGAAATACCGAAAAGAGACAAGGCAGAGGCTCTGATACCAAATGTAAGAATTAAACAATGAACCTGTGATGTTTCTAATAACAAGAACGAACACAGGTCAGTAATAAAGGCGAAAAATTGAATCAAAAATTACCTCCAGCCATTGCCATTGTTGAACTCTATGTTCTTGGTTCTTCCAAGCTCTCAGTCTCTCCCTGTAGATGGTGTATCAGAGGAAAATGAAAGTTCAGCTCAGGGACCAACAACACTTGCTATTTATAAGCATTCTACCATCAAGAATGCACTTTAATAGCCATTACCACTCATTGATTGTGCCACTTAAGTTTGGCTCTTCAACTCCATAACTGATGGAGCACTACAACCAAGTGTGACCTTTCAGAAGCAAAACGTATGGACCACTAACAGTGAGTTTAAACATAGCTTTAATACAAAATACAAAACTTATTACATACCAGGCACGTGCACGACCTAAATGCGCAACACAGCGATAACATGAGAATTGTGGGGGTGTAGTGTGATTGATAGACCTCTAACACACACAAAGTGTTTTTGGTTCATAGAAGTTTGCTTCACCAATTCACTGTGTGTTAAGCCTTATCAGTCTAGGTTATCAGTCTAGGTCTGGTTCATATAAGTTTGTTTCACTAGATTAATGCATTGCACTCACAATGTTAACCAAGGAAATTTCTGTCAAAGGCTTTTAAAACTTTTGAAATATGTGGGGGATTGTTGGATATTTTTGTGGGTGTTTCAAAAGTTTTAAATTATTATTAATTAGAAAAATAATTTTATTATTGAATATGTTTTGACTTAGCCTCAAAACGTTTTTTACCGGTATCTTGTCTAGGTTCATCCTTATCTGCTTCCTTTCCTTAAACGCAGATAAGATCAAATCTTTTTAATGGCTATATGATAAGATGCAATCTTTATCAGCTTCTTTTTCTCCTATTCTAATTTCCTCCATGGCCTATAATTACTGCACCACTCACTTCTCATCTCCCTCTCTTATGCAATTTCTTTCTTCTCCTCTTCTCTACCATCATTATTTTTTATCATTTTATTTTCCTGGGTTACATCCGCCTTGTTTTATTTCTCGAGTTCAGATAGCCCGGTATATTTATCGCCGGAAGAGCCTGTTGAATCCTGGGGGATTTGCGCGACACATCGCAAATAAATCCTTAAGGACAGTGGTTACATGCCTCAAGCTACTCTACAATGTTCTAATATTTTGTATCAGATGATATTCATGTGTTCGTGATCCAAGTGATGGTCGTGTTCGTGATCCGATTGATGATCCTCGTGTGTTCGTGTTGCTGCAAATTTCTACAACATTGTGGACCTCTCAAGCAATGAACTTTCAGGACCGATCCCACCAGAACTGTTTACTCTTGTTGCAGTCCAGTCTTTGAACTTATCCCATAATCATTTGATGGGAAAGATGCCAAGTAAAATTGGACAAATGGAATTTTTGGAAGCATTGGACCTTTCGGGAAACTTACTCTCGGGTGAAATCCCTGAAAGCATTTCAAATTTGTCTTTCCTGAATAACTTGAACCTTTCGTGCAATAATTTTTATGGAAGGATTCCACTTGGCACACAACTACAAAGTTTCGGGATATCAAGCTATATTGGGAATGCAGGACTTTGTGGACCTCCACTTACAAAGAACTGTACGCAAGAAGAGAAACCAACTGGCTTGGTGAAATCCGTGGAACTCAAAGATGGTGATTTTCTGTCCAGTTTCAAAACTGGCTTGGCAGTTGGATTTGCCTCTGCTTTTTGGGGTTTTTTTTGCACCCTTCTATTCGTTAGGACATGGAGGCATGCGTATTTCCAATTTCTTGAATACCTTTTCCGTATTTATGAAGGTCATTAAGTTAAGTTGCACTAAAGGTATATTCTGAGTAAGGTTAACTTATTTTCGGTTACTTGTGTTCTTGTAAGCATATACGGACACTGCATGTAGATGTCAGATCACCGATATCAATCAAGCAACTCGTCAATAAATAGTGATACACATTTCTTATCTAGCAATTGAAATGGTTGTTTGAAAGCATAGTCTTATAATTAGTCCTAAGGTTTCCATAAATAAATATTTTTTGTTTGTTTTCTTAGTGATTTAGCCAAAAACAATTACTTTATCAAAATAAACCAATAGAATTACGCTATATGTAATCCCCCCCCCCCCCCCCACCACAATCACTCGGTGCAATTTAAAATTTAAAGATAGTAGTTATTTTCAAAAGTAATTGTGGGTTAGTTGATTTTATGATTTACTACTTCAAAATGGAAAATTTTATTTTGTTTGTTTTTTTAAATAATGATGCTAAGATTTTTGAGTTGTCATAACTCATATATCCTAAAAATGAGACTATCAAATGTGTCCCACCTAACTTAATCTCTTGCAATAGTTTATTCTTTTTATGACATATATTTTAAATAAGGGTTTAAGACAACTATGTTGTCATATCCTAAAAATCTAAAGATTAAAAAATGTCACATCTAATTAAACTTTTTTATTTAAAAAAGAATCAGAGTTACCACATTAATTTGATAAAAAAAATACTCTCCCGTAATTTTCCATTCAAAACAATGAATCGCAATTAATTTGTCACTATAACAAAAAACAATTTTAGCGCAATAAATATTGCTTTTAGTGACAATAAAAATGACCAAAAGTTTTACCGACAATTATTGGCCATCAGATTTCTTAAACACAGTGCATGACCTGAAATGATAAAATTGAAAGGATATGTCATTTAAGTATACATAGCTAAACACGTTATGATAATTAGGATACAAAAATAAGACAAATCAAAACTATAGCAAGTACAAATAAAAAGGACAAAATACCGGGCCAAAGAAGGACTCAGCATCCACAAAATTGCTGACATGCTCAGGTCAACAAAATTGACAAAGGAAAACAAAATAGAAAAGAAAATCAAACAAAAAAAATTAAATAAAAAATAAAAAAATTAAATAACAGTTTGATAAAACACAGAAAATTAAGGCATGTTTGATTGTGTTTCGTTTTTTTGTTTTTAAAACTTATTCTGTAAAATAGTTTTAAAGAACTGGTTTTTAGAACAAATTAAAAAAAATAATTGGTAAGTACTAATTTTTAAACAATTCTAGAGAACACAAATAAACATATTTGATATAAGTACAGATTTTACATGGTATAAAATGAGAATTACATTACTGGATTTTTTTATAAGCAAAAAATATTATTAAAAAAAAGCAACTAAATCAGAGCACAAGTTGTATCTAGATTTAGCTACTTGAAAAAGAACAAGAATTGTTTGATATACAAAAAATCAACCGAGGTCTTATCTGTTATTTAAATAGATGTAGCGTGCAAAGATATCACTATAAAGAAAGCTCATCCCACTAAGTTGGCACCCTAGACCCTATCTATCATTTGCAAAGACAAGCTAATAAATTCACTCTCAATCTGACAAAACAACAAGCAAAATCAGAATCATTCACAATAGTGAAAGAAATCCCGCCCTTGGTATGAAGACGTCAGACCCAAGTACGAAAATGCAAAATACAATCTAAAGTAGTTCACAATTGTGGAGAAACTCCCATCCATAGTGTGAAGGCATCAGACCCAAGTGCGAAAGTGCAGAGTACAATCCAGAGCAGTTCACAATTGTGGAAAAATTTCCACCATCGGTGTGAAGTCGTCAGTGCGAAAATGAAGAGTACAAATTCCAGAGCAGTTCACAATTGCGAAGAAATTCCTACCCCCGGTGTAACGGCGTTAGACCCAAGTACAGAAGTGCAGAGTACATACAATCCAGAGAAGTTCACAGGTGTGAAGAATTTGACACCCCTTGTGTTAAGACGACAGAGTACTATCCACAGCAGTTCACAATTGTGGAGAAATTCCCAACCCCAGTGTGAGTTTGTCAGGCCCAAAGACGTTCCTTGCAGCATTTGTGTGACTTAATTGATTCCCAAACATTGTGTTGGATTTGATAGCCAATTTTGCAAGGGATAAGGTAACTTGTTGCCCCAGAAAAGACCTTAGCCAGTGCCTTTTTTGGACTACTAATACTATAGTGCTTTGATGCGCTGTATATTCTAGTGTAATAGGCTTGAACATATATGACAGCGCTTTTAGCGCTTAAAAAGAGATGTAATAGGTCACATATTACAGTGCTTTCCGCATAAAGCGGTGTAATATGTTCCTTATTATAGGTAGGTTTCTTTGTTTTCTAATTTTGCATTTTAAGCGCAGCACAGCTTCAAAAAGAGGAGGGGACAGCAGCAGTCCTACCCTGGGTATGAGAAATTTCCCCTCTGTGAAAACTTAACACATTCAAATGTGGAGCTCTAATAATTTATACTCCTTGGTTTAACTTTATTTATTTTATTTCAATATTATATATATTATATGTATATAATTTATACTATATTATTATAATTACTAGCGGACAGACGGGCACTACCGTGCTCGTCTATCCGTTTTTTCTATTATTGTTTAATATAGAAATCTTGTGTTGATCTTGACGAAAGTTATTCTCTGCAATTATTTTTTATACATCAAGATTTATACATTTTAATATATGTTAATCTTTACGTATCTCAATTATTGATTAAATGTTTTAAGATTGATATAAAATTTTATAAGAATGATTTATGAAATAGTATCTTTAAATCCAACAGTGATTTTAAAATATAATTATCCAGTAAAAATTATTAATGGTATAACATTGCCTAAATATTACTCGAGTATAATTTGATAATCTCTCATCTAGAAAGTCTGTTTAATTATATAAAACCGCCAACATTAATGGTTTGTTTTTTAAACTCGGGATATGTGTGTACTTTAATTTGGGCAGGATAAATTGAACTTACTTTCATCTTCAAAAACACAAACTGACATTTTGTTTAAGAGGCAAAGAAATTCAATAAAAACACTAATTGACAATTTTTTTAATTAATGGGTTGTTGAGAAATTCTGGATATGTGTATTTAATTTGGATCTTGTTGGAGTCTTTTTAAAATCATACAGAACTTCTTTGGGAAGGATTGGCCTAAGAGGAAATTAAACTCACATACATGGAGGGAGGAGATAAGATCAGTTCAATTCCAAATCCTTAATTAACCCATGTTGCCATCCCTTTTTTGTTCCACTAAACAGGCGGTTTGCATTTTGCAAATATGGAGCAGTTTTCATTTTTTTGGGAAAGGAATAAATAAAGGTTTACAAAATCATGTCCCTCTCTAATAGAAAATGTGTAGAAGGAAATGGGTATAAAGTGAAGCACTTGAAGGGTATATTTGTTTAAAAAAAAGGTCTACCAAACCTTCCTACTGACATTATATATTGTTATAAATTATTATTGTTTAATATAGAAATCTTGTGTTGATCTTGACGCAAGTTATTATCTGCAATTATTTTTCATACATCAAGATTTATACATTTTAAAATATGTTAATATACGTATCTCAATTATTGATTAAATGATTTTAGATTGATATAAAAAATAGTGGTGGAACACTAGGACATTTGGGGGGTTGACCTGTTGGTAGCAGGATCGATTCCACTCGGGGGTAAAAACAACACCTTGACCAGTCCAAGCCTCTACGGACAAGCACAGATTAGTCTTTCATTGAAAGCGTTAGAACACTGCGTGAGTAGCCAGCGATGATCCTAAACCAAAAAAAAATTGATATAAAATTTTATATGAATGATTTATGCAGTAGTAACTTTAAATCCAATAGTGGTTTTAAAATATAATTATCTGATAAAAATTATTAACGGTATAATATTGCCTAAATATGACTCCAGTGTAATTTTATCATCCCTCATCTAAAAAGTCTGTTTAATTATATAAAACTGTCAACATTAATGGTTTGTTTTTTAAACTCGGGATATGTGTGTACTTTAATTTGTGCAGGATAAATTTAACTTACTTTCATCTTCAAAAACACAAACTGACATTTTGTTTAAGAGGCAAAGAAATTCAATAAAAACACTAATTGACAATTTTTTTAATTAATGGGTTGTTGAGAAATTCTGGATATGTGTATTTAATTTGGATCTTGTTGGTGTCTTTTTAAAATCATACAGAACTTCTTTGGGAAGGATTGGCCTAAGAGGAAATTAAACTCACATACATGGAGGGAGGAGATAAGATCAGTTCAATTCCAAATCCTTAATTAACCCACGTTGCCATCCCTTTTTTGTTCCACTAATCAGGCGGTTTGCATTTTGCAAATATGGAGCAGTTTTCATTTTTTTTGGGAAAGGAATAAATAAAGGTTTACAAAATCATGTCCCTCTCTAACAGAAGATGTGTAGAAGGAAATGGGTATGAAGTGAAGCACTTGAAGGGTATATTTGTCAAAAAAAAAAACTCCACCAAACCTTCTTATTGACATTATATATTGTTATAGATAATATATATATAATTTTTGGAAATCTATAAATTAGATATAACAGATGAGCCAAATAATCATACATGTAAGCATCAAGTCAGGTAGCAAAAAGAGAACACATACACTAATAGTGGAAACTTGAAGTAAACAACAATAACCATTAAACTTTATTGGCTAAACGGATAAATTAACCATTGGCTTTGCTTAAAAAAAATTAACCACTGGCTTTGGCTCTATCAAACACAAAATAATGTACTTACATCTTTGCTGCCTCTCAATTACTCTGCGCCATAGTTTCCCATTCATAAGCAAAATTAAAACTAACTGCAGCATAGCAAGAAATTCGACAAGATGTCAAACAAATTAATTCTTGGTAATGCATTGTAAACATCCACCTATGCAAAATCCAGTATAAAATTAAATATGTGCAGTACACCAACTGAGATATTTCACGAGTTTGGAGTCAGACTTTGTGACATGGATCCAACTCTTGTCCGTCTGTCTTGTAGGATTGGGGGGGTTTGAAGTTTGTCAATCTAGTTACTTGTGGGGCAATAATATAAAACAAAATTAGCATGTTATCAAATAAAACAATCCCACAAGCTGAACCTTATCGGAGAATCTTACCTATATTTCCTTCTTTCAAGGAGTTTCAGTAAACAAAAAAAACAAAAATTCCGATAGAATTAGTAATTATCAATACTCCACTAAATTTAGATAGAAAATTAATACACTAGAGCTTTTAGGCATCTTAGGCATGATGCAGATGTAGCAAGACCTCGTCAAAGCACAGGTAATTTACAATCAGGAGTTTTTTCACCAAACTGGGGTAATTTCATTTGAAAACTAATTATCGGTTTGGTGTAGATTTGAAAATAATTACCGAAATGGGGTAAGTCGTGTACCCCATCTATGACTTTCAAATTTTTTTTATAAAGTCGTCAATCACACATACGACTTTTGTGTTTTATTTTTTTTTATTGAAGTTTATATAGAATACGACTTTGCATGATTTTATTTTTTTTACATTAAAATGAAGTCGTATGTTGTAAACACGACTTTACATTTTATTTTTATTTTTTAAAAAAATATTGAAGTCGTATATATAAAATATGACTTTACATATTTTATTTTTTTTATAAAATATATGTTGTGAAGTAGTGTATTGGATGAACCACTTCAGCTTGCCTTAACTTACTTGGTGTGAAGGGCGCCAGCAAAGAATCACCAGGGGCAAATTCTAGGCAACTGGCAGCCATAGTAGCTGGGTCAATACTCGTCGGGGAGCTCTCACTCATGTCTGCAATTGCAGCTGGGCAGCTTGTTAAGAGCCACATGAAATACAACAGGTCTAGTAAAGATGTCACCAAAATTACCTCATGACCTGGTCCGCGCCACATGTTGTAAGACAAGAACACTTGTATCCTCAAGAGTTAAAAAAAAACAAATTAGATGCTCATGTATAAATTAGCTTCAGAAGGGCAATTAATTGGTGCATGATGATGGCCTACAACTAGACTTCATAAATATATGTGGTCCACGTGAGGGATTCATTTCTTTCTGAAGTTGTACAGAAGAACTTCAATAAGACTTAGTTTGATTTTTTCCCCTGAATGCAATAGTGATCACAAAAAATGAAGTCGTTCATCCAACACACGACTTCACAAAATTTTATAAAAAAAAAATTAAAATATTTAAAGTCGTATTTCATATACACGACTTCAGTATTTTTTAAAATAAAATAAAATGTAAAATCGTGTTTACAACACACAACTTCATTTTAGCATAAAAAAATCATGTAAAGTCGTGTTCTATATATACGATTTCAATATAATTTAAAAAATAAAAATAAAACACAAAAGACGTATGTGTGATTAACAACTTTATAAAAAAAATTGAAAGTCGTAAATGGGGTACACGACTTATCCCATTTTGGTAATTATTTTTAAATCTACACCAAATCGATAATTTTCAAATGAAATTACTCCAATTTGGTAAAAAAGACACAATCAGGTTTAGTAGCAAACAGTACATGTTTCAGAAAAGAAACAAAACCAAGTAGGCCTATATTGATTCAATTATTGTAAACATTACAGTCTCAAGGCGGCGGAGTGGAGGGGAGGTGGTGGTGGCTCGCGGTGGTCACAGAGAGAGAATGGAGAGAGAACGAGGGTTGGGGGGTTTTCACAGTGAGAAGAGGCGGTGAGGCTCGTCGGGGTCACGGTGGGGGCGCGGCGGGGTCACGGTGGGATTTAGGGGTGGACAACATGCCCTGAGGCCAACGAGGGCGGGGAGTGATCGCCGGTGCAGAGAGACATGGACAAAGAGCGGCTCCTGGCAGACTTCTAGGTGAAATGGTACATGAATGAACCGAACTCATACCCGAATGAGAGGAATTCCGAGACTGTGAAGGTATGAGACTGTCTAGTTGAGGAAAGCTTAATAGAATTGATTAGTACTCCCTATACCAACAAGATGCATCTTCTTTTCGGTAGCCTCTCACTATTTAAGAACTCCACAGTGAAGCGTGCTTGACTTGGAGCAATTTCGGGATAGGTGACATTCTGGGAAGTTTCCTAGAAAGCATGTGAGTGAGGACAAAACATGTTGAAAGACCCGTGTTGGTGTGTGGGGACAGTCATCAATCCGAAAAGCAGCTGGGATGTTATACACTGGTTGGAGAGTGAGAGAGTAGAGAGAGAAAGCGAAGAGGGAAATGGGGGGAAGAGGGAACTTTCAGCTGTTAAGCTATAACATACCGACGACTTAGTCGTCGGTAAGGCCCAACGTTCCATTTTTTTAAATCCCCAAAAGTACCAATGCCCTAGCCGTCGATAAGGTCCAACTTTTCAATTTTTTTTAAGCCGTCGGAATGCCCCCATCGACATCCGCTTTGGTGTTCACCCAATACCGATGGGTTACCGTTGGCCTGGCCGTCGGTAACCTCATCTGTATCATCGGCCACGTGGCACTCGGTACATGGCCGACGGTAATGCAGCAGATTCTTGTAGTGGATGTATGACTCTGTGGTTGATTGATTACTGTTAGGCAATTTTATCATGGTAATCTTGGTATATTGCAAATGATAGATAGAGTCTGATGTGCCAACATAGTTAGAATTTCTTTCTTTATTGTGATGCTTTTGTATGTCCTTTTTATTTTAAGAAAACAAAAAAAGAGAAAGAAAGAAAGAAAAATCGTGGCTGATTTTTGTGCAGGTGTTGTGAAATTTTACATAGGTGTGAACGACTCCGGAATGGAAAGTTTGTATTTTTGCAGATTGGGCCGGGTCTGACGCTTTCACACTATAGGTGCGAATTTTTTCACATGTGGGAACGACTCTGTATTGAGAAATGCATTTTCGTGTGGATTGGTCTGATGGTTTCACACGGGGCTGTTAATTTTTTCACAGCAGTGAATGGTTCTACAATGAAAAATTTGCATTTTCGTGGAAAGACCTGATGCTTTCACACTGAGGTTGTTAAGTGTCTCACAGCTGTGAATTGTTCTGGAATGAGAAGATTGCATTTTCTTTGATAGGCCTGACGTTGTCACACTGGGGGTGTGAATGTTTTCACAGTTGCGAGTAGCTCTGGACTGACAATTATCTGCGTTAAATTTTCTTTTCTACGTGAAGCTATCTATATTTTATGGTTTCAATTTATAGTGTAGAGCTAGGCATGCTTTATGTTTTTGAATATAGTGGGATCATGTTTCACAGTGGGTCTATGTTGATAAAAGTTGTTAGGTAGAATCACGGTAAGATCACCGGCGTTCTATATATTTGTTATCTTTAAGTATAATATCTATGATATAGTACTCCTTATACTATGTCATGATCTATATCAATAAATC
The DNA here is from genome assembly GCA_030159175.1 of Glycyrrhiza uralensis. NCBI lineage: Eukaryota > Viridiplantae > Streptophyta > Magnoliopsida > Fabales > Fabaceae > Glycyrrhiza > Glycyrrhiza uralensis. Next base: position 6,398,795 of record BRZY01000007.1, read on the forward strand.
TTTTTTGTCTTTTAAAAAGAGTAATTTTCTCAATTATTAATTTATATTTTAAATATTAAATTTTTTCCGTTCTATATTTTCATTGGAAAAATTATTAAGAGTATCCATACATATATCACATTATATACTACAATAGGCACTTTCTTAATTCTTGTCTTCCATGTCTTATACATATTCACGGATAAAAAAAATAATATTTTATTTTAATAACTTCGACAAATTGAAAACAGGAATTTTAGAATTATTTTTACGAGAATAAGAATGAGATCTGAACAAAAAGACAAATGAAGTACATTTATTTGTTTGAGTAAATAATCATTTTGGTCTCTGAGAGTATTAAGTGTTGGAACCAAATTGGTTAAAAGTGTTTTTAATACAAAAACTTCCTAAGTGATTTTATGGTTTTGATGATAACAAAATGTATTAAGGTTTTTACAAAGGATAAACAAAATGTATTAAGCTTGTACAATGTATAACAATGCTGCCTAACTAAGCTTATTGCAGTCTGCGTCCAATCAGTTCTTCATGACATTGGCTGGCATTCAAAGTGAGCCTTGCGTCCAATGTTGGCACTGAAACATAAATACCAAGAGTTCTGCGTCCAGAGACTTTGAGCAGAAGGAAGAATTCTGCGTCCAATGTTTGAGCAGAAGGAAGAATTCTGCGTCCAATGTTTGAGCAGAAGGAAGAATTCTGCGTTCAATGGTTGAGCAGAAGGAAGAGTTCTGCGTCCAATGTTTCAGCACAAAGGCAAACAATGTTGTGCGTCCAAAGATAAGTACAAGGCAAGACTGGCATAAGTCCAATGATAAGAACAAGGCAATACTGACAGAGTCCAATGTTTTTATGAGAAGCAGAATTGCAGTAAGAGTCTAATGATTTTCAAAGGAACAGATTCAGTGAGCGTCCAATGCAGATGAAGGATAAAAGTCCAATGTTCAGTGTGAGCAAGAGTGCAACTCTGCGTCCAATGAAACTGAACATTCTGCGTCCAATGAAATCAGAGTGACAAAGGTACTGTTCTGCGTCCAATAAATAAGAAGGACAACAATATTGCTTTGCGTCAAATGGAACACAATAAAGCAGAAGAACAAAGGTACTCAAGCACTGTTCTGCGTCCGATAAATGAGAAGAACAAGAACAAAGTGTTACACGATGAATGAAGCAAAGTAGGACAAGTTCTCAGTCTACTATTCATCGTCCAATAAAGCAGCATAACAAAGTGCAATTGAAAGCATCAGGTATGCGTCCAATGTTTGCATGAGTTCCGTGCAAATTGGTAAGTGCAAAGGTATGCGTCCAATAGATTCTATATGCTGCGTCCAAAACGCAGAGTCCATTACGTGCTATTTACTGCTCATGCATTTAATATGAAACATATTTATTGAGCAAATGATTTGAAATAAATAGCTGTATGCAATGCTTTCTGTACAACTTTGTCAACGCTTGTGAATGTACTTTTGAAAAGCATAAAGTACTGTGGAAAGTGTACTAAGAGAGAGAATGTACTTTTAACTACTCTATATATCTCTGAACACATCTTTCTGCTTTACACAGTGTATTCTCTCTGTCTCAATAAGATATTATTATTAACCACTGTACAATTGAGACTTTGAGTACATGTTGCTTCTGATTTAGGAGAAAGAAACGCAGACATGCACAATGAAGTAGATCTCCTCAGAGCAACGGGAAAATAGCATTAAATGCTATTAGAAAACGGTAACTTTTATGAGAGCTGAAGTTGAGCAACTGAAGAACAAGTTTGAAGCTTCACTACTCTTATAAATACCGAGAAGCAAGAAGAAGAATACAAGAGACTGAAAACGAAAAAGAAAGAGCTGAACTGCTATGCAATTTGTTATACTCTGTATAGAAAGTCTTGTATATTTTCTTTCTTCTTGTAAAAGAGAGTTTGCTTAACTCTCAAAGTGCTTTAGATTTCATATCCTCACTTGTGTGAGTTAGACAGCACTTGAATCAAAAACTCTGCTGAGTTGTTTAGCCTGAAGAGGCTGTGTTCAAAGAATACTTGGTTTTTAGCCTGGAGAGGCTGTGTTCAAAGAATACTTGAGATTTAGCCTGGAGAGGCTGTGTGCAAAGAATACTTGGGTTTTAGCCTGAAGAGGCTGTGTGCAAAGAATACTTGTACATATCTGGTTTGATAGTGAAATCTCTCTAGTTTGAGGGGACTGGACGTAGCTCTTAGGAAAGGGTGAACCAGTATAAAAACTTGTGTTATTTTTTCTTTCCCTTAACTCCTTTTATATCTGTGTTTATTACTAACAAAGGGGATTGAAATTGATTTTATTCAAACAGGTTTTTCAAACTAAAAGGGAAGCATTCTGTGCGTCCAATCTTTAGAAAACCTGTGCGTCCAGTGTTTTAGCACTCTGTGCGTCCAATATTTCAGAAAACACTGTGCGTCCAATATTTGAACTAAGCTGTGCGTCCAACGTTTTTAACAGCCAGCGTCCATCTTTTGCGAAAAGTTTTAAAAGCTTAGAAACACAATTCAACCCCCCCTTCTTGTGTTTCATCTTGTTACCTACAGTTGGCATCAGAGCTCGGTCTCTAGGGGTTGAGCACTTAACCGTGAAGAGAAGCAAGATCCATGGAAAACGAAGGACAAGCTGTGAACAGACCGCCATTGTTCAATGGAGATGAATACGACTATTGGAAGCAGAGAATGATCACATTCTTTGATGCGCAGAATATAGATTTGTGGGATGTTGTTGAAACTGGTTACACTGCTCCAGTAGGTGCAGCAGGTCAACCAGTACCAAGAGCTCAGTGGACAGAAGATCAGAGAACAAGATTCCAGCTGAACTCAAGAGCAAGACACTATCTGATGTGTGCCATCACAAAGTCAGAATATGACAAGGTGCACAGCTGCACTACTGTCAAGGAGATGTGGGACACTCTAGCTTTGGCACATGAAGGTTCATCTCAGGTTCGTGAGTCCAAAATCAGCATGCTAGTTCATCAATATGAACTATTCAAAATGGAGGATCACGAGTCCATTGATCAAATGTTTGGAAGATTCCAAACAATCATTAACAACCTGAGGTCCTTGGGAAAAATCTACACAACCCAAGAGCATATCAGGAAAATCCTAAGGAGTCTGCCAAGACAATGGAGACCCAAGGTGACAGCCATACAAGAAGCAAGGGATCTTTCCACTCTTGCCATGGAAAATCTTCTAGGCTCACTCAAAGTACATGAGCTTGAGCTCAGAGAAGAGGGAACCGAGAAAAGAGCAAAGTCCATTGCTCTTAAAGCTCATAGAGGGAGCACCTCCAAAGCATTGAAGGCAAATGATTCTGATGAAGAATCATGCAGCTCACAAGGAGAAGAAGACTCGAATGAAGATGAACTTTCATTCATCTCCAAGAAGCTGAAGGCCATGTGGAACAGAAAAGGTGGCTTCAGAAGGAAGCAATTTAAAAGAAGATTTCCACAACAGGAAGCTGACCAAAAGGAAGAAAGTCCAGTGGTGTGCTATGGATGCAAGAAACCAGGCCACTACATGTCAGATTGTCCTGAGGCAGAAAGAACAAAGAAGAAGTTCTTCAAGAAGAAGAAAGGTCTCATGGCAACATGGGAGGATCTTGATGACTCCTCTGATGATGAGGATAAAGAAGAAGCTAATCTATGCCTAAAGGCAAGTCTATCCTCAACTGACAGTGAGGATGAAGAAGAGGTAATTTCCTACTCTGAATTAAGCAATAATTTTGATGATCTTCTTAGAGATTCATCTATCTTATCTGATGAGTACAGATTATTAAAGAAAAAGTTTTCTCAAATAAACAAAGATTTCGAAAAACTTATTTTAGAAAACAATGTACTCAAATCGGATAATGAACATTTAAGACTTCAAGTAAGTCAATTGAAAGAAGAATCTCCAAAGAAGTCTGAGTCCAATACTTCCTGTGAAGTACAAGTACTTCAACAAGAAGTAGATGAACTCACTGGACGTTTGTCCAAGTTTGTCAGCAGCTCTGAAAAACTCAATAAGATTTTAAAAATTCAGAGAAAACCTGATGACAAAAGTGGTTTGGGTTATGAAAAACCGAAATCAAAGTTTTCCAAGAGTCCATCAAAATTTAATATATACTGTGGATACTGTGGAAAGGCTGGACATGTCACATCGACATGCTTCCATAATAAATGGAACAAGCCTGGACGCAGACCAAGGACTAACATGAAAGGACCCAAGTCAATCTGGGTACCAAAAAGTATGATAATTCCTGTTGCAGATATGCTTGATGGGAGGAAGACAACTCCAGTCATGGCACCTGGACAGTGGCTACTTACTACACATAACAGGAGAAAGGTCTATGTTCCAAGACCTAAAGCTTAAGATCACCCAAGATTGAAGAAGATGGACCAGACGCAGGAAAACTGTGATGCGTCCAATACTGGAGGACTACAACATCTTTGAGAGTAAGATTTCTGTTTTTTGTGATAATACTGCTGAAATCAATTTATCTAAGAACCCAATCTTACACTCAAGAGCTAAGCATATAGAAATTAAACATCATTTTATTAGAGACTATGTGCAGAAGGGAACATTTGATATTCAGTTTGTTAACACTGAAAATCAATGGGCAGATATATTTACAAAACCCCTCTCTGTAGATAGGTTTACTTTTATAAGGAAGCATTTTAATATGCACTTTATAAAAGATTGATGTTTAGCGTCCAATATGCTTAAGTTGAGTCTGAGTCCAATGTGACTAGAGTCCAACAGGACACGACAGTCTATTTGAGACTTAGAAATTTTTTTTAAAGACTCAAAAGCTTTTACATCTTAGTAATCCCACGCTGAGTCCAATCTATTTTTCATAAAGATATTTTTTACAGTTGGTATCTTACAAATGCTTTGCAGTAATTTTCAGTTTGATGATTATTTAAGCTTTCAAGAAAAACTTCTGTTTTCTCTATAAACTTGATTCAGATTTCTCTTCGTTTGGCATCTTTTCTAAAATCATTTTCTGTTTGAGAAAGCTTGTTTAGAAAAGGGAAGAAGGAAAAAGTTTTTTTTTAAGTTTCTCTCTGGACTATGATGTTCTATGAACCTTTTTGCCTGATGACAAAAGGGGGAGAAATATATATGGGATTAAGTTTTAAAAAAGAAAGAAGAATATGGGATTAAGTCTGATTGCGTTGCAGTAGTCTTATTACCATGTTTTTATCTGATAAGCTATTTGCTTTTTATTGGACTAATCTTGTTTCTATGAGCAAAAGAAATTTTCAGGTACTCTAAGTATATTAAATATCCAAAACCATGAGATGTTTATCTCAGGGGGAGAAGAGTAAGGAAAATCTGAGATGTTTATCTCAGGGGGAGTTTCCCTTAGAAAATTTCTGTTTTTGCTGACTGATTCTGGTTTATATGCTTTACTGTTTGTAAAACTTAATAATGTTTGTCATCATCAAAAAGGGGGAGATTGTTGGAACCAAATTGGTTAAAAGTGTTTTTAATACAAAAACTCCCTAAGTGATTTTATGGTTTTGATGATAACAAAATGTATTAAGGTTTTTACAAAGGATAAACAAAATGTATTAAGCTTGTACAATGTATAACAATGCTGCCTAACTAAGCTTATTGCAGTCTGCGTCCAATCAGTTCTTCATGACATTGGCTGGCATTCAAAGTGAGCCTTGCGTCCAATGTTGGCACTGAAACATAAATACCAAGAGTTCTGCGTCCAGAGACTTTGAGCAGAAGGAAGAATTCTGCGTCCAATGTTTGAGCAGAAGGAAGAATTCTGCGTTCAATGGTTGAGCAGAAGGAAGAGTTCTGCGTCCAATGTTTCAGCACAAAGGCAAACAATGTTGTGCGTCCAAAGATAAGTACAAGGCAAGACTGGCATAAGTCCAATGATAAGAACAAGGCAATACTGGCAGAGTCCAATGTTTTTATGAGAAGCAGAATTGCAGTAAGAGTCTAATGATTTTCAAAGGAACAGATTCAGTGAGCGTCCAATGCAGATGAAGGATAAAAGTCCAATGTTCAGTGTGAGCAAGAGTGCAACTCTGCGTCCAATGAAACTGAACATTCTGCGTCCAATGAAATCAGAGTGACAAAGGTACTGTTCTGCGTCCAATAAATAAGAAGGACAACAATATTGCTTTGCGTCAAATGGAACACAATAAAGCAGAAGAACAAAGGTACTCAAGCACTGTTCTGCGTCCGATAAATGAGAAGAACAAGAACAAAGTGTTACACGATGAATGAAGCAAAGTAGGACAAGTTCTCAGTCTACTATTCATCGTCCAATAAAGCAGCATAACAAAGTGCAATTGAAAGCATCAGGTATGCGTCCAATGTTTGCATGAGTTCCGTGCAAATTGGTAAGTGCAAAGGTATGCGTCCAATAGATTCTATATGCTGCGTCCAAAACGCAGAGTCCATTACGTGCTATTTACTGCTCATGCATTTAATATGAAACATATTTATTGAGCAAATGATTTGAAATAAATAGCTGTATGCAATGCTTTCTGTACAACTTTGTCAACGCTTGTGAATGTACTTTTGAAAAGCATAAAGTACTGTGGAAAGTGTACTAAGAGAGAGAATGTACTTTTAACTACTCTATATATCTCTGAACACATCTTTCTGCTTTACACAGTGTATTCTCTCTGTCTCAATAAGATATTATTATTAACCACTGTACAATTGAGACTTTGAGTACATGTTGCTTCTGATTTAGGAGAAAGAAACGCAGACATGCACAATGAAGTAGATCTCCTCAGAGCAACGGGAAAATAGCATTAAATGCTATTAGAAAACGGTAACTTTTATGAGAGCTGAAGTTGAGCAACTGAAGAACAAGTTTGAAGCTTCACTACTCTTATAAATACCGAGAAGCAAGAAGAAGAATACAAGAGACTGAAAACGAAAAAGAAAGAGCTGAACTGCTGTGCAATTTGTTATACTCTGTATAGAAAGTCTTGTATATTTTCTTTCTTCTTGTAAAAGAGAGTTTGCTTAACTCTCAAAGTGCTTTAGATTTCATATCCTCACTTGTGTGAGTTAGACAGCACTTGAATCAAAAACTCTGCTGAGTTGTTTAGCCTGAAGAGGCTGTGTTCAAAGAATACTTGGTTTTTAGCCTGGAGAGGCTGTGTTCAAAGAATACTTGAGATTTAGCCTGGAGAGGCTGTGTGCAAAGAATACTTGGGTTTTAGCCTGAAGAGGCTGTGTGCAAAGAATACTTGTACATATCTGGTTTGATAGTGAAATCTCTCTAGTTTGAGGGGACTGGACGTAGCTCTTAGGAAAGGGTGAACCAGTATAAAAACTTGTGTTATTTTTTCTTTCCCTTAACTCCTTTTATATCTGTGTTTATTACTAACAAAGGGGATTGAAATTGATTTTATTCAAACAGGTTTTTCAAACTAAAAGGGAAGCATTCTGTGCGTCCAATCTTTAGAAAACCTGTGCGTCCAGTGTTTTAGCACTCTGTGCGTCCAATATTTCAGAAAACACTGTGCGTCCAATATTTGAACTAAGCTGTGCGTCCAACGTTTTTAACAGCCAGCGTCCATCTTTTGCGAAAAGTTTTAAAAGCTTAGAAACACAATTCAACCCCCCCTTCTTGTGTTTCATCTTGTTACCTACAGTTGGCATCAGAGCTCGGTCTCTAGGGGTTGAGCACTTAACCGTGAAGAGAAGCAAGATCCATGGAAAACGAAGGACAAGCTGTGAACAGACCGCCATTGTTCAATGGAGATGAATACGACTATTGGAAGCAGAGAATGATCACATTCTTTGATGCGCAGAATATAGATTTGTGGGATGTTGTTGAAACTGGTTACACTGCTCCAGTAGGTGCAGCAGGTCAACCAGTACCAAGAGCTCAGTGGACAGAAGATCAGAGAACAAGATTCCAGCTGAACTCAAGAGCAAGACACTATCTGATGTGTGCCATCACAAAGTCAGAATATGACAAGGTGCACAGCTGCACTACTGTCAAGGAGATGTGGGACACTCTAGCTTTGGCACATGAAGGTTCATCTCAGGTTCGTGAGTCCAAAATCAGCATGCTAGTTCATCAATATGAACTATTCAAAATGGAGGATCACGAGTCCATTGATCAAATGTTTGGAAGATTCCAAACAATCATTAACAACCTGAGGTCCTTGGGAAAAATCTACACAACCCAAGAGCATATCAGGAAAATCCTAAGGAGTCTGCCAAGACAATGGAGACCCAAGGTGACAGCCATACAAGAAGCAAGGGATCTTTCCACTCTTGCCATGGAAAATCTTCTAGGCTCACTCAAAGTACATGAGCTTGAGCTCAGAGAAGAGGGAACCGAGAAAAGAGCAAAGTCCATTGCTCTTAAAGCTCATAGAGGGAGCACCTCCAAAGCATTGAAGGCAAATGATTCTGATGAAGAATCATGCAGCTCACAAGGAGAAGAAGACTCGAATGAAGATGAACTTTCATTCATCTCCAAGAAGCTGAAGGCCATGTGGAACAGAAAAGGTGGCTTCAGAAGGAAGCAATTTAAAAGAAGATTTCCACAACAGGAAGCTGACCAAAAGGAAGAAAGTCCAGTGGTGTGCTATGGATGCAAGAAACCAGGCCACTACATGTCAGATTGTCCTGAGGCAGAAAGAACAAAGAAGAAGTTCTTCAAGAAGAAGAAAGGTCTCATGGCAACATGGGAGGATCTTGATGACTCCTCTGATGATGAGGATAAAGAAGAAGCTAATCTATGCCTAAAGGCAAGTCTATCCTCAACTGACAGTGAGGATGAAGAAGAGGTAATTTCCTACTCTGAATTAAGCAATAATTTTGATGATCTTCTTAGAGATTCATCTATCTTATCTGATGAGTACAGATTATTAAAGAAAAAGTTTTCTCAAATAAACAAAGATTTCGAAAAACTTATTTTAGAAAACAATGTACTCAAATCGGATAATGAACATTTAAGACTTCAAGTAAGTCAATTGAAAGAAGAATCTCCAAAGAAGTCTGAGTCCAATACTTCCTGTGAAGTACAAGTACTTCAACAAGAAGTAGATGAACTCACTGGACGTTTGTCCAAGTTTGTCAGCAGCTCTGAAAAACTCAATAAGATTTTAAAAATTCAGAGAAAACCTGATGACAAAAGTGGTTTGGGTTATGAAAAACCGAAATCAAAGTTTTCCAAGAGTCCATCAAAATTTAATATATACTGTGGATACTGTGGAAAGGCTGGACATGTCACATCAACATGCTTCCATAATAAATGGAACAAGCCTGGACGCAGACCAAGGACTAACATGAAAGGACCCAAGTCAATCTGGGTACCAAAAAGTATGATAATTCCTGTTGCAGATATGCTTGATGGGAGGAAGACAACTCCAGTCATGGCACCTGGACAGTGGCTACTTACTACACATAACAGGAGAAAGGTCTATGTTCCAAGACCTAAAGCTTAAGATCACCCAAGATTGAAGAAGATGGACCAGACGCAGGAAAACTGTGATGCGTCCAATACTGGAGGACTACAACATCTTTGAGAGTAAGATTTCTGTTTTTTGTGATAATACTGCTGAAATCAATTTATCTAAGAACCCAATCTTACACTCAAGAGCTAAGCATATAGAAATTAAACATCATTTTATTAGAGAATATGTGCAGAAGGGAACATTTGATATTCAGTTTGTTAACACTGAAAATCAATGGGCAGATATATTTACAAAACCCCTCTCTGTAGATAGGTTTACTTTTATAAGGAAGCATTTTAATATGCACTTTATAAAAGATTGATGTTTAGCGTCCAATATGCTTAAGTTGAGTCTGAGTCCAATGTGACTAGAGTCCAACAGGACACGACAGTCTATTTGAGACTTAGAAATTTTTTTTAAAGACTCAAAAGCTTTTACATCTTAGTAATCCCACGCTGAGTCCAATCTATTTTTCATAAAGATATTTTTTACAGTTGGTATCTTACAAATGCTTTGCAGTAATTTTCAGTTTGATGATTATTTAAGCTTTCAAGAAAAACTTCTGTTTTCTCTATAAACTTGATTCAGATTTCTCTTCGTTTGGCATCTTTTCTAAAATCATTTTCTGTTTGAGAAAGCTTGTTTAGAAAAGGGAAGAAGGAAAAAGTTTTTTTTTAAGTTTCTCTCTGGACTATGATGTTCTATGAACCTTTTTGCCTGATGACAAAAGGGGGAGAAATATATATGGGATTAAGTTTTAAAAAAGAAAGAAGAATATGGGATTAAGTCTGATTGCGTTGCAGTAGTCTTATTACCATGTTTTTATCTGATAAGCTATTTGCTTTTTATTGGACTAATCTTGTTTCTATGAGTAAAAGAAATTTTCAGGTACTCTAAGTATATTAAATATCCAAAACCATGAGATGTTTATCTCAGGGGGAGAAGAGTAAGGAAAATCTGAGATGTTTATCTCAGGGGGAGTTTCCCTTAGAAAATTTCTGTTTTTGCTGACTGATTCTGGTTTATATGCTTTACTGTTTGTAAAACTTAATAATGTTTGTCATCATCAAAAAGGGGGAGATTGTTGGAACCAAATTGGTTAAAAGTGTTTTTAATACAAAAACTCCCTAAGTGATTTTATGGTTTTGATGATAACAAAATGTATTAAGGTTTTTACAAAGGATAAACAAAATGTATTAAGCTTGTACAATGTATAACAATGCTGCCTAACTAAGCTTATTGCAGTCTGCGTCCAATCAGTTCTTCATGACATTGGCTGGCATTCAAAGTGAGCCTTGCGTCCAATGTTGGCACTGAAACATAAATACCAAGAGTTCTGCGTCCAGAGACTTTGAGCAGAAGGAAGAATTCTGCGTCCAATGTTTGAGCAGAAGGAAGAATTCTGCGTTCAATGGTTGAGCAGAAGGAAGAGTTCTGCGTCCAATGTTTCAGCACAAAGGCAAACAATGTTGTGCGTCCAAAGATAAGTACAAGGCAAGACTGGCATAAGTCCAATGATAAGAACAAGGCAATACTGGCAGAGTCCAATGTTTTTATGAGAAGCAGAATTGCAGTAAGAGTCTAATGATTTTCAAAGGAACAGATTCAGTGAGCGTTCAATGCAGATGAAGGATAAAAGTCCAATGTTCAGTGTGAGCAAGAGTGCAACTCTGCGTCCAATGAAACTGAACATTCTGCGTCCAATGAAATCAGAGTGACAAAGGTACTGTTCTGCGTCCAATAAATAAGAAGGACAACAATATTGCTTTGCGTCAAATGGAACACAATAAAGCAGAAGAACAAAGGTACTCAAGCACTGTTCTGCGTCCGATAAATGAGAAGAACAAGAACAAAGTGTTACACGATGAATGAAGCAAAGTAGGACAAGTTCTCAGTCTACTATTCATCGTCCAATAAAGCAGCATAACAAAGTGCAATTGAAAGCATCAGGTATGCGTCCAATGTTTGCATGAGTTCCGTGCAAATTGGTAAGTGCAAAGGTATGCGTCCAATAGATTCTATATGCTGCGTCCAAAACGCAGAGTCTATTACGTGCTATTTACTGCTCATGCATTTAATATGAAACATATTTATTGAGCAAATGATTTGAAATAAATAGCTGTATGCAATGCTTTCTGTACAACTTTGTCAACGCTTGTGAATGTACTTTTGAAAAGCATAAAGTACTGTGGAAAGTGTACTAAGAGAGAGAATGTACTTTTAACTACTCTATATATCTCTGAACACATCTTTCTGCTTTACACAGTGTATTCTCTCTGTCTCAATAAGATATTATTATTAACCACTGTACAATTGAGACTTTGAGTACAGGTTGCTTCTGATTTAGGAGAAAGAAACGCAGACATGCACAATGAAGTAGATCTCCTCAGAGCAACGGGAAAATAGCATTAAATGCTATTAGAAAATGGTAACTTTTATGAGAGCTGAAGTTGAGCAACTGAAGAACAAGTTTGAAGCTTCACTACTCTTATAAATACCGAGAAGCAAGAAGAAGAATACAAGAGACTGAAAACGAAAAAGAAAGAGCTGAACTGCTGTGCAATTTGTTATACTCTGTATATAAAGTCTTGTATATTTTCTTTCTTCTTGTAAAAGAGAGTTTGCTTAACTCTCAAAGTGCTTTAGATTTCATATCCTCACTTGTGTGAGTTAGACAGCACTTGAATCAAAAACTCTGCTGAGTTGTTTAGCCTGAAGAGGCTGTGTTCAAAGAATACTTGGTTTTTAGCCTGGAGAGGCTGTGTGCAAAGAATACTTGGGTTTTAGCCTGAAGAGGCTGTGTGCAAAGAATACTTGTACCTATCTGGTTTGATAGTGAAATCTCTCTAGTTTGAGGGGACTGGACGTAGCTCTTAGGAAAGGGTGAACCAGTATAAAAACTTGTGTTATTTCTTCTTTCCCTTAACTCCTTTTATATCTGTGTTTATTACTAACAAAGGGGATTGAAATTGATTTTATTCAAACAGGTTTTTCAAACTAAAAGAGAAGCATTCTGTGCGTCCAATCTTTAGAAAACCTGTGCGTCCAGTGTTTTAGCACTCTGTGCGTCCAATATTTCAGAAAACACTGTGCGTCCAATATTTGAACTAAGCTGTGCGTCCAACGTTTTTAACAGCCAGCGTCCATCTTTTGCGAAAAGTTTTAAAAGCTTAGAAACACAATTCAACCCCCCCTTCTTGTGTTTCATCTTGTTACCTACATTAAGTGGTGTTACTTTGATTCTTGACAGATAAAAAAATATTAAAAGGTTCTCAAGTGTCAATCGTTAGTCACTTTGATCCCTGAAAGTGATTATTTACTGTTATTTTGGTCCCCAAAAGTGATTACTTAACTGTTATTTTGGTCCCTAAAAGTGATTACATTCTTGACGGCTGATATCAAAGTGACCAACGAAAAACACGAGTTGAGGACCTTTTAATAATTTCCCATCTGTCAGGGACCAAAGTAACACCGTCTGACACTCTTAGGGACTAAAATGATTGTTTATTCTATTTGTTATTAAAGGAATATTTATTTACTTAAATAAAATGATAATAAGTAAAAGCTAAATAATTATACAGGACGTGTATATCTTTCACATTGGACCTCTAATGAGGTGGCAATTCGGGCTGGGCTTGGGCCGGCCTGTATCGGGTTTGAGCTTTATCGGGCCGGGTCAAAAAAAGTCTGGATTGAAAACAGACTCAAATTTGTGTGTCCGAGTTTTTTATTTTTTGGGCTTTTTTCGAGCTGGGCACGGGCTTTGGCCTATGTTTTTCGGGCGGCTCGCTTCAGGCTCGGGTTTTTACGGGTTCGGACTTTGTCGTGCCCGGCCAAAAAGGCCCAGATTGAAAACAGACTCGAATTTGTGTGCCCAAATCCAGTGTTTTTTTAGACGGACTCGGGCTGGCCCGGCGGGCTAAGCCCATTTTGCCGGCTGTCCTCTATCAACTCCTTAAATTATTAGAGACAAGGCTTATTTACATTTCTTGCATCAGGATTCTCTTGCTTTTTCTTTATAAGCTAATGAAATTTTATTGAAATAAAAATGGATACAACTAGCACACGGAATTTAGAGTTTAGAGAAATTTAATTCATATATCTTAAAAGGAGTGTATGTGATTTTTTCCTCGGCCACTATAGGTTTAGTAGTAACTAATAAATAATCCAGAAGCAGGTGACATCAAGGGTTACGTTTAATAATAAATAATTTACGTTTATGTTTAAGACGTTTAGCTAGGTTACATTAATTCCGTTTAGAGTTACGTTTACGAATAAAAAAACAGTTTACGTGTAATTACTTAGTTTTTTTTTAAGGAAATAATTTTTTTAAGACATTAACACTTACCATTTTAAAATTCTGTAAAAATATTTATCTAAAATATTTTGACCATACTTAATACCAAATTACCAACCCACCAATCAACCACATTCCATAAATTCAAACCACTAGAACCACCTTTTGACCAAAAAAAAAACCACTAGAACCACCTAGGGAAGGCCTCAGACTCTACTAGACAACAACCAGCGAAGACAAACAGACAAATTACATCAAAACCAAAAATACTATCCCCACAGACAGAAAAACACAACCCATTTCCAGCTTCTCTGAAAACTCGCTTAAACTTCCTTTAGCCTCTCAGAGAAATACCACCCCAAAACAACCAAAAAATGGACCAACCTCATACCAAACCATCAAGAACCCACTGCTACACTTCATATCTAATTTACCTTACCCACTTCCAAAACCCAATCATGAAGATTCGAGTTCAGCAAGGGAAGAAAGGTTATCATTTGTATCATTTCTGTGCTCTGTTTTATCTTGTAGCAGCAGCTCTTTGATAAAATCTGGTATGTTGTAGGTCCAATTTGGTGGTAGCATTTTCTCCTTTGCCATGGCAGCTATATGGTGAGCTAGTTGATTCCCCTGTCGTGAAGTCCAGGTAAATCCACAAAATTCAAATTGTTGTTTTGTTTTCCAAATATCCTCCAAAATGGCTCTGATATCTCCCCTTTGAATTTCCTTTCTACAAGCTTGCACAGCCTCCAAATTATCTGATTCAAGAATGATTCGGTCCAAACACAAGGAGCTAGCTAGCAGGATACCATCTCTTAAAGCCAAAACCTCCGCCATTAAGCAATTCCCAGCCACATGTTTTTTTGGTAGAACCAGTCAGTAAGGTACCTCTGTCATCCCTTACTACCAGTCCTGTTACAGCAATTTTACTGGATTCTTTGTAACTGGCATCTGTGTTTATTTTTTTGAAACAGTTGTTATTTTCTCTCTTAAGTTAAACTATGCATGCATTTTCTTCTTCAAAATTTACTAATTACAAATTTTAAAAAAAAATCAAATTTTTTTAAAAAAACATTCTACTTAAAAAATTTATACAAACATTCTAAAAGTAATTTTTGAAAAATAAAAGAGATTTTTCCCAAAAAAAAATGAAACAAACGGCATCTAAATTTTAAATAAATTAAACAATCATAATTACATTTGACGTTTATTTCTTTCAGATCCTTACCTTTCTTGCTTTGTGATTCTCTTGCTTTAACTTTAGAGTTTAGAGAAATTTAATTCATACACGTCAAATTAAAAGGGGTGTGTGATTTTAATTTTCCTCAACCACTATATATATATATATTGCTGGACTTGTTTCTAATTTACCAATTACATTTTGGATTACTTGCTGAATTGGAAAAATATTGTTTGCTAGGTTTCTAATTTTTGGCATTGTCCAAAGATAAACAAACTCTTTCCATATTCTTTTTTTTGACAAAAGGAAGCTTATCTCATCTCATTAAAAACAATTGAAGCAATACAAGTTGGAAGATAACTATAAGTCTGAGACCAAGCTTGAGTAGCTGCTCTCTTAGCAAGAGAATGAGCAACCATATTGGCTTATCTCTTAACAAACTGGATAGTAAATCCTGGTTTAAAACTAAGCAAGTTCTTACAAGATTTAATTAGATCACCAAACTCAGTTACATCTATTGAAGAGGAATTTCCATATTCTAGATTCTCGATAATACCTTCCGAATCCCCAGTCAACTCCAAGGTGGTATGTAGGATCAAGTTAAATATCTAGTAAGGTATATATGTATTCTGGCTAGTTAAGGAATGAAAATTTAAAAATATTTATCATAAATTATATTATTTTAAATCAATATAATAATTAAATATTGTAATTTTAATAAAAAAATTGAGCAAATCATCGTTTTAGTCTCTGAAAATATCATGACACGTTGTCAAATCAGTCTTTGAATGCCAAGAAATTAAAAACTCATCCTTGAAAGATACTCAGCTCTGTTATCCAACTTTGTTAACCCCAATTATGTGTTACTTAAATGACACATAGGCTCACATGTGGTAGCCTACGTGTCTTGTCATGTAACCAGGGACCTAAATGAAAATTTTCTTTTTTAAATAATCTGATTTTAGACATTTTGATTCTGGAAGTTTTAGAGACCTAAATGGCAACTCTGTCTATCTATTTTTGCAAGTTTAGATATTGCGACAGATTCTTGAAGATGGCCGGGGGCCAATGCCATTAAGGGGTTGAACACAAAGTGGGGACGGTGGCTTGGGTCCATTGCTAGTTTATGTATCATGGCATGGAATGATGGAAAATATAGAGAAGGCAATTCAATAAATGAATATATACCAAACTTTCAACAATCAAATTTGGCTTTTTTTAATTTTCTGCAGATAAAGGAATCTGTAATCAATTTGTTTTGGAATTGAGTTTCCCTGCACAGTTAAAAAACAAACCGCACGTACTATAGTATGGTTGATATCCAACCACCCAAATTAAATGGTTAATTTTGCTTATCATCCATAAAGTTGTTTTTGCACGGCTGAGAATCAGATAGAGGATCCCACTCGTCCCACTATATTAACGACGTAAGAGTTAACGTTTTTCTCCAAATTAAAAGACCAAAACCTGACTTAGGAAAATACATTCGGTTCACTTTTTGGTAATGCCAGCGATGCACGTCCTTTTGGATGGACCCATTCCATTAGCACCACCACCCACCATCAATGAAACCCCTTGGTTTCTCTGGTTGGAGAGTTTCCATTGCAACAACAAGAGGGTTGAGGAAGGCGTTTGTCTTGTAGAAATGGGGAAGAAGGCGATTTAGGGACTAAGTTGCAAAAATCAAGATGTCTAAAATCAGATTATTTAAAAAAATGTTATTTAGGCACATGGTTGTGACTGAGCACCATATTTTGTCCTCCTTTTTTTATTTTTTTATATTTCATCATGAAAAAGAAAGGAAAAATAAAAAAATAGAAGAAAAAAGCTCATAAAAAAGGGCCCATTAATTAATCGTTTTAATACAAAAAATATAGAAAGTGATAAAACAAAAAAGAGAAAAGAAGAGCACCGTGAAGCCCAGAGCAAAAGTGGGAGCTATTTTGGTGATACAATCAATTTGCCTTCTCCCTGGTCCCTTGCCCATTTTCTTGCAAAACAAAAGCAAAAATGACAACACTTGTGGGCAGCAACGTATTTCCATTTTGAAGGAGATGTCAATTTCCCTTTCTACATTGACTCTGTTTCTCTTCCATTTTAAATCGAGTTTAGGAGGTACTTTATATTAATCCAATTACATACCATAAAAATTTAATATCCTCTGACTCTGTTTCTCTTCCCTTTCTATAGACCTGCATCACTAGCAGGTAAATCCCAAAAGGAATTATCACAAAAGTGGAATGTGGAGACAAATTCCCTGAGCAGTCTGGCAAACATTATCACAGAGGAACAATTTTTCAAGGTGAAGCAAAGCAATGGAAGAAGAGAGGCTAATATAAAAAGGGAGGTTCACGTTGAAAGGGGGAGCAGAGAAAAAAACGCAGAGAAAAGGGGGTTCTATTTTTCATTTCTTCCATCCAACCTTCATCACCATCTTCTTCACTCCCCCATTCTTGTCTATTCTCTTTCACTCCACTACATTATCTACCATTTTCTTTTTCCATCATCTTCACCACTCTTGATCCCCACTATAAACATCAATATGGAGAGCTCATCGTCCAACTCCCTCCACCACACTCATCCACCATGATAAAAAGAACCTTCACCAAAACCCCCATCAACAAGCACCTAAGTCCATTAATAAAAATCCCAAACAAACCCCAAGCCACCCATCTCCCACACACGCTCAAGCCCGCCCCATAGACCAACAAAAAGAGGACGAACAGGAAGGAAAGCAAAGAGAGATTCAATCGGCAAGGTTGTCGTCGGTCGCCGTCCCGACAACGTACCACTCCGGGTTCGCCACAAGGACCACCGACCAGCTCCGGGAGCCCACCATCTTCCCTCCGCCAGAACCACGACGCCACCTCCGCCCGCTGCCTCAGCCGAAGTCACCACCTCGAGTCCCTATTCGTTCCTCTGAGGTTTTCATGCTCTGTGCATCGTGTTATTTGAAAGGCTAACGAAATTTGCACATTTAATCAGAGGTAACCGTTTTTTAGCTGGCGTCGTAGGGTGCTATCATTTTCCCTACGCATAATCGACTCCCGAACCCTAAATCTGGTTTCGAGACCATTTTCATTTTAGAACGAGTTTTTTCAATTTTTTCCCAAAAAATAAACTTTAGTGGCGACTCCTCTGTTTTTATAAGGAATCCTTCTTGGGATTTTTTTTGGGTTGCTTCAATGGTTATATGGCAAGAGATGTAGGCTGCCACATGTGAGTTTACGTGTTATTTAACATGATACGTCATTGGGGTTAACAGAGTTGGATAATGAAACTGATGTCAATGACCAAATTGACCGGCGGGAGTATCTTTCAGGGACGGACTTTTTAATTTTTTGGCATCTAAGGAACTTGACAGCGAGTGACACTTTCAGAGACTAAAATTACTATTTACTCTAAAAAAATTATATTTTGATTTTTTATTAATGTCTTAAAAATATTCATTAGCAAAACTTTTCTTATTAAAAAAGTGTGTCTTACTATCAATATAAAAAAAAGTGTCTCATTGTTTGAATATAGAAAGGTAATGGACAAACATGTGGCGTCCATGAAATGGCATTAGGAATAGACATTAGCCCCCGCATCAGTACTATGCTTGGTTATATTTTATCTTGAAGACTAAATGACTAATGTGTACTCTTAAAAGTAATTCTTGGAGGAGGAAGGGGATAGAGTGTTTGATGATGGAGGATAGCTGTGACGCTTTGGCTTCGGTTTTTTGTCCTTGGGTGTTCAGCTTTCTTTGTTTTTAGTTGCTTTAGTAGATGCTACTCTTTATTAGTCTTTAGGGTAATGATACATTGACACCCATACACTCACACTACACCCTAATTCAATGTGTAAAATGAGAAAATGAGGTGTATGGTGGGTGTGTGATGGATGTTTGTGTAATATTTCTGTAGTCTTTATTGCCTTTGCTTTGTTTGATGTCATTTACTTTGTTTTACTGGCCGCTGTTGCTTTAACTTTTGACTCGGTTTGTTTGGTGTAGTTTGTCTGTTAGTGGTAGTTTGATCAGTAGCAAGCCTTTTCTCAGATGTTATGTGGCTGTGCGTATACTGAGATGTGTGGGCTTAGCCCTTGTTTCTTGTAATTGGCGGGTTGCCAGGGCCTTTGCCCTCTTGGAATGAATTTCCGTTGACAAAAAAAAAGTAATTCTTATATATTAAATTTTTAATTTTATAAAGTCATTTTATTCCCTTTCAGTACAGTAAAGTCATATATTATCTGTTTATAGAAAAAAGTAAATTCATATATTATCTCTATGTTGTAATATATATTCAAAAAATTTATATGAAATCAAATTGAATCAATATTAATTTATTCGTATGAAACTTTTATTTTTCATAATTTTTACTTTCGTTAATCTCTTTAATTAATACTTTATTCAACTAGCTAATATAAAAAGATATTAATAATAATCATTAACATATTAATTTTTTTGCATAACTATGTTTGTAACTTTTATTTTAGTTTAATTTTATTACTGTTAAAATAATTTTGATAAATTAAACTAGTTAAAATATTAAGATAGATTTTTGTTGTACTTCTGTAGTTATAAATTCCGTTGCTTCGGTCATTAACAATTCACATTCACTTGCTCCCTTCACATTCACTTGTAATTGTAAAGAATAATCATTCTCTATCTCTCTCACACACACACACTCACCGCAAAGGGATAAGAAAGATACCTAATTAAACATCCCCAATATTAAAACCTTGTGTTAAGTGTTAAATTATTATTTAAGTAATTATTTAATTTTCTTCTTTGATTTTTATTAATTATATTTGATTAGAAATAGAAAAAAAAGAGATGAAGGCTTAGGAATTAAAGTAGTATTAAAAGAGTGTGTGTGAGCACCACATACCCACTTACTCAAATTTCATTCAAATCCCCTAATTACACACTCACACATACTCTCATCTCACTCTCACTTTACCTATTTTACCTACCCCAAACCCCAACACACACACACACCTTATATTTAAAAGAAAAGAAAAGAGAAGAGAGAAAGAGAAAGAGAAAGAGAAACGGAGACCGAGAGGAAAAGAGAAAAAGATAGAAGAGAAGGGAGATCGAGAGGGAGAAGAAGAAGAGAGGAAGAAGAAGAGAGAAGGGGAAGAAGAAGAAGAAGTGAGAAGAGGAAAGAGAGGGCTTGGTGTAGCTCTTTAAGTAATCATCCTTTTTCCCCATTGATTAGCTTTGAGCGAATTCCTTTTTCCATTTTCATCTCTGATTTTTTTGAAGTGCTTGAATGTTTGAGATGTGTGACCAAAGATCTTTCTCTGTTTTGTTTAAGATTGATGTTGCATGTAGATTTTTGTGGTTAATGGTTTGGATTGGAGTTTGGTTATGGTTTGATTTAGCTCAAATGAAGGTTGCATGTAGAAAAGTTGGATTGATACCACACCTTGGTGGATTAAGAACTTGTGTTGGTTATAATTTTGGGTTAATAGTGTTAAACCTTTGTTTCTGGGTTCAAAGGAGGGTTTTATAAAGTATTTGAGGTTTGGCTGGGTGTAGATTTTGTGAGAATCGAATTGATTAGCAGAAAAAATAAAAAAATAAAAAGGGGGGTACTGCTTTCCTATAATCCCGTATAGACATCCTTCGGCAAATTGCTCATAACTCTCTCCACAGGGACTGTTTCGAGCTCATTTTTGTACCATGTGAAACTAGACTCTTTTCTCTTCAAAATGGGCACTGGAATGGTCAGATTTTATTAAGTTTTGAATGCAAAAATGCAGTTGTAAATTGCATTATTTACTCTAAAATCCGAACTACCTTGCTGCATCCTTTTAGTTGTAACTGATAATGTACTCACTGTATTGTCCTGTTCTCTATATCATATGAAACTAGACATAAAGCTCTTTATGATAGGCTTTGGTTTGACTAGATTTGGATAATAATTGAGTTAGAAATTGTTACTTGAAGTTGCAGCTGAGTTGTTAAAATCCTAACAGGATTTACTGAAATCCTGACATGAGCATAGCCTGATAAACTGTGCATAATAGAAAAGGTACTTACTGTATTCTTGTTTTTTTTGTTCCATATGAAACTAGACATAAAATTCTACAACCTTTCTTTTGGAAGCATTTGGAATGGATATGTGTAGAAAAAGATTTAAATGTTACAAGTTTCGGATATGTAAATCTTTCCCTGACGCTGTTGAGAAAATTGGATTCTGGCAGTGGTCATTGTTAAGGCTGTAACACTCTGTGTGATGGTTCTTTTGGCCTGATTCTTGTGACATATTAAAGTAGACATAAAATGAACTAAGTTATCCTTTGGAAGCACTTGAATTGGATGTGTATAGGCTTAGGAATTAATGTTACAAGTTTCAGTTTTGGAAAATGTAATCTGGCATTGTTTGATGAAATTTAAATCCTGTCAGTATTTGATAATCTGTTCGAATCTCTTTGTGTGTATCTCCAATTGTTCTGATTTCTGTGGCATGTTAAATTAGACAGAAAATTCTTCAATTTGACCTTTAGTTTCATTTAATTTGGAGTTGTATGGAAGTAGTTATTGATCTTGCAAGTTGTTGTTTTGAAAAGTAAATCCTGACAGAAATTGTTATTGTTTTGCTGTGGAATGTCCTTGATAAAATGAGTGTAATTCTCTGTGTGATAGTGCAAATGATGTGTTCTCTGTGGCATATGAAAATAGACAAAAAATTCTTCATGTTAGCCTTTGGTTTTACTCAAATTGGAGTTGTATAGAGTTAGTTATTACTCTATCAAGTCTCTGTTTTTTGTTGTTCTTTGATGTGCAAATATGAGTTTGAACCAAGTTAGAAGGGATTAGTGAGATTAGAAGTGATTGGATTGATGTTATTTTTGCAAGAAAATGCAGCATTTGATATGTTATTGTGCTAATTATAAATAACTATTATTGTGAGAAGTTTTGACCAAAGAGAGGATATGTCATGAACTATCATTTGTTAGGGTAGTCTTAGTTTAAGCAATATACTTAAACAAGCTATCATGTGAGTAGTTTTAATCCTTCTTAACGGAGGCTGAGGGTAAATGCATAGCAAGTTTGGGACGCTGACTTGCGATCATAGACATCTGACATGCCTTATATTAAGGCTATACCTATACCATCCCAAGTTACTCATGCTTGGTGGTATAAAACTTTTCAAAATAAAATGATGATGATAAGTTCATGACTTAAGAGGCTTGTTTATGAACATGAAGCATCAATGAGGAATAACACTACCTTGAGTAAGGACCTGGCCTTAGAGCCGGTGATGAAAGGGCGAGTTACCAACGAGGTTTTACTTAAAAAGATGTTTAAATTTATTAATAATACATGTTAGATATGAGATTAATATGATAATATGTTTGATGTGAATGTTTGGACTATGAAGTGATAAGGTAACCATAATTCTCTATCATTGAGTCTTGGATATTGTTGGGACTCACTGAGATTTCAAATCTCATTATTTTCTTTTTCGTTTTTCAGATAACAGGTACACTGTGAGAACTGAGAAGTAATCTTGAGGTTGCTTATCAGTCGAGTCAAGAACTAGATCAAAGTCCTAGTTTTTTTTACATCAAAATCGTAGTTTTGGGTTTTAATTTCCTTTATATGTTGTATTTACTTATTTATTTTCTATTTTATATATGTATTTGGTTGCTAGTAGTGTCCTGGCATAGTCAGGGGTTACACCTATATTCCAGTTCCATTTTTCACAAAAGATCATGTTTTCCTCTGCTTTACCAATGGTGATTAATATTATTTTCCTATGGTTTGTATGTGCAAGTGCAAGTGCAACCACACTCACGAGCTATGGGAAGAACATGACTATTCGTTGCAACAGGAAAGATGACCACGTGCTTTCAATCTGGAAGCAAGGAATTAACGATTCCTCAAATCGTCTCTCCTCTTGGTCCACTATAGAAGATTGTTGCAATTGAATTGGCGTTCAGTGTGACAACATCACTGGCTGAGTCACAGATCTACACCTCACTTGTCCAGACAGTAATCTCTTTCATAATGTTCCTGACACTGATAGGAGTAAATGTCTAGGGGGTGAAATCAACTTTTCTCATCTCTTGGAAATTGAGTTCCTAAGCTTCTTAAACTTGAGTGGGAGTGACTTTGAGGCCATTCGTTTTGAATGGGGCTCTCACAAATTGACACATAAAGCATCTTCCTCCTCCCCAACAAATTTTCCCAACCTTCGTTTCCTGGATTTGTCACTCAACTATAACCTCCAAATGGATGATCTTAGATGGGTTACACATTTTTCTTCTTCTTTGAAATATCTGAACTTGGGTGGAATTGATCTCCACAACGAAACTCTTTGGCTTCAATGGATGGCTATGCTCCCTTCTCTCAGAGTTACGACTGAGTGGTTGTCACCTCAATGGGATCAATCCGTCTCTTGGGTATGTTAATCTGACTTCACTTGCAGTACTTGATATTTCTAACAATAATTTTGACTCTGAGATACCAAAATGATTGTTTAACCTTAGCAATAGAATTTCTTTCCTAGACCTTAGCTTCAATGGTCTGAGAGGTGAAATACCCGCAACAATGTTGAGTTTTCAACATCTAAAGTTCTTAATTTTGAAACAACAATCTAAATGGATCAATTTCCAGAGTGGATTGGGAAATTCAAACACTTAGAGGAGCTTGATCTTGATTCCAACTTATTATCTAGGCCCATTCCTGCAACCATTGGAAATCTATCATCATTGACATTATATCTATTAGGCATAATAGCTTGAATGGTAGTTTTCCAATAGCTCTTGGGCAATTATCCAAATTGAAAACTTTATGGATTGGGTATAAGTCCTTATCAGGCAACTTGTCTGAGCAAAGTTTCACCAAACTTTCAAGCTTGAAGTCATTGGAGCTTGATTCATCTGCCCTTATTTTTTTTTATCTTAGCACCCACTGGCGCCCTCCTTTCCAGCTTGAAGAGATTAGTATGAGAAACTGCACATTAGGTCCGAGATTTCCTTCATGGCTGTACACACAAAGATCCCTAAATTATTTGGACCTTTCAAGTTCAGGGCTTTCATTCAATGCTCTTCATGACGAGTTCCTGAACTTTGTAACCCAAATTAGACATCTTGACTTATCCAACAACTCCATTAGTGGGGATATTTCTACCACATTGATTACCAACAAATTCTTTGATTTAAGCTCCAATTACTTCATGGGCAAGTTGCCTTGTTTGTCACCTGAGGTCACCTTCTTCAACATAGCAAACAACAGTTTCTCAGGACCTATTTCTCCTCTATCGTGCCAAAACATGTCAGGAAAACAAGAGTTGTTAGCTATAGACATGTCACACAATCATTTATCTGGAGAATTGCCCGATTGTTGGATGCATTGGCAATCACTACTTCATGTGAACCTAGAGAGCAATAATCTAAGTGGTGATCAGATCCCTGACTCAATGGGTTCATCAGTCAAACTTGAGGCCTACGACTTCGTAACAACTTTTTGTCTAGAAGTATACCTTCTTCCCTTAAAAGCTGCAGGAAGTTGTGGCTCTTGGACTTGTTATTCAATGAGCTCACGGGAAATATATTGACTTGGATTAGGTCAATGACTATGATAGCCCTCCTACTGCGATCAGATAAGTTCAATGGCAGCATTGTTGGAACCAAATTGGTTAAAAGTATTTTTAATACAAAAACTCCCTAAGTGATTTTATGGTTTTGATGATAACAAAATGTATTAAGGTTTTTACAAAGGATAAACAAAATGTATTAAGCTTTTACAATGTATAACAAAGCTGCCTAACTAAGTTTATTAAAGGATGTTGCAGTCTGCGTCCAATAAATTAGTTCATCATGACATTGGCTCATATTCAAAGTCTGAGAAGCCTTGCGTCCAATGTTGAAGTCATCATCCAATATTGGCACTGGAATGGACAACAAAAGCCTTGCGTCCAATGTTGAAGTCATCATCCAATATTGGCACTGGAATGGACACCAAGAGTTCTGCGTCCAATAATCATTATGAGACCATGCGTCCAATGATTCTCTGCGTCCAATAAACATAAGTATAAGGCATTGATGCTCTACGTCCAATGTTAAGAATATTGATCATTGTCCAATGTTCAGCATAAGCATAAGCAGCTCTACGTCCAATATTCATGAGAAGACATTGAAGCTATAAGTCCAATGATAAGTACAAGACAATACTGGCATAAGTCCAATGATTTATAAGAAAGCAGAATTGCAGAAGTACAAAGTCCAATGATTTCCAAAGAAGCAGAATCAGTAAGCGTCCAATAGAGCAAGAAGGACAAAAGTCCAATGTTCAGTAAGGCATTGAAGTTCAACGTCCAATGAAGCTGAACAAACAAAAGAACTGCTCTGCGTCCAATGAAATCAGAGTGACAAAGGTACTGTTCTGCGTCCAATAAATAAGAAGGACAACAATCAAGTGTCATACGACCAATGAAGCAGAAGAACAAAAGTACAACAATCAACTGCTTCTGCGTCCAATGGAGCATAAGTCCAATAATCAGCATGAGGCAATAAGTTCAATACTGCCTTGCATCCAATGGAACAAAATGATAAGCATCAGGATGCGTCCAATGATTGAATGAATATCATATGCAAATGGTAAGTACAAGGTATGCGTCCATTTGCTAAAAGGACTGAAAGTCCAATGATTTCTACATGCTGCGTCCAATACGCAGAATCCATAAACTTGCTATTTACTGCTCATGCATTTAATATGGAACATATTTATTGAGCAAATGATTTGAAATAAATAACTGTATACAATGCTTTTCTGTACAACCTATTGTCAACGTTTTTGAACGTACATATGAAAAGCATAAAGTACTGTGGAAAGTGTACTAAGAGAGAGAATGTACTTTTATCTACTCTATATATCTCTGAACACATCTTTCTGTTTTACACAGTGTATTCTCTCTGTCTCAATAAGATATTACTATTAACCACTGTACAATTGAGACTTTGAGTACAGGTTGCTTCTGATTTAGGAGAAAGAAACGCAAACATGCTCACTGAAGTAGATCTCCTCAGAGCAACGGGAAGATAGCATTTAATGCTATTAGAGAACGGTAATATTTATGAAGGCTGAAGTTGAGCTATTCGAAGAACAAGTCTGAAGCTTCATCAAAGCCTATAAATACCGTGAACAAGAAGAAGAATACAAGAGACTGAACAACGAAAAAGAAAGAGCAAAAACGCTGTGCAATTTGTTATACTCTGTATAGAAAGTCTTGTATTTTTTCTATCTTCTTGTAAAAGAGAGTTTGCTTAACTCTCAAAGTGCTTTAGATTTCATATCCTCACTTGTGTGAGTTAGACAGCACTTGAATCAAAAACTCTGCTGAGTCGTTTAGCCTGGAGAGGCTGTGTGCAAAGAATACTTGGGTTTTAGCCTGAAGAGGCTGTGTGCAAAGAATACTTGTATTCTATCAGGTTGATAGTGAAATCTCTCTAGTTTGAGGGGACTGGACGTAGCTCTTAGGAAAGGGTGAACCAGGATAAAACTTGTGTTATTTCTTCTTTCCCTTAACTCTTTTTATATCTGTGCTTATTACTAACCAAGGGGATTGAATTGTTTTTTATTCAACAAGTTTTTCATTCACTCTAAATCGCACAAAGAAAGCAAGTTTTTCAAACTAAAGTGGAAGCCTCTGCGTCCAATCTTTTTGTGCGTCCAATATTTTAGCACTCTGTGCGTCCAGTGTTTTAGCACTCTGTGTGTCCAATATTTCAGAAAACACTGTGCGTCCAATATTTGAACTAAGCTGTGCGTCCAACGTTTTTAACAGCCAGCGTCCAACTTTTGCGAAAAGTTTTAAAAGCTTAGAAACACAATTCAACCCCCCTTCTTGTGTTTCATCTTGTTACCTACAAGCATTCCATCACAAATATGTCAACTTTCCAATCATCAGCATTCCATCACAAATATGTCAACTTTCCAATCATCAGCATTCCATCACAAATTCCATCACAAATATGTCAACTTTATCACAAATTCCATCACAAATATGTCAACTTTCCAATCATCTGATGATTGGAAAGTTGACATATTTGTGATGGAATGCTGCCATTGAACTTATCTGATCGCAGTAGGAAGGCAATCATAGTCAGTGACCTAATCCAAGTCAATATATTTCCCGTGAGCTCATTGAATGCCAAGTCCAAGAGCCACAACTTCCTGCAGCTTTTAAGGGAAGAAGGTATGCTTCTAGACAAAAAGTTGTTATGAAGTCGTAGGCCTCAAGTTTGACCGATGAACCCATTGAGTCAGGGATCTGATCACCACTTAGATTATTGCTCTCTAGGTTCACATGAAGTAGTGATTGCCAATGCATCCAACAATCGGGCAATTCTCCAGATAAATGATTGTGTGACATGTCCATAGCTAACAACTCTTGTTTTCCTGACATGTTTTGGCACAATAGAGGAGAAATAGGTCCTGAGAAACTGTTGTTTGCTATGTTGAAGAAGGTGACCTCAGGTGACAAACAAGGCAACTTGCCCGTGAAGTAATTGGAGCTTAAATAAAAAATCAATGTGGTAGAAATATCCCCACTAATGAAGAGGTTGGATAAGTCAAGATGTCTAATTTGGGTTACAAAGTTCGGGAACTCATCTTTAAGAGCATTGAATGAAAGTCCTGAACTTGAAAAGTCCAGATAATTTAGGGATCTTTGTGTGTACAACCATGAGGGAAACCTCGGACCTAACGTGCAGTTTCTCATACTAATCTCTTCAAGCTGGAAAGGAGGGCGCCGATTGGTGCTAAAATGAAAAATAAGAGAAGATGAATCAAGCTCTAATGAATTCAAGCTCCAATGAGTTATAATAGAAACCAATGTTATTAAACTCGGACCGGTGATCGACTCGGTCGAGGCACTGGGTCAGTGGGTCACTGGTCGGACCGCATGACTCGGTATATATTAAATTTATTAATTTAATAGATTAAGGAGCATATATATAATATATTTTTCGCACACTACACTATCAGAATGTTTGGCTTAGTGGTAATATTGGGAGGAGCAACCTTTAGATCCTTGGTTCAATTCTTATTGGTGGGACTTTAGTTGCTCCCTTTTTTTTTTAATTTCCTACAAGGCACAACAACGGCAGCCTGGGAAACGTGTAGGGCCTTTGAGAGCACACAGGAAAGCGTGCAGGGCCTTGGGAAGACGCGAATGCACAGGAAAACGCATAGGAAAAAGTGCACGTCATTGGAAGACGCGAACGCACAGGAAAACGTGCACAGCCTTGGAAAATCGGTCCGAGTCAATAGTATACGCCGGGTCACCGGTTTATTCGAAAAATCGACCGGTTCACACCGGTTCATATCGAGTCTGTGACATTTCCGATCTGATACTCAGCTCGGACCGGCTATACCACCGGTTCCCGGTCAGACTGGTCGAACCGGCCGGTCCGAGCCGAGTTTAATAACACTGATAGAAACTTTGCTCAGACAAGTTGCCTAACAAGGAATTATACCCAATCCATAAAGTTTTCAATCTGGATAATTGCCCATGAGCTAATGGAAAACTACCATTCATGCTATTATGCCTAATAGATAATAATGTCAATGATGATAGATTTCCAATGATTTTTGGAATATGGGCCCAAATAATAAGTTAAAATCGAGATCAATCTCCTCTAAGTGTTTAAATTTCCCAATCCACTCTGGAATTGATCCATTTAGATTATTGTTGCTCAAAATTAAGGACTTTGGATGTTGAAAACTCAACATTGTTGCGGGTATTTTGCCTCTCAGACCATTGAGGCTAAGGTCCAGGAAAGAAATTATATTGCTAAGGATAAACAACCATTTTGGTATCTCAGAGTCAAAATTATTATAAAAAATATCAAGTGCTACAAATGAAGATTAACATACCCAAGAGACGGATTGATCCCACTGAGGTGACAACCACTCAGCCGTAACTCTTTGAGAGAAAGGAGCATAGCCATCCATTGAAGCCAAAGAGTTTCATTGTGGAGATCAATTCCACCCAAGTTCAGATATTTCAAAGAAGAAGAAAAATGTGTAACCCATCTAAGATCATCCATTTGGAGGTTATAGTTGAGTGACAAATCCAGGAAACGAAGGTTGGGAAAATTTGTTGGGGAGGAGGAAGATGCTTTATGTGGCAATTTGTGAGATCCCCATTCAAAATGAATGGCCTCAAAGTCATTCCCACTCAAGTTTAAGAAGCTTAGGAACTCAAGTTCCAAGAGATGAGAAAAGTTGATTTCACCCCCTAGACATTTACTCCTATCAGTGTCAGGAAAGTTATGAAAGAGATTACTGTCTGGACAAGTGAGGTGTAGCTCTGTGACTCGGCCAGTGATGTTGTCACACCGAACGTCAATCCAATTGCAACAATCTTCTATAGTGGACCAAGAGGAGAGATTATTGGAGGGATCCTTAATTCCTTGCTTCTAGATTGAAAGCACATGTCCATCTTTCCTATTGCAACAAATAGTCATGTTCTCCCCATGACTCATGAGTGTGGTTGCACTTGCAATTGCACATACAAACCACAGGAAAATAATATTAATCACCATTGGTGAAGCAGAGGAAAACATGATCCTGCGTGAATAGTGGAACTGGAATTGTAAATTGCACCTTCCCATGAGATTCAAGGAGTATCAAGTTTTGAAGATGACAAGCTTGGACGGAAGCATGAAGACTTGTAAAGATCAAAGGGTCTAGAAATAGGTTTAATTTGTTTTTGATTTAACTTTTAGAACCTTTTGTAAAATATCTAAAGATGAGATTGAGATGCTAAGTAAAATCAACCTAGGATCTAAAATTGAATTGCATTCATGCATTATATGTTTTTAAAATTGATTTTTACTAAGGTTGAATTTCAGATGAATTGAATTCACAGGTCACCGGAACAGTGAATTGAATTCCTGTGAGATTCCAGGCAAATTTAGTTGTTGTGAATCGATTCATACCTGTGGGAATCGATTCACAGGGAACAGAGTTGCGATTTTGAAATCCAAACTTACAGTGAATCGATTCATCACTTATGGGAATCGATTCACAGCAGTTGAAAATATTTTTTTAACAGAAACGGTGCGAGTTTTCAACAGAGATTTACGATTAATCATTCACATACTTAGAGAGAACTCTCCAAGAACGAAAAACAATCTTTGTGGGTGAAATCTATGAAGAAGCATCTCAATCAAAGTCGTGATATTGATAGTGATCATCATTGTGCTAATTCTACACAAGTTTGGTGTGTTCTTTCATTGGTAAACCCTAAATCTTTTATCTTGTTGGTTGATTCTTGTAAGAGGTGAGGTATCCTCTTTGTTGTAGACTAGGGCGATGTATCCCTTGGTGGTGTTGTAATTAGGGTGGGGTATCCCTAATTTGGTGTGGGTTTAGGAGTGAGGTATCTCCTTGTAAAATTGATTAGGTGTTGTAATCAAACCTAATTGTATAGTGGAGTGAAATCTCAATTCGGAAACGGATTGGGGACTGGACGTAGGTCACATTAGGTGACTGAACCAGTATAAATCTCGTGTTTATCTTCTCTTACTTTTGCATCTTTCAATTTCGTATTTGGTTCAAGAATTGTGTTTTTAGGGTTCAGTGAATTTCATGGGAATTCAATTCATTTGAAATTCACAGACCATAAAAATTTCTTTTTCTTAAACTTGTGATTGTTTCTTTTTACACTCGCATTAACCATCAGATAAGAAAATTGTTTTGCGAATTTTTTTTGAAAAATCGGAAGAATCCTATTCACCCCCCTCTAGAATTCATCTTGTTAGAAGCCACTTGGGCTAATAGGAATATGGTATCTTCTTTATGTCTTTGCAGTGAGTGAGAGAGAGAGAGAGAGTGATTCTTGATTGTACAAGTGAACGTGAAGGGAGCAAGTGAATGTGAATTGTTAATGGCCAGAGCAAGTGAATTTATAACTACTAGCGTAATGTATTCCTTATCACTATGAATTCTAGAAAGGAAGTCACTATATCCCCGTGATGTACCTTAAGTGGTTAAAGATGTACCTTAAGTGGTTAAAGAGCTCGGGGTGATATGTAAGAGGGTGGGGGGCCCACCCAGCCCCTTTCCCCAGCCCCTGTATGTGAGTAATAAAAAAAAAAGTCACTATAAATGTGTTAACATATTAGTTATTAATTTCTAATTGTTGGTTGAGATTCTTTATTTTATATTTTTAAACCAAAAATCACTTTAGAGAAATCAAAATTTAAGTATTCAATGATGCCTAGAACTTGCTTTTATTAGCATAAGAATCTTCTTTTTATAATAAAATTTTTAATGAATACTATTTTAAAATATTAATTAAAAATAAAAGTAAAAATTATTTTAGTTATCACATAAAAATAATATTTAATATTTATTTTTGGCTTAAATAAGTTTTTAGTCCCTATAATATACGAGTTTTTTCATTTTAGTCCCTTAAAAAAAGTTAACCCTTTTTAGTCTCTATAATATATCTTTTTTCGTTTTAGTCCTTCTGGTGAGTTGATATGATGAGGTGGCTCATTTTAGTCTGCCTCATCTTGCCACATGGCACCAACTCAGCCTCTCTCCCCTTTCCCCAGCCACCTCCTCTCCTATCTCATCTTCCTTTCCCCCTCTCTCATCTTAGCCATAGATCCGCATATCCTAATTTTTTATTGACGTCATGGACAAGGCGACGCTGCTGTACTCGTCAAGCAAGACGGGACTTAGCAAAGGTGTGATCTCGTCGCACAGGAACCTGATAGCAATGTACAGTTGGTTCTTTTGTCACAATGATGTTGGACAAAAAGATGAAATTAGATATTACGTATTCTCTCTTTCAAAACCTAATTGTTTTCTCGTTCTCATCGATCCAAACGTGTCATATATGGTGGAGGATGGCATATCGGTGTTGAAAGCACTGCGGCTTGAACTAATAACAAACATGTTACGGGCATGAGTGGTTTTAACCACAATCAACATCTCTTTAATTAATTGGAATAAAAAATATCTAAATGTGAACAATGAATTTCTAAATACAATTATGAATTATTTTCTTTGATTTTTTGAACTGGAAATCTCCATGTCCTGTATTGGCTCGACGTTTGAATAAGGACCATGTGGAGATAGATCGTACCGCTAGCCGAAATCGTCTCGAAAAATGTTTGATTTTTCCTCGGATTCAACAAGCAAATTTGAAACCTTGTACTAAAAATGTTCTCTATCCTTGAACATGATCAATTATTTTTAGCTAAAGAATGGACTGTGTGATGAGATCACGATGTCAGTGGATCTGTGGCTCAGTTGAGAGAGGGGGAGGGGCAGATGAGCTAGGTGGATCGGGTGGCTGTGGAAGGGGAAGGGAAAGGGGAGAGAGGCTGAGTTGGTGCCACGTGGCAAGATGACGTGGACTAAAATGAGCCACCTCATCAGGTCAATTCACCAAAACGACTAAAACGAAAAAAAAGACATATTATAGAGATTAAAAATGTTTAACTTTTTTAAGGGACTAAAATGAAAAAACTCGTATATTATAGGGACCAAAAACTTATTTAAGCTTTTATTTTTTATTGAAACATATTAAATATTCTTCTACAAAAAGTATTAAATAATTTATGGTTTAAATATATTTTTGGTCCCTCATATTTGACCAAAGTTTGTTGTTAGTGTAGATAACAGGATGAAACACAAGAAGGGGGGTTGAATTGTGTTTCTAAGCTTTTAAAAAACTTTTCGCAAATATTGGACGCTGACTTGTGAAAACATTGGACGCACAGCGTACTGAAATATTGGACGCCCAGAGTTTCGAAATATTGGACACACAGAGTTGTGAAACACTGGACGCACAGAAAGATTGGACGCAGAGGCTTCCACTTAGTTTTAAAACTTATTTTCTTTGTGCGACTTAAAGTGTATGAAAAACTTGTTGAAGTAAAATCAATTCAATCCCCTCGATTAGAATACGCACAAAAATAATTAAGAGTTAAGGGAAAGAAGACGTAACACAAGTTTTTATCCTGGTTCACCCTTTCCTAAGAGCTACGTCCAGTCCCCTCAAACTAGAGAGATTTCACTATCAAACAGATAGAATACAAGTATTCTTCAACAGCCTCTTCAGGCCTTACACCGAGTATTCTTCGCACACCTAGCCTCTCCAGGCTCAACCAAGTATTCTTTTACAGACAAGCCTCTCCAGGCTCAATCAAGTATTCTTTTACAGTCAAGCCTCTCCAGGCTCAAACAACTCAGCAGAGTGTTTTTGATTTAAGTGCTGTCTAACTCACACAAGTGAGGATATGAAAACTAAAGCACTTCGAGAGTTAAGCAAACTCTCTTTTACAAGAAGAAAGACAAATATACAAGACTTTCTATACAGAGTATAACAAATTGCACAGCAGTTCAGCTCTTTCTTTTTCTTTTTCCAGTCTCTTGTATTCTTCTTCTTGTTCACGGTATTTATATGTGTTGTTAAGCTTCAGACTTTCTCTTGAATAGCTCAGCTTCAGCCTTCATAAATATGACCGTTCTCTAATAGCATTAAATGTTATTTTCCCGTTGCTCTGAGGAGTTCTACTTCAGTGAGTATGTCTGCGTTTCTTTCTCCTAAATCAGAAGCAACCTGTACTCAAAGTGGACGCATCCTCATGCTTACCATTTCATTCCATTGGATGCAAGGCAGTATTGGACTTATTGCCTCATGCTGATTATTGGACTTATGCTCCATTGGACGCAAGGCAGTTGACTGTTGTACTTTTGTCCTTCTGCTTCATTGGACGCAGAGCAGTATTGTTGGACTTTTGTAATTCTGTTTCATTTCACTCTCCATAGTTGACTGATGAACTTTTGCCATTTTGCTCTATTGGACGCAGAGTGGTACTGTCTGTATTGAACATTGGACGCGGAACAGTATTGCCTTATACTGATCATTGGATGCAAAGCTCTCAGACTGCGTATTGCATTGGACGTAGAACAGTATTGCCTCATACTGTTTATAGGACGCAGAGAATCATTGGACGCATGGTCTCATAATGATTATTAGACGCATAGCTCTCAGAGTCCATTGAACAATTCTTATCTGAGGTCAAGTATCAGTATCGATCATTGGACGCATCACTCTTGGTGTCCATATATGTGCCAGTGCCAATATTGGACGATGAACTTATCATTGGACGCAAAGCTCTTAGACTGTGTGTACATATGCCAATGTCACTTTGGAAGATGGACTTATCATTGTTGTACCTACAAGAGCTTGTCAGCAGACTTTGCGAAATCCTTTATAAGCTTTGTTAGACTTTGTAAAAATCTTAATAAGCTTTGTTATCATCAAAACCACAAAACCACTTAGGGAATTTTTGCATTAGAAATGCTTTTAACCAATTTGGTTCCAACAATCTCCCCCTTTTTGATGATGACAAACATTATTAAGTTTTACAAGCAATAAAGCAAATAAACCAAATAATCAGTCAGCATAAATAAACAAAAATTTTCTAAGGGAAACTCCCCCAGAGATATACGTCTCAGTTTTTTCTTACTCTTCTCCCCCTGAGATAAACATCTCATGGTTTTGGATATTTAATATACTCAGAGTACCTGAAAATTTCTTTTACTCATAAAAACAAGATTAGTCCAATATATAAAGCAAATCGCAATCTTAAGCTTAATCTTCTTTTACTTCAAATGACTTGAGCTTTTAAGACTTAATCCTTTCTTCTCCCCCTTTAAAAGACTTGAGCTTTTAAAACTCAATCTCTTTTAAAACTTAATCTCTTTTTCTTCTCCCCCTTTTGTCATCAGGCAAAAAGGTTCACAGAACATCATAGTCCAAAGATAGTTTTGAAAAGCCAGAGAGAAATGAATCCTTTTAAACTAAAAGAGCTTTTAAAACATAATATCCCTTTTTCTTCTCCCCCTTTCTAAACAAGCTTTCCCAATCAATTTTTTTGAAAGTTAAAGAAGTGATTTTTCAAACGAGAGGGTGAGTGGAAGGGAAATCTGAAAGTTAAGTTTTATTTTTAAAACTTTATCCCTTTTTCTTCTCCCCCTTTTCTTGACAACAAGAATAATCATCAAACGGGAAAATAACTGCAAAGCAGGTGTAAAATATATCATTATAAAAATAGTTTGGACTCAGCGTGGGAAGACTAAGATGTAAAAGCTTTTTAGTCTTTAAAAAATTCTAAGTCTCAAATAGACTGACGTGTCCTATTGGACGCTAGTCACATTGGACTCAGACTCAGCTTGAGCATATTGGATGCTAAACATCAATCTTTTATAAAGTGCATATTTAAATGCTTCCTTATAAAAATAAACCTATCTACAGAGAGGGGTTTTGTAAATATATCTGTCCATTGATTTTGAGTGTTAACAAACTGAATATCAAATGTTCCCTTCTGCACATAGTCTCTAATGAAATGATGTTTAATTTCTATATGCTTAGCTCTTGAGTGTAAGATTGGGTTCTTAGATAAATTGATTGCAGCAGTATTATCACAAAGAACAGAAATCTTACTCTCGAAGATGTTGTAGTCCTCCAATTGATGTTTAATCCATAAGAGCTGAGAACAACAACTTGCAGCAGAGACATATTCAGCTTCAGCTGTAGATAATGCAATTGTGCTTTGTCTCCTGCTCGTCCATGATACTAGATTGGATCCAATAAAATGGCATCCTCCGCTGGTGCTTTTTCTTTCAAGCCTGTCTCCAACATAATCAGCATCACAGAATCCTACTAATCTGTATTCATTTGATTTCTTAAACAGCAAACCAAGATTAGTAGTCTCTTTCAGATATCTAAAAATTCTCTTGACAGCAGTCAAATGAGAATCCCTAGGATCTGATTGGAATCTTGCACATAAACAAACACTGAACATGATATCAGGTCTAGATACAGTGAGATATAAAAGAGATCCGATCATACCTCTATATACCTTTTGATCTACCTTTTTATCCTTATCATTCAGGTTCATTATGCAAGTTGGATGCATAGGAGTGTTCATGGGTTTGCATTCGTCCATATTGAACTTTTTAAGAAGCTCCTTTGTGTATTTGGACTGATGCACATATATCCCATCTTGCGTCTGTTTTACTTGAAGTCCAAGAAAGAACTTCAATTCTCCCATCATGCTCATTTCAAACTCCTTCTGCATTAACTCAGAAAATTCTCTACATAGAGATTCATCAGTAGCACCAAAAATGATATCATCTACATAAATTTGTACTATGATGAAATGTGAGTCTATGGATTTTCTGAAAAGAGTATTGTCAACTTTTCCTCTTGAAAAACTATTTTCCATTAGAAAAGAACTTAGTTTTTCATACCAAGCTCGAGGAGCTTGTTTAAGGCCATAAAGAGCCTTTTTCAATTTAAAAACATGATTTGGAAAAGTTTGATCCTCAAAGCCAGGGGGCTGTTCAACATAGACTTCCTCTGATATTATACCATTCAGAAAAGCACTCTTTACATCCATTTGATAAAGCCTCATATCATGTTGGGCAGCAAATGAAAGTAAAATGCGAATGGCCTCTATTCTAGCTACTGGAGCAAAGGTTTCAGTAAAATCAATACCTTCCTGTTGTGAGTATCCTTGAGCAACTAACCTTGCTTTGATTCTCACAACTTTACCTTCTTCGTCCAGTTTGTTTCTGAATACCCATTTGGTTCCAATAATGGACTTATCTTCAGGTGGGGCTACCAGCGTCCAAACATCATTTCGTTTGAATTGATTCAGCTCCTCCTGCATTGCCAAAATCCATCATTCGTCCAATAGGGCTTCATCTATGTTTTTCGGCTCCAATTCAGAGATGAATGCAACATCAGTTTGTTCTCTGAATGTGGACCTTGTTCTGACTTTATCATCTGCATTCCCAATGATTTGATCTTTAGGATGATAAGTCTTAAAGTGCCAGCTTCTTCCACTTCCAGTATTGGACGCATCACAGTTTTCTGGGTCTGGTCCATTTTCTTCATTCTTAGGTGATCTTAAGCTTTAGGTCTTGGAACATAGACCTTTCTCCTGTTATGTGTAGTAAGCAGCCACTGTCCAGGTGCCATGACTGGAGTTGTCTTCCTCCCATCAAGTATATCTGCAACAGGAATTATCATACTTTTTGGTACCCAGATTGACTTGGGTCCTTTCTTGTTAGTTCTTGGTCTGCGTCCAGGCATGTTTCTTTTGTTATGGACACATGTCGATGTGACATGTCCAACCTTTCCACAGTGACCACAGTATATATTAAATTTCGATGGACTTTTAGGAAACTTTGGTTTTGGTTTTTCATAACCCAAACCGCTCTTGTCAGAAGATTTTCTCTGAATTTTTAAAATTTTATCAAGTTTTTCAGAGCTACTGACAAATTTGGACAATCGTCCAGTGAGTTCATTTACTTCTTGTTGAAGTACTTGTACTTCACAGGAAGTATTGGACTCAGAATCTTTTTGAGATTCATCTTTGAGTTGACTTACTTGAAGTCTTAACTCTTCATTATCTGATTTGAGTACTTTGTTTTCTAAAGTAAGCTTTTCAAAATCTTTGGTTATTAGAGAAAACTTTTTCTTTAAGGATCTGTACTCATCAGATAGAATGGATGAATCTCTAAGAAGATCATCAAAATTATTTCTTAATTCAGAATAAGAAATTACCTCTTCTTCGTCCTCACTGTCAGTTGAGGGAAGACTTGCCATTAGGCAGAGATTAGCCTCTTCTTTATCCTCATCATCAGAGGAATCATCAAGATCCTCCCATGTTGCCATGAGACCTTTCTTTTTCTTGATGAACTTCTTCTTTGTCCTCTCAGCCTCAGGACAGTCTGCCTTGTAGTGGCCTGGTTTCTTGCATCCATAGCACACCACTGGACTTTCCTCCTTTTGCTCAGCTTCCTTTTGTGGAAATCTTCTGTTGAATTGCTTCCTTCTGAAGCCACCCTTCTTTTTCCACATAGACTTTATTTTCCTGGAGATGAAGGAGAGTTCATCATCATCTGAGCCTTCTTCTCCTTCTGAGCTGCATGATTCTTCATCAGAATCATTTGCCTTCAAGGCTTTTGAGGTGCTCCCTTTTTTAGCTTTAAGAGCAATGAACTTTGCCCTTTTTTCGATTCCCTCTTCATTAAGCTCAAGCTCGTGTACTTTCAGTGAGCCTAGAAGATCCTCCATGGCAAGAGTGGAAAGATCCCTTGCTTCTTGTATGGCTGTCACCTTGGGTCTCCATTGTCTTGGCAGACTCCTTAGGATTTTCCTGATATGCTCCTGGGTTGTGTAGATTTTTCCCAAGGACCTCAGGTTGTTAATGATTGTTTGGAATCTTCCAAATATTTGATCAATGGACTCGTGATCCTCCATTTTGAATAGTTCATATTGATGAACTAGCATGCTGATTTTGGACTCACGAACCTGAGATGAACCTTCATGTGCCAAAGCTAAAGTGTCCCACATCTCCTTGACAGTAGTGCAGCTGTGCACCTTGTCATATTCTGACTTTGTAATGGCACACATCAGATAGTGCCTTGCCTTCGAGTTCAGCTGGAATCTAGTCCTTTGATCTTGTGTCCACTGAGCTCTTGGTATTGGTTGACCTGCTTCATTTACTGGAGCAGTATAGCCAGTTTCCACAACATCCCACAAATCTATATTCTGCGCATCAAAGAATGTGATCATTCTTTGCTTCCAGTAGTCGTATTCATTTCCATTGAACAGTGGTGGTCTGTTCACAGCTTGTCCCTCGTTCTCCATGGATCTTTGCTTCTCTGCACTGTTAGGTGCTCAACCCCTAGAGACCGAGCTCTGATGCCAACTGTAGATAACAGGATGAAACACAAGAAGGGGGGGTTGAATTGTGTTTCTAATCTTTTAAAAAACTTTTCGCAAATGTTGGATGCTGACTTGTGAAAACGTTGGACGCACAACGTACTGAAATATTGGACGCACAGAGTTTCAAAATATTGGACGCATAGGGTTGTGAAACACTGGACGCACAGAAAGATTGGACGCAGAGGCTTCCACTTAGTTTTAAAACTTATTTTCTTTGTGCGACTTAAAGTGTATGAAAAACTTGTTGAAGTAAAATCAATTCAATCCCCTCGGTTAGAATACGCACAGAAATAATTAAGAGTTAAGGGAAAGAAGAAGTAACACAAGTTTTTATCCTGGTTCACCCTTTCCTAAGAGCTACGTCCAGTCCCCTCAAACTAGAGAGATTTCACTATCAAACAGATAGGATACAAGTATTCTTGAACAACCTCTTCAGGCCTTACACCGAGTATTCTTTGCACACCTAGCCTCTCCAGGCTCAACCAAGTATTCTTTTACAGACAAGCCTCTCCAGGCTCAAACAAGTATTCTTTTACAGTCAAGCCTCTCCAGGCTCAATCAAGTATTCTTTTACAGTCAAGCCTCTCCAGGCTCAAACAACTCAGCAGAGTGTTTTTGATTTAAGTGCTGTCTAACTCACACAAGTGAGGATATGAAAACTAAAGCACTTCGAGAGTTAAGCAAACTCTCTTTTACAAGAAGAAAGACAAATATACAAGACTTTCTATACAGAGTATAACAAATTGCACAGCAGTTCAGCTCTTTCTTTTTCTTTTTCCAGTCTCTTGTATTCTTCTTCTTGTTCACGGTATTTATATGTGTTGTTAAGCTTCAGACTTTCTCTTGAATAGCTCAGCTTCAGCCTTCATAAATATGACCGTTCTCTAATAGCATTAAATGCTATTTTTCCGTTGCTCTGAGGAGTTCTACTTCAGTGAGTATGTCTGCGTTTCTTTCTCCTAAATCAGAAGCAACCTGTACTCAAAATCTCAATTGTACAGTGGTTAATAGTAATATCTTATTGAGACAGAGAGAATACACTGTGTAAAGCAGAAAGATGTGTTCAGAGATATAGGAGTACATTCTCTCTCTTAGTACACTTTCCACAGTGCTTTATGCTTTTCAAAAGTACGTTCAAAAACGTTGACAATAGGTTGTACAGAAAAGCATTGTATACAGCTATTTATTTCAAATCATTTGCTCAATAAATATGTTTCATATTAAATGCAAGAGCAATAAACAGCAAGTAATGGACTCTGCGTTTTGGACGCAGCAAGTAGAATATATTGGACTTTCAGTCCTTTTAACAAATGGACGCATACCTTTGCTTACCATTTGTATATGATATTCATTCATTCATTGGACGCATCCTCATGCTTACCATTTCATTCCATTGGATGCAAGGCAGTATTGGACTTATTGCCTCATGCTGATTATTGGACTTATGCTCCATTGGACGCAAGGCAGTTGACTATTGTACTTTTGTCCTTCTGCTTCATTGGACGCAGAGCAGTATTGTTGGACTTTTGTAATTCTGTTTCATTTCACTCTCCATAGTTGACTGATGAACTTTTGCCATTTTGCTCTATTGGACGCAGAGTGGTACTGTCTGTATTGAACATTGGACGCGGAACAGTATTGCCTTATACTGATCATTGGATGCAAAGCTCTCAGACTGCGTATTGCATTGGACGCAGAACAGTATTGCCTCATACTGTTTATTGGACGCAGAGAATCATCGGACGCATGGTCTCATAATGATTATTGGACGCATAGCTCTCAGAGTCCATTGAACAATTCTTATCCGAGGTCAAGTATCAGTATCATTGGACGCATCACTCTTGGTGTCCATATATGTGCCAGTGCCAATATTGGACGATGAACTTATCATTGGACGCAAAGCTCTTAGACTGTGTGTACATGTGCCAATGTCACTTTGGACGATGGACTTATCATTGTTGTACCTACAAGAGCTTGTCAGCAGACTTTGCGAAATCCTTTATAAGCTTTGTTAGACTTTGTAAAAATCTTAATAAGCTTTGTTATCATCAAAACCACAAAACCACTTCGGGAATTTTTGCATTAGAAATGCTTTTAACCAATTTGGTTCCAACAGTTAGTCCCTCAAATTTCAAAAGTATTTTTTAGTCCCCAATTTAATGAAAATATGCCACCTTTAGTCCTTAACCATGACTCTGTTAATTTTTTTTTGCTTACATGGCAAACGGCGTTACACGTAAGTGCTTGTCATGCGTCTCAGTTATCTAGTTGGCGTCCTAAGTGTTATTAACGGTCCAGATCGATCCATTATTTACTATGAAAATAGTTCTCCATCCATCTAGATTGATCCATTGATAGCAGTAAAGATGCTAGCTATGATAAGTGAGACACATGACAAGTGCTTATGTGTAACGTTGTTTGCCACGTAAGCAAAAAACTTAACGGAGTCATGGTCAGGGACTAAATGCATATTTTTATTAAATTATGGACTAAAAAAATACTCTTTACATTTGAGGAACTAAAAACAAACTTTAGTCAAATATGAGGGACCAAAAATATCTCTAAATTATTTTTCCAAGCAATCGTTTTCCTTCCTGTGATTGTTTTCTCATGACTCTCAACTAGGGGTGTAAATTGGTCCTGATTAACCCGATGAACCAAACCAAACCAATCAAATTGGTTCGGTTTTTTTTTCCTGTTCGGGTTCAACTCGAACCAAACCAATAAAAACTGAGTTTCATTGGTTCGGTCCTCGGGTTCATGCTTTTGAGAACCAAGGACCCGAGACCCGAACCGAGCCTTTGTGTTATGTTAACTTTTTTTTCATTTCCTAACCTAAGTAACCGAGAGTGAGAGTGTGAGAGAGTAATCGAGAGACCATCATTCCTTTCCTAGAGTTAGTAGCGCTATTTCTTCTCCGTAGACCATCGTTTCTTCCTCCTCATTGGCCATCACACCTCATTCTTCTTGGTTTCTTCCTCCTTTTCACAGACACAACACAACAGTTCTTCCATCTTCTCGCACCTCTTCATTCCACAGACTGCAGTTCTTCGCTGAGCTCTTCATTTCTTCCTCCTCATCGCACCTCAAGCTCAGCAGTTCTTCCATCTTTGTTTCTTCGGTCCTCATCGTACCTCCATCTCTGCACACCGCAGTTCTTCACCAAGCTCTTTGCAGTTCGCAGCTCATTGCTCCGATTTGATTATCACCGTGCCTAAAGCCTCTGTCCTCACTTTGGTCTGTCGTGCTCCGATCTGACAGCATCGCACCTCCACCTGGTATTTTTGATCTGCTATTTTTGTGAATACGGGTTCCCTTCGTCCTCACTGTAGAAAATGATTACTTTTTTTTAAAAATTTTAAAATCCTTGGACTCCGTAGAACCGAACCAACCCGTACTTCATCGGGTTGGTTTGGTTCGGATTGTCCAAAGAAATTTTGAAAATCCGAACCAAATAGAACTAAGTAGAATTCATTGGTTCAGTTCTCAGGTTCGCCCAAGCGAACCAATTACAGCCCTACTCTCAACTAGAATTCATTGGTTCAGTTCTCAGGTTCGGCCAAAATCGAACCAATTATAACCCTACTCTCAACTCTCAATTAACACAGACATTGTCGTTTTCCAACAACCAACCCGATGCATATTAGAGTTTTGCTAAGCAATTTCACTTAAGGAATAAAACAATTACAGAAAAAAACTTTATTATAGAATGCAGTGTTAAGAAATGTTCTAATAATTTAATTAATATTTTTAATTATATCTTTTTGCAAACTCATATTCTTTATTTATGATTTATAATTTATATTTTATATGTATAATTAAATTTTTAACTTAATTACATTTTTATCACTCATTATTACTAGTGCGTGACTATGCTTTGATACTACTTTTCAATTTCTTTATAAATTTAGTTATCTTGTTTATTAAACTAGCATAGTGGCCCGTGCCTTGCACGGGATATATAGTGACCACTAATTATTTGACTCAACTTTAAAATAGAGTTCAACGAAAGAAATATATAGAAATATATAAATTATGGTTAAAGTAGTAAAATAGTTTAAATAGTTGATGTGAATAGGTATGTTAAAAACTCAAACCCGTACGTATTTACACTGACCCGCCCCAACTTTGTCGGGGATAACTCGTATTGATGGGGTTTGGGGTCAAGTTTGAGTTTTTTTTCCATTTTTCAAATGCAAAGACATTGGCGGGGATGTTGCATCTGCCCTCGAACCTGCCCGCCCTTTAAAATATTATATTAATTTTAAAAAAATAATTGGCGGGGATATTGCACCTGCCCCGCTATTTAAAATATTATATTAGTTTAAAAACTTACAGAATTGTGGGACTTGGTTTTAGGTTAGTTATAGAAGTTTGCACCCTTCGAAAATTATTGTTGAGATTGATCTATTGAACGTATCTATCGAGAGAAAAATCGTTGTGTAACCTATTTTCTGAACGTAGAACATTCAAGTTATTTTTCTTTAACAGTAGTAGAAATGAC
The DNA here is from genome assembly GCA_030159175.1 of Glycyrrhiza uralensis. Classification (NCBI taxonomy): domain Eukaryota; kingdom Viridiplantae; phylum Streptophyta; class Magnoliopsida; order Fabales; family Fabaceae; genus Glycyrrhiza; species Glycyrrhiza uralensis. The sequence continues at coordinate 6,442,000 of BRZY01000007.1, forward strand.
TTCTTCTCCCCTAAGTTTAATGCTTAGAGATTATGTAAATTATAAATTATAATTATAGATTATAATTATAAATTATACATTACTTATAAAGATAACCGTTAACTGTTTTGGGTTAATATTGATCCATGTTTGTATTTAATAAAAATGGGTAAATGTTAATTAACAATGTGACAAATGGTATAATATATCAATTATTAGCAAAAACAATATCTTGCCAAATGTCTAGTAAAATACAATGTGTAATTATGAAAATCTATATTAATCCATAACCCACGGACACCATTTAAATTGATTATGTTAATTAACAAATTGGAGAAAAAACAAATATTAATTGATTATTATTACCGTAATGAGAAACCATACCGTGCAATGTAATCAACTTTTTCTGATGTGTTACAATGTAATTAACTTCAAATTTAAAATGTGGTGTATCAATCATCAATGTGGTGTAGTGACGGATCCAAGGGGGGCAAGGGGTGGCCTTGACGAAAATTGATTTTGGTTAAAATTGAATTTAAAGTAAAATTATTTATGTTTATATGTTTTTATTGTGAAAGCGAGTTTGAGGTAAAACTTACTGTAAAATTTTTAATCTAATGTAGAAGTTACAAATTCTAGCTTCTGGTAGAAGTAATTCTGGACAATAGAATTATTTTTACTGCAAGAACCCAAACACTTTTGTGAAAAAGAAAAATCACGTTTGACCCCCACAAACTTGAGTTTGGGTACTCTCACTGTGTAACCAAACATGCACTATATGTTTGTGCAGATATATTAATTAACATCATCTTTTTTTTTTGATAATAGACATATTAGTATTATGGTTATTGGTTCTGTTCATCTCAAAAACGTATATATTATTATAAAATATCACTCAGACACACACACATATATATAATATAGTATTACATTTTAGTTGAATATTATATCACTTTATATGTAACTATTATGATTAATGTTTAATTAACAATTGTTATTAAAAAAGATTTGGCCCCCACTACCATAAATTTCTGTATCCGTCCCTAATGTGGTGGGAAACTGATATTGATTGAGTTTATAGTATGTGAGTTGTATATGGTAAAAAAAAGGTTAATTAAAATTATTTCTGCTCATTTCTTGTGTTTTGTTCATACTTTTATATTATTTAATTTATTTATAGACATTAATAAGAAACAATTCAAATTTGTTTGGACAAAAGAGAGCATCTAATGAAATAATTAGTTTTATTACTTGTTCTTAAATACAAAAATTAGAGATAATGATCGATATCATTTTTGTTATCAGTATCGATAAGATAAGATGTTATTGACTTGATAAGTTGTTTTTATTTGAATTTAGAATTAGAAGATTAGGCTGTTGTTTTTTGTTTAAAAATTAAAAATAATAGAGAATATTGATTAGTTGTCGATAATTAAAGAGAGTGCGACATCTAATCAAAAAATGAGAGGAAAACAATTATAGGATGACACCTAAGCCTAAAAATACTCTCAAGATGACACATGAAAGCAAGGGTTCGCAAATTTATATATTATAGATTATAGATTATTTCAAGCAAGTGATTTTAACAAATTTTTTACTTAAAACCCTCAAATTTTTATTCTTAATTAAAATATTGCTTAAATAAGTTTTTAGACCCTATAAAATACTCATTTTTTCATTTTAGTCCTCATAGAATTTTTCTCTGTGTTTTAGTTCTTGTAATATTTTTGTTTCATTTTAGTCCCCACTTTTAATTTTTCTTTGTTATGTGATGAGGTGACAGATGGAAATCCACCTCATCATACCACATGGCACAAATTGCAGACATCAAATTTATACCTCATTTTACACATCAGATTTAACATTTTTTACTATAGAAAAAAGGCAAAATTAGTAAACTGGTCCCTTATGTTTATTTATTTTTTTAATTTGGTCCCTTATTAAAATATTTCGACAATAAGGTCTCATATGTTTGTAACTGTTAACACCGTTGGCCCTTTCTTCATTTGCTGATGACGTGTCCGTTATTGATTGGTCTCACGTGATGGTGTTCTACAAATCAGAAACGGACACGTCATCAACAAATAAAGAAAGGGCTAACGATGTTAACAATTACAAACATATGAGACCTTATTATCGAATTTTTTAATAAGGAACCAAATTGAAAAAATAAATACACATATGATGTGCGTAGCATGAACCTACATATTATATAGTTTGCTTTGAATATTTTATATGAAGTAACGTTGCTATCTAACTTACTATGGTGAAGATTTTAGTACAAATTTAATATTAAATATTAATATAAATCATTTAAATATTAAATTCATATTTTTTTAATATATCCTGTGTAGCACAAGCTTACATTGCATTGTACATTTTACATAAAGTAACATTACTATCTAACTTTTTTGGGTGAATATGGGGTATCCTCCACACACAACAGTCGAGACTAATCCCTCGAGGTACTGAGATCCATTTAAGGGGTTGACCTCTCCCAACATGTGCTTCACTATACACATGGTTGGGGATCAAAACCCCGACATCATGCTTAAGAGACCTGGATATCTACCACTTGTACCACACTATGTGGAACCAATTCATCTCCTCTATCTTAAAAGAAGTTAAATCTTGACGTATCTCTATGACATGTCAAATGATTTTAGATTGATGTGAAATTTTATAGGAATGATCTATGTCATAGTAATTAACTATTAGTCCAATAGTGAGTTTTAAAATATTCAACGGTTAGATTGATTAATTCTAACAAGAGTTACTCCTGGAGTAAACGGATCTCTCCTCTATATTATGTGTATGTGTGTGTGTGTATATATATATATATATTTCTTATTTATATTTGTAATTGTTTTTTCTTATTTAAATTAAACTAGAAAGTATGAACAATAGATGTAAGTCCACAACCATGAATAACTTCAAGGACCATGCTACATTGTTAGGAACCAGTTCATCTCCTTTTTCTAGAATTCACAATTTTGGACAGTTCAATGCTTCAACATATTCTAAAACACCACCACATTACTCTGTGTGTGTGTGTGTGTATTTCTTATTTTTTTATTGATATATTTTTAATTGTTTTTTTCTTATTTAAATTACTTACAAAATCTACCTAAATATAAAACTTTTGAAGAATTTTATCATTCATATTTCATCAACTTTCATAATGGTGGCAAGAGAAAGGAATTGTCATTGAACCCACTAGCAGCTGTGTTTGTAGAACTTTTCACAAGTTTTGTTCTGCTTTAACATACACTAAGGGACAAAGAAAATTCTTGCAATACCCAGAAGAGAGAATCACAGAGAAGGAAAGAATTAATGAAAAGAAACATCCACCAAAAAGTGAGCCAAAGGAATTGTCATTAAACCCACTAGCAGTCATGCCTCTAGAACTTTTAAGGAGTATTGCTCTGCTTGCCCATACATTAGGCATAAAGACAATTCTTACAATATCCAAAAGAAAAAATCACCAGGAATAAAAGAATCTGTGGATTATATACTCAAATGACAATTAATATAAGTTTACATATTCAAATGGGTAAATATTTTAATTGAAATTACATATTAATATAAGTGTTTTATATGAAATTTATATTTTGTAGTATACAAAGTGGTATAGACATGCGTATTACAGAATCACATGTTGATTATTTTTATTTTCTAATACAATTTGCTATATTTTATTTATGTAAAAAATTATTTTTTGATACTACTTTATGATAATATATACTTATACTGGGACTGAATATTTGATATGAGATAACATTACTATTTAACTCTTATTTGAATTCATTACTATATAAAAAAAAAATTCTTTCACTTCTGATTTTTAAATTATTATTACACGGGGATTCAAAGCTCTATCATAATAAAATTTATTATTATTACATTATTATAAATATAATTGTTAATTAATAATAATTTTTACTTTTCTTATGAGATTGAAATTGATTAAAGCTTTATAAACAAAATTTTGTATAATTTTTTTTTGACAACAAATGTATTCATTCATTCAAATTGGCAAAATACATCGAAAACAATACAAATTCAATACCGCTAAAAACCAAAAGGATAAATTTGCGAACAAACTCATAGCACTCAGGTTAATAGCAAAACACGGCAAAATGCTTATAGCAGCAAAGCATGGCAAAATGCCTACAAAAGTGACAAAGTCATAATAGCCGGAGTACCCATGTCTCCGGGTCTGTAACATTGACGCCCAAATCATAGGTGAATCTGTACTAGAACGAAGCAGATCAACCAGTCTAAAACAAACGAACACCGCACCAAGACAGGAAAGCACACGCCGCACGAAGACGAGAACATCGCCGCACGCAGACAACGAAAACTCTGAAAAACACAAAAGAAAAACCAGATCTATGTGAAAGAACCACTTATTTAGATAAAAAGCTAAAAAACGAAGTAGAGGGGTGATTCTAGACCAAAAAATGGTCCAAAACCACCCCTCTAAAGTGTCGGCTAGGTTTTTTTGTATAAATTTTTAATCACTTCAAAAACCATCCTTATCCTCCATGCATTGCATCAACTACATTTCTCCAAGGGTTATGCAAAAGTTCTACAACTTTAGGATGTGGAATGATTTCTACAAATTATAGCAAAAAACTCTTATCATAACTATACTTACATTTGTAATGCTAAAGTTATCATTGACAAAACATTTTACATGAAATCATATTATTATCTACATGAATATCTATTAATACTTATACTTAAATTATAAATTATAGACTAAAAATATCATGGAATTAATTATTTTAATAGAAATTATTGATCAAAAAATATTTTAAAAGAAATTATATATAAATATAATTTTTTTGAAAATAAATTTCAATTTTTTAATATATATTGTGTGTAGTATGGGGCTACATATTATAAAGTTTGATTTGAACTTTTTAAATGAAATAACATCGCCATTTAACTTACCATGAGTAAATATATTAATACAATTTGCACATTAATATAAAATTTTAATAAAATTTTTTTTTTTTAATATATGTTGTGCTCAACATTGTCCTACGTATTATAAAATTTGGTTTCAATATTTTATAGAGTTAACATTAATATATTTTATCAAAAAAAAAGAGTTAACATTAATATATTACTTAAAATGGAAAAATAATTTAATATAAATTACATGTTAATATAAGTTTTAGTATAAAATTTATATTTTACAGGATTTTTTGTTAATTCTTTTTATTTTCTACTAGAGTTTGCTATTTTTTATTTATGAAAAAAATCTTTTTTCTGATATTACTTTCTGATGGATATATACTATACGAGGATTGAATATTTGATATGAAATAATATTACTATTTGACTCTTATTTGAATTCATTAACTATATGAAAAACAATATTTCTTTCACTTCTGATTTTTACATTATTATTACATGGGGGATTGAAAGCTTCTTCTGAATAAAATTTATTGTTATTACATTATTATATTTATAATTAGTTAATAATTTTTTTAACTTTTCTTACATAACTGAAATTGATTTTTTTTTTTACAAAACATAACTAAAATTGATTAAAGCTTTTTAAACAATATTTTGTATAAATTTTGAATTACTTCAAAAACTACCCTTTATCCCCTATGCGTTGCATCAGCTACATCCCTCGAAGGGTTATGCGAAAGTTCTACGACGCTAAGATGTGGAATAATTTCTACAAATAATTTATACTTTTATTTAGTTATACTTTATAAAACTGTTTCGACCTTTTATTTATTGCACTTCCTTTTTATGCATTTTGTGTTTACATCATCCTGTTACAAACAAAATCTCGCCAATATCAATCTTTTGTTGATGATCCTCACTGTCGCCGATTCCCTTTAAATTAGTTATAGAACCTAACGATGGATGACTATTCACCACCATTGATCCTCACTAGTCACTAATTCCCTTTTTCATTCCGTTTATTTTGTGGTCCAGGCCAGTACAACCCCGTTTAGATTGCAAGTTTTTCTGGGCCGGACTAAATGGGTGGGCTGTCCCACATATCTAGCTCTAGAGACAAACCCTAATAGTAACCAAGGAAGTAATTGTTTCCATGACTATAAATTTAGGTTGGGACTAGGGTGCACAATTAAAATAAATGTATCAGTTAAAACTGAGATTTCTTCATTGTAACTAATATGTAACGTCCTTTGTCATATTTTGTAAAATTTCAATTTGATCTAGAATTCCTCTCCCATGGTGGCATTTCGTCCCCCCTTTTTAGGTGGGTGCAGAAACCCAATGGAGGAGCTCAGCCCTAAGGAGCCAAGTCTCATATTGTAGTAAGGAGTAAGCAATCTTTTAACACGAATGAATCTTTTAACGGAGGAGACGATTTTGAGCATTCATTCTATAATTTTTTTTTCTTTTTTTATAGTTTTTAATATTATTGGAAACTATTATTGAACACTTTATTATTGACTTTATAACTTTAATTAAAAGGTAAAATAATGTTTTAACTTCCCTTTTTATCGAAATTTCCCTTAATTTTTTTGTTTTCATTTTTCCATAGTTTATAGTAGGGGTTCAAAATTATATTGTGAAGGTAACTTCAAAATTTGCAAGTTATGCAGTAAAATCTGCATAAAATTGATGATCTTCGCCCAAGGTTTGCCCGTCGTTCGCCCAACGAATTTCCTGGCAGTGGTCATAGATTTGAAATTCGCCCCGCGATGCATACTGGACGCTCGACAACTATCATTGGGTGTTCACGCATCAGGCGATCGCCCGACAATTCTTATTGCAGAATCAGTTATTTCTATTACATTTTGGGCAGTTTAAAAGGGGCTTTTGTGATCATTTTTTGGTACAGTTTTGATACACATTTCTCAGTAATTGTGACTAGTTCTCAGAGAGTACTGAGAGTGAAAATACACAGAGTGAGGTTAGATTATTGGGGAAGAGAGAAAAAAGATTGAGTGAAAAGAAGTAAGGTTCTTGAGGATAGTGTTCATGTTGAACACATAGGAACAAGGCTTGAAGAGGTTAACTCACTTCTTCTAATTGTACTCCATTGATCATAGTGAAGGCTGCTCTCTCCCATAGATGTAGGTCACATTGGCCGAACCACGTAAATTTGGTTGTCTTGATTCTTTCTCTTCCCTATCTTTTACGTTTTACGTTCTTGTTGTTTGAATTGTGATCTCTGGTTTAAGTTTCTGCATTGTGGTTTCATTCTCGTTGTTCCTCTACTCGGTTTGTACTTGGTTGGATTATAGGATTTGTATTTCCGCTATTTTGGACCAACAAGTGGCACCGTTTATGGGGAGATTATGAAGCAAGAACCATCGAGATGGAACAATGATTTTGGCCTATGTAGGATTAAGATGGAGGTAATCTTGGTCCAACAAAGTGTTGCAGAAGCGCTAAAGGGGGAGGCGAGAATGTCTCCTACTCTATCGCAAGACGACAAGTTGGAGATGATAAAAAATGCAAGAAGTGCGATTATCTTATGCCTTGGTGATAAGGCGCTGAGGGAAGGGGCAAGGGAGAAGACCGCAGCCGCAATGTGGACGAAGTTAGAGTCCCTGTACATGACAACATCTATCGCGAATAGGTTAACGTTGTGCTTGAAACAACAACTCTATTCGTTCCACATGAACGAATCAAGATCCATTGTAGAGCAATTCGTAGACTTCAGCAAGATTCTTGACGATTTGGAAAACCACCATGTCATTCTTTACCGATGTCATTCTCTATGGCAAGGATACCACCATCACTCTTGAAGAGGTGCTCATCGTTGTAGAAGCAGCATGATAACAAGGATGATGGCGATGGAGAAAGTTTAAATGTTCAGAAAGGAAGGAGTGGAAAGAGAGGGAATAAGGGCAAGAAAGCGAATGAATCCTCAAAGGACAGTAGGAACAAGTGTTTCAATTGCAACAAGATAGGTCGCTGGAAAAATGAGTGCCCTGAACCACCAAGGATAAGGGACCGCAATGATGCAAGTACAGACGAGTAAGTAGACATAGTAGTGGCTGCGGAGTGCTATGAGTCTGCTGATGTGTGGGTGGTTTCGAGTTCAGAATCACAGAGGAATTGCCGAATTGGGTTTTGGATTCTGGGTGTTCGTACCATGTGTGTCCTAGGAGAGATTACTACGAGTCACTAGAGTTGAAAGAGGGTGGCATGGTACTCCTAGGCAACAACAAGTCTTGCAAAGTCCAAGGTATGGGTTCTATCTGACTCAAAATGTTGATAACCGGGAGATCCTATTGCAAGAGGTTAGGTACATTCCTGAACTCAAACGAAATCTTTTAACGCTTAGTGTATTTGATTCATTGGGATATTGCACTAAGATAGAAAACAACATAATTAAGATTTTGCATGATGCCATGACAACTGCACAAGGAACTAAGAGTAATGGCCTATATGTTTTGAATGGTTCCACTGTTATTAGTCATGCATCATTAGCTAACCAATCACTACAAAGTAAGTTTGAATTATGGCATCAAAGGGTAAGTAAACCAGGGGTTTTAAGAACTAACAATTCAGAGCAGTGTGATAAGTTTTGCAGGAAGAAAGGGGCCAAGAGGTGCAAAACCGTCACAAGTACATCACAGCAAAAGTGCAAGGCTGTGAGGAGTTGTCTCAGTAGTTATCCTCAAGGCGTGAAGGGTAACAAGTTCAGGAGAGTTTTTTCAGATGGAGGCTTAAGTTGCTTCGCAAGTACGAACATCACATTGGATGAAACACAAGTAAGGAAAATGTGCAAAGGCCTAGATGGAAGCAGTGCAGAAAAAGTGAGCAGTGAGAAAGCTCAGCTTGAGGTGGAGTCTCCAAGTCAAGTTGCAAGTGAAGACAGACCTCAACAAGAGTCAACAAGAGATAGAAGAAGTTGAAGATCAACCGGCACTAAAGCAATCGGTTTATCAGCTAGCAAATGATAGGATAGGAAGGAAGATAGTACCTCTTAAGAGATTCAGAAGTGCAGACGTGGTCAGTTATGCTCCAAGTGCTACCCAAGGGATTGAAGGCTCACAATCAAGAGATCCAATGCAGAGGGATCAAGGAGAAGCAAAGGAGAGTTACATGAAGTAGTTATGGTGGAGGTAAGGGCAGTTGCAAGCAAGGAGTATGCAACAAAATATAAGTCCATGGATACGTCACCACCAAGGATCAAATTCAAGAGGCGCTTGCATTTGATCAACTTCAGTGAAAAGTAGAGAAGCATAAGTGGAGGAGCAACCTACACAGAGGAAGATTGTTGAATCTCTGTGATTTTGAGTCAAGGTGGAGAATTGTGAAGGTGACTTCAAAATATGCAAGTTATGTAGTAAAATCTTCATAAAACTGATGATCTTCGCCCAAGGTTCACCCAAGGTTTTCCCGTCGTTCGCCCAACGAATTTCCTGGCAGTGGTCACTGACTTGAAATTCGCCCCATGATGCATACTGGTCACCCGACAATTATCACTGGGTGTTCACGTAGCAGGCGATCGCCCGGCATGCATATTGGTCGCCCAACAATTCTTACTACAGAATCAGTTATTTCTATTACATTTTGGGCAGTTTAAATGGGGCTTTTGTGATCAGTTTTGGGTACGATTTTGATACACATTTTTCCGTAATTGTGACTAGTTCTCAGAGAGTATTGAGAGCGGAAATACACAGAGTGAGGTTAGATTATTGGGGAAGAGAGAAAAAAGATTGAGTGAAAAGAAGTAAGGTTCTTGAGGGTAGTGTTCATGTTGAACACATAGAAACAAGGCTTGAAAGAGGTTAACTCAGTTCTTGTAATTGTACTCCATTGATCATAGTGAAGGCTGCTCTATCATGTGGATGTAGGTCACATTGGCCGAACCACGTAAATCTAGTTGTCTCGATTTTTTCTCTTCCCTATCTTTTACGTTTTATGTTCTGTTGTTTGAATTGCGATTTCTGGTTTAAGTTTCTGCATTGTGGTTTCATTCTTGTTGTTCCTCTACACAGTTTGTACTTAGTTTGATTATAGGATTCGTATTTCTGCCGTTTTGGACCAACATGTGTGTGTGTGTGTTAAAGATCTTAGGAATAAAAAATAGAGCAAAAAAAATATGTAAAAGAAACTTGATTATATTCAAATGGACTAAAGTGCAGTATACATTTATTTCACAAGGGAGGAGAGTTTATATTTAACATAAGAGGAGGGAAATGAAATTCAAGCTTTTTAAAAGAGAGAGAATTGTAATTTACTCTAAATATTGAATGATCTAGCTAAAACCAACGAAATTAATAGTCAGAAATTAGACGTGAATGAATCCTCTTCTTATAATTCTTCTTATTTTCTATAATAATCTATCCTTGATAAATATATATTAACATAATTTGCAGACTATTTTCCGTTCTCAGACAAAATGGATGACATTCTACAACCAATGATTGAAGGACACTGTAAAAATACAGGTCCTCAATAAGGGTACATATATATTTTGAATTTCCAAAGCAAAAAGGTTATTTAACAGGGGACTTCTACCGTACAGTTGATAAAATAACGGTTTTGAAACCGTTGTTTTATTAACCAATGATAAAAGAGAGTTTTGCCACGTTAAATTATTATTTTTAAGGACTATAATTTTTTTATATTAGATCGTAGTTTTTAATCTCTTTTATTTTACAAATTTGTCCACATGGAAAAGACCCATAATCATATATCTACAAACAATTGATTGTATTGATGCATGAAAGCGATAGATATGGGAGAGATAGGAGATACCTTGAGTTATGTCGTGCTCCGAGGGAGATGTGAGTTTTATAAGAGAGAATACGAAAATCCGTCAGTTACCCGTAATTTTAAAATAAAATTTGAAATGAAAATAAATCTAATATTTAGGGACTGAATTGCAAAAATATTTTCACCAACGGTACCGAAATCGTTGTTTTTATAAGGGGACCATAGATTCAAGTATATAAATCAGGTAGCATTGACTGCAATTTTCATCCCACCCGGATAGCAGTGACCAGGAAAACCGCAGATGAAATAGTTCATTCCCTGGGAAAGCTGAATGCGATCGTTTCCTGAAAAATGCACTCGGGATCCTTGTAGAGCATTACATAAATTGTAACCAGCCTCATCCACTACCACCACGTTGTGCGTCAAAGGGACATAATTGAATACTGCACGCATAAAACAATCAGAGAAAGTCTATGAAAATAATTAAATTTTATCACTAATGCATTTCCCTTCCATATACTAATTTCGATTACGAGAAATTAAGAATATGTTTGTTTTAGATTATTTTTAAGAAAATATTATTTTTTTAAAAACACTTTTTAGATTTTTCTCTATGTTTATTTTAGCTTTTCGTATTAATTATAATCTGAAAAGAATCTAAAATCTATTTAAAATAAAAATCTATTTTCAATAGCTTCAAGAAAATAACCCGATTATAATAAGTATGGTTTTTTTTGGGTGGAAATAATAAGTATAATAAGTATGGTAATGACAGGGAATATTAAAAAAGTAATTTTTATTGTTGTAAACAAAAATAAACTAACTTTTATGAAAGACTTAAATAACTTTTTGGTCCCTATAATACATGGGTGTTTTGCTTTTAGTCCCTATAAAAAAAGTCAAACGTTTTTTGTCCCTGTAAAATCTTTTTTTTGCTTTTAGTCCCTCAAGTGGGTTGACCGATGATGTGTCCATTTTAATCCCAGTCAGCATGCCTACGTGGCCAAAATTTTTGCCATGTAGGCTGCAACATCAGCATCTCCCTTCTCCCTCCTCTCTCTCCTTCTTCCACCTCCTCTCTCTCTCTCTCCTCCCTCCACCCCCACCCTACGAGCACCACCTTCTCTCTCTTCTCCTCCCTCCACCCCACCACCTCCTCTCTCTCTCTCCTCCCTCCACCGCCACTCTCTATGCCAACCACAACAACCTCACCTTCCCCAAACTCAACCTCGTTCTCGATCTCCTGCCTCCCGTACCCAACCCTCTTCTCCTTCTCCTCCATCATCCTATCCACCACGTCCTCAATGCTCTCTCCCAAATGGGCGGTGAAAAGGTCCACCACCACCATATAGAAGAGGTGAGAGTAGACGTATAGAAGAGGTGGCTTAGGAGGAACCACCACCATCGACGACGACGACGTCGTTTTCTTATTATTATCAATTAGTGGTGGCTCGATTTCGATTTTGCCATTGTTGATGTTGTTGTTGCTGTTGTTGTTGTTAATAGCGGTGGGTCGATTTCGATTTCGCCATTGTTGATGTTGTTGTTGTTGTTAATGGTGGTGCTTGTGGTTGTGGTGAAGGTGAGCTTGCGAGTGGTAATTAGGGTTTTCATTGGATGGGAAGGGTGAAAAAATGGAGGGGTTTTCATTGTTAGGGCTGGGCTTGTGAGGAAATTGTCCAGGGAAGAGGAGGATTTGAGTTGGGACGAAGATGATGATTCTGATGCGTTCTCCATTGCTGGTTGGGGTGGAGGGAGGAGAGAAAGAGAGAGAGAGAGAGGGTGGAAGAAGGAGAGAGAGGAGGGAGAAGAGAGATGCTGATGTGGCAGCCTACGTGGCAAAAAATTTGGCCACATAGGCATGCTGACTGGGATTAAAATGGACACATCATCAGTCAACCCACTTGAGGGACTAAAAGTAAAAAAAAAATTTTACAGGGACCAAAAGCGTTTGACTTTTTTTATATGGACTAAAAGCAAAACACCCCTATATTATAGGGATCAAAAAGTTATTTAAGCCTTTATAAAAATATTTTAAAAAAATAATCACTAAATTACTCAATATAAAAACCACATTTTTTAATCATAAGCAAATAGGATGATGTTAAAAGCGTTGGTGTCGTAGCCATAATTTTTCGCAGCTGAAACAAAGCATTATTATAATACTAAATTGACATAAAATAAATGATCAAACTTTAAACCAGTTGTTGGTATCGATTGTTGAAATATTGTAATTCACATAGTTAGTTATGGGTTAGTCGTGGTTAATAAGTGTAGTTAGTTAAGTTTGTTGAGATTGTATCAGTTAGTTTGTTAGAGAGCAAACCGTGTAAAAGGCTTGTGTATGCTTGGTCGATGTGGGACCTTAAGTGAAAGTGTATAAATGCTGAAAGTGAACAAAGAAGAAGTGCAGTGTGTACAATTTTCTGTAAACTTTTCTCCTTCCCTAAACTCATTCATTTTCTTGAAAACAACTCGTGTGTGATCTATGAGTGACTCTGAGGATTTGTTCGAACAAATTGGTATCTAGAGCTTGGCGATCGAGGTAAATTTTCGCTGCGTGTTTTTGTTAAGATGGCCACCTCTAGGCTCTAACAATGGTGGTTTTCCTACAACCTTGCCAATTCTTGATGGCAAGAACTTTGACAAGTGGAGCAACCAAATGCAGACCATTCTTGGCTTCCAAGATGTGTTGGAAGTAGTGACCACTGGGTATAAAAAATTGAGTGAAAAGATGGATGATGTGTAGGCCAAAGAAGTGAAGAAGAATGACTATAAAGCTCTTATCATCCTGCACCAATGTGTTGATGCAAGCAATTATGAAAAGATCTCTCGAGCCATCACTGCCAAGCAAGCATGGGACATCATGGAGCAGTCATATGTAAGAGCCGACAAATTGAAGAAGGTCTGATTGCAAACTTTGAGAAGGCAATATGAATTGCTTCAAATGGAGGGGAATGAAGGAGTTGGCAACTATTTCAATCGTGTTCAGGCACTCACCAATAAGATGAAGAGTTGTGGGGAGATCATCATTGATCAAACCATAGTTGAAAAGACCTTGAGAACATTGCTCCCAAGATTTGATGTGATAGCCATTGCCATAGAGGAGACAAGAAACCTTGGCAAGCTGAAAATTGAAGAATTGCAAGGGTCTTTGGAGGCTTATGAGCAGAGAATCAGTGAAAGAAATGGTGAAAAATCAACTAAGCGGGCCTTGCAGGCTCATTCAAAATCAAGAACTGATGGTGAGAACTCAAAGAGCAAGAAGTGGAAAGGAAACAAAGGGAAGTGGCATCAAAACTAGAATCACAACTTTGGTAGAGATCAATCTGATCAGAGGCAGAATGATTTCAAACAAAAGAAGGGAGGTAACTCAGATTTTCGAGGCAAAGGAGAAAGGAGAAATTCAGATAAAAGCCACACTCAGTGTTGCAATTGTCAAAAGTATGGGCATTATGCTGATGAATGCTACTCTAACAACAATAGAAGGGAATCAAGAAATGATGATGCCAAACTAGCAAAAGAGGATGAGGAAGAACAGGTCCTGCTGATGGTTCAACCAAAGAAGATGAATCAGGTGCCAATGTTTGGTATCTTGATACAGGATGCTCAACTCACATGTTTGGCCACAAGGATTGGTTTGTCCAGTTGGATGAATCAGTCAAAAGTAAGGTGAAATTTGCAGATGACAGTACTATGGTTGTTGAGGGTCTGGGAAAGGTACTAATTCAAAGAAAAGATGGAAATCCCTCCTATAATTTCGATGTCCTATTTGTTCCAGGGATGAAAAGTAAACTACTCAGTCTCGGGCAGCTACGTGAAAAGGGATATATGATGGCTATGAAAGACAAAATGATGAAAATGTTTGACAAGAATGAAAGACTGATACTCAAGGCTCCTCTCTCAAAGAACAAGACCTTTAAAGTTCCAATTCAAGTGATGGAACATCAGTGTCTAGCTACTTCAGTTAGCAAAGATGAATGACTTTGGCATCATAGATTTGGGCACTTAAACTTCAAGGACTTAGTCTGCTGCAAAGGAATGGCATGGTTACTGGACTTCCTCATATCCAGCAACCCAGTGAATTGTGTGAAGAATGTCTAGAGTCAAAGTTGTCCAAAGCTCATTCAACCAGCAACTGCCAACTAGAGCTAAAAGCAAATTAATTAATGGTGATTTTTTCAGATGTGTGTGGTCCCATCCAGACTGAATCAATTGGAGGTAACACGTATTTCGTAACTTTCATTGATGAGTTCAATAGAAAGGTATGAGTTTATCTGATCAAAAGGAAAAATGAAGTCTTTGAAATTTTCAAAAGATTTAAGGTCTTAGTTGAAAAACAAGCTGGTTTGAATAATAAAGATTCTTAGAACTGATGGGGGAGGGGAATATTAATTTAAAGTTTTTTGTGAATCTGAGGCAATTTTGCATGAAGTAACACTACAGCACAATGGCACAATAGAGAGATAAAATAGGACTCTCATGAATATGACAAGAAGCATGTTGAAAAGTAAAAAGTTACCCAACTTCTTGTGGGGTGAAGCAGTATCTACTGCTACTTATATCTTAAATAGATGTCCAACCAAAAGATTGGGGGGAATTACACCTGAAGAGGCCTGGACAGGCAGCAGGCCTAATGTCTCACATTCGAGACCAAATGAGGAGGAAATTATAGATGACAAAAGTGAGCAACTAATTCTTCTAGGCTACCATGTGATAGGAGGTTACAAACTCCTAAATCCAAAAACCTTGCAGATCCTACCTACTACATACAGATTGTTGGATCTCTCATCTATCTTTGCAATTCTAGACCTAATTTGATGTATAGTGTTGGTCTTATTAGTAGATATATGGAAGATCCTAGAACATCTCACTTGCTAGCTGCAAAAAGGATCCTTAGATATGTGAAAGGAACCTTGAATTATGGGATCATATTTCCAATTAAAAGTGGTGATTGTGAAGCTAGATTGTATGGCTACACTGATGCGGATTGGTGTGGTGATAAGGGTCATAGAAAGAGCATAGCTGGATATGTTTTTATGTTTGCCAATACTCCAATCTCTTGGAGCTCAAAGAAGGAACTTGTACTTGGTGCCTTATACAACTGCGAGGCAGAATATATTGCTGCCTCCATGAGTGTTTGTCTGTCCTTATGGTTTGAAACTTTGACGAAAGAATTGAAGATGAAGGAAGCTAAAGATGTGAAGCTGTTAATTGATAATAAGTCTGCAATCAACCTAGCAAAACACCCTATAGCACATATGAGAAGCAAGCATATAGAAACTAGGTTCCATTTCTTGAGGGACCAAGTTAACAATGGAAGAATTACTTTGGAGCATTGCAGGACAGAAGTTCAACTTGCTAACATATTGACTAAGCCATTGAAGAGACAAAGGTTTATAGAACTGAGGGATGAGCTCGCGGTTGTATCACTAGCTGATGTGAATTAACGGGGTATGTTGAAATATTGTAATTAACATAGTTATATTAGTTGTGGTTAATAAATATAGTTAGTTAAGTTTGTTGAGATTGTATTAGTTAGTTTGTTAGAGGGCAAACCGTGTAAAAGGCCTGCGTATGCCTGGTCGATGTGGGACCTTAAGTGAAAGTGTATAAATGCTGAAAGTGAATAAAGAAGAAGTGTTGTGTGTGCACAATTTTCTGTAAACTTTTCTCCTTCCCTAAACTCATACTCTCCTTATTCATTTTTCTTGAAAACAACTCGTATGTGATTTGTGAGTGACTGTGAGGATTTGTTCTAACATCGATCAAGTTGATAATACAATGTTAAGGTATCAATCATTTTTAAGTTTAAACAATTAAAAGAGCATATTTAGAATGATAATTGTGTTACTAACCGAGTGTGTCACCGGCTTTAAAACTTTTTCCATTAGGCCAGTTCAAAACATTGAAGCTCCAACCACGTGCATTACCAACCGTGTAGGTGTTTGCATGAACCATCGTAGAATGAAATTCCAATATGCAAAATAGTAGCATTAGAACAATACTTGCGCTACTGCTTCTTCCCTCAGCCATCTTTTAGTTTCACTAGCACTGGTTGTGAATGACTACAGCAGAGAGCATAGGAAAGGGTTTTATAGCCAAAAGTTTAATGTTTAAAGTTTGGATCTACAATTAACTCGATCAAGGTACAACACTAAAGAGTAAAGAGTTATTGATTTTAGTGCCAAATGTCAAACAACATAAATAAATAAATGGTAAGTTGTAGTATTTCTTAAGCAAATGCAGATTCCTTTTTCAAAATAAAAATAAGGCAAATGCAGATCGCGATCTGCATTTGTTAAATAAAAGCAAATGCAGATCTAGATTCCTAATCAATGCATGAGGATATTAAAAAAAACAAAAAAAGAAGATTAAATAAAAGTAAATTATTTTAAATTGTTAATTTGTTAAATAATGTAATTTTATTAAATATTTCTATTTTATCTTGTAGACATTTTTTTTTACTGGATTGTATCTAGTAGACATGGATCAACGATGCAATAGTTGTTGTATTTCTATTTTATCTAGCAACAAATTTCCTCAACACTTGGCAACACCTCTTTGAGGGCACTCATTAGCAAATTAAAAATGGGATTAAAAATACGTCAATATAGCCCCTTGCCTCCACCAAAAAAAAAAGCTTTTGTTTCAAATGCTAAGAAGTTCATCGGTAAATATTTTAACATTATCAATTTAAAATTCCTACGGCTCTTATTGAGTATTGAAAATAAAAAATATAAACCAAGAGCTTTTTTTTAAAATTTTTAGAATATCAAATAATTTACTAAATTTAGGCAACAAATTAGCCAATAGTGGATAAATTAGCTCATAGCAAATAAACTAACTGATTGGATTTAAAATTTTGGTAAAAATAGCTATTAAACTAGCTGCTAAATATAAATATAAAATGACAAATGAAAACGTTTATAGCTTTTAATATGAATTCTATTCTATTTATATATATTATTAATCATTTTAATACTTTAATTTATTTTAAGTTATTTATCATCTGAAAAATTAAAATATTATTTACTTCAATTTTATTTTCATTTTAACAATTTTTTATTAAACAAAAAGAGATAATATAAATATTAACATGTTAATATAATTTTATAGAATAAAATATATTCTCTATTATTTTTACATATATATATATATACTTATTAAAATTAGTCTTTAAATACATATTTTGTTAATTAAACAAAATTTTAAATTTTTTATATGGAAAATTATACACATTAATAATTTTAGGTATAATTTTAAACTCGAGACTAAATGTATTTTTTTAGAAAAGGACAAAGAAGGTATGAAAAATACTCCTCTGTGGCTGCGTGAGATGTGTTAACATTTTGTTTTATTTAGAAAAGGACAAAATCAATTTATTTAACAGAGTAAAGATGATAGGGGAAAAAATCGATAACACAAGAATGAATCTATTGTTAACAATATGTCACAACATTTTTTATTGGCAGGTCCTAGTACCCAGGCCTATGAGGAGCTATAAATATATTAAATTGGAACTGTCGAGGCCTAGGTAACCTACAAATAGTTTTAGTTTTGAAGGACCTCGTAAGTTGTAATCAACCTGATGTTGTTTTGCTTTTTTGCTTTTTCTATTTTTTTTTTTTGAATTTTTAGTTCAATCAAATAAAACAATGAAATTGATTGGCATTGCATTGAGCCTTTTTTACATGTTGTGCGAAGTCCTTATGAATTGACAACCGGTTTTGGCCTCAATTTATGTGATAAGAGATGACATTTTTTCAAAGTTAAATATTACAATTACTCTCTTAGACTCCAAGTGCAAGAAGAGAAAACCCTAAGCCACCAAGCTAATATAGGGCTATTATTTCAAATTGTAGGAGTTTTTATGTTCCCAACTCTTTGGTAGAGTTGGATAAGAGGAGAATTCATGTAGTTTCTCTAACTTTGATAGGGGTGCCTACATATATTACTATCCTCCAAAATTGTGAAAAAATTATATATATTGCGTTCTTGATTATTAATGAAACTAGTGTGTGGACCCATACGATGCACGGGGTGTAATATGTGTTAGTGGTGCTATATTATTTAGGTGAAATAATTTGTTGTATTTAAAATTTAAAATAAAATTTAATTACAACTAATTATGCAAGTAAATAAAAAAATCAACATATGATATTTGATTAAGTTGAAAATGTCAATTTCATATGAATATTATTCAAACCACAATTATAAGCACATAATTTTCCAAACCAAAATTTCTTTTAAAAAATAGATCCAATTCAACAAAAAATATAAATATCATAATTTCTTTTAAAAGTTTTTAGCAATCTCTTGGTGGGATAATACTTTCATAAAACATTTTTGGGTTAAATGGATTCACCCCCAATTCAATTTTGCTTCCTCGTGTGAGCTAGATGGCAGCACAAAAACTACTACAATCATGTCTCAAGTAGGCTTGTCATGTGGTCCTTTCTGTGTCTACAACACACTTAAATATATTTTTCGATTTTATTCTCAAATTGAATTTCAGTTAGTTTATTATGAAAAAAGAAACTATTTTAATCATGTCTTAAATAAGCTTGTCGTATGGTCCTTCTCATGCCTACAACGCACATAAATATGTTTCCCGGCCCACTGCATTCTCAATTTGAATATCAATTAGTTGATTATGAAAAAAGAAACTACTTTAATCATGTCTCAAGTAGGCTTTTCTTGTGATCCTTCCCGTGCCTACAACACATGTAAATACGTTTCCTACTTCATTCTCAATTTCAACCCTAATTAGTTTATTCTAAATAAAGAAACTACTACAATCATGTTTCACTTTATCCCCATTTGTATCACTTTGTTTATAAGCAAATGTTTATAATTAGTATTAGTATATTATATGGAGAGATTCAAACTTATGACCTCCTTGTCACTCCAACACTTATTTTCCTCTGCCGAAACCACCAAATTACCTTATCGCTTCTGTCCCATTTGTATCATTTGAAAAAATGTCTTTTACTATAATTTTCCTGACACAACCACCCTTAGAGTGTTATATTTAAACATGAAGTAATACTATGTATAATTTGATTCATTTAAGGGTGTAAGCTGGTTGAACTCAGCTTTTGCATGTTAAATTTGTCTCATAAAGCTTATATTTAATTAGAAGAATAAAAAAAGAAGAAAAATATTACATTTTTCCGGTAAAAAGCCACGCAAGTACGACCATTAATATTTGATGTATCCTAGTTTTATGCTCTCTTACTCAACTAATAATAGTTGCACAAATGTGATACAAGTTCTTACATATCAGTAAACAAACAAAGGATTTTTTTTAAAAAAAAAAATCATTCTCCTTGCTGTGCCATTTACTGTTTCCATATTATTATATTCGGTCTTCCACCTTTTTTATATTTTCTTAAACAATTTCAATGATTCAACTAAAAAGACGTTAATGTGTCAAGAAATTTTCCTCAATTACGTAAAAGCATAACTAAAAATAAATACAACACGTTTTACACAGCTCAATAATTAAAATATATGGCAATGGTACATGTTTTACACAGACCAATAACACTATCCTCCTCTCAAAGCATTTATTTTATGCATTGTTTCAGAACTCCATTGCACCATATTAGAGAAATAACCTTGACCAAAAAGGATTAGAGAAATAGCATTAAATGCTTTATATAATTTATATTTGCTATTGTAAATATTAATCTACATAAATGGTTAAAGAAGCTTTTTACCAAATCAAACTCATTGTAGGCACAAAAAATACCCCCGACATTAGTATTATTAGTTATATTAAGATTAAGATTACTATTATGACTTCAATAATGATAATTATTTTTTGTGTAAAGTTTATTAAATGAAATATAACACTCGTGATGCTTATGGTTTTAACTTCCAGTAAATAAAACAGAAATGATGAAAATTGAGAACTAAAATGGCAACAACTATGACTGATCACATTCATATTAGGTCTAAACATTTTGGAGCAACTATTAGACTATGAAGGCATAGCAATTTGTGATTTAAAACCTCCAACAATATGGACCATAAACTAAATGCTTATGAAGTCTTGTTAGTTTTATAAAGATTCAGAATAATTGCATTACACAAATCATTAACATATATTCTAATGATTTTCCATACTAAAAATGGCTTTCCTCGTGCAAAAATATCGATGCAAACCACCTCCTTTAAGCTCTTTCACAATAAAAAATAAAAATAAAAAATACATTTAAGTAAACCTTTCACATTTTGTTATTAATTGCTACAACTTTCTAGATCACTTTCTAAAACACACTCATTATTTCTAGACCACTAACACAATTCTCTACACAGCAATAAATTTGTGCATAAAATTGAAAAGTTGCACGTTTTTTATAGTCCAACAACACAATCCACCACACAAAACATTTAATTTATGCATTCTATCAAGAATCAATTGCATAAAGGCATTAATTGTTTAAAAATAATTTTAAATTAAAATAAAATTAAGATATTTACCAATATAACCTCATTTTAGGCGAAAAAAAATACCCCTAGACATTACTATCTTTAGATATATTAAGATGGCTTAATTTTACTTTTGTGAAAAAACAAAAGAATGAATCTATTAAAAGAGCAAGCATCCTATTCTTGATGGGAGTTGATAACACAATTACATTAAATATGACTTCAAGGTGAAGAAAAGCACGAGTGAAGTTTTAGAACATTTCAATCGCATGAAATATCTCAATTTAAACCCAGCTCTTCCTTGAGGCACTTAATTGCCTCTGATACACCGTCCTGCAAGGTGAAGAATCATGTACGTGACAAAATGTAAGTACAGCTATAGAACCTTTATGCCTAGTAAATTATACACCATCCATTATTAAATTAATCAATGGAATAAAATAAACTAATAAATCTATTGTCAAAAAGAAAGAAAGAAAGAAACCATGGATGTACGATAGAAAAAGTCAGCAGCCATACAAAACATTTCATCATTCATATAGTAATCGATTATCAATATATACATTATATCACTAGTCCCCTATGTATTACTATTGTGTAATTTTGGTCCCCTAAATTTTAATTGTACCAATTGAATCCCTCATATTTATCAATTGTGCAATTTTGGTCATTCCATCCAATTGCCATCATTTTAAGAGCTGTGTCAGTGCCTCCCTTGAGACCCTAGCCTTTTGAACCTCATAGTCTTGCACTCTTGCCTGTGGCCTTTTCCCCAATTACATATCCATGTCCTGATTTTATGTCACGGTATCTTTGGTAAATCTCAAAGACGTCGATCCGAGATGCATTCATGAAAAAACAATACAAAAAAAAAGCGATTATCCTTATCCTATCATATTCCATTATTCCTAATGATAAATATGTAAAGTGACATGAAAAATTAAATATAAGATCAGCAACATTATCACATGTATATTTGCAACATTCTTCCCTACAATTTTCAAAAAGTATAAATTTGGCATTATCGCTAATTGAAAAATTGCACATTCTGCAAATTAGACCAGTTTCATTTGAAGAGCAATGACAATAAAGGAAAACAATGTGGACTATATAGACAACTCTAGTTCATGTCAAATGCTTGCCAACAACATCAGATCAAAGTCATATACCGCAAAAGAATCAAAAGATACAATTATGCATTGGTATCACCAAACATGATACAAGTATTGTCCTATGTCCAAGAAAGCAAATTATTGTCATATATTATATTGTAACATTCTTATCTCTATAACACTACATTACTTTCTTGCACATTCATCCTATGAAAAGATAAAATAAAAATCAAGTGCTCCAACATGTGCAAACTCCATCATCAAAACAAAATTTCCCCAAAGATGATTATAATAAGTAATTATAATTATAATAAGATACTATCAAATACATATTGTTATCTTACCTTGCTCAATTTCCTCAAGATTCTCGAGATCCTCATTAGTAAGCAACTGCAAAGATGATTCTCCTTTAACCCAATCTTCAAAGCAAACAAGTGCTTTAACGGTTGTTGGTGTTAGAGAGCTTCGATATGGAAGGCTTCCTCATGTAGTAACGGCGGACTCAGAGGCCACAGTAGAGACCGGTATAGCTATCACATCTCTTGCAAGGCTTGCAAGGATTGGAAATCGGCTTGAGTTTATATTCCACCAATTTAACACATGCAACTCCCCACAACCCTCAAAGGCTTCCTCCAAGTACTTCCTTAATTCAGATTCAAGCCTGCTGCACCCTGTCAATTGATAGAACTGATCAAATCCATACGAGTCATCACATTTCATGAGGTTGAGATCCTTGTGAGTTATCTTGAGACACACCCACCCCTATACTCTTGAAAAATTGAGTTTAAAGAAGAATCTAACTCCGCTAAACATTCATTAAACTACCAGACTACAAACTTCTTGTGTCTAGGGTCTCATACAAGGGCAATCAACATGTTGAGGCTATTAGGATTTCCAAAATATTTATCATACTTCTTCATATTTTCAGCCATTAGTTTTATTCATACCTCCCTTGAATTACACATTTGCTTGATTTTTCTTCTAATTCTGAAGACCTCAAACAAGTAAATATTACCGGTCACATAAGAGGAAGACATTTGCCCTTTTCTAACTCTTCAACATATTTATGATCGTATTCACATACTCCCAATCCCCAAACGTAGAAAGACCTTTGCTCTTTTCTAACTCTTCAACATATTTATGATCTTGCATCTCAAGTTCTTCCAATGTTTTTTGATGTTTCAAAGCAACCACCAACAACATTAGGTATGTTGAACTCCACCTAGTTTCAACATCCAGGCAAACAAGATCTTTATACTCAATATTCTGACTCATAGCACATGCCTTGAATTTTGAAAGTCTAGAAGGAGAGGATCTTATGTACTTCACGGCAACACGGATTCATGATATGCACACAACCAAATTCATGTCAATGTCCAACCTTCCTTTACAACAAAATTCAAGATATGCGCACAAAAAAGCATATGAATATACGCCCCATTAAAAATTAATCTATTCCACGACATGAACCTCTTTTTGAGATGTGAAATCCCGACATCATTTGAGGAGGCATTGTCAAATGAAATGAGCCGTTATACGCATATGACTGTAGATTTGTGAAGAATTCCAAATGTCGGTGGTAAGACTCTTTGACAGTGTTGGGAAATAAAATCCTTCAACATTATTTTTTCCGATTTCCACAATTTCAAGACATCTCTCACTGTAGTGCGTGAGGGGAGCTTAAAACTTGGCAAAACAAGCATCATAATTCACGAAATAGTTCATGTTCCACGCGTCTGAAAGGCATCTCCATGCCCATGAACATTTTCACCATTGCTTGCCGGATTTCCTCATAGTCAATCTTGGCAATTGTAGGAGAAGAACTAACATTTGATGTTGAGGACGAAGTCAATCTCTGCATTTCACCTGCATCTATATTCAGATTGTCGTTGAATCTCTGCAATCGAGATCGCATGGCACTTGTTCCATTGTCAAACTTGATCGAGGAACCGCAGTAATTGCATCTAGCTTTCTTTTCTACGCCAAGCACTACTTTACAGTGATTCCAGGCATCAGAGCGGGTTCTTGCACGCTTTAGAGCGAGCGGTAATATATTACAAGTATTAGAGACAGCAGGTGGAGGGTAGAAACTATGCGCTTTGCGGTCTCAGAAGCTAGAAAGTTTGTGGTCTGGTTGTTTAATGAAATGTTTAGTTGTGTTGACGCAACTAACTTGATAGACAAGTTGGATTCTTCTTTAAACTCAATTTTTCAAGAGTATAGTGGTTGGCTAAGTTATCTCAAGGTAACTCACAAGGATCAACCTCATGAAGAAGGTGGTGATGACCCGTATGGATTTGATCAAGTCTATCAATCGACCAGGTGCAGCAGGCCTGAATCTAAATTAAGGAAGTACTTGGAGGAAGCCTTAGAGGGTCGTGGGGAGTTGGACGTGTTAAACTGGTGGAATGTAAACTCAAGCCAATTTCCAATCCTTGCAAGCCCTGCAAGAGATGTGTTGGCTATACCGGTCTCTACTTTGGCCTCTGAGTCCGCCTTTAGTATAGGACGAAGGGTGCTCGACCCATATCGAAGCTCTCTAACACCAACAACCGTTGAAGCACTTGTTTGCACCGAAGATGGGGTTAAAGAGAATCGTCTTCGCAGTTGCTTACAGATGAGGATCTTGAGAATCTTGAGGAAATTGAGCAAGATAAGATAACAATATGTATTTGATAATATCTAATTATAATTACTTATTATATTATGACTTGATACATAGTGAGATGTCTTAATTTTGTTTTGCATAATTAGTTTCTCCACAAGACGTTCCAAGCATTCGACCTCCATTGCACTTGATGATGATTGAAGGAAAAATTGATAATGGAGTTTGCGCACATTGAAGCATAGCATGAATGTGCCAGAAAGTAATTAGTGTTAGAGAGATAAGAATGTTACAATATCGTATATGACTAATTTGCTTTCTTGGACATAGGACAGTACTTGTTTCATGTTTGGAGATATTATGCATAATTGCTTCTTGATTCTATTGCAGTACATGACTTTGATCGAATGTTGTGGGCAAGAATTTGACATGAACTAGAGTTATCTATAGTCCACATTGTTTTTTCTTTATTATCATTGCTCTTCAAAGGAAACTGGTCTAATTTGGGGAATGTGCAATTTTTTAGTTAGTGATAATGCCAAGTTTATGCCTTTTGAAAATTTTGGAGAAGAAGGCGGTAAATACACAGGTGATAATGTTGCTGATCTTATATTTACTTTTTAGTTATTTTTTTATATCACTTTACATTTTTATCATTAGGAATAATGAATTATGATAAGGATAATTGCCTTTTTTAAATTCTTTTTTCACTTAAACAAAAACTAGTCTTTACACCAAATTTAGAATTAAAATCAATTTTTTAAATAATTTATTAAGTAGTTATACAAATACTATTTTTAAAACCAATTTAAGTTTTAACAAAAAAAAACAATTTAGAATCAAAATCAGAACAAAAAAACCGATTTAAGAACCAAACCCTAAACCGGTTTCTGTAAACATGTTCCAAAAACCAGATTTTAGAACCAATTTTTAAAATCAATTTGAAAAACCAGTTTTCACCAGTTTGAAAACCGGTTTTACATCAAAAAACAGTTTTGAAAATAGTTCAATTCTAAACCGGTTCGCAAAACCGAAAACCAGTTTGCTCAAAAGAAACCTGTTCCATTTGAAAAAACCGGACCGCAAAGTGGAGTGGTTTAGTTTTGTTGGGTTTTTCTGGACCATGCATAGCCCTAGGCAGAAGCAATTGAAAAATCATCAAATCCCTCTGTAGTGAGTTCGACAACGTCCATGCCTGCATTGATGGCAACAAGAGTTTCATCCATGGCGATTTGAAAAGACAGAGATGCAGCAAGAGAGATCTTCAATGAGACGCAGCGTCAATGCTAATCAGTCTAAAAAGAAAATATATCAGAAAGTGATGTTGTTATGGTGCTTGAGAATAGTGGTCGCTTGGAACCGGATTCGTGTTCATCCCTTCCAATGGCTCTAGACACGTGCCACGTTTGAGAAAACGGGATTAGGATCCTCTCCATTTCTTTTTCTCTCCATTTCCTTCATTACTATGCTTTTAGGAGAAATAAATAGCATAAATGTGATACATACATAGTGAAAACTGAAAAGTATCATTTATTCCATTTATTCCCCTAAAAGCATAGTAATTGAAGAAATAAAGAGAAAAAGAAATTGAGAGGATCCTAACTCATGGGTCTCCAATTGTAACTCACGTGCTAATGTTCATGAAAATGCTGAGTCATAATATTTTTGTGACATCACGTGTGTCAAGTTGGCCACATCAGTGGCAAGTCAAATTTTTGTTTGCCACGTAAGCTCGTTTCGTTAAAAAATGGATGACAATTCGACAGAGGGACCAAAATTGCACAATTGATAAACATAAGGGATCCAATTTGTACAGTTGAAACCTGAGGTAGTAAAATTGCACAATAGTAATACATGGGGGACTAAAAGTGCAATTAAGCCTAATAATGACTATATAAGAAAATTAAGTTCTACCCTTCAACACTGTGACATGTGTCACCTCCCCTTACTCTTTTTATCAATTACTCAACCTTCCATACCGTGACATGGGTCACATCCCTAGATTGAGGAGGTCCTAGATGAGACACGTTTATGATCTCACAAATTTGTTTATTTCCCACCAAAATTATTGTTTGTTCGATTTTTTACTGTTCATGTTATAAAATGATCCGTACTTTGTATGAGTCCTATTAGTTAGTTTAACCCTCAGACAAAAATATTAAAAAAATGCATGAATAAAATCACCGAATTTAAGAATAGTTATTACCTCAAGTAATATTCTTTCAGCAATTTCTGCAGCCCGTGACTTGACTCTTGATGATAAGGCATCATGTATCGCCAGTGATAGTACATGTGCAGCTTCCTGGACACTTCTGTCATCATTTTTATTAGGAAGCAAATGGTTTCTACTGAGCGGTTCAGGTGAAACACCAAGCCAATGCATTCTTTCAGCCCAATAAAACTGATCTAGCATGAAAGGACACACTACCTGCAAGTTCGCTCAACCATGCATGTCAAGTGTAAAACTCCACCCCCATTCATGAGGGAGTGTATTAGTGTAAAAATGACAAATCCATAGCCTCTAGAGAATGTTCATACAACCATAAATTTATCAATTTGCAAATTCTTCCTCAATTAGTTAAAAGAATAAAATTGGCTGATATTATGACAATACTAGGTAGCATAGATATCATTATGGGAAAGTTGAAAACCAAATTGAGTATCTAATCCAGTGTTGTTAATCCCAGATAGCGGAGCGTAGCGGCCGACCCCAAAAAATGCTATAGCGGAATAGCGGTAGTGGGATGGCTGCTATTCTAATTTTATTAATTAATATATATATATTCTTAAGAATGACAAAAATTTGGATATTCATAATTAACAATAAAAAACATAGATCTCAATATTATTCTTAATTATTATTATTTAATTTATCATATTCTATTAGTATGATTTAAATAAAAAATAAAAAAGAGGATGCAAACTAAAAAACAAGAAGAAAAATAAAACATTTGGTCCCAGCCCAATTCCCCAACTTCAGTTAAAATATAAAACATAAAACAGTTGGGCCAATGCATTGGCCCAACTCTCCAAACCCTAAATCCCATTAGTTCTGCAGCACCGCCTCCCCCTTAGACAGGCAAATGGAGGCAACAGAAGACACACAGGCAAAAGAAGCAAACACTCCTTTGCAGAAAACGGGAACAGCTAGTCGCCAGAGACAGACAGAGAACGTCGCCGGAGATGGTCGACCAGGTCGCCGGAGACGGACGATGCTGATCGCAGGGGATGATGGCTTTGCAGCAAAGGGGTTGGTGCGATGAAACAGGGGTTTTGGGGGGCGGGTTGTGTTCTTAGAGGGGAAAGGTTTCTGATCTAACAGTGTCCTCCCCCAAAAAAACCAAAAAAACGTCTTAAAGTTGGGGGTATTTTTGGCCGTCACAGATGCGCCGCTATTGCGCCGCTTCATCCCGCGATTTGGCCCGCTAAAGTGTCCGCAACGGCCGCGACACTGAAACGTGATGCTACGGAGATCGTGTAGCGGCCAGGGGCTGCTCCGTGCCGCCCCGCCGCTATAGCGCGCTATTGATATCACTGATCTAATCCTTGGCTAATTCAACACATTGCAATCCTTCCATTACTATACTATATAAGAAAATCAAGTCTTGGTCTCCCTGAATAGAACACGTGTCACAGTCTGGGAAGTGACACGTGTCACCTCCCCAGCTCTTTTGTTCCAACTAAAATTGTTTTGTTTGCTAAATATATATATATATATATTGTTTTACTATTTTGTTGAGAAAGACCAGTATTTTGTACAGGTCAAATCCATTAGTATATAATACCCAAGTATCACACAACTTTTAGTAAAATGCATGTCTTCTACTCAGTCTTGTTCAATGTCTCAAGGATGTAAAAGTCATACAAATGAGTATCCTGCGTTTTATAATGCCCATATGGTAGCAAGGATTTGATTCATTACTAACCTGTGGTGTGCCTGCCTGTAATGCAGCAGCAGTAGTTCCACTAAATTACAGAATGGACATTCCACGCAAAAAAAAAAGTCTATTAGTATTAGCGTCTCTCTTAAATCGTTCAATCTAATGATAATATCAGAACAGCAGGGTGATCAGGAAGCAAATTCTCCTACCTGCCTCCATGGTGAATCACAGCAGCACATTTTGGGAAAAGCCAACCATATGGTATGGAACTATTCACATTGAAAGAAACGGGTGGTTAATTAGCATTTTCTTCTGTATTAGAGTAGCTGATGAGATCATAAGAAACCATAACTTAGGTAACTGACACTAAAATATAATCATAAATTCAAATTTAATTGAAAACTTAAATTACTAAAACTCTAAAACCTAGGCCCTGTTTGGATTGGCTTATGCAGAGCTTATTTGAACTTATCTACTGACATAAACACTTGTCAGTGTCACCACATAAGCTATGACTGGTTCATAAGCTATTTTGCACATAAGCTATGACTGGTTCATAAGCTATTTTGAACTTATTGAAAACAACTTATGATTGGTTCATAAGCTATTTTGGGCTTATTTTCACCACATTCTCTCTTTGATTATAAAATAACTTATACATAAGCGCTTATCAAGTGATTAAATAAGTTGTGCTTATAAACAACCCCTAGTGTAATTTGTGGAAATCACAATTATTCTATTGAGAGGAACCAACCCCCCTTTCCAGCCTAGCTTCGAAGTTTGTATAATTAGCTAAAGAAAACTCACCCAAAGAAACACAAGAGTCGCCCATTACAAAGAGGGACACAATCTTCACTCCAATTTTTCTGATCAAATAATGCTTCAGCAGCAATTGAACGAACCACTGATTCTAAAGGTTCATATCCATCTGTAAAGAGAATAAATCTATAGTTTGTGGTGTTTAGGACCGTCTGAAGAACATGAATAAATGCATGAGGGTCTTTCAGAAAACCCATGCTGCAAGTGAAAAAGAGAAAAATCAGGTTTAAAAAATATATAATTACAATGACTAAGGACGTGTTTAGTTTTCAGTTGCAAACATACGTTTGGGTTTAAAAGTACATTTTCCCAAAAGGAACTTCATAGTTACTTTGCGAACATATTTTTGCAATTTTTCAACTTAAACCAAACATGTACTAAATCAACAATTATATTGTGTTTCAAGGTTGAAAACAAAATTGTTGTACCTTCCAATAGCACCCAACCCAATAAAAATTGGCGTATTCTTTATAAAGTTCTGCAACTTTAAATGATGGGGACATAGGTCATCTTTAGTATATTGATGTCCTGACGAATTATATATTGATGTTTCTCTGCATTTCTTACATGTAAACTGCCACTCAATAGGGAGGAACCAAAAACCACAAACCCGCACTCTTGATGGCCAATATGCTGTCAATAAACTAAAATTAATTAGGTGATAAAACTGAAAACCTAAAATCAAGTGTACTAGAGATTGGAAAGTTGAAATATTTGGATTGCTTGAGAGACATTCTCAGCACTCGATTTTATAAAGACAAACTATTCACAATTCAAATACAACTCAAATACCTAAAAGGCGGCCCAGTACATGAGGCTCTCACCATGTGGGGTCTGGGGAGAGTAGAAGTATGCAGACTTACCCCCATAAGCGGAGAGGCTGTTTCAAGATTTGAACCCGTGATCCTCGGGTTACAAGGCAGCAACCTTAGCGTTGCGCCAAGGCTTGCTCTCTAAATATTGACATATAAGATACCTACTGAAAATATCCGCTAGTTAATCATTAGAATTCACAAAGGAGGAAGTAATTTCTCCCAAAAGAATCTTTTCTCAAACAAAAGTGACAACCAATATCTACTGATTACCTCACCACAGCCTCTTCATTTGCCGGTGTGTTGCTACACTATGAAGTAGTTTCATAGTATTAATATGAG
Organism: Glycyrrhiza uralensis; assembly: GCA_030159175.1. Classification (NCBI taxonomy): domain Eukaryota; kingdom Viridiplantae; phylum Streptophyta; class Magnoliopsida; order Fabales; family Fabaceae; genus Glycyrrhiza; species Glycyrrhiza uralensis. The sequence continues at coordinate 6,472,670 of BRZY01000007.1, forward strand.
AATGAGAAGTAGTTCCAATGGGTCCTCAATAAAAAGGGATGTAACAAGATTTGTTTCCCACCAATGCAGTGAAAAAAGTTTCCATTAAGAAAACAAATTCATAGGTTCTTCATTTTCTTGCTGAGTCTCATTTCTGTTGTAAAATAAAATCATTGTAATATAATATAATATAATTAGGAGATATTTATGTCATAATTAGGAGATATTTCATAGGCTGTCTATATATATGCATTGTAATCATTCCTATTTTATTCAATAATAAAATTCAGACCTTTTACTTTTCAAGTTGGTATCAGAGCTCCCGATCCTGGGGGCTCTGCTTCCGCACTTAATCGTCTAAAGTTACAGCGTTTTCAGGCAGCCTTCATTGCTGCAAGTTACTTCTTTTAGCAGTGCCCAGTCATTGCCTTTACTTCCCACCGCCTATTGCCACCGATCGCGGCCGTTCGTTGCCGCTCGCCACTGCTGATCTGGTCGGAAACCTGACCAAAAGGAGCGCCTTCTCCAGATAGGCACATCCCTGAAAGTCTCGTGTAAGCTGCGTGCCGCCTTCTGCAGCTGTTTGGAAACCCTCCTTGAGTGCCTTTACGGTTTCACGATTACAATTTTCAGCCAAGGTCTCGTTTTTTATTTTTCTCTTGCCGTCATCATGTCCACAGACAAGGTAGCCTCCCTACTCAGTCCTAACGATCTACAAGTGCTGCAAGGCTCATACCATCTTGACGGGCGTAATTACCTCCAGTGGGCCCAGTTGGTTCGCACTCCTCTTAAGGGTCGAAAAAAACTGCATCATATAGAAGGGACCTCTCCAACCAAAACTAACCCAAAGTTTGAAGCATGGGATGATGAAGACTCACTTATCATGTATAACATTCTATAACTACGGAGATTAGCCAAAATTGTATGTTCTTCTCAACTGCTAAAGCAAATATGGGAGAATCTTAGTCAGACATACTCCATGAAGAAAGACATTACAACTTACTGAGATAGAAAATAAGATCTTCAATACCAAGCAGGGGAGCCTTTCAGTGACAGAATACTATGGGGCGTTGAACGGTTTGTGGATTGAGCTAGATCAGTATCAAAACCTGGAAATGATATGCAATGTTGACACTGCTACTCTGACACAGTTCATTGAAAGGATGAGAATATTTAATATCCTTTTTGGATTAAACTTTGAACCTACACGAGTTCAAATTTTGGGCGAAGAGAAACTTCCCTCTCTCTCGGAGGTAATCTACACTGTACGGGGAGAAGAGTCGAAGATCAATGATGTTGGAAGGGGGTAATTCTGTTGATGGTTCAGCCTTGGCTACTGGAAAGGGTGTTGGGGGTGATTTTTAGAATCAGAGTTCGACAAAAAGTTCCTTTGTCAAGCAAAGATGAGCATGGAGCCAAACTAAGTTTTGTTTTGGGCAAGTATAGAATGTGTGTCGAGGGATGCTATAACAGAACCTCACTATTAACAAAGGAAAAGTCTACGTCAAACGATATTGAACTAATGTTCTCGACGGGGTATTAGTGGAAGACTGTCGTCAAAGAATGCTAATCAAAATGGTTGAAGTACGTGTGTTCGACGGCCAAGACTTAGAAGAAAATTTAGTTTTAAGGCTGTCAAGATAGATGTATCTCGACTAGCATTCTGTTACAGAAACTTAGTAACTGCCATTCACGTGTCGCCTATAAAGCTAGTTAGTTATTTTATTTGAATTTGCTTATAAATACTAGTTAGTACGATGTAATCAAGGTTGAATACTTGATTAACAATCCCATACATCTCAACACACAGCAGCTTCGCAGATCTAACATCTAGTATACCTTCCAAACCTTTTCAATTTCAAGTCATTTTCAATTCAAAGTCAATTTTACTTTAAGAAATTCTTTACTTTTCTGCAAATCATTTTACTTTCCAAGTTCATTTACTCTTTATCGCACATTTATATGCTTTCTTTTACTTTCATCGCATATTTACAATTTCAGCACTTTAATTTCAAAGCAATTTATCCTTTCAAGCATTTTGTTTCTTTAAGAATTCAATTTAAGTTCTTTCCATTCGATTACCAACACGCCTTGGTATTAATTTACGCTATTTGGCAAATTACATGGATCTCAAGTTAATTCTTGTCATATTACATCTCACGTAGAGACGATTTAATTTAGGGTACAAAGATTACACATTACCAGTAGGTCTCAGAATCGACTGATAAAAATTATTTGTTTAGTGGATTCTTGATTGAAAACCAAAAACCCCCATAAACAAAGGGTCAAATGAGCTATTGTAGGAGGACGGACTATACTAAGGAGACATGTTATAGACTTCATGGAAAGGATAAAGTCCTTGAGCGCATTGGAGGATTCAAGGGTACCCCACAGGCGTGCTAACAATGAGCTAGCGCGCTTAATAAAAAGAATGATGGGGAGTAAGTGGTGAGTCATTTTTGGTTAAAGTCTTAAAATTTACTCATGCCCACTAAGGCATTGAAACCTTCATGCATTCGATATGAGCACCTTCTTTTATTTGATGGTTACAATGTGTGAAATTAGGCGTGTGTTGGGAGAACAAGAAGCAAAACTGGTTTTGGATGTCATTGGTTGGAATGGAAGACGACATCAGATGAAACCTCGAAGAAAATCCAAGCTCATAAACTCACCCCCACCGCTTATGCTTGGAACCACTTTGTCCATCAAACTTTGTTGCCATGTTCTAATGTATCAGATGTGATGTGATTTTTTTGAGGGCATTATTGATCTTCTGCATTCTAACTGCAAAGAATATCAATATTGGCAACCTCCTTGCAAAGAGTATCAAGATCATTGCAAAAAGTAAGAAGACTAATGCTGCTTTGTGGCATCCTTCACTCATTTAGTGGCTATGTGAGACGGCAAAAGTGGCCCAATTTGTAGCAGAGGACAAGGAAAACCAGACCCATTAGATTTTAGAGCATTCGAGTTTGATGAAAATTGCAACAAGGCTTTAGAAACTCTAAAAAAGGCTTTAAATTCAGCCGCTATTATTGTTATCCCTAACTAAGTAAAAGCCCTTTCAACTGATGTGTGATTCTAATGACTTTGCTACTGGAGAATCTAAACATCAAAAAGAAAATCCGAGGTAGGAAATGGGAACTCCTCAACACAGTTTCCCGAGTGACTAGTGGGAATGTGGTAAAGGAGTTCTGCATCAATGTAAACACGGAAGGTATGGGGGAAGTATAGGAGTTATATGATGGGCAAGGAAGTTAAATTTGACCCTCAGACCACCATCAACAAGTTGTTGAAAATCCCAGAGGTTGAATGTGAGTATGAGAAAATTTGGTTGAATGTGTTGGGAGAACAAAAATTAAAACTAGTTTTGGATGTCATTGGTAGGTATGGGGTAAAACGGAAGACGACGTCAGATTGAACCCCGAAGAAAATCCAAGCTCAACAGCTCACTCCCACACCTTATGCTCGGAGCCACTTTGTCCATCATACTTTGTTGCCATGTTCTAATGTATCAGATGTGATTTTTTTAGGGCATTATTGATCTTTTGCATTCTAACTGGAAAGAAGATCAATATTGGCAACCTCCTTGCAAAGGGTATCATGACCACTGCAAAGAGTAAGAAGACTAATGCTGCTTTGTGGCATCCTTCACTCATTCAGTGGCTATGTGAGAAGGCAAAAGTGATCCAATTTCAGAGCATTCGTGTTTGATGAAAATTGCACACCAAGGCATTAGAAACTCTGAAAAAGGCTTTAATTACAGCCCGAACTGAGAAAAAGCCTTTTAAACCGATGTGTGATTCCAGTGACTTTGCTACTAGAGAATCTAGACATCAAAGAGCAAATCCAAAGTAGGAAATGGGAACTCCTCAACACAGTTTCTCAAGTGACTAGTGGGAATGTGGTAAACGAGTTCTACATCAATGTAAACACGGATGGTGTGGGGTAAGATAAGTATAAGAGTTATGTGAGGGGCAAAGAAGTTAAACTTGACCCTCAATCCATCAACAAGTTGTTGAAAATCCCAAAGGTTGAACGTGAGTATGAGAAAATTCGGTTGAATGTGTTGGGAGAATGTCATTGGTAGGAATGGGGTAAAATGGAAGACATCAGATGGAACCCCGAAGAAAATCCAAGCTCATCAGCTCACCCCCACCGCTTATGCTCGAAGCCACTTTGTCCATCATACTTTGTTGCCATGTTCTAATGTATCATGTGATTTTTTTGAGGGCACTATTGATCTTTTGCATTCTATAACCTGGAAAGAAGATCAATATTGGCAACCTCCTTGCATAGAGTATCATGACCACTGCAAAGAGTAAGAAGACCAATCTTGTTTTGTGGCATCCTTCACTCATTCAGTGGCTATGTGAGAATGCAGAAGATCAATAGTGGCCTTAAAAAGTCACATCTGATACATTAGAACATGGTAACAAAGTATGATGGACAAAGTGGTTTAGTTCCAACACATTCAACTGAATTCTCTCATACTCACATTCAACCTCTGAGATTTTCAACTTGTTAATGGGCTGAGGGTCAAATTTAACCTCCTTGCCCCTCACATAACTCTTATACTTATCTTCCCCCACACCTTCCATGTTTACATTGATGTAGAACTCCTTTACCACCTTCCCACTAGACACTTAGGAAATTGCATTGAAGAGTTCCCATTTCCTACTTTGGATTTGCTTTTTGATGTCTAGATTCTCCTCCAAGTTCTCAAGATCAAACCCTTTCTCTGAAACAAATGTCCTTTCCCCCATTTCTGTCTCAAATCTCCTCTGGTGTTCAGCAGAGCTGAACATGTTTTGCATCAAATGAGGTATTGGATGAAGATTCTCCAATAGGTCTTTTTTTTCTTTTTGGCAGGTGGTGAGTTCCTAGGTGGTACGGGGACACAGTATTGGAGGTTGTTGCTCGCTCCAGTTTGTTTCACTGAGTTTGCTCCAATTTAGTTGAGGAAGAGAAGTCTCCTTGGAGCAATATCACTAGCAATTTTTGTAAAGAATATTGAAGTGATAGGCACAAATTAAATATGCTTATGTGATTGTAATTGTTTGTCCTTTGAATAATTTATTATTTATTTGTTATGTGATTTGTTGCACGTGTTGGTTTCTGAATAAATATTCCTATATAATTATTTTGAATATTATTTAATATATTTCCTTTTCTTATGCATCCGTCGTGATATAACTTGTGGAAAAGATTTTCACTCTTGTTTGTTTTCCTTTGTTTTTGGTATATGTTATATAGATGTTTAAGTTGGAGGGGCAGCTTGTTTCCTCCAAGAGGATACGATATGAGTTACTATCGAGGGGACAAGGCAGTTGGATCAGAAACCGAGAAACCCAACTGATGATGTATATCGGGTACATTCGAAGGACTACAGATAGGAATGAGGGAGCCGAGATGATAAAGACTAAGAACGTGGTGATGGAGCTTGAGGTGCCCGACCATATCTAGGAGAGGGAGCCCGAGGACGAAACAAGCGGTATTGCTGCAAATTTTAAGTCGGAGGCGGTGGCTAGTGAGCCGCAAGCAGACCCTCATTTAGGAGGATGGCTAGGAACAGTACCCTTCGTACTCCTCTGATTAGTGTGCCGGTGGCCACTACCGATCTGCTAACCACCACTCCATCACCCTATATTCCTTCTTTAGTTGACCCCGTCCCAGTCTTTGATATTCCAAGTCCTTACTAGCGTGACAGGGTAAGGGCAGAGATCACCAATTCGGTTGAGCAATGGAAGCATATTCCGATGGAAGAGGTAGAGGAGAACCCAAAGAAGGACTTGAACGAGGCAAGCGGGGAACCTGACATGGACATTTAGTGCTGACCTTGTGTTGTCTTCTCTCGAGCGGTAGTAGTAGTGGTGACTAGCTTTAGGACGTCTTTTTGGGACTTCTGACTATTAGGCCCTAATTTTTCTATTGTAGACTATTTTATCTTTATGTTCTCTTAGGACTAATTTACTGTCTTTATTGGTTTAGTCTGTTTATGTAAACGTCACCATGAGGTGACATACTCTTGACTCGGCCTGTACTTATTCAGGTCCCTTACTGCTTTCAGGTTTTAATCTAATGAGAAAATGTTTCTATAACTACCTGTCATTCGAATTCTTTGTATATTGATTCAAATAGGAAATCTTCATAAAATAATTCCAAAATATTTTTTATCTTCATTAAAAAGAGAAATTTTAGACACGGACAAGGAGCGGCTTCTGGCAAGCTTCTAGGCAAATGGGTATATGAATGAACCGAATCCACACCAGAATGAGAGGAATCCAAGACTGTGCAAGTATGAGACTATAGAATTGATTGGTACTACCTAGAGTTAGGATCCTCTCCATTTATTTTTCTCTCCATTTCCTCCATTACTATGATTTTGGGGGAAATAAATGACATAAATGTGATACATACATAGTGGAGAGCACATTTATGTTATTTATTTCCCCCAAAAGCATAGTAATGGAAGAAATAGAGTGATAAAGGAATGGAGAGGACCCTAACTCGTACTACCTATACCAACAAGATGCATCATCGTTTTGGTATCCCACCACATAAGAACTCCATAGTTAAGGCGTGCTTGACTTGGAGCAATTTTGGGATGAGTGACTTTCTGGGAAGTTTCCTATAAAGTATGAGTGAGGACAAAGCATGCTAAAAAGACTCGTGTTGGTTTGTTTTGACAGACGTCAATCCGAAAAGCAACCAGGGCGTTACACAGTTCATGCATGATTCGAGAGTGAGACACTTGTAAGCTGTGGATCATGTTTTGCAATATCTCAGAGCCACTACAAGTAGAGGACTCTTGTTCAAAGAGGTGGAAGCCTAAATATGGAGGCTTATACTGATGCAGATTATGCAGGTTCAATAAGTGACAGAAGGTCCACTTCGGGCTATTGCACATTCTCGTGTGGGAACCTTGTCACTTGGAGAAGTAAGAAGTAAAATGTAGTGGCTCGATCAAGTGTTGAGGCAGATTTTAGAGCTATGTTACAAGGCATATGTGAGCTATTGTGGATGAAAATTGTGCTTGATGATTTGAAGATAAAGTATGAAGGCCCTATGAAGTTGTTCTATGACAATAAATCGACTATCAACATTGCTCATAATTTGGATCCGGCTCAGATAGGACAAAGCACATTGAGATAGGCCGGCTTTGGGCTATTGCACATTCTTGTGTGGGAACCTTGTTGCTTGGAGAAGTAAGAAGTAAAATGTAGTGGCTCGATCAAGTGTTGAGGCAGAGATTAGAGCTATGGCACAAGGCATATGTGAGCTATTGTGGATGAAACCTGTGCTTGATGATTTGAAGATAAAGTATGAAGGCCCTATGAAGTTGTTCTGTGACAATAAATCGACTATCAACATTGCTCATAATCTGGATTCGGTTCGGATAGGACAAAACACATTCAGATAGGTCAGCACTTCATCAAGGAAAAACTAGATAGTGGATTGATAACAACTACATACATCCCTTCCAGGGACCAGCTGGCAAATGTGTTAACAAAGGGCTTGCCAACAGATCGATTCAACCAACTTACTTGCAAGCTGGGAATTCAGTCACCAGCTTAAGGGGGAGTGTTGTAAATACATATAATCATTGTCGTATTATGTAAATATTAAGATATAGTGTATTAAGCCCATTAATCATGCCCATTAGTTAGAGTTGGCTTATATATAGAGATTAGTGTTTGTACATTTTACACAATTCAATAATATTTCGGAAATCCTTCCTTTTTTCAAGTGATATCTACTTCAGCAACCTGATTTACAAATGAAAGGGCTTGCAATAATCCGGTTATTTTCAAAAATGTTTGGATATGGTTTTAATTTGGTGGGCTTCTGTAACCAATTATTTTGATCAGCCCTAGTCTCAATTTGTGGTCTTAGATAATTCCTTCAAATGGATGAATAAAATAAAGCAGCATAGATCCATACAACAAAATGTTAAAAACATAGAAGCAAGTCACTCCAATTCTAAACAGGCAACATTAAGATAATAGATATATATTTGTGGCATATAGTTAAAAGAAATTTTATCAAAGGACAAAAAAAAAACATACCAGGACATTCAACAACTTCTTTACTAAAGCCATACCTGTTGAATGGTGCACACAGTCAGTGATAAAATTCAGACCTGATATTGCATATCAATTTGAAAGATCATGTAAATTTATGTTATCACGTAATTATCTGAATAGAAAACATTTTATAATCAAGTTGCATCAAAAGGAAAGAATTCTTTATCAGGAACTTTAATGTATATGACCGGAACAGAAAAATTGTGTTTTTATTGGCTTTAACCAACTTATGCAAGTCACATACAATGACAAACACATTTTTTTATGAACAAATAAAGTCTTAAAGCCTCATAGGCCATAAAATACAAAATTTCAGAATTCCACACAACTTGGATCTAGCTTAGCACACAAATAATACATGGAACGATTGAGCACCAGGGCCAAAAGTATTAAAATGAAGCTGTTCTGGTAAATCCCATAAGAGAATTCATTGAAAACAATTTTTAGCATTCAGAATCCATTACTTACATCACAAGAGGAGATGGGGGCCTATAATGCCAAGTAGGAATGCCTGTAACTGGATCCTGAAATCACCAAAAAAAAAGTGCCTGTCTGAGTTCAAAAGAATGAGGGTGCCCCATACTCCTCTGCAAGGGTACATGTCTACAGCAACCTAACTGAGATGGCATAGACAATGTTTGAAGCACAAACTTGTAGCCATAGTCGATTCTATTAGATGCAGCGAAAAGAAAAGAATAGGAAACACTAACAGTAAAAGGACATGGGCTCAGATGCAAGTCATCATTTCTCCATGATCCCCAATTTTCTGTGAAAAGAGGCCACATCCAATGAATCACATCCTTCCAGCAAACCTGCAGGAAACAAGATGATTAAAAATTGAAAACAAAAAAAAAAAAGCACAAGTGTAAGCCGGAAAAGAAACAGAATCACTTGATGCAGCATCATTCCAAACTGAAAACATTAGTACTTTAGAACATAGAAACTAAATAAATACCTTACCAGAAGGAGCTTCAATGAGATATTTGTACAGCAGAGGAAGATCTCTTTGAAATTGTCTTTCAAATGTTGCAGGTGCACTGCACAGTAAATCAATGATAAAAAGATCAAAATGTGTTCAGAAAGTAGCTTCGATAACTAAAGTGAATCATGAACTGGATGTGACTTTGTACATTCAAATGTCTTGAGAGAATATTTTTTATGGAAAACATACTTCATTTTGGAAATTGGAGGCAAAAAATGAAAGACATTAAAAGCAGCTCATATGCCAATTAATGCAAGCAACTCACAAACAGGCAAGCACTTTTTACTTGAACATTGTGATTCAGTTTTCTTTGCCTACAAAATAGAATTGCATATTTTGTGCTTACTCTAGCACTCTAGTTAACAGTTCAGAGTGAAACAAATGAATTATTCAAGATGACTTTGCCAACCGATAGCTATCGAGTGCATTTTGTAATTTCCAAAATTCACATGTTTTATTATTAAGGAAAACTCAACTATCTGAGTTCCAAATGTTAGGAGAAATTCATGAGCATTGATGCTCTTGCAAGAGTGTCAAGCTCACACAAAACAAGCATAGCTGTATCCAAACTCCAGAATATTTGATAATACAGAAAGGAAATGAAATTCTCAAGTACCTGTATGGAACAACATAAGGTGCAGCTACAACGCAACGGACAGAAAAACATTCTGCAAGGCTCCATCCTTCCTGAATAATCACGAAAATCTCCTCAATCACCAGGTCACTTAACCATTTGGTTTGAATTTGGAATTGTTTATGTATGTATCTGTATATATAAGTGAGTTGAACACATACATGCATAGCAGTTTAGAAATTTCATAAGTTCATGAGAATATTCCGCTTAAAGTTATTTCATGCAAATACAGTATTATCGTACTTTTCTGTCAGGAACATCTACTGAAAAACTCACCCCTACCATGTTTATTATTAGGATTCGGACACAACCAAAGTTTTATGTGAATTATTTCGCAATTCCCCCATGAAGCTATCAGAACATTTCTATAAATCAATTGCCACCAACAATAACAAGTCTTAGCTTCGATCAAACCACCCCCCACCCCCCCCAAAAAAAAACCCCATGATCTCAGAAACTTGTCAAAAAATGTACATCTCAACTACAGTTTTCAATTTAGAATACCAAAGCAAAAGAGTTTATCACAATAAGGTCACGATCCAAGCTTGGGCCATCTCCAAATATCCTTTCAATTAGAGAATAGCATTCTCGTCTATGGTCTCTGGTTATTTTCATTTTCTTCAAGAAAAAAGATGACTCTGCTTCCCCTGATAAAATAGAAGAGCCATTAGAAGTTAGAACTATAGTTGCTCCTCTTATAATATCTCTCCACATTTTGTAAGTAGAACCAAGTTGATAGCTCAAACCTTCAATATCATTATTCTGATCAGCAGAAAGAACTGGGGGTGATGAAACTGCACAATATTCAACCTGTTTTTCACCCAAGTGAGAACTTAAGCTCTGCAAGGAAACAATTTTGTTGAAGTATCAGCTATTAACAGTAAGAAAAGCAAAGAAAAAGAAGTAGAAATACATAATTTTAGCACGGACGTCATAGCAATAAAAAGTCATTTCTATATACTACTTGAAATTTTATGGATAACTTATTGGCAAAACAGTTAAGCAAACCACCATGACAGCCAAACATGAGGAGAATTATGGTTGGTGAATAAGTAATCACATTCACAATCACAACCACAAGAATACATTACTTTTTTCGAGGACAACGAAGTGCCATCAAGCAATAAAAGCAATGAAGGGTATCCTGTATCAGTAGGGACATGCTGTTTTTGACTTGATGTGAAATGTTTATAATGCAAACCTCGTGTGCGGAATGAGTTATTAGAATCACATCGTATTGTATCTGGTCACAAGCAAAAGCTGCAGCAATAGCCTGCAAAATCAACAAAACTTTGCAAATGAGACTTTTAAAGCCAAACTAAACTAGAAATTAAAGGTAAATCAGCAATCCTACACCACATTAATTTACAGGCTGATAATAACACAACTTTTCTTCTGTACTCATGAATTTCATTAACAAATATACTGGGGAATACCAATCCAAAAAAATACCAAATATCATCAGTGCATAAACTAAAACATATAATTGGTAAAAAAAAATGTTAAAAAAAATGTTTAGCTTTTCATTTTGAAGGAAAAAAATGTTTAGCTGAAATTGAGTAGTACAAAAATTCCAATACTTTTGATTGTGAAGATTAGTATGACCCCCTCTTCCTCCTCTTATGTTGTGCTTGTAACGCAACAAAAAGCCACTTTGGGAAACAACCCACGACGAGTTTTGGCTCGGTGAAGAGACAGGTGAACAAAAGGCCTAAACTTTTTACCCTTTTGAGCATACCCAGAAATCACAGAAAACAGAAAGCTGTGAGTTTTCATTTCTTTTCTTCTCGTTTTGGAAACCAAACAAACAGAGAGAGTTAAGGAACACTAACAGCAAGAGGGTAGACATCGCCTTTAGTGCCGAAGGCCATGAACACTGCTTTCGGTTTCCTTCTCTCCATTTTTCTCTGATATTAGAGCATCTCCAAGCAGGTTTCTTGTGCGTTCCCTTCTTATAGAAAAAAAAAAAAGGTTTCTTGTGCGTTCCACAGGGTTTGTTTGGTTCAAAGAAGGTGAAGGGTTTGTTTGGTTCAAAGAAGGTGAGGGGAGGGAAGGGGGGAGGCGAGAGGAGAGATTTTAATGAAAAAAGGGAAAGGTAGGAAAATGATTTAATTAGATATTGTGTTTGATTAGGAAGGAGGGAGAGGAGAGATTTTAATAAAAAGAATAAATTAATTTACTTTTTAAACCCTTATGAGTATTTATATTAAATTTAATATAAGGTTATTTAAATAAGTATATTTCAAATAATTAAAGTTTTTTTCTCTTCCCTCTAAATCTTCCTAATATTGGAGGAGAGTTAAATCTCTCCATTTCCCTCCCCTCTCCTCTTTTCTCTTTTTTAAAAAAATGAACCAAACATGAAAAATTTAAAATATTCCCTCCCCTCCCTTCCCTTCCTTCTATTTCTCTCTGACCAAACACTATGTAAGAGTGTATTTGGGAGTTTTGGAAGAGAGGAGAGAAGAGCATTTATGATCAATATTTTATTTATTTGAGTGTTTAAAAAGTATATGAAAACCTCCAAAACCTTCCAAAGTCACCTAGTATATTTTTTTAGTTCTCCAAATTGAAAAATTTTAAGAAATGTACTAGAGATAAGGGTTTTGAAGGATTTTAGAGGGTTCTAAAATATTTTCTTCATCTTTCTCTCCGATTTATACAACTAAAATATTAAAATAAACCCTCTCCACCTCTCCTCTCAAAAAAAATGCCTCCCGAACACACCCTCGGTCTAACCAAACTATAACTTGATCCCCCTTGGGGAAATGATCAAAACCATAGGATTCGAAAATACATGAGCATTTTATAGTGGTTGAGAGACAATTTGAGGAACACATATAGGTTAACACCAAGAGTTGACATTATTTGGTAATTAATAACAGGATTTCCTAGCACAAAAAACACTTGTTACTCTTTCAAGGATATTTGAAAAAAGAATGTTATTCACGTTTTACATGTCTCACAACTTTCATTTTCCTCTTGTTCACTTCCCCTTAGAACTGTTGTCAAGATATGGTGAACTTTTATAAGCCCTCTATTTATTTGAATCAGCCATGCTTTTAGTCTTACCACTACACAGTTGCACGCATATTCCATAATCTTAATTAACATTCACTCTATCTAATTTGGTCTAACTGGGTGTGTTAATTTGTTTATGAGAAATTTTTATTACTGTATTCAATTTGATGAATAATATTTTGGGCCTAAAATTAAATTCTCAAAGGATTCTAATGAAGTTGATAAGTGATAATTGATCAATAACTGGCCTAGTTCAATACCTTCAATATCAACCGAGTAAAACTTTTAAACAGACTTCAATCTTAATAGCAAGTGAACATATCCCAAATTAAGTGATAATTCTTCAAACTCAAATGCTATTCTTCTTGACAATCTTTTGACATCTCACTCGAAATCATACCCTCCAACCATTGTGTCACCATCACTCAATTTTTTGTCATTGTTATCATTTGCAAAAAGCTACTGAATCTATCTAAATATATTAAAATAAGTTTTTTGAATTAGTTCCTTAAAAATAGGTCTAATATTGCTCAAATTATCTTTTTCTAAGACTTCATTCAAAGACATGTAGCTCGAAAGTCACATTTATTTATGGCTTAAATATGTTTTTGGTCCCTCATGTTTGGCTTAAGTTCGTTTTTAGTCCCTCAAATACCAAGAATATTATTTTAGTCCCTAATCTTTTGAAAATCAGTTACTTTTGGTCCTTTTCCTTGAAATATGAGGGACTAATTGTGACACATTTTTAAAATATTAGGGACTAAAATAATCATGTGAGGGACCAAAAGTGACTGATTTTCAAAAGATTAGAGACTAAAATAATATTCTTGGTATTTGAGGGACTAAAAACGAACTTAAACCAAATATGAGGGACTAAAAACATATTTAAGCCTTTATTTATCTAAAAAAAAAATTAGTGACAAAAATATACTCTATGACACGATCTCTTTCTAACATTATATTTATTAATCAAAATTTATGTGAATCTCGTTATCTAGTAATCATTTTTCTGTATTCAATGGTTTGACAACAATCCATTGTGTTCCGTGTTTTGACGACAATTTTTATTTTTGTATCTCATTCTAAAACCTATATGACCACTTACCAAACTTTCAAATGAGATGAAAATATATCCTCCACATAAGGTAACTTTTTCAAAGTTTCCATTTTCAAAAACATAAATGGCCACATGTAGAAATTTGGATATAAATTAACATTTGGAGAGAGAGAAGAGTGAGAGAGAAAGAAAAAGAGCAGGAGAAGTTGTGTTGGTTCATAAAGAAGATCACTTCCAACGACAAACACAGAGGTATGAAAATTCTGCACGGGTTAACTGTCTAATTATAAATATTCGTTGGGGTTTTGCTTTTCTTCATCCCATTATTATTTGCCCTCCGCATTCTATTCTATTACACAATTTTTTGAATTGTTGTTTAGCTGTTACTTCAAATATATTATTGTAACCTTTTCAAAATTCAAAAAAATATATTATTGTCACGATGAAGATGGTCCTGTACTAATTCATAGTTACTAGCTACCGAGTTTTTTTTTTTTGGGTTGTTATAGTTACTAGCTAGTTGGAGAACAGGTTTTGACCGATGGTGAAGAAGGCCGGTCCATGTTTACATTGCGGAATTAATTGTAAGTCCTCTGTTCTTGTGGTTATGGGCGAAATTTTGTTAGATTTTATTTTATATCTTTGTTCAAAATCAAAACATCATCGAGTTAGTTTCAAAAAAAAAATCGATCGAGTTTCTTAATCGAATAAAATGAATTGATTCCATATATTGTTCCATTTTAAATATTTGGAGAAGAAAAGATAATAATGAAAAAAATTAAGATACATTTAAAAAAAATTTGAGGAAAAATACATTAAAAATTAGAACTGAGTAGTTCTTAAATTCATACTTATTAAAATTTGATTAATAAAATACATTTTTTCAAATAAAAAATAAAATAAAATTCTAATTCGACCAAACATGAATGTTGCATTTTTTTTTTTGATAACAAAACATGAATGTTGCATTTGTCATTTGATAAAGGAAACTAGATAATGCGTGGAATAATGAAAATAAATAAAAGGAGAATTATAAAATATTTATAAGAAGAACAAAAAAAGGATTTAAGAAAGATCCGTAATAATAAACTGCCATAAAGAGATTAATGAAAAATATTAATGAGTACTTTTTCTTTAAATAAAATGATTGGTCTTTATCGCTTGAACAAAAATATTAAGACCCGGAATTTTTTATCACAATTTTAATTTGTATAAGTAAATTGTTATTTTTACTTCGCTCCAATTTTTGGTCTGTTTGATATAGATTAAAAAAGTGATTTTTCATAATTCGAAAAATTACTTTTTTTAATTTTCTCTCTCATATCTCATCACGTTGTTAAAATCATATTGTTTCTCAAAAAACTACTCTATATAGTTTTTTATTTTAATTAAATTTTATTTTTTAAAATTTTGATTATTTTTAAAAACTAAAACAAACAGATAAAAAAAATTTAAAAGTGATTTTTGTATAAAATATCTGAATCAAACTGGCTCTTTATCGATCAGGTGTACTACCCTGAAGCTAGGGACATTTATTGTTACTTACTATTATATAAAAGGGTAGTTCCCTACTTGTCTAACAACAATCTTAAATTTTAATGAATACAATTAAGTTAGTAATTATTTCACGTTGTTAATTGGGATAAATTATTTGCAATCTGTTCTTAACTTTGGGCTACTTAATACCATATTGTTTAGGAGTTGTGCAGGTTTTCATTTTTATATTAATCGTTCACAGTTTTCTCCACAGGATTCGATTGTATTATTTTATGTAACTCGCACACAGCTTGTGCTTGGATTTAGTTGCCATAAATTTTAATAATGTATTTTGCTTATAAAAAATAGATATTAAATATAAAATTATAGATTAAAATAATAAAAATTGTTTATTATTTAATTAATAAAAGTATTTTATTAGTAATAAAATATATTTTAAAATATAAAAATATAAAGATTTAAAATATAATTTTAAAAAGTCTCAAAAATTAATTTAATTGACAGAGATATATTCTAATGATAATAATTTATAAAAGATCTCATTATATGTAATACTCATAGAAGAAATTTAAGTATTGAATAAAGAATTTAACACATATATTAAATAATTAATTTATTAAAGAAGAAAAAATATATTGATTTGATTTAGTATTTAAACTTAATTAGAAGAGATATGGTACAATGTATTAAACACACATGAATATCTAAGAAAGAGATTACATTCAGTTTTTTTTTTACCGAAGAGATTACATTCAGTTATCCACTCTAAAAAACAAAAACACAAATTTATTTTATATAAACACAAGAGTGAATTATATATATGTTTTTTGACTGAAGTGAATTTATATGTTAAATTTTTTTTCTTTGTATAGCAATAATAATTACTTTATGAAGCGTGCAACATGTAAACTTTTTTATTTTGACGATACTAAAAGTCTCGCGCTACCCCCATCAAAAAAAAAAAAGTCTCGCGCTCCTCTGTTTTTTATTTAATACAAAAAGAACACTGCTATATGGCGCGACAAAATTGGTATGAAAAAGACGACGAACGGTAATTTTGAGATGGCAACCAATTAGAGTTGAATAACTGTACACAGTGAAGTAATAGAAATTAATTTCACGCAGCCACAATGCGTTCGTGTCAATTTTGTATTTTAGAATTTAATGACAATTTTAGAATTTTTATGCAAGTGTTTTTATGAATCTTGACATATTTCAATGATACATCAAATTATTTTAGATTGATGTAAAATTTTACATAAATGATCTATGTGATAGTAATTTTTAATCTAATTGTGAGTTTTAGAGTATAATTAACCTATAAAAAGTTATTAGCAGTATAACATTATTCAAGTGTTATACTGTTGCAATTTGTCCCCCTCCTTCCATAGACATCAGTTGTTAATATGATTTGATTTCAACAGCAACTCCGCTTTGGCGAAATGGACCTGCTGAGAAGCCCGTGTTGTGTAACGCTTGTGGATCGCGTTACAAATTGAAAGGAACCCTTGACAACTATCTCCCCAAGTGTGTCCAGCTTAAACCAGTATATGGTAGAAGCAATCTCCTTGTTGATGACCAACTTTCAAACCATATTCCACGTACAGGTAATGGAAAAACCGCAATATGTTTTTTTTTATACAATAAAAAAAACCGAAATATGTTAACACCATATATATCAGCACAAGTTATATATAGCCATTTTAATTCTTTATTGCATTAAAATTTTTATCATCAATTTAATTTCTCATACGATTCATGCATCAATCAATAGAATAAACGAAATTAATTATTCAACGATCACTATAGACAAGATTCATGACAGACAACTATATAGAATCGAGTGATTCATATAGCCAATCCCGCCTAGTTGAATAAGGCTTGTTGTCTCACGTAGGTGGCTTGATTGAGTCAATAAACATAAGGCGATGTAAAATTGGAGTTTCCGGGGTTCGAACCCATTCCCCCGTCCCTTCTAACAATTAACATACTAATTAACCAGTTGACTTATAAAAAAAAGTTAGATAAGGCTTGTTGTTGTTATTGTGTAGAATAATAACTAAGTAGTTTATAATTATCTCGTTCATATATACACATTTACTTATAAAGAAATTTTTATTTTTCCTCTTTCTAATTTCTATTCCTTTTAAGTTTTATCTCTTTTCACGTGTATTTTTTTTGGTAAAAAAAATATTGTTATAACACAACTCGATCTTGTTAATATTAGAGAGGTAACTTTTCCACTATAGTTTTTTTTTTACTGCCCGTGAGTTAATTATATATTTCTAATGATGATTAATTGGTACCCTTATTTCCTTAGGTGGGATAAATCCAAATATATGGAACCCTAAAATCCCTTCAAGGAGACGATCATTAGTGGTGTACAAGAAGATGACGCCAATGGAGAGGTTTCAAAAGCAGCTTCTCGGTTTGTTGAAACGTCAAACGCAACCAAATGAGTCAACCCCAGACGAGATTTTATTATTCGATAACATGAACAACTTCATACCCAAAAATGAGATAGGCCTTGGAGGCATTCTTCTCAAGACAGATGTTGCTTCTTCTTCAGATTCATGATCATTCACATGCTCTTCAATAGATCATAACCAATTAAGTATAATGTGAATTATAGCTTGATGATTTGCTGAGTACGGCCTGATTGAGGGATTTTAGTTCAGGAACCAACTGAATTTGAGCCTTGGTGAATTTGAGTCTTTTGGTGTTATATATTATCATTTGTGATCGATTTGTCAGTACATTTATATATGGACCAACAGATAGTTGTATTTTTTTTGGGTTAAATATGTTTTTAGTCCCCGTAAATTGAAAAATATTTGTTTGTAGTCCCTTATTTTTAAATGTCTCATTTCGGTCCCTCATTTTTTGAAATAGATCACTTTTTTAGTCCCTCGTGGTAATTTCGTTGAGGTATAAGTAAGGTGAGTTAAAGAGTTTTGACAACATAATCTGTCATTTAGGATTAACATAACCAAATTAACATGAGTTATCACTTCGTTTGAAGTCATCAATTAACTGAATAATGATACTATGGGTCTACAAGTGGTATATTCCAAAAAATGAGGGATCGAAAAGTGATGTTTTAAAAATGAGAGATTAAAAGGCAATATTGACTTATTTTTTAGAACTAAAAATATATTTCACCAGTTTTTTAAAAGACATAACTGATTTAATTAGAGTAAACAACTACTTTAGTCCCTAAGAGTGTCAGACGGTGTCACTTTGGTCTCTGATAGATACGAAATTAAAAAAGAAAGTCATCAATTGTCCACCGTTAGTCACTTTAGTCCCTAAAAGTGAAAGTGATTACTTACTGTCATTTTGGTGTTGGAACCAAATTGTTCAAAGGCATTTTTTAATGCTTAAATCCCTAAATGGTTTTGATGATAACAATTATTATTAAGGATTTTACAAAAGTCTGATAACAAGCTCTTGCAGGTACAACAAAGTTAAGTCCATCGTCTAGTGTGGCTTTGATACTTATATGTACAAATCAATGAGCTGAGCGTCCAGTGGACTCAGGTACTTGACCTATGTTAAGTATCGTACAATGGACTCGGGATGTTATGCGTCCATTTGGTAAGGCATGATTTGCGTCCAAATGGTAAGAAAGCTGAACGACCATTTTTGGTTAAAGTTGCGTCCAACATGCATGCTGTGCTGATCTCTTGATGTAACATCCTAAAATTTCACTCTATAAGACAGAGTATTAATTTTAGAGGATTAGAACTATCCTTAAGATTTTTGGATAATAATTAATGGTTTAGAACTGACGTGGAGGTCAAAAACGGTATTTTACGGACGTTTTGACTGTCAGAATAAGTTTATGATAATATGGAAAAATTCATACTATAGAAAGTATTTGAGGATATGAAAAATAGTTTAGTCATATGAAGGTTTTAGAAACTAAGTTTGGAATTTTAGAGAACAGTATAAAGGAATTACAATTTTAGTCCCTCTAAGAGAAACTCTGTACTCCGTTAGTTAAGAAATGGATAAATACCGAAAATGAAGAAATAGTTAAGATATAGACTCTAAGATCTAGTATACTTTAGATAGTATAGAAATCATAAGTTGTTTGGTATTATAGTTAAAACGGTAAGACAGTTAAAGTCCTATATAGACTTCTGTTTTTCTGTCTATTATCTGTCTTATATGAATTGTTGCAATGTAAATGTTTTGTGATTCATTTTTAGTTTAAAAATAGGATTTAAGTACGCAAGTTTAAGATTACTTCTAAAAATGGTTGATTCGCAGCTTCCGTCGGGTCTAGTTACAACGTCCGTTTCTTGTTCTAAACCGTACTTTTTCTGTCTTATATGAATTCTTGTGCTATAAGTGTTTTGTGATTTGTTTTTAGCTTAAAATTAGGAATAAAATACACGTATTCCGGAATACTTTTGAAACAGTAGTTTTACAATCGATAACAGGTCTTTTTACAGAAAGCAGTACGTCTAACTGATGGAAGAAGTTTTAAATAGCTTAAAAACATCAAATGACTTCAATAAATAAACTTCCTTCACAAAAGTTAGTTTTTCTAATATTTTAGATTTTCTGAAATTTTTCTAGAATTTTTAGAAGTAAAAAGATTTAAAAGTTCTGTTTTGGTCCAAATAGTAAACCGCTTGAGCTGATAAACTAATTCAGAGCTCAAGTTAAAATCAGATAAAGATTTTAAATAGCCAGAACATGTTTTTCCATTTTTTAGGATTTATGAAAATTATTTTGGAATTTTCTGAAAGACATACCAAAAGTCGCTTTTTCGAAACTCCGTAAAGTACGTAAAGTAAGCGTTTTTAAACCGAAATGGATTTATATTAATCAGTAAGAGCTCAAAATCAATTTTCAAAAGGGACCATTAGTGTTTAAATTAAATTTGTGATTTTTGAAAATTTTCTGAAAAATGTATGTTTTTCACTTACGGCGCGTCTGTTTTTCTGTTTTTATGCAAAACGCAACGCTTACACTTACCGTAAAATTCCAAAAACTCTTCCATGAAGCTATTAGGGCTAGTACATAATATTTCCAAGGTTTTTTTTATCAGTTCTCATCTTTCAAATTCGTTTTAGGAATTTTTGATTAGTGAAAAGTCACTTTTACCCTTGATTTGTATCCTTTTTACTTGAAAACCAAGGGGCAAATATGTAACTTCACTTCCTCCTTGATTCAACCCTCAAAACCGTCTCACCACTATGCCACAAAGGGGACTAGATGCATTGAGAACAATGAGTCATGTTTTTAAACCAATTAGGAAAAGTTTGATTAAAAACTAATTTGTTAAATGTGTATTTTAGTAATCATGGCTTACATCATGGCTTCACCTTCCTTCCTTCCTTCCTTCCTTCCTTCCTTTTTGCTTTGGCTGATCCCTTTTCCTCATCTTGGACTCTTGGATGATGATTTTCACTTGGATTCAATCCTTGTGAAAGTCTTAAAGCCAATTAGAAAAATGATGGTTTAAAACTTAAGATTTAATCAAGATTAACTATGTCATACTTTCCTTCCTTCTTCCCTTGTCTTGATCGCCCCCCCATGACTCATCTAGCCTAACTTCTTCACAAAGCCTTCCCTTGGTGAGTCATGCCATGAATCATACCATGAGTCATTGGTTTAAACTAATTAGGATTTAGTTAATTGTTTTGATTTATTTAAAAGCCTAACCAAGGTTACTTTCTAAGCTAACCATGATCCCTTTTTAACCCAACCCATGGCTGATCCCTACACTATAAATACCCCCTCATGCTTCATATAATTCTTACACCAAGCCTTTGTATTGACAAAGCAAACTCCTTTTTCTCCCTTTGAATTCCTAGCCTTTTTCCTCTTTGTTCTTAAGATAAAGCCTTGATCTTCAAAGCTTTGTTCTTCCCACTTTTGGCTTCATAAAACCCACCCCCTTCTTCTTGTTTCATACCCTCTTTGATTCATAAAAACATCCCACATCAAAGAACTTTGTGTTTTCAAGCAAAACTCTTCTTTTCCTCTTTGAAGATCTTGGTATTCTTGCTTAATGTTCTTGATCTTCAAGCTTTGTTCTTCATCCATTTTTAGTGAAAGGTAGGGGGAACCTCTTGCAAAATAATTTGAGAAGTTTGTGTTTGATCTTGAGTGTTGTGTGCTTGAGTACTTTTTGGTGTTTACATGGCTTGAAAAGTGTTTATCTTTGTTTTTCAATTGTTGTGGGGTTATAATGCCCAAATCTTCTTGAGATTTTCGTGGGAGTAAGGTTGGTATGGAAAAATGAATTTTGAGCTTAGTAAACATACCGTTATAATCGCAAATTTTAGCTTACCATAATTATCGTTTACTGTAAAGAAAAATACGGCTAAATGTTTTGAGAAAAACCCTGATGTTATCTGACACTTATATATTCCAAGGTGATGGTTATGATTTGATTGGTTTATTAGTATGGATCTGTCTAGAAAGGAATAGAGACCTTTGAAGGGGCTAATATAAAGTCCGTCTCTATCCGGCCTGGGATTTGTATTAATCCGCTATTTAAAAATCTTAACGCTAGAGACCGGGTATATACGTGATCAAGATAATTTGGGAAAGAATTGATTTATTTAATAACGTATATATAAATAGATTGGATTGGATAAAAGAGTATAATAGTAATGGATTCTCGGTGAATTCTACCGTTATAGCATCTGTCGGATAAAAGAGTATAACAGTAATGGATTCTCAGTGAACCTACTGTTATAACATCTTTCGGAATTTAATGTAACAGTAATGGATTCTCAGTAAATTCTACTGTTATGTTATTTGTGGGAAATATCGAGTGGGTATCCAATCTGTTTACATATGCAACAAACTCAGTTTAATTTCCAATGTCTACGGCAGTGGAAATTAGTGAGATAGGCTTTCAACGGACCTTTTTCCTGGAAGATAATCAGTGCTTAAATATTTTCAAAGAGAAGTGATTGGATTGCGTTCACTTATTCTAAGTTTTATCGATTTCTGAAAATGGGTACTGATCACCAAAGATGGCTCTGTCGTCGTGTGATCCTTTCATCTTCAAAAATTAAGTAAGCCAGTAAAATGATTAGCTCTATTTCGTTCATCAAGTTTATATCAAGTTTTTAGAAAACTGGACACTGATTACCGCAGTTGGCTCAGCCGCCGTGTAATTACTCCATTCCCTAAGATTGACTTAAAAATAGAGAACAGACGTTATTGGATTAAAAAGTGGACGTAAGTTTAATTACCGTTACTCTTTTCTTTCTTGATCAAATTCAGTGTGGCTCTGCCTCGTTTTGACCTTCTTAATTGAGTTAATAAAATTAAGTTCATATATCGAATCACTCTCTTGGGCTGTTCACCTCAGTTCGGCTTTGCCGCGGTGTGAACAGTCATAAATGAATTATTATAGTCGGAAGAATAACTTAATGCGCAATAAAATAAGAGCAAGAGTATTTCTTCAAAATTAGTGAGTGATTCCAGAAGATTTGTCAAAAGAGAGAGCTATAGTAAGACGGAAGAGGTTTTTTTTTAAGAGATGATGAAGAGAAGTGTTATATCATTTGCATTAAAGACGACGAGCTTACAACCCACTAGACGGGGTTGAGAATAGGGTTTAGTTTGGCTACAATTGCCTTCTGGGATTATTCAGATTTCAATAGTCTTAAGTGGCCGAGTGAGTGAATACCCTCGAGTCGAGACAATTCGTATACTCGGCTTGAATAAATCTGACTGGCTGACCTATTCATGATCTGGTATTCATTTTAAATGCGGTATTACTGAAGTGATTCTCAGGTGTCTAAAGCGGGATTCCCTGATTATTCTGTTAAGTTTATCGCAGCCGATCGCTCAAAAGAAGTGAGGAAGAGAAAGTCTCCTTGGAGCAATACACCGGTGTGACTTTTGAGATATTGAAGTGACATGCATAAAAATACTTGATTTTGGTGATATATTATTGTGAATGAATTGTTTTGCAGGGTTTCAGCACAAAGGTAAGATTTATCTGAAACAATGTCTGTTTATAAGTCTTGATTGTTCTGTGTCTTGATGTGTGTGTCTTGCTGTGCAAAGTGATGTATATATATATATAATTGTGTTTTGATTGTGTACCTACTTGTCTTATTACTTTGTTTAGAATTTCACCCTTGTCTGCTTTATGTTGTGTTGATGCATGACCGAGTAGATAATTTATCCAAGACGTGGGCTAGCTCTTAGAAGAAGGATTTGAAGAGGATACTGTTTGATTGATAGAGATTCCGAGAAGAATTGGTATTTACTATTTTTAGATTGGGTAGAGGTCTAAAGACTTGATTGGCTCAGGAGTCCACTGTACAAACTCTATTGTAAACTCTGATAAATTTTTATATATGAGATGATCAAATTTTGAGTATGAAGTTATGTTGTACTCTTTACACCTAAAATATTTTCTAAGTTTTCTTAAACTTTTGGTTACTATGGTGTAATATCCTTTTTGGAGAAAGGGTGTTACACTTGACATGCTATTTTTTGCTCTTGCATTTAATTTGAGACATTAAATAAGCAAATGATTTGAAATGAATAGCTGTATGTATGCTTTTCTCGGACTTAATTGTCAACGATTTCATATGGCATTTAATGAAAAGCATAAAACACTGTGGAAAGTGTACTTGAGAGAGAATGCAGTCTGAACACTTCTGGCACTCTTTGTACACATCTTTTTGTTAACATAGTATATTCTCTCTGTCTCAACTGGATATCACCTTTAACCACTGTGTATTTGAGACTTTGAGTACAAGTTGCTTCTGACCTTGGAGAAAGAACTGCACAACCTACGCTGAAGTAGCACTCCATTGAAGCAACGAGAAGATAACATTTAATGTTATTTGTAAACGACTATTTTATGAAGGCTGAAGCAAGAACAAGTTGAAGACCATCTGAAGCTTCACTCAAGCTTATAAATACCGTGAACAAGAAGAAGAATATAGAAGACTGACAACGCGAAAAAGAGACTCAAAACGTTGTGCAAATTATTTCATATTCTCTGTAAACTTTGAAGAGTCTGTATATTTCTTTCTTCTTGTAAAAGAGAGTTTGCTTAACTCTCGAAGTGCTTAAGATTTCATATTCTCACTTGTGTGAGTTAGCAGCACTTAGAAACACAAATACTCTTTTGAGTTGTGTGAGCCTGAAGAGGCTTGTCTGTAAAAGAATACTTGATTGAGCTAGGAGAGGTTTGTCTGTAAAAGAACACTAGAGGGAGCCTGGAGAGGCTAGGTGTGTAAACAATATTTGTTGTAAGGCCTGAAGAGGCTGTTGAAAAATACTTGTATCCTATCTGGATTGATAGTGAAATCTCTCTAGTTTGAGTGGACTGGACGTGTCTCCGTCCAACTTACCCTGTGCGTCCAATACTCGCTGTGCGTCCATTTCTTCTAAAGCAGTGTCCAACGTTTACGAAAAGTTTTTTAAAAGCTAAGAAACACAATTCAACCCCCTTCTTGTGTTTTAACTTATTACCTACATTTAGTCCCTGAAAGTGATTACTTACTGTCATTTTGGTTTGACGACAGGGACCAAATTAGTGACTAACGACTACACTAGTTGAAGACTTTTTTTATTTAATTTTGCATCTGTTAAGGACTAAAGTGACACTGCTTGACACTCTCAGAGACCAAAGTAACTATTTACTTAATTTAATTATTAACATGAAGTCATACTATGGCACAAGAGATGCCAAGCAGACCAAATGTATACACGGAATACAAAAGTAACTAGCAGTGCCTGATAACAAAGGGTTTTTCTATTCGCACATACATCCATTTTTAAACACACATACACTTAAAACTCAAAATACCAAAATATCCATTTTATATTAAAAAAATCATTATCCCTCAACTCCCACACTTCCACACACGAGTTGTCGCGGCACCATCACAGTTCCGCGCACACACACTTTGTCTCCCTCACTCAGTTCCGCAATGTCCCTCACTCTCACTCACACAGTTTCGTGCACACACACCTTGTCTCCCTCACTCAATTCTGCAATGTCCCTCACTCTCACTCATATAGTTACGCGCACACACACTTTCTTCACTCACTCAGTTCCGCGACGTCCCTCACTCTGTCGTCCCTCACACACAGTCCCTCCCTTCCTGCTTCTCTATTCACCGTCTTCGAGGCCGGCTGTCCCTACCACCCCTCTCGCCGACGGCGGCCCTCCCTCCTCCGCCACGGGCCTGAATCTTTCATTACCAAGAAATAAGAAGAAATGGTTAAAGATGCCATTTTTATTGGGTAGGTCACACTACAAGAAATTTGCCATTTATCGACGGCCATTACCGACGAAATAAGAGTCGCCGATAATTTTGGCTCTTTCCGACGAATTTTTTTGCCGGTAATAAGATAATTCTGTCGGTAACGATTTGCGACAGAACAGTCCGTCGGTAAGGCAAAATTTTGATCCGTTAGCGCCATTTGATTTTTTTTGAATTTTTTTTTAAAAAATTACCAACGAAACCATTTCGTTGGTAACTGTGCACATTTTTCAAAATTTGAGTTACCGACCAAAAAAATCATCGGTATTAAAGTTAGATCCGTCGGTAATATTACCGACGGAATTTTTGACCGAAATATCGTCGGTATTAAAGTAGCCTTTATTATCGATGAAATTTCCGTCGGAAATGGTTGGTTAACTCAACCAGATCGGGCTTCTCCCTCCTCATTACACATCTATCAATCTCTCTCTCTCTCGAAATCGCTCTCTCTCCACCAGTAGCGATAGGTTGCAGATCCCGTGGTCACAGAGGCAGGCTTTCGCGGTGGTTCACAGTCTCCTAGTGGTTGGTGTGGTGGCTATCAGGGAAGCATAGAACTTAAGAAAAACATGACAGATGCCTTTCCTCATCCCATTTTTTAATTTTTTATTCTCCCCTTAATCAACTTTCTTCACAACCGCAATGTCACCGGAAATCTGCACGTACTATGTTTCACAACAGACAAAAAAAAATTGTTTTACCATGGATATTTGCTTCTCTGCACTGTTAGGTGTTCAACCCCTAGAAACCAGGCTCTGATACCAACTGTAGGTAACAAGATGAAACACAAGAAGGGGGGTTGAATTGTGTTTCTTAGCTTTTAAAACTTTTCGCAAAACGTTGGACGCTACTTATGAAAATGTTGGATGCACAGCGTATGTGTATTGGACTCATAGTTAAGTTGGACGCAGAATCATCCACTTTGTTTAAAACAAGTTTTAATGCGATTAAAACGTTTGAATAACTTGTTGAAAATAGTTTCAATTCAATCCCCTCAGTTAGTATATAAACTGAAAATAAAAGAGTTAAGGGATAGAGAGATTGCACAAGTATTTATCCTGGTTCACCCTTTCCTAAGAGCTATTGTTGGAACCATATTGGTTAAAAGTATTTTTAATACAAATACTCCCTAAGTGATTTTATGGTTTTGATGATAACAAAATGTATTAAGCTTTTACAATGTATAACAAAGCTGCCTAACTAAGTTTATTGAAGGATGTTGCAGTCTGCGTCTAATAAATTAGTTCATCATGACATTGGCTCATATTCAAAGTCTGAGAAGCCTTGCGTCCAATGTTGAAGTCATCATCCAATATTGGCACTGGAATGGACAACAAGAGCTCTGCATCCAATGATCAGTATTGTGAAATACTGTTCATCGTCCAACGTTGAGAATGCTGAATGTCCAATATTCAGATACTGTTCATCGTCCAATATTCAGCATAAGGCAAAGACAATTCTGAGTCCAATGTTCAGCATAAGCATAAGAAGCTCTACGTCCAATATTCATGAGAAGGCATTGAAGCTATTAGTCCAATGTTCAGAATATAGCTATAAGTCCAATGTTCAGAATGCTTATCGTCCAATGATAAGTACAAGGCAATACTGGCATAAGTCCAATGATTTATAAGAAAGCAGAATTGCAGAAGTACAAAGTCCAATGATTTCCAAAGAAGCAGAACCAGTGAGTATGCGTCCAATGCAAATGAAGGACAAAAGTCCAATGTTCAGTTTAAGGCATTGAAGTTCAACGTCCAATGAAACTGAACAAACAAAAGAACTGCTCTGCGTCCAATGAAATCAGAGTGACAAAGGTACTGTTCTGCGTCCAATAAATAAGAAGGACAACAATCAAGTGTCATACGACCAATGAAGCAGATTGACAGAGGTACATCAAACATGTAACACCCTTTCTCCAAAAAGGATATTACACCATAGTTACCAAGAATTTTCGAATACTTAGAAAATATATTAGTGGAAGTTGGAAATCCTCCTTCCAAAAGCGGGTAAAATTTTTCACTTTGTTTGAAGAAGATGAGAAGGATGGGGAATATGCTTCCCTAATCTTTTCTTAAAGTTTTAAATGCGGAAACGTAAGATAATACACTTGTAAAGAGAATCTCATCTCATACAAAAATATTCAGAGTTTACAAGGCAAATCCAAGATACTCAAAATACTTTGAACAGTGAACATCTGAGCCGGTCAAATCTCTAGACCTCTACCCAAAGCAATACAGGAAACACTTGTTCTTCTTGGAATTCGCGTAGCAACCCCCATCAGATCTTCTCCTAAGGCTTAGCCCACTCCTTGGGAAAAACATCTACTCAACCACATATGGACAAAACATGGAAAGTAGGCATGGGTGAAAATCTTCATCATTTAAAACATACAATAGATATAATGCACACAGTAAATAAAATTCATACGACAAATATCATGCAATAATACTGTTATACTCATCCTCAAAATAAATATAAATGCCAAGTCCTTGCCCGTACTGTAATAGGAAAACAACACAAAATATCAATAGTATATTAATTCACATAGACTCTCTAAACTTTTGGGACACACCCACAAGCACTTTGCCCGCTACACTTGGGAATTTTACTTAATGACCTTCGGGACACACCCACGAGTATATCTACCCGCTGCTCCTGGAGACTTTCACTTAAATTCGGGACACACCCACGAGTAAGTCACTCGTTACTCATGGAGATTTTACCATAGGAATTTCGGCACACAGCCACGAGCATTCAGCCCGCTACTCCGAGAGATTTTTCACTTAAATTCGGGACACACCCACGAGTAAGTCACTCGTTAACCACAGACACCAATTTACAACTTAACTCCCAAATAAACACGGAATCATAAGTAAACACAGAATCACGTTTCTCAGGTACGAACTCAGTGTCACATATCTCAATCAAACACAGAATCACACTGTTCAGATAGGAACATTGAATCACATAGCTCAGATAACACTAAAATCAGATAAGAATAAAATCACATTTCTCAAAGAAATACAAAATCCCTTAACTCAGATAAAACATAGAATCTCAGGTAAAACATCATACTCCAAAATACTCTTGTCACTTTACTCTTTTCGGCTTTATTAATTTATTTTAAGAATAATTACACTGTGACAGGGTCAAACGCGGTAACAGATCTTAACTGTAATAATATTAACGAAAATTATTACTTAGGTTCATTCTCTTTGGGAAAAGCCCTTTGGAAGCTAGTCAAGTAATCTTCGCCACGTATATACAAACTTACTAAGATAGGAAAAATAGCGCATCGGTATGGTTCCCAGGAAAGATCTTGGTGAGCTTTTGGGCTCCTTCAGTGACCTTTGTCTTTCCTAGACAGATCCATACAAATGAACTACCTTAACCCATCATCAGTCTGTATATAAACAGTAAAAATCACAAGTTTTATATATTTTTGAAAAGAACATGGAAATGGAAGAAAAACACCAGTTTAGGAATTTTTAGCGTATTTAGTCACTTGCTCTCGTCCCAATGGCGTAATAGAGATACGGCCCCTGAGCCCGACCGTATGAGTACACCGAAGATGTATTCTTACGCCTGACCAAAGCACCCCATCCATATCCGTCAAAAGAACTACAGAGGTTCAATTTTACAATTTCTTAAATTTGTTGATCACGGAGGCATAGCCCACTGGGTGATCAAGCCTTTATCGATAAAATTTCGCCAGCGTAACGGTACAATTATTAAACTTTATAAATAAATTGGGCATTATAACTTTACTATTTGAAAAATCACATTTTTAAATAAAAATTGGACATAGTAACCATTTAAAACAATTTAACAAATATATAACAATTTATTTAAAACAATAAACACCCAACACACAAATTTTCATCAAAACAAAGATCAAAACCATCTTTAAGAAGAATTTCCCCATACCTTGGCCAAGAACAATGAAGAACACTAAGAACACCAAGAACAAAACACAAAAACTTGATTAGTAACACAAAGAAAACTCAAAGAAAACAAAGGGAAGAAAAAGAATTTTGGAGTGAGATTTCTCTTCAAGTTGATGGTGAGGAAAATGAAGAGCAACCCCCTCTATTTATAGGCAAAATTTCGAGCTCAAAGGGGTGGTTTTGAAGCCCATGGTTTTCATCCAAAACCATGGTTTAGTTTTTTAAAATATCTAAAACAAAATATCTAAAAATTAATATCTAAAAATATCTAAAAACCCTAGAACAATTGAGAAGCTCCTAGAGCCTCCAAGAGACATGAAAAAGTCGTGCAAACTGACTGGAAGAAGAGGGAATGTGAATTTCCATTTTTGCCCCTAGGGTTTGGATGAAAAAGAGTGAAAATCAAGGGTATTTTTGTCATTTCATAAATCAAAAATTGAAATAATTAACTAAAATTGATGAGAACCAATGAGAATGCTAGAAAATTCCAAGACAAGCTTAAATAATTTTGTGGCACTCATTTTTGAAATTTATAGATAGTGCAAACTCTTCGGTTTTTATCGCTTCGCAGGTATAAACCCGAAAAAGCAGAAAAATAGGTTTTTCAAAAATTACATAGAAATAATTTTAAAAATCATGAAATAAATAATTAAAAATAAAATATAAAATACTTATGGACCTTTTACACGAAAATTATACCTGTGAAGCAAGGTTTTTGCGTTTAAACGTCACCGGGTAGCGTAGTTTTCGGTATTTTTTGAAAGTTTTCCAAAAATTCTAGAAAAATTCCAGAAAATCTAAAATAATAAAAGAACCAACTTTTATGGAGGAATTTTATTTATTTAGTTTGTTTAACACACACAAGCTATTTAAATCTCTTTCCGTCAGTTAGACGTAAACCGTTTTCCGTAAAAAGACCCGATATTGATTGAAAAGCTACCGTTTCAGAAGTATTTCGAAATACATGTATTTTTCCCCTAATTTTAAGCTAGAAATAAACCACAAAACATTTTTGTCACAAGAATTCAAATAAAACAGAATAGAGACGAATAGACAAGGAAACAGATCGTGCAGGTAGACCTGACAGAAGCTGAATATTGACTGTTTTCAGAAGTAATTTTAAACATACGTATTTAAATCCTATTTGTAAACCAAAAATAAGTCTCAAAATATTTTTTTTCCAAAAATTCATATAAGACAAAAATTTAGAACAGTTACTCAGAAAAATGGATGTTACAAAACAACTGTTCTGCGTCCAATGGAGCATAAGTCCAATAATCAGCATGAGGCAATAAGTCCAATACTGCCTTGCATCAAATGGAATAGAATGGTAAGCATGAGGATGCGTCCAATAGATGAATGAATATCATATACAAATGGTAAGCAAAGGTATGCGTCCATTTGTTAAAAGGACTGAAAGTCCAATGATTTCTACATGCTGCGTCCAATACGCAGAATCCATAAACTTGCTATTTACTGCTCTTACATTTAATATTAAACATATTTATTGAGCAAATGATTTGAGATAAATAGTTGTATGCAATGCTTTTCTATACAACCATTGTCAACGTTTTTGAACGTGTATTAAATGAAAAGCATAAAGCACTGTGGAAAGTGTACTAAGAGAGAGAATGTACTTTTATCTACTCTGTATATCTCTGAACACATCTTTCTACTTTACACAGTGTATTCTCTCTGTCTCAATAAGATATTACTATTAACCACTGTACAATTGAGACTTTGAGTACAGGTTGCTTCTGATTTAGGAGAAAGAAACGCAGACATGCTCACTTAAGTAGATCTCCTCAGAGCAACGGGAAAATAGCATTTAATGCTATTAGAGAACGGCAACTTTTATGAATGCTGAAGCTGAGCTATTCGAAGAACAAGTCTGAAGCTTCATCAAAGCCTATATATACCGTGAACAAGAAGAAGTATACAAGTGACTGGAAAACGAAAAAGAAAGAGTTGAACTGCTGTGCAATTTGTTATACTCTGTATAGAAAGTCTTGTATATTTTCTATCTTCTTGTAAAAGAGAGTTTGCTTAACTCTCGAAGTGCTTTAGTTTTCATATCCTCACTTGTGTGAGTTAGACAGCACTTGAATCAAAAACACTCTGCTGAGTCGTTTAGCCTGAAGAGGTTGTGTTCAAAGAATACTTGAGATTTAGCCTGAAGAGGCTGTGTTCAAAGAATACTTGGGTTTTAGCCTGAAGAGGCTGTGTTCAAAGAATACTTGGGATTTAGTCTGGAGAGGCTGTGTGCAAAGAATACTTGGGAATTAGCCTGAAGAGGCTGTGTGCAAAGAATACTTGGGTTTTAGCCTGAAGAGGCTGTGTGCAAAGAATACTTGTACCTATCTGGTTTGATAGTGAAATCTCTCTAGTTTGAGGGGACTGGACGTAGCTCTTAGGAAAGGGTGAACCAGGATAAAACTTGTGTTATTTCTTCTTTCCCTTAACTCTTTTTATATCTGTGCTTATTACTAACCAAGGGGATTGAATTGATTTTATTTCAACAAGTTTTTCATACACCTTAAATCGCACAAAGAAAACAAGTTTTTAACTTAGCAGAAGCCTCTGCGTCCAATCCTTTTTGTGCGTCCAATTTTACACAACTCTGTGCGTCCAGTGTTTTAAAACTATTGTGCGTCCAATATTTCAGAAAACGATGTGCGTCCAATATTACACAACTCTGTGCGTCCAGTGTTTTAAAACTATTGTGCGTCCAATATTTCAGAAAACGCTGTGCGTCCAATATTTGAAATAAGCCAGCGTCCAACATTGTGAAAAGTTTTTAAAAGCTTAGAAACACAATTCAACCCCCCTTCTTGTGTTTCATCTTGTTACCTACAGCTATGTCCAGTCCCCTCAAACTAGAGAGATTTCACTATCAATCTAGATAGAATTACAAATATTCTTCAACAGTCTCTTCAGGCCTTACAACAAGTATTCTTTGCACACCTAGCCTCTCCAGGCTCAACCTAAGTATTGTTTAACAAACAAGCCTCTCCAGGCTCAACCCAAGTATTGTTTAACAAACAAGCCTCTTCAGACTCAAACCAAATATTCTTTTACAGACAAGTCTCTCTAGGCTCAAACAAGTATTCTTTACTAAACAAGCATCTCCAGGCTCAAACAACTCAGAAGAGTGTTTTTAATGTAAGTGTTGTTAACTCACACAAGTGAGAATATGGACTCTAAATCACTTCGAGAGTTAAGCAAACTCTATTTTACAAGAAGAAAGAAATATACAAGACTTTCTAAGATTTACAGAGTATGACAATATTTGCACAGTGTTTTTGCTCTTTCTTTTTGCTTGGTTCAGTCTCTTGTATTTTTCTTCTTGTTCACGGTATTTATAGGCTTTGAGTGAAACTTCAGAATTGATCTTGAATAAGCTCAGCTTCAGCCTTCATAAATGTAACTGTTTCCTAATAGCATTAAATGCCATTTTCCCGTTGCTCTGTAGGAGTGCCTCTTCAGCGTATTTTCTCTGCAATTGTTTCTCCTATGTCAGAAGCAACCTGTACTCAAAGTCTCATTTACAAAAGGTTAATAGTAATATTTTATTGAGACAAAGAGGATACATTGTATAAGTGAAAAGGTGTGTTCAGAGAGATACATAAATGTTCAGTCAACATTCTCTCTCTTAAGTACACTTTTCACAGTGTTTTATGTTTTTCATTAAATGCTTGTTCAAAAACGTTGACAATTATGCACAGGAAAAGCATTGTATACAGTTATTTATTTCAAATCATTTGCTCATTAAATATGTCTCATATTAAATGCAAGAGCAATAAATAGCATATTATAGACTCTGCGTGTTGGACGCAGCTTGTAGAACAGAATGGACTTTCTGTTCACTTACCAAATGGACGCATACATTTGCTTACCATTTGGACGCAAGGCTTCTCTGGTCATATGGACTTATGACAATTCTTACCATATGGACCCATAGCTTTGCTTCTCTGGGCGTGCAACTTTACTGATGATTGGACTTATATTATTCTGCTCATTTGGACGCATAGCATCCATAGTCCATTGGACGATACTTACTCAAAGTCAAGTGTCATAGTCCATTGGACGATCTACTCTTGGACTGTACTTATAAGTTCCATGGTCCCATTGGACGATGGACTTATCTTTGGTGTACCTACAAGAGCTTGTTAGCAGACATTGTAAAAACCTTAATAATTATTGTTATCATCAAAACCACTTAGGGATTTAAGCATTTGAAAATGCCTTTGAATACTTTGGTTCCAACATAAAGAACGTGGCAAGGTATTTGGAAAGTGCAGGTTCCTCGAAAAATCAGGGTATTTCTATGGAAGATTTGTCATAACATACTATCTGTGAAGGAAGAAAGATGAATGTGTCGGGAACTTGCCCGATCTGTCAACAAAGTTCAGAAACATTGGAGCATGCCCTACTCTATTGCCAATGGACAAGACCAGTTTGGTTTGGGCTACAGTTAGGGGTCAGGTCTGAGTATAGTCATGACACCAATATAGCACAATGGCTAGAAACTCAAATGGAAGACATCTACAACCTTCCCTGCCCAAAGGCTCAGAAGGAGTTTGCACTCACATCTCTAAGCACTACTCTATGGGGAATATGGAAGTCTAGGAATGAAGCGATTTTTGAAAGAAAAAAAACTAGATCCTAGAGCTACTATGATAAAAATCTCAAACATGATCTCAGAGTACAACACTCTAATCCCTCAGAACATAAGGGATACAGGAACGAGGACAAAGGCCCAATCCAATTGGCGTCCTCCCCCTCCAGGAACAGTGAAGCTTAATGTGGATGCAAGTTACAGCAAAATCACAGGCAGAGCCAGCTATGCCATTGTAGGGAGAGATTTTAAGGGTGATCTAACTACTGGACTTACCAAAACAGCCTTGGCAACATCCCCCTTGTTGCGGAAGCTATGGCTCTCCGAGAAGCTATCTCCCTTGTGGTTAACTTAGGGATTGAGAGAATTCTGCTGGAAAGTGACTGCTTGGAGCTTATAAATACATGCAGGGGAGACACAGACATTGAGAAAATCAGATATATAGTGAAGGACATTCTGGTTCTAAAAAGGAACTTCCATAGATGTAAATTTACATGGATTGGTCGTGATGGGAAAAATCTAGCGCATACTGTAGCACAAAAGACCCAGACCAGCAGCCTCCCTTCCAATTGGATGCAGTGTCTACTTCTTGACATCAAAGAGATCATGGAGAAAGAGAAACCGAAGAAAGTTCAGGGAGGAGATAGAAACTACCAATTGGGACGAAGAGATGAACAAACTGATTATACCCAAGGGAGGCACCATGTAATTAATACCAGGGAAGGAACACACGTACCACAAGAAGAGAACAACATAAGAAGGTCCCCTGATAGTTTCCCACCAGATCTAGGCATCTTGTAACGAGAAAATAAAGATCACCACACAAACATGTCAATTAATGGATCAACAACAGAGTTCTTCGCTGATGTGCTCACCATACTTTGTCCCTTGGCACTTTGCGCTTACAATACATTTTTTAGATGCCTTTGCCTTGGAATCATAAGACCGTTTATTCACAAAAGTTTCATGATACAGTTTCAGGTTTGAAGCTGCCTCTACCTATCCTTTGTGAATCTCTGGTCTTTTGGGTTACCAGGAAGGTATGGGGTGTGTGTGTTGTTGTAATTGGCTTGTTTGATGTAGGGGATGAACCTTTGCGGTGTCCGAGATAGTGCAAAGGGTAGACTTTTGGCTTTTATGCCATTTGCTATTCCCAACTACCGAGTTGTTTGGGGAGTAATGTTAGACAACTGCTAGGCAATCGAGCTTATTGTTGTTTCATGTCTATGCGTAAGTTGCATTTGGGCCTATTGTAAGGCACCTGTTATTTGTAGGTCTTGGGCCATTTGGGTTTATCCCTGCAATACATGATCCGTTTGACAAAAAAAAAGGCTAATTTGAAATGTCTTAAAAGTAAGAAAAAGTGGTTATTTTTTAAATCCGAGTACATGAGCTAGAAAATAGTTGTTAAGAGCTGTTGGAGGAGCACTCAAGCCACAAAATTATAGCATGGAGAGCGTGCTTGGATTTTAGGAGGAGGAATTAGTTGGAGCGTTGGATAACTGAAGTCAAACTTAGTCGACCAAGACTAAAATCACCCAAGGAGTGTCATGTTAAAACTACAACGATTAGCTATTGTGTGGGAACGGTTATAAGTTCCCTACTACCACTCACTACCCTCACTCTCACCCACTCTCTTACACACATCACACTCAAACCCTCCCCCCCCCCCCCCCACACACACACACACACACACAAACACATCACTTAGAAAAAAGAAAGAAAAGGGAGAGAGGGGGTTAGCTGTGTGAGAGGAAGAAGGAAAACAAAGGGGCTGGGCTAGCTTGGGAGTTCATCCTTACTCTTGCTCTATTTTTTTGTAGCTACATTTCTTGTGAGTTTCCATTTATGCCTTACTCTTTGGATTGTGTGGATTGTTGAAACTGCATTTATTGATTTTATGAGTACTTTTGTTCTTTCTCCTTGGTTTTGGATTGTATCATAAGAAGTATGTGTTGCATGTTGGTAATGTCTCCTCTAAGAGTTGTATTGATTGTAATAAATGAAGTATTATTTGAGGTTGTGTTCTGTGTTGGTTATGTTTCTTGTATGTTCATTGTGTGGGTGTTGGTTAGTTGATGGTGGATTAAGATTAGTCATGATAGATTCTAAGAGATGAGATGGTAAATCCTTTTGCATGTATAAGTTAACCACATTTATATGATTAGTATAGTAATAACATGATTTAGAAGAAGGGATAGTATAATTTGGATCAATAGGGTTGTATTGGAGTGAACTATGTCATTTTCCCTGTTTAAACTCGAACATGCTGCTATTTCTGTAGAACAATTCGCTGGGCAAACCATTCTAGTCGCTGGGCGAATTGTTTATGTATAGGGAAACAAGATGTTGTTTGCTGAATTTCACTAGGCGAACAGGAATTTTGTTGGGCAAAATTCTTGATAATAGCTTCAGTAATTAAATCATTAAAAATCATATACTTATCTATTTTTTATGAAACTTGTCTTTTTTAAAACCATTGATGTGTTGGGAGTCTATGGTTAAAATTTCATGAATTTTGGAAATGATTCTCTATTTTTACTAAACTAAATACTTTTACTTCCAGAAAGCTATTTTCAGAACATTGAGCTTCAGTTTTGATTTTCTGGGATTAATCTTGTATCCTATTGTTATATTGAGAATGAAACTATATTATAAAGTTATTTAACTTAGTTGTATGTGTGGTTTATATATTGGATTATGAGTATGACTTCTATGTTTAATGTGTAAATCCATGCATGATAGAATCTAATACTATCTTAGTTGAACGAATAATGTTTATGGATGTATTGTAGATGTATGCTTTGGGTAGAAATAGAATTTCAATTGGTATTAGTAGGAATAGTAAACTAGAGGTAGATTTATATTTTACATTATATATTGGTATGTAATTATTCTTTGGAAGATAAGTCATGAGCTTATTACATCTAATAGGACAGTCCTAGTTTAAGTGATAAAGAATTTCACTTAACGTGCTATAAAAATGTGAGTAGTTTTAGTCCTTCTTAACGGAGGCTTACAATAAGTGCATAGCAAGACCGAGACGTTGGTTTACAGTCATAGACGTTTGATCTGCCTTACAAAGGGCTATGCCAGATAACTCAAGTGGCTCACGCTTGGTGGCATAGCAAGTTTTCAAAAAATGAAATGTAAAGATGTTAAGTTCATGACTAAGATGATTGACTATAGTAGAAAGCATCGTTGAGAAATAACTATACCCGAGTGAGGACCCGGTCTTAGAGCCGGTGATGAAAGGGTGATATGTTTACTTTGAATGATTGTATAAGTTAATTATGTGATGTATCTGATTACACGCTTAATATGTATATTTTGACTATGAAGTGATAGGGTACCATAAATCCCTATCATTGAGTCTTGTTTGTTGTTGGGACTCACTGAAATTTCAAATCTCATTAGTTTCCTTTATGTTTTTCAGATAGCAGGTACACTATGAGAACTGGAAAGTAATCTTGAGGTTGCTTATCAGTCAAGTCAAGAACCGGATCAGAGTCTTAGTTAGGAAGTTTTTATTTTAATTTATTGCCTTTACTTTTGGATTAAATTTGTTGTATCTATACATGATAGTATGTTGAAAGTTTAATTGTTAAACTTGTATGTATATCTATCTATATTAGGTAGTAGTATCCTACTAGGAAGTAGGGTATTACACCCCTTCTCCTAGGTGCCTACCAAGAGCTACTTTTTGTCCTTGTCTCTTTACACTGGCAATCACTCCCCCGCCTCGTCAGCCGTAGGTGTCACAGATCTCATAACCAAAATGGTGTCATTTGGGATCACCGGGTCGGTCAATCGAGTTTCAATGGGTTGCGGCCACACGAACTAAGGCTTGTTTGTCGGCATCGTCAAAATACTCAGACCGGGCCATGGGCCCCTCTCCTTCCCCTATCGGATCAATGCGTCGTCATTTTTGTATTGCTTCGTGTCCTATGAAACGAACAGATTGTCAACCCTAGGGCGAGTCAGTCACGACTCAGTTGCTGAATAACCCAATGCTGGAGACTTTCTACTACGTGGGACTCACCAAATTGAGGGTGAGAGGACGAAGGGTCTCTGTTCTGTTGTATATGTTCACAATTCAGCCGTCGGGGGTGGGTGTAATATCACTGAAGTGATCTATCACACTGTCATTGACCATGCCTGAACCACTTTCTCCCTCACTCACCCGGTACCCATAGACACCATGAGAGGATCGGCTATACCATATAGATGGAATTGTGTCACCCGCGCAACATGTTTTAACTCTTCGGCTATCTTTTTCTCTTAAGAAACAGAATTGCAATGTCGTAACCTATTTGGATTTAACTTGGAATATATAGTATATGTGCCATCCATTGATAGGAGAAGAGTAGTAAGAGGACCTATAACACAATATATAAGTTTTGTCCTTTTATCAATTATTATGTAAAAAATATAACATTCTATTTATTATTTTTTAAACAAGCTAAGTTATCACTTTTTCTATTGAACTATATAAGCAACTAATCTATTTATTTATATATTATTTTGTCATTGTTTATTTCACTTAAACATTGTTTCTTAGTCCTTGATATTATTTTAAAATCTTAGTCTAAAGATGTTATGTGATGTCCCTCGAGTCAACCCGGTATTGTCCTATTTTGACCCAATCTTCGACGAACCCGCATATTATCGGGTTATATCGAGTTAAGGACAGAGTTCGGGTCTCAAGAATTAACCTGGTTAAACTTTAGAGCCGGGTAAGGGTTAGACGTAACATGTCCCAACCCGTCCCACGAATACCCCTAATCGCATATATATACTGTATATAAAATAAAGGCTTAAATATGTTTTTAGTCCCTCATATTTGACTTAAGTTCGTTTTTAGTCCCTCAAATAACAAGAATATTAATTTAGTCCTTAATCTTTTGAAAATCAAACACTTTTGGTCCCTCACGTGATTATTTTAGTCCCTAATATTTTAAAAATATATTACAATTAGTCCCTCATATTTCAAGGAAAAGGACCAAAAGTGACTGATTTTCAAAAGATTAGGGACTAAAATAATATTCTTGGTATTTGAGGGACTAAAAACGAACTTAAGCCAAATGTGAGGGACCAAAAATATATTTAAGCCTAAAATAAAATATGTACTGTATATAAAATAGCTAGTAATAATTATAGTTACAGAATTACAAGGTTGCAGTTCATTTCTCTATGAATGAAAAAACTTGTGTACAGCTGGATCTGACACACATCCAAGTATTCATCAACCCCAGAATCTCTCACAATTCTGATCAAGTTTCAGCCTAGCCGTTTAAAATAGATTTCGCAAAGACACCACACGTGTTGCCACGTGTAATGACCTCACACAACAACACTCGCCAATTCGGATTTTCCTCTATCTCATTATTTATTATTTATTTAAAAAAATAAATACGAATTATTTGAGAAAATATTTTTTTTAGTTAATATAGTGTTATTAATGAGTAATTACAACTAAAATATTAAAAATCTATATTTGAGATTTCAAATCTTAAAAGATATCCGATTAATTTCATTAGTAAATATTATTTTAATTTTGATTTGCAATTCATTAATTGGTTTAATGTGGACTAAATTTTTTTAAAGATTAAAAAGTTAAAGAAAATAAGAATCAATTTGTATTAAACAATTAATTAAAAAAGATTTAATTTAATATGTAGAATGAGAAAACATACATCCCAAACTATGAAATATATGTAATTGTATGACGCATGCCATTTTTAATTTTCAATTTAATTTTTTTTTAAATTAACTATAAATTTTTCATTTAATCTTAGATTTTTTTAATACATGTTTTCAGATCCATTTTTCATGCATTAATTAAACGTACTTTTGAATAGTTTAAATACTTAAAAATATTTTTTAAAGAGTCTTACTGTATCGACAAATGTCTTAAAAATATTGAAAGAATACTAAATTAAATACTTCTAATTACTAAAATTTATCGACCAATCTTTGTATTTTATAAAGTAAATATTTTCATTTTCATTTTCATTTTCATTTTCAGCATCAAAAACAGCTTTGTTTACGTAGTGAAAAAAACCCATTCCATAAGAAGTAAAGTTTATTTGGTGATGTATAGGTACCAATAATAATATTAATCTTATTTGAAACAATAACTTTAAAAATATTTAGTAACATATATTATTAAAAAATAACTTTTAAATATGAAAAGTCCTACGTAATTAAAATATTTAGTATTAAAATTATTTAACTCAATGGTAATTATTAAACATTATTTGAGAAAAAAACCATTTAAAAAATAAAGGACCTTTACTATCAAATATAAATCTATATATAATATTATTGTACAATATTGAGTACATATTAATTTAGCTGATATTAAAAATATCTAAGATATTACAACAAAATATTATATTTATAAGATGTAATATATTAAATATTATAATTAGTATTTATCACACTTTGGCAAATCTCAGATAATATAGATACTATTAACTAACTATATTAATTCTATGTTGAGTTAATTATTTGATGTATAATATCACAATAAATTTACTTTAGTTTCTCATAGTAAAAAACTACTGTTTAATGTTTTTGTAACCAAAAAAATACAAAATGATCCTTATATCTCTAATTATAAAATGTTTCATTAATATTATTGAAAGATTATGAGGATTATTTTAAATAATTTAAATCATAAAAATTAAGTAAATTGAGAGTTATAAATAAAATATTATTTAGAAACTATAGAAATCAATGAATAGTTTCTCAAGTTTTGTGTGTTATACACCTAAAAAAGTTAATAATATTTAAAAATGCAAATTATATATTTTATCATTATAAGACAAAATTAATATTTATGTAGTAGTTTGGTTTTATCAAGATAATTAAGATTAGTTTAGTGAAAATATTTATTTATTGTTAATTCTATTTTTATTTAATTTTATAATTATTGTAATGAGTTTTTATATGTAAAGAGTTTAATAGACTAAAAATGTTAACTAAAGAAATTAATGTGTAATATTGCATAGATAACATAGAGATATTGTACCCATTTAGTCTTTTTTATTATTTCTATATTTTGTTCTTTAAAACACATAAAAAATACAAATTTTATTTCAAATTTTGGGGAAAAATTGAAAAATTAATGTTAAATTACTCAGTTCTAGTAGTTTTAAATATAATTATTTTTTACAATATTCAATAAAATGGTTGACAATTCTAAATAATGAATATAGAGACAATTACCACTAAAATACAGAATAAATTATTTAATAAACTCTCTGTATGTGCATTTAATGAATATAAACTCTCTATATTTTAAAATTAACAATTTTTGTCGATATATTCTTCATAGATTTTCATTATGAATAATTTCACATAAGTTTTTAGAAATTATGGTTATAAATATTATAAACATAAAATTTAGGCTTAATTGCACTTTTAGTCCATCATGTAATGCTATTGTGCGATTTGAGTTCCTCCATTTTCAATTGTGCAAATTTGGTCACTTATCTTTTCATTATGTTACAATCAAGTCCCTCTGTTTAATTTCTGTCAATTTACTAACGAAAAATGCTGACGTGGCATGGACTAAAACACGTGGCATCTGATGTGACACTTAGTCACTGACGTGGCAGATATGTGGCATGTGACATGTCATTTTTCACTGACATGGTACCTTGGTAGAGAGATGCTGACACATGGCATCAAAGTTGGCACTTAGTCACTAACGTGA
This sequence comes from Glycyrrhiza uralensis, assembly GCA_030159175.1. Classification (NCBI taxonomy): domain Eukaryota; kingdom Viridiplantae; phylum Streptophyta; class Magnoliopsida; order Fabales; family Fabaceae; genus Glycyrrhiza; species Glycyrrhiza uralensis. The sequence continues at coordinate 6,514,486 of BRZY01000007.1, forward strand.
CAGATATATCATTAATTCGCTAATATAACAGACTGAAAAATACGGGAGAAAATTAAAAATTGCATAACACGGGGATCGAACACATGTCTTGACTGATACAAGACTCAGCCTATACCACTAGGCCAACTAGAATCCATGGTATATTTGTGTAAACCAACTAAAATATATATTACAAAGTTGATTATTCTAAATAAGTAAATTTATTAATATACTAATTTATATATATTAATTTTATTAATGCATATTTGTATATTTTATTAATATATAAGTCTATTAATAGAACATTTATTAATAGTTTAATAAAATGATATAGGGAGTATATGAATAATAATGAACTAAAATTATAAGAAAACAATTGTCTTGTTGGTAAGCTATACATAAAATCCACAATAAATTCTCGTCGGGGTTGGTGGTTCTCCTTATTCTTTGCATGGGGGAGTGCCTCCCCTATTCTAGATTTATTTACATAAAAAAAATTAAAAGAAAATCTAATTATATATATTAAAAAATTGTACTGCATAGTAGAAATTTTTTATTTTAATTATTAAAAATAACTTTTATTAAATAAATTTGTTACTTTTAATTGAAATAAAAGTTTTCTATTATGTAGTAAAATATTATAATATATATAATTAGATTTTCTTCTAATAATAGTTCATTATTATTTATATACTTCAAATATTATTTTGTTAACGTATTCATAAATGATATATTAATAAATTTATATATTAATAAGATATATATATATATATATGTAATAATAAAATGATTATATATAAATTAGTATATTAATAAATTCATTTATTTAGAATAATCAACTTTGTAATATATATCTTAGTTAGTTTATGCAAATATAAATGAATTCTAGTTGGCCTAGTGGCATAGGTTGAGTCTTGTATCAGCCAAGACATGTGTTCGCTTTCCATGTCATGCAATTTTTAATTTTCTCCCGCATTTTTTTGCCTGTTATATTAGCGAATAAATGACATGTCTGCCACGTCAGCGACTAAATGCCAACACATATGCCATGAGTCAGCATCTGTCTACCAACGTGCCATGTCAGTGAAAAATGACATGTCATATGCCACATGTTTGCTACGTCAGCGACTAAGTGCCAACTCAGATTCCAGGTGTCTCAGTCCATGACACGTCAGCATTTTCCCTTAGTAAATTGACGAAAATTAGACGGAGGGACTTGATTGTAACATTATGAAAGATGAGGGACCCAATTTGCACAATTAAAAATAGGGACTCAAATCGCACAATAAGAATATATGAGGGACTAAAAGTGCAATTAAGTCTAAAGTTTAAACAAACTTATGTGATACCCGTTGTTTATTTATGGTAATTAATAATTTTAATAGTATTTTTCTTATTTTTTATCTAAAGTGTCAACATCAAATTAAAAAATCATGTTAGACCCAACTAATTAAAATATGTTAGACAGATCCATTTAACAAAGTCATAATTATACTATTCGTCTTCCAATTATCATGATTGTGGTTTCCCGGTTTAATATTAAGCGAATTGGGTCCATTAATTATTGCAATTATTGTAATCAAGTCCCTCTATTGCTACTTCGTCCAACTTTTAACACTAGAGCCTATGTGGCACATGTGGATGGATTTGACACTAATTCAGGTCACATCTATTATATATTATAAAGTAGGGTTAGCCACGTAGGATTATGCCACGTGGCACTCCCAAATTCATTCAAATTCCTGCCTAAAGCTATTTTTTATTTTATTTTATTATTTTTTTAATTATTTTATGTTATTCATTATTAGAGATATCAATTAATTTCATTAATATACCAATCACAATTCATTAGTAATAATCATGGTAATAAATTAGCACTAAATGCAAAAAAAAATCCATTTTTTGAAAAATATATTAGTAACTGAAGGCAAAATCATTTAATTGATTCCCATAAGCATCATATTTTATTAATTTCTAATTAAATTGATAGTTTTATTAAAATCATTTTTAGGCATATCAATTTTAATTATTATTTATTTCCATATTACTGTTTTCAATGTCTTACACTTTAGAAATTCAATTTCATTATGTTATTATATTTCAACTAATATTTTGATACAATAACTTTGCAACTAATAAGTAATAAAAAATTTGCAACTAATAATTTTAACGTCTAGCTATATCACATATTATCATCAATTAGTTTACGGTACAAATATAAACAAAATTATTCTATTCTGATTTTTTTCACCTGATAATTTATAATTACTAATATTAAGGCAAATTAATTAGTAACTATTGCAATTAATCAATAACTATAGCAAATCATCAATCAAGGAAATTAGAAAAAAACCCATCAATTAATTCAAATTTAAATTTTGAATTAAATTAAATTAATTTATATATATATAATTATTTTTATATATTCTCTCTCTAACCACTCTTTTTATCAATTTTTTAATACCAATTGTGTCTTTTTTCCTCCAACTCTTCTTTGTCTAATATAACTCACTCAATTTTTCTTTCATTCTTCTTCTCCTCAACTATTCATCTCTCCCATTTTTTCATTTTACTTTTGTTTTTCTCATTTCTTATTTTTGGTTACAAATACAATATTTTCTTCTATTATTGATTATTTTTACTACAAAATCTACAACGACATCCAATCCCAAATTTAGGCAACTTGCTTGAAAAGTTTAATTTGATCTATTATTTGGTTAAATTTTTTATTTGGATTTTGTTTACCACTATAGTTGCTATATTTCGTATAAAATTTCTTTGCCATTATATTGAGATATAGTCAATGTCATTATCCTTACCCTCATGACTCTTTGAGGTGATGTTTTCAGATATGGAAGCTAGCATTGTTGTTCTTTCTACCATTGTCATTTTTTAAGATGATATTTGCTAATAAGAAACCGTGCTCCCAAGTCTATTCTCATTAATCACATGCTTATATTGAGATAGTTGCCGAGTAGGGGAAGTGGGTTAATCACAAGTTTTTTTTTTGACATAAATCACAATGTTTTTAAGTTTTTTACATGTATTGGATGATTTCTTTTATATAGTATTGGATATTTAGTCAACTAATATTATGTTACATTAACTTTGCAACTAATAATTTTATCTATTATGTATTATATATCAGGGTTTTGCCATGTAGGATTATGTCACGTGTCAATACCATATGAATTCTTTTTTCCGCCTAAAGTGAATTTATTCTATTAATTTATTTTAAAGTTTAGATAATAATTAATAATCCATTACTATCAATTTTAAGATATATCAATTAATTATTAATCAATTGATAATTAATAATCATAAAAAAAGTCATATTACGGATATGACTTACGATAATATAACGGCTAGCTATAAAGAATATTAATATGTAGATTACAATAAGTAAACATGAAAGCCTATTACATTTAAACATAAATACTTACATCATATAGAAATGTGCATATATCTTATATGTAAACATATTGGGAATACACTTATTTAAATGAAATTAATTTAATAAACAACATTTACAAATTCACATAATTATTTTGTCAACTAATATTATGATTCAATAACTTTGCAACTAATAATGTAATAAAAAAATTTACAACTAATAAATTTATCCAATATAAAGTTATCTCATTTATAAAAAACAATTTAATTCACATAGTCACACTCTAATATAATAAATTCTTAAAATTTAAACTTAAAAAATCTTCTTTCAATTTATTGTTTTGTTAATTTAATTTAATAATATTTTATTTGACATATAAAAAATTCTATGGGTTAAATACGTTTGTAGTCCTTATAAAATGATGAATTTTGATTTTGGTGCTTATAAAAACTTTTCTTTGATTTTCATACCTCTAAAATCTAAAATAATATTTTTGGTCCCTACCATCATATGACATCCATGAACTAATCATGAAATACTATTTTTCACTTACTTGCACGGAATAGAATATTATCATAAATCAGGAGGTTGAACTATTTTTCTATTTTTGTTCCTCTTCAATTCTTTGTAGACTAATTTTATCATCACGTCGTTTGGTTAATTTTGTACTGTTCAAAAAATCAAAGCCACTCGGTGTAGTAATTTGATAGCATATATTGGAGAGAAAAAACCTTAAATATTAAACATGAGTAATGCTCACCTTAAAAATCAATTTTTGTGGAGTTGTATTAGGTTAAAAATCTAAAAATATATAATATTTTCTTTTGTAATATCTGTAAAATAATATAATTTTACATCACGTGCAAGGCACGAGTTATTAAGCTAGTTGGCATTAAATCGGGCTATTTTGACACTGATGATATGACAAAACCCCGCATATGTAAGAAATTTTAAATAATATGTATTGCATCATGTGTGTTATTGACTTGCTTTGAAATTTTTTTTGGCAATCTACATCGTAAATTTGTCCTACATGTGTCACGCTGACTCTTAGTGTTAAAAATTAGATAAAATAACGATAGAGATATTTGATTGCAATAATTAAAATAATTAGAAGACCCAATTAACTCAATTAAAAACTGAAAAACTCAATTTGCTCAATTAAAAACTGAAAAACCTAAATCGCATAATTATTATAATGTTGAGACCTTAAAAATTATACAATTATAATGATACCTTCCCCCCCGCCCCATAGAAATGTGCATATATCTTATATGTAAACATATTGGGAATACACTTATTTAAATGAAATTAATTTAATAAACAACATTTACAAATTCACATAATTATTTTGTCAACTAATATTATGATTCAATAACTTTGCAACTAATAATGTAATAAAAAAATTTACAACTAATAAATTTATCCAATATAAAGTTATCTCATTTATAAAAAACAATTTAATTCACATAGTCACACTCTAATATAATAAATTCTTAAAATTTAAACTTAAAAAATCTTCTTTCAATTTATTGTTTTGTTAATTTAATTTAATAATATTTTATTTGACATATAAAAAATTCTATGGGTTAAATACGTTTGTAGTCCTTATAAAATGATGAATTTTGATTTTGGTGCTTATAAAAACTTTTCTTTGATTTTCATACCTCTAAAATCTAAAATAATATTTTTGGTCCCTACCATCATATGACATCCATGAACTAATCATGGAATACTATTTTTCACTTACTTGCACGGAATAGAATATTATCATAAATCAGGAGGTTGAACTATTTTTCTATTTTTGTTCCTCTTCAATTCTTTGTAGACTAATTTTATCATCATGTCGTTTGGTTAATTTTGTACTGTTCAAAAAATCAAAGCCACTCGGTGTAGTAATTTGATAGCATATATTGGAGAGAAAAAACCTTAAATATTAAACATGAGTAATGCTCACCTTAAAAATCAATTTTTGTGGAGTTGTATTAGGTTAAAAATCTAAAAATATATAATATTTTCTTTTGTAATATCTGTAAAATAATATAATTTTACATCACGTGCAAGGCACGGGTTATTAAGCTAATTGGCATTAAATCGGGCTATTTTGACACTGATGATATGACAAAACCCTGCATATGTAAGAAATTTTAAATAATATGTATTGCATCACGTGTGTTATTGACTTGCTTTGAAATTTTTTTTGGCAATCTACATCGTAAATTTGTCCTACATGTGTCACGCTGACTCTTAGTGTTAAAAATTAGATAAAATAACGATAGAGAGATTTGATTGCAATAATTAAAAGACCCAATTAACTCAATTAAAAACTGAAAAACTCAATTTGCTCAATTAAAAACTGAAAAACCTAAATCGCATAATTATTATAATGTTGAGACCTTAAAAATTATACAATTATAATGATACCTGCCCCCCCCCCCCCCCCCCCCCCCCCCCCAACAACTCAAACCGATCTCAAGTGACACACATTGTAATTTTATCAGTATCAGTATTTTAACCATATCCTCGTTATCGCTCACCGAGGATCCGCATATAGGCGACGAAAGTGAGGGTGAGACCGATTCTTCACCACACACGTGTTACTTTCCATCGTGTAATTATTAATTAATATCATTATTATTTTATTTTATTTAATGCTAACTTGATTTTATTTATTTATTTATTTATTTATTTATTGTGAGGAGAGTAGATAGAGAGGCGTGTGTGTCTGCGATGTAATGTACCTCAGAAAAATAGCATCTTAAGTCTCGATTCTGGGCATCTTATTAGAGATCCCAACCCCCACTCTCTCATTCTTCACCCCTTAAATCTTCACTCTCACTCCCCTCTCCCTTATTCATTTCATCTCACACCACACCTAAACCAAATCCAATTTTTAGTATAGAGAGAGAAAGAGAAGAGAAAGATGAATGTCTTGGATTCTAATGTGGAGGCTTTAGCCTTCAACTACTTGAACTTCGGTTTGCTCACAATTCTCAACAACTTATGGACCTGGGTAGCACTCCTCACCGCCGCACTCAGCTTCTGGAAGATTCGATCCGCGGGTTGTCCCAAACCCAAACCATCCGACCCGATGACTCTCAGACCCGACCCGGTCAATGAACCGTTGCGCCCTCCGTTCGAAGCAGTAACGGCGGAAACCGTGGCACCGCGGGAAAAGTTGACGGCTGTGCCTGTTAGTGGTAACGGCGTTGCGGAAGACGTTGACGGCGTGAGAAAGGGGAAGTTTACGGTGTATTACGAGGAGGATGACATGCAATGCAGGCGCGGCGAGAGTAACGGGCTATTGACGGTAACGGCGGAGGGGTGGGAAGAAGGGCGTGAATCGGAGTGGTGGAAGCGTTGGGAGAAGGTTTTGAGGTTCAGGAACGGTGAGAACGAGAACGGGTGGTACACGTGTCAGGACTTGACGGAGCTTAACGGCAACGTCGTTAGATTTTGGGACGGTGGGTTAAGGTTTGGTGGTGGTTGTTTCACAGGGGAATCATGGTACAGCTCCTCCAGCTGTATTATTCGTCTCTGAATAAAAAAAAAATAATCACAATAAATAAGTGATAGCTTTTATTTTACTAGATGTAGGTAGGTTATGTCGTCGTGTATTTTTTTTCTTCTGTTGATGATTAAGCTCTCCGCTAAGACTCAGAGAGAGATTATTGTGATTTGAGAATGTATATATGGTCATGATTTTGGATGATGAAATTACAAGTTGAAGCATCCTTGTTGTTCACGCATGTTGAATCTCATATTTGAAACGGAAATGCTCCAATTGCTTTTTCTGTGTGTCATTTTATTCATTTTTGTTATTAATTCTTTGTGGTATGCATAATTTCTTTAAAATCTTGAGTAAACAATCATTTTTGTCCTCGAGAATAGCTGTTACAATGATCCTGAAAGTAATAAAATTAAAAAAAAATATCCTTCAATGTGTCATTTGTTAGCCATTTAGGTTCTCGGTGTTAGTACAATTCACTTAACTCCATTTGACACGTTTATTGTCACTTAAAACATCATGTGTTAGTCCACGTATGTGCCTCATTACATACACACTACTACACTAGTATCCCTATTGCGAGACATATATGTGGACTAAGACATAGTGTCCTAAGTGACATTAAATGTGCCAAATCAGCACCTGAAACAAAGTTAAGTGACTGTATTGATGTTAGAGACTTAACTGACTAACAAATTACACATTCAAGACTATTTTTTTAAATTTTATTACTCCTTCCGTTCCTTTTTATTTGTCATTTTAGGCTATTTTACCATAATCAAAGAATCAATCAATTGGTAAAATTTTTTCTATCATACCCTTATTTAATTAGTCTTTGGGAGTAGAAGAATCAATTAATGTGTCTTATCATTCTAATCATTTCTAACCCCTTATTCAATTATCCAATTAGTCTTAGATACATTTACATTCACATGTGTGTATTAGTAATAAATTTATGTCGTTGGAAAGTAAAATAATTTTTGGAAGTAGATGTATTACATTTAATTAGTCTTTGAATTTTTCAATTACTACATTAATCAATTTATGAAAAATATGTAAACAATTAATAGGGATTAAGGGTATAATTGTCAAAATATAACCTTAAACTATCAAAACGATAAATAAAAATGAACAAAATTTTTCTTAAAAATTGACAGATAAAAATAAACAGAGGAAGTACTTTTAAGAACTATTGTGACCGTGTCTACAATTTTCAGAGACTAAAATAACTTTAACTGTTTACTTTATCTTCACATTTTTTTTGGTCAACCTCTATCTTCACATTTTAATAAGCATCTCTGTGGCATACCAAAAAACGAAAGGGTCCAAAGAATGAGATGGCTGTGATTGTACAGGGAAAGTGCCCAGCCACCTCAAGTGGACGAGTAATGTGAAAGAACGCAACAAAAAGGCGCAATAGTACATGGTCAGCGTTTGGTTAGGTTGGGTGAGTGATCCTTAATTATGAGTCATTGTCATATTCATGTATGTTGCTAGCCACATGTTTGAACTTGGATTGGAACTGCTCCGTAAAGTGGACGGTGCTTGATTCCAAATCCAATCTCATATGCATTCTAATTGCAGCTGTAATATCGAAATTTTAGAGGTTTTTTTTTTTGTAATGACGTTGTTATAGTAATTGTGACTATATCAGTTGTATTTATTCATAAATATTCATAATAAGGTAACTGAAATTGCATTTTAATTTAAAATCTTAAAATTGTGACTATATCAATTGTATTTATTTGTAATAATTTAAGGTAACTATAATTGTAACTTAAAATTTTAAGGGTGTGTTTGATAAATACAAAGGTATAAGACAAGTTGATATTATTAAGTTGAATATTTTTGTCTTTTAGTAATTTATCTTTATAATAAAGTTTTTTCATGATTTGTTGAAGACAACATTTTGGATTTATGTGTTATCTTTTGTTCCCTGTTTTATCCCTTCTCAACACTATTTTTAAAATCTTCCAGAGATTTTTGAAAGCTTTCATTTTTGTACAAAAAAATAAACCTCCACTCAAAATAAGTGACTATTCTCCTTTTTTTTTCTCTTTTTTTCTCCTTTAAGACTAAAATGTCAAATCCTTCATCTCTCCTCCTCTTTAAATCTCGCAAACAGACCCTAAGGATTTGTTTGGGAGGAGATTTTTAGAGGAGAGAGTTTACTTTAATATTGTAGTTGTGTAAACAGAAAAGAATAATGGAGAAAATATTTTAAAGTTTTTTTCTCTAGTATATTTTTAAAAACTCTCCAATTTAGAGAAATTCAAAAACTGCACTAGAGGTGACTTTAGATGGTTTTAGAGGGTTTTATATACTTTTTAAAAACTCAAATAGGTAAAATATTAATCACAAAAACTCCCTTCCCCTCCCTCTAAAACTTCCAAATACACCCTTGAGAGTTTGTGATCAATATTTTTTCATTTTAGTGTTTAAAAACCCTCTAAAATCATTCAAAACCCTCCAAAGTTACTTCTCTAGTGCATTTCGTGAGTTTTCCAAAATTGAAAAGTTTTTAGAAATATACTAGAGGGGAGGACTTTGGAGGATTTTTGAGGACTTCAAAATATTTTCTCTATCATTTTCACCTATTTATATAATTAAAATATTAAAATAAATCCTTCCATCCCATCTCTATTTATATAACTAAAATATTAAAATAAACATTTTCCTATCTTTCTATCTAAAAATCCCTCCCAAACATACCCGGAACAAGATTATCAGTAATATTCTCAACCATTTGGGAATATGCCAATATGTGCAATAATTACTCTTGCCGTTTTAGAATTTTAAATCTTATTTTAGAGAAAAAAGAAAAATAGAATCACACTGCTAAAACGAATGCAATTGTCAAACGGAGTTGCCGTATCTGAATGGTGATGGTGATTGTGGTCAGCGGGAAATAATATGGTGCTGAAAATTACATATACCTTACTTTTTAATCATTCCCCTTTCCCTTTCTTGCCCTCAGAATCAGAGGGCGGAATTAGAAGAAATAATTGGGGATAAACATGTATATATAATTTCTCATTGATTTTCAAAAACATTTGAGTCCACTTATGGACCCCTGAGGCTGAATGACAGTTCATCTCCTATTATGCTTAATGGTTTTTTTATACCTATAGTATCATACATAGAAAAAAAGAGACTCATAGAGTAATCTGTATTTGGCCGATAAGTAAATAAAACCTAGCAATAGATTATTACATCACTGGGGATTGAACACGGGTCGTAGCTGTAACATCCATTTTTTATGACTAATTTGTTATTTTCGTCTTATATGAATTTTTGCGATATAATTATTTTGAGTTTTATTTTTAGCTTAAAAATAGGATTTAAATGTGTATGTTTAAGAATACTTCTGAAAGTAGTTGATTTATAGCTTCTGTCAGGTCTAGTTTCAACATCCGTTTCTTTGCGTTTTCTGTCCTTTTCTGTTTTATATGAATTTTTGTTCCATAAATGATGTATGATTTATTTTTAGCTTAAAATTAGTAATAAAATACAGGTATTCTGAAATACTTCTGAAACGGTAGCTTTTCAATCAAAATCGGATATTTTTACAGAAAACGGTTTACGTCTAACTTACGGAAGAGTTTTAAATAGATTAAAAATGTTTAACAAGTCCAATAAATAAACTTCCTTCACAAAAGTTAGTTATTTTATTATTTTAGATTTTCTAAAATTTTTCTGGAATTTTTGGAAAACTTTCAAAAAATACCGAAAACTATGCTACCCAGGGGCGTTTAAACGCAAAAATCTTACTTCACAGGTATAATTTCGAGTAAAAGGTCCATAAGCATTTTATATTTTATTTTTAATTATTTATTTCATTATTTTTAAAATTATTTCTGTGTAAGTTTTGAAAATCCTATTTTTCTGTATTTTTCGGGGTTATACCTGCGAAACGATGAAAACCGAAGAGTTTGTACTATCTATAAATTTCAAAAATGAGTGCCATGAAATTATTTAGACTTCTTATGGCATTTTCTAGCATTATCATTGGTTCTCATCATTTGTAATTAATTATTTCAATTTTTGATTTATGAAAAGACTAAAATACCCTTGATTTTCACTCTTTTTCATCCAAACCCTAGGGGTATTTTAGGAAATTCACATATCCCTCTTTCCAGCCCAGTTCTGCACGCCCTCCCCATGCTCTTGAAGGGTCTTGAAGCTTCTCAAATGTTCTAGGAGCTTAGATATTTTTTAGATATTTATAGATATTTATTATGTAATTAGGATTTATTAATTTTTCAAAAATGAAAAAAATCAAGATATTTTGTTCCCTCTTGCTCTTTCAGCCGTGGACATCTCCCTATAAATAGGGAGGGGGTGCTCTTCTGATTCTTCACAATTCACTTGAAGAGAAAATCTCACTCAAATCCTTTTTTTCTTTCCCTTTGTTTCCTTTGGTTTTTCTTTGTTACTAATCAAGTTTTCTTGTGTTGTTCTTGCTTTGTTCTTAATGTGTTCTTCCTCATTCATAAGGCTAAGGTATGGGGAAATCATTTCCAAGTTGTTTTGATCTTTGTTTTGATGGATTTTTGTGTGTTTGGGTGTTTATGATTTAAATAATTGTTATTTATTGTAAAATGGTTTTATAAATTATACTATGCCTTATTTTTATTTAAAATGTGATTTTTCAAATAGTAAAATTATAATGCCCAATTTAATTATAAAGTTTAATAATTGTATCGTTACGCTGGCGAAATTTTAACTATAAAGGTTTGATCACCCAGTGGGCTATGCCTCTGTGATCAACGAATATAAGAATTTGTAAAATTAAACCTCTGTAGTTCTTTTGACGGATATGGATCAGGTGCTTTGGTCAGGCGTAAGAATGCATCTTCAGTGTACTCATACGGTCGGGCTCAGGGGCCGTATCTCTATTACACCATTAGGACGTGAGCAAGTGACTAAATACGCTTAAATACGTTAAACCAGTGTTTTTCTTCCATTTCCATGTTCTTTTCGAAAATATATATACACAGGCTGACTGGGTAAAATAATTTAATAGTAATGGGTTCTCGGTGAACTCTACTGTTAAGTTATTTGGTAGAAATTCCTGGTTTGGAGTTTTGTTGTATATAAAAACTTGTGATTTTTACTGTTTATATACAGATTGATGACGGGTTAAGATAGTTCATTTGTATGGATCTGTCTAGGAAAGAAAAAGGTCATTGAAGGGGCCTACAAGCTCACCTGATCTTTCCTGGGAACCATACCGATACGCTATTTTTTCTATCTTAATAAGTTTGTATATACGTGGCGAAGATTATTTGACTAGCTTCCAAAGGGCTTTCCCAAAAAGAATAAACTTAAGTAATAATTCCCGTTAATATTATTCCGATTAAGTTAGTTATCGTGGTCGACTCTATCACAATGTAATTATTCTTAAAATAAATGAGTACAGTCGAAAAGAGTAATAAAATGGTTAAAGTTTTCAAGAGTATTTCTGTGGTGATAGAATAAGTGTATTCTACGTGGTTTTGTATTATGAGAGATAATACAGTAAAACATAGAAGGTTTTACAAGAGAAACCAAAGTGACATTATGCAATGTTTGAGTTATCATTTGCATAAAGGTTTTTGAGCTTACAACCTAGAGGACGGGTTGAGAATAGAGTCTGGCTGGACTACAATTGCCTTCTGGGATTATCCAGGTTTCGAAAGTCTTAAAAGCCTTGCATGGCGATAGCCCTTGAGCTGAGACAAGTCGTATACCCGGCTTGGATAAATCTGACTGACAGGCCTATTTCATGATATGGTTGAGATGCGCATTACTGAATGTTTATCCAGGAAATCTGAGTGAATTCTGGGTACTCTGTTAGGTCTTGTCGTAGGCCTATCACTCAATGGAGTTTGGTGGAAAAAGTCTCTTTGGAGCAGCACATCGGTGTATTATCAGAGAGATTGAAGTGTCATGCATAAATATACCTATGGTTGATGAGATAGATGTGATTGATAATATAGCTGTGATTGATGTTATATCTGTAATTGACGTTACATCTGTGATTGATGATATATTCTGTATTTGTCTGTACTTCTTTGAAAGTGATATATTCTATGTTTGTCTGTGCTTTTGTGAAAGTGATACGTTTTGTGTTTGACTATCCTTGACATAAGGTGATGTGTTATGTGACCAAAGATATATTCCTGTGTTTGTGAGATTCTGATAGTATACTGTATAAATGTTATATTCCTTAAAACTATCATTCTTAACTTGTGCAAGTTTTTCACCCTGCCTACTTTCCATGTTTTGTTCATATGTGGTTGAGTAGATGATGTTGCTGAGGTTTAGATCGGGTACGGACTGGAGGTCTGGTAACCATCCTTTTAAGGTGGAGGAGCGGAAGTCTTACTCCGACTTACAGAGGAGAAAGATGAGGAAAGTGCCAGCTCTGGAGGCACCATTCATATCATTTTATGGAAGGCGTAGGAAGCCAGCAGGGAGATCTACTTTTTGTTTTAGAGTAGGTAGGATGCGTCTGCTGTTATACTTTTGGATGTGAACAGATAATTTGGGTAGATGTTAGAGATTGAACCTGGCTTTCTTATTACTTAGTAGCTTTTTATTCCAGCCATTTTATTTGCTTAGAGTTTTACTACTTTTTGATGTACAGTAGTTTCAGAAAACTCCTTGCTTGTACTGATGCAAGCTTTTGGTTATATATATATATATATATTTGAGGAGGTTGATTTTACTTCAGTGTTTCTTCTAATACTGTTCTTGTTTTACTACGCAATAGAAAAGGAAAGAATGGACTCCCCATTCTTCTCATCTTTTAAAAAGGCAAAAATTTTATCCATATTTTTGGGAACAAAACTCGTTTTTTTTTATCAAAGGTTGATAAGGAATATTTTGCGAAAATACTTGTTACTATAGTGTAATATCATTTTTTGAGAAAGGGTGTTGCAGTAGCCATGTCCGTTCTCTTAGATGGAGCACATTAACCACTTGTACTCAATCTCGTGGTTTATGCTTAATGATTTGATATTTCATTCATTGATTATTTAATATTTTAAATATTTAAAAAGTGATAATTTCTAATGTTACTTTTCAATAAAACTAGGGAGAGGCTCATAAATTGTGGCTGAGCGTGCAAATACTTCCTCTGAGCTTGATCGTGTTAGTGTTTATTAGTTTAATACTTTCAACTTAAGGCGCATAAAATTTAAAAATTAAAAGATATAAAGTATTAGTATTAATAACTAATTTTTATATTGAAATAACTGTGATTGTTAATAAAAAATTTAGACAACAATAAGAACGATATCAAATTACTAGTTTAATTTAATTATTTGCGAAAGGAATGTAAGAATATCGAGAAAAATTAATTTAATTGGAGAGAAGTGACGTTATATAGGCAAAATAGGAGTGATCACATCAATATAATAATCACTCTAAAAATATGTATAATTATACTTTACTAGTTATAATTTTTGTAAAAAAAAGTGCAGTGTCCAAAAATATTTTCTTGTGAATATAACTTTATAATTTTTAATATCTTATTACTTATAATTTTTTTTTAAAAACCTGTGTAGTGTATGTGCGAGGGAAAAGAGGATCAAGTTACACCATATTTTCACCTTTTAATTTTTATTGTCCCAGAAAATACTTTGGGTAGCTATTATGTTTTTTTTGGTGGGTGCATGGGGGACAACACCCTCCAAGACCAAGAAAAGAAAAAACTAGAAACTCCTAGGGAAAAAAGTCCCAGCCAAATCCGCCTTAAAGGAGAGCACTGCAAAGTTTGGCAAGTGTCTAAATATTTGACTACACCTATCTAGATTCAAGCCAAACTTGGCAAAACAATCGGCCACTTGATTGGCTTCCCTCAAGTGTGGGTAATCTTCATGCTTCCATGCTCCATGATCCTACGGATGTCATTAACCAAACTTGGGTAGCTATTATGTGTCGCTAAAGGGTAGTGATTTTAATTGCTAAGTAGTTTAATGAAATAAAAGGAATCGATACGATAGATATTAGAAACCGCTAACGAATTTCACTTTGGCTAACGGTTCCGTGCATGAACACCCTTACAGAAGTCGTTTGTGTCCACAGCTGCTAACTAAAGTGTCACATCCTCGTAGAAAACGTTGGATATTGTATCAGTTTACTCTTTGGAATTGTTGTCCATGAATATATTTATTAGGTAAAATTAATAAGTTGGTCTTTTATGTTTATTTATTTTTTATTTAGTTTTTTATCAAATTTTTTCAACGATAAGGTTTTTATGTTTATTTATTTTTTTAATTTGGTCATTTTTTTATTAGCCGATAACGAAGGTAGTTAAAATCAGATCGAATTGACCGGTTGGACCGAGAACTAGACCTCAGTTCGGTTTGGTATGCCCTGAAAATTGGACTGCGCAAGAACCGGTCAAAAACCAAAAAAATCGAGTAAAAACCGGTTGAACCGGTTCGTACTTTAAAAAAAAAATTTATTTTTTTTAAAGAAATAAATATCATTTTCTTCAATTATTTGTAATTTTGAATATTTTATATTATGAATTATGACATTTAGTAGTGAAGTTTAAGTTTTCTTTATAAAGTTATGACTTTTATGTTAATTTTTGCTCAATATTGTATAGAGTTTAGGGTTTAAAATAATATTATATGTTATATATAGTATTATATATTATATTTATAATTAAAATAATATTATTTAATTATATCCCAGTTCAACCGGTTGAACCCTGGTCGAACCTCTGAACCTTGAACCCCTGCCCTCACCGGTTCAATGACCGGTCCGGTTCTGACTACCTTGCTGATAACGTTGTTTGTTTCTGATTAGTCTTAGGTGATGGTGTTCAGGCTATCAGAAATAGACACGTCATCAACAAATGAAGAAAATGACCAAATTAAAAAAAAAACAAATAAATATAAGGGACATTATTGTTAATTTTTTTAATAAAGGACTAAATTGAAAAAATAAATAAACATAAGGAATCAATTTATTAATTTTACCTATTTGTTAATTAGCGATTTTCATTTGTGAAATTCTACCAAAGTGATTTTTTTTATAGTTTCCTATACATATGCATAATTCTTTACAACTAGTAAAACTCAACCATAAGTAATAAAACAACATTATGTAGAATTCAGCAATAAACTTCACATTACATATACCATACAAATTATTATACAAGTAATCTATACAAGTGAACAAATAGCTACATACCAAGATATATACAAGTGTAGAAATTGTGTGAAAGACAGAGTTGATTAATTAAGAAAATGATGTAAGCTACAAAATTTGACACAACATGTGAGTGTCCCCATATTGGTTGAGAAAAAGGATCTCCCTATCTAGGAGTTACGATTCTCTCCATTTTTTTTCTCTTCATTTCTTCCATTACTATACTTTTGGGGGAAATAAATGACATAAATGTGATACATGAGTGTCATTTATTCCATTTATTCTCCCAAAAGCATAGTAATGGAAGAAATGAAGAGAAAAATAAATGGAGAGGATCCTAACTCCCCATCTAGGTACCTACAAAAAGTAAATTTACTTTTTTTAAAGGCAAAATTGGATTAATACAGGACTAAAAGCACAAGATGTGCCCAGTACTAAAATAGTACAGACATTCATCTGTAATCACTCCTACACGGAGCAATCCCACCATGATATAATACTCCCCCACCTATTAGAAGCCGTAGCAACACTTGTCCAGCTACACAACATAACAACTCCTTCCCACTAGCAACCTAGAAATATAAATAGTAATTTTAATAAGTAAATCCCCAGTAACCTACATGGTCTCAAAGAGGGTACTTGGACACGTGTCAAATAATTCCCTAGTAACCGATCAGTTTCAAAAGGGTACTCAAAAAGTAATTCCCAGTAACCTATATGGTCTCAAATGGGTACTATTCATTTTTACATTTGACTCAAGACTAACCTATCCACAGATAGGCTATATCCTTTACATACAATGAGCAAACCATAAACGACCCGAATGACTAAAACAATCACCCCCTCAGCACCAACCAATATATGCTCACCACCACTGGCGCAAGTAGCCTCACCTTCCATATGCAATCAAAGCTTGAGATTCCTACACCAACACTAAACACCCAGAAAGGTTAGAAGCTCAGGAAAAAAATAATAACCAAACATCAACTAAACCTTCGTCCCAATCCATTATAAGCGGTCATCCTTCCTTTTACTTTGGTAACAAGACCAGCTCACCAAATTCTCCCCGTAATCCTGCAGCAATCCCAAATAGATACCTGGATTAGCGTACCATGAGGATAGGAGATAGCTAAACCGAGATGTTTTTGTAGTGATCCACAGCCAAGTCTTCAATAAACCCTAAACCCTAAAAGTGATCCACAACCACGTCCCCTATTTCCATCTTATTTCCTTTAAAAAACAGATTGTTCCGTGCGAACCAGATAACCTAAATAATAGCAAACCAGATAATGTCCCATATCTCAAGTTGCTTTTTGGTACCACAGATCAATCCATCAAATTGTTCAAAATGCCTTATGCAATTTCCTTGTAACAAAGATGATAATCCCCACCATTTTAAACACTCATACCAAACTCTAGAGGACACCTCACAAGTAAAAAAAAGTGATATGCAGATTCAATGTCTTTCTCACACCCTTTACACATCCCCGACTATATGTCCACATTTCTTCTTCTCAGATTTTGTAAAGACAGAATACGGTCTTGTGCTAATTTCCAAACAAACGCCTTCGCCTTTAGTGGGACTCCATGTTGAAACAAGACCCTCTCAAGCTTGTAGTTTCAATGATGACAAACCTTCTGAACAATAGCCTAAATCTTCTAAGCATGTCATGCACTAATGATTTCCTTGAGATTATTAAGAGACATAACAGGTATCAAAGTATGGAAACCAAAGAAGCTTAGAATTAAGGCTATTCATAGTATAAAGGCTGAGAAGATCATATACACATGGAGCCCAAACAACTAAAGAGGTTTAAAGTAAGATTAGCTTCTAAGCTTAAAGAGAAGATAACTCTCAGTAGAAAAGTGAAAGAGGCACTCTGAGAAGATCAACATTATGCTAAGTAGCTATTGAGAGGACAAGCTTCTCTAGCAGAGAAGGTTAGCTTGCTGGGAAAGTATTGAGAAGATGATCTTCTCTAATAGAGAAGGTACTGAAAGGTTAAGCTTCTCCAGAAAGGGAAGACATCAGGTCAGGAAGCTACTCAAGAAGATAAGCTCACAGATGAAGAAGAAGAAGCTCCTCAAGGCAAGAAGCTTCACAACAGATTGAAGTATGCTACTGCTACACAGTGAGAAGATCCTCAAGGCATGAAGCTTTTCAAGAGTCCATGACATACTCAATCAGTCTATAAACCTCAAATAGAATAAGATCTCTCTACATCAAAAGTATTCTTCAGTATACACAGTGTACAATTTCTGAAAGAATTCAGAAGCACAAATATTGAGAAGATCACATAAGCAGACCAAGTGAGCCATCACAGTGTATCTATGTTGGAGACCTTCTCTAACCACGTGTTTCCAGAGATGGTCCCAAAGAAGGCTCCTGATTAGACCACACCAAGTCCAGAGAAGATCTACACTGACCTAGAGAAGGTCCACACTATTCCTGAGGAGATCTACGTACACTGGAACCAAAGAAGGTCCCTGAGATAGTTTAAGTATGGAACCTAATCAAGCATCGTGTTCTAGAGAATGTCTGATGACTGAGGGCTCTATATTACAACAGATGGGAGTGAAGCAAACTGTGAGAAATACATCCAAGCTAGAAGCAAACGCGATTCAACATCAGATATTTCTCATCAACATTCACTCATACACTCCAACCCATATTGCTGTGCTTGGACACGAAAAATAGGAGTGTAATACAGCTTCATCTTTGTTTTTGTTCTGTAAACATTGATCAGAAGCTGTAACGCAACAAACAATATTTTCATCCTTATTGTTGTGATTTTCTTTCACGATAGCTAGTGAGAGCTGAGCGTGTGAAAAGAAAGGTTTTGACCAATATGTGAGGTTGCTTGTAGTGGGTTAGCTTGAAGAGGCTAGGACAATACTACTGATTCGAAGCCTGAAGGGGCTTGGACAAGAATACCGTGTAAGGCTTGAAGAGGCTCATTGAAGAATACTTGAGAGGATAATCTCACTGGATGTGGGGACTGGACGTAGCCCAAGGTTTGGGGTGAATCAGGATAAACTTTCTGTGTGATATCTCTTTCTCTATCTCCTTTATAGCTTTTCTGCTTAATAATTTTTCATTGCACTAAAACACCTTATCTGGCTGAGAAGGTCTAAGTGTTTTGTGAAGCAAACTTATTAGCAAGTTTTTTCATTAATCTTATTGTGATAAAGAAAATATATTTGTGAAAAACTTTTGAAATCGTATTTTAGAAAGGAGATAAAAACCTCTAGAGAAGGTCTTTCGATTAACCTTCTCTAGTTGAGACTGTACAGTTGACTTCATTCAAAGTAAGAAATTTGCTCTTTCTGATAACCTTCTCTGGCAGAGAAGATCACATAAAACAAACATTTTATTTAAGACCAACAACCTTCTCTAGCTAAAAGGTTTCTTATATAACGTTTGTTTCACATCTACTCTGAACTCCAAGTTTTCAACACTTGAGAAAGGTTCAAAGTCTACAGGAAAATACCAAAATTTTCAAAGGGTCACAATTCAACCCCCCTCCTTGTGACTCTTGGTACTCCTTCAATTGGTATCAGAGCTCGGCCTCAGGGTTGAGCTACACTTAACAGTGTAAGAGGAAAAAGATTCAGGAAGAAGTAATGGCTGCTCAAGTTCCTGGAACCTTCATTCCTGAAGGATCATCTACAAACAGACCTCCAACATTCGATGGAAAAGACTATTACTACTTGAAAGATAGAATGAGATTATTTCAAGAATCTCAAGATATTGATCTCTGGGAGATAGTCGAGGAAGGCCCCTATGCTCCCTCCATCTCAGGTGCTGAAGGTGCTTCTACATCAAAGCCCAAAGAGAGCTGGACAGCAGATGAAAAGGCAAAAGTTCTTCTCAACTCAAAGGCAAAATTCTGTTTGACATGTGCCTTGAGTAGAGGAGAATATGACAAGATAGCTGGATGCACAACAACCAAAGAAATCTGGGACACGCTCATAATAGCTCATGAAGGTACTGATCAAGTGAAAGAATAAAAAATTAACATATTGATTCATCAATATGAGCTATTTAAGATGAATGAAGAAGAATCCATTGATGAGATGTTCAGCAGATTCACCATCATCATCAATGATCTAAAGTCTCTAGGGAAGACTTATACAAATTAGGAACAAATAAGAAAAATCCTGAGAAGCCTTCCCAAGGTCTGGAGACCCAAGGTAACTGCAATCCAAGAAGTAAAGGACTTAGCTGTTCTAAAATTGGATGAACTTCTTGGATCACTAAAGGTCCATGAACAAGAAATCATGGATGATATACTACCAAAAAGAGGAAAAATGATAGCTCTCAAGACATCTCAGAAGATGATGAAAACAGTTTCTCATAGCTCATCATCCTCAGCATTCAACTCAATAGCAGAATCAGAAGATGATTCAGAAGGTGATGAATCAGCTACTGAAGCAGAGGATGAACTTTCTCTGATTTCTAAAAGGATTCAAAGAATGTTGAGAAGAAGAGGCAAAGGAAAGTGAATCTTCTCACGCAGAGAAGGTCAGAAAAATGAAGGTGTCAGAAATCAGATAATTTGTTATGAGTGTAACAAGCATAGACATATTAGAACAGAATGCCCAAATCTGTAAAAGAATGTTAAAATTCATCCAAAGAAGAGGGCTATGATGGCTACTTGGGATGATTCAGAAAAATCATCATCTGAAGAAAATGCAGAAGAGGAAGCAAACATTTGTCTCATGGCAGATTCAGAAAATGATGAGGTAATAACTCCAGACTGCATACCCTATAAAGTCCTTGAATCTGCCTTTGAAAATCTTCTTAATGACTCACATACTTTGGCACAAACATGTGCTAATCTTAAAACTCAACTTGTGGAATTTAAGAAGATGAATGAGGAGCTGAAAGCTCAAAATGAAGGATTAAACAAATCTCTCCATGTTTTACAGCAACCCCATTTTAAGCTTTCAGAACAACGGAAGCTACTTAGAAGTAGACCTTCTGATGTTCCAGCTCATGAACACTTTAACCTTCTCAAGGAAAATACTGATCTTAAAAGTAAGGTGAATGAGCTAACCTTGGATCTAGCTAACTTTGTCAACAGTACCAACACGCTGGATAAAGTCTTAAATTCTCAAAAAGGATTGTATGACAAAGCTGGCTTAGGATTCAAACCTCCTCAACAAAAGCAAGTTCATAACTATTGACCTTCTCACTGAGAGAAGGTGCACAAAATCAAGTCTTCTCAAAACAGAAAGACATGTGGCTATGAACCTCCTTAGGGTAGGAGAGTTCACGAATATAGACCCTCTTAAGAGAGACAAGTCTATATATTTGAATCTTCTCAAAGGAAGAGGATTCATAAGAACTCATTTGTTAATACTAAAAGGCCTAAGAAGAGATGTTCTTATTGTAACAAATGGGGTTATGATGTCTCTATATGTTATCATAAGAAAAGACTTTCTCAAGGAAAGGTAACTAACAAATCAGGACCCAACAGAATTTGGGTACCTAAAGTATTATTTGGTTTCTGATGCAGGATGTCTGCACACCACAAGGAAGAACAAACAATGGTACTTGGACAGTGGCTGCTTCAGACATATGACTGGAGACAAAAACAACTTCATTGAACTCCAAGAAAAAGATGGAGGCATTGTCACATTTGGTGACAATGGAAAGGCCTGGATCAAAGGCATAGGTAAAGTAGGTAAATCTAACTCTGCTCACATACAGAATGTTTACTATGTGAAAGGTCTGAAACATAACCTTCTTTGCATCACTCAACTGTGTGGCAATGGCTATGAGGTTAAGTTTGAACCAAAAGTATGCATGATTAGAGAAACATCCACTGGAAAGACTTTTTTCTCAGGAACAAGAGACAAAAACCTATATAGTGTTTGTCTTGAGGACTTGCCTAACAATCATGTTTTGTATCTTTTGAAAATGACAAGTGGACATGGCATAGGAGAGTAGGTCATCTCAATATGAGAAGTATTTCCAAAATTTCAAAACTTGCGATGGTTAAAGGACTTCCTAAACTTAATTTCGAAAAAGACAAAGTCTGTAAGGCTTGTGTTTAAGGAAAACAAGTGAAGTCCAGTTTTAAACATAAAATATTGTTTCTACACAAAAACCTTTTGAATTGCTTCATGTTGATTTGTTTGGTCCTACTAAAACAACAAGTCTTGGAGGTAAAAAATATGGTTTTGTTATCGTGGATGATTTCTCTAGATACACATGGGTTTTGTTCCTTGCCCATAAGGATGAGTCATTTGAAGCTTTTAAAAGCTTCTATAAGAAAGTTCAAAATGAAAAAGGATCTAGCATTGTTTCTGTAAGAAGCGATCATGGTGGAGAGTTTGAGAATGCATCTTTTAAAACATTCTTTGATGAAAATGGCATGTCTCACAACTTCTCTTGTCCTAGAACTCCTCAACAGAATAGAGTTATGGAAAGGAAGAACAGAACACTACAAGAGATGGCTAGAACTCTTTTAAATGAATCAGGTATTCAGAAATATTTTTGGGCAGAAGCTATCAATACTTCTTGCTACATTCTTAATAGAGTTTCAATTAGAAGTATTTTGAACAAGACTCCATATGAATTATGGAAGGGCAGAAAACCAAACATCTCATACTTTCGTTTTTTTGGATGTGAATGCTATGTGCTTAATGTTGGAACCAAATTGGTTAAAAGTATTTTTAATACAAAAACTCCTTAAGTGATTTTATGGTTTTGATGATAACAAAATGTATTAAGGTTTTTACAAAGGATAAACAAAATGTATTAAGCTTTTACAATGTATAACAAAGCTGCCTAACTAAGTTTATTGAAGGATGTTGCAGTCTGCGTCCAATAATTAGTTCATCATGACATTGGCTCATATACAAAGTCTGAGAAGCCTTGCGTCCAATGTTAAAGTCATCGTCCAATACTGGCACTGGCACATATATGGACACCAAGAGTGATGCGTCCAATGATACTGATACTTGACCTCGGATAAGAATTGTTCAATGGACTCTGAGAGCTATGCGTCCAATAATCATTATGAGACCATGCGTCCAATGATTTTCTGCGTCCAATAAACAGTATAAGGCAATACTGTTCTGCGTCCAATGCAATACGCAGTCTGAGAGCTTTGCGTCCAATAATCAGTATGAGGCAATGCGTCCAAAGAAGCAGAACCTATATGTATCCAAGTCATGTAGAAATGCTACTATCTGCGTCCAGTGTTTTCTAAAGAAGCAGAATCGCAGAAGTACAAGGAATCACTCATGGAGACAATACTACTCTTTGCGTCCAATGATTTCCAAAGAAGCAGAACCAGTGAGTATGCGTCCAATGGAACAGAAAGGCAATGGCATAAGTCCAATAATCAGCATAAGGCTATACAACTGAAACGAACTAAGTCAAAATGGTAAGCATGAGAATTCGTCCAATGGATGAATGAATATCATATACAAATGGTAAGCAAAGGTATGCGTCCTTTTGCTAAAAGGACTGAAAGTCCAACTTTATTCTACATGCTGCGTCCAATAAGTTCCATATGCTGCGTCCAAAACGCAGAGTCCATTACTTGCTATTTATTGCTCATGCATTTAATATGGAACATATTTATTGAGCAAATGAATTGAGATAAATAGCTGTATGCAATGCTTTTCTGTACAACCATTGTCAACGTTTTTGAACGTACATTAAATGAAGAGCATAAAGCACTGTGGAAAGTGTACTAAGAGAGAGAATGTACTTTTATCTACTCTGTATATCTCTGAACACATCTTTCTACTTTACACGGTGTATTCTCTCTGTCTCAATAAGATATTACTATTAACCACTGTACAATTGAGACTTTGAGTACAGGTTACTTCTGATTTAGGAGAAAGAAACGCAGACATGCACACTGAAGTAGATCTCCTCAGAGCAACGGGAAAATAACATTTAATGCTATGAGAGAACGGTAATATTTGTGAAGGCTGAAGCTGAGCTATTCGAAGAACAAATCTGAAGCTTCATCAAAGCCTATATATACCGTGAACAAGAAGAAGAATACAAGAGACTGAACAACGAAAAAGAAAGAGCAAAAACGCTGTGCAATTTGTTATACTCTGTATAGAAAGTCTTGTATATTTTCTATCTTCTTGTAAAAGAGAGTTTGCTTAACTCTCGAAGTGCTTTAGTTTTCATATCCTCACTTGTGTGAGTTAGACAGCACTTGAATCAAAAACACTCTGCTGAGTCGTTTAGCCTGAAGAGGCTGTGTTCAAAGAATACTTGAGATTTAGCCTGAAGAGGCTGTGTTCAAAGAATACTTGGGATTTAGCCTGGAGAATACTTGGGATTTAGCCTGGAGAGGCTGTGTGCAAAGAATACTTGGGATTTAGCCTGGAGAGGCTGTGTGCAAAGAATACTTGGGTTTTAGCTTGAAGAGGTTGTGTGCAAAGAATACTTGTACCTATCTGGTTTGATAGTGAAATCTCTCTAGTTTGAGGGGACTGGACGTAGCTCTTAGGAAAGGGTGAACCAGGATAAAACTTGTGTTATTTCTTTTTTCCCTTAACTCTTTTTATATCTGTGCTTATTACTAACCAAGGGGATTGAATTGTTTTTATTTCAACAAGTTTTTCATACACCTTAAATCGCACAAAGAAAACAAGTTTTTAAACTAAGAGGGAAGCTTCTGCGTCCAATCTTTTTGTGCGTCCAATATTACACAACTCTGTGCGTCCAGTGTTTTAAAACTATTGTGCGTCCAATATTTCAGAAAACGATGTGCGTCCAATATTACACAACTCTGTGCGTCCAGTGTTTTAAAACTATTGTGCGTCCAATATTTCAGAAAACGCTGTGCGTCCAATATTTGAAATAAGCCAGCGTCCAACTTTTGAGAAAAGTTTTAAAAGCTTAGAAACACAATTCAACCCCCCCTTCTTGTGTTTCATCCTGTTACCTACACTTAACAATAAAGATAATCTAGGAAAGTTTGACTCTAGATCAGATAAGGGAATTTTTCTTGGTTACTCCACATTTTCAAAGGCTTATAAAGTATATAATATTAGAACTCAAACTGTGGAGGAAAGTATGCATGTTGTTTTTAATGAATCTAATGATTGTTTGATAAGAGAAAGGTCATAGATTTTGAAGAAGATCTATACAAAGGAAATGCTAAAACCTCCTCAGTCAAAGAAGGTCTACAATACGAGACCAAGGAGGAATCAGACTCAGAAAAGAGACCTTCTCAGGATCAGACACAACAATCTTCTCAGGATGAAGAAATGCCTAAATGCTGGAAATTGGTGCTTGCTCATCGTCAAAATCAAATTATAAGAGATGTGTCTGCGGGAGTCAGAACCAGATCTTCTCTGAATAGAGAAATCACTAACATGGCTTTACTCTCGAATATAGAACCTAAAAACATCAATGATGCTCTTGATGATCCATCATGGGTAGAAGCCATGAAAGAAGAACTGTTACAATTTGAGAAAAGCAAAGTCTGGAATCTTGTGCCACCTCATCAAGATCAAACCATTATTGGCACAAGATGGGTTTTCAGAAACAAGCTAGATGAAGAAGGCAAGGTGTAACACCCTTTCTCCAAAAAGGATATTACACCATAGTAACCATGAATTTTGAATAACTTAGAAAATATTTAGCGGAAGTTGGAAATCCTTCCTTTAAAATACGGGTAAAATTTTTTGCTTTTTAAAGATGAGAAGGATGGAGAGTACGTTCCCTTGATTCCTTTTTAAATGTTTTCGAAAAGGTTTTCAATTCGGAAGCATAAATAAAACTTGTATGAATGTAATCTCATTTCATATATATAAAGTCATCAGAGTTTTTACAGGGAAGAATTTAAAGTAAGACAGTGAACATCTGAGCTAGTCTAGTCTTTAACCTCTACCCAAAACAATTCAGTAACTATCTATTATTTTTGGAATCCATATCAACCTACGCAGCATCCTCTTTCAGATTCTTCTTCTAAGAGTCAGTCCACTTCTTGGGTAACTCATCTACTGCGTCATGCATTAACACAACAAAGCAGGCGAGGGTGAAACTCTAAACAAATTAATAGGAAAAGTACAGGCATACAACAACATACAGCACTCAGATACATTGGGAATATACCAAATTAATCAGTATACCAACATAACAAACTATAAGCACTTTGCTTAAAACACAGTACAATGGGAACATCCAGTGGGAACATCGCTTTAAACAAAGCATTTGGGAACATAGAGTAGGAACATCAAGTAGGAACATCGTGTGAGAACATCGAGTAAGAACATCATGTAGGAACATCGCCTTTCACCAGGCCTATCTCTTTCACTTCCCACCACTCAGAATCACTTATCTCAAACCTCATAGAATCACCAGATAACACAAAACCACATTTAATAGATAAGAATACCAATTCACACATTTAAGGAAAAACACACAGTCTTACCACTCAGATAGTCATAGAACCATTTATTCTAGATAACTCATACTTTGTTTATATTCAAGTCCCTAAAAAATAAATCGGTATATATAACAGTACTAAAAAGTAATTAATTCATTGAAAAGGGGTCAAAACTGAATTATTTTAAAATATTTGAATATTAGTTTATTTTCAGAAAAAACCCAATGAAAGCTTGTTTTCACAAATTTCCACTGTTACAAATATAGAGAATACTGAATCAAAAATATATAACAGTAGAATTCACCAAGAATCCATTACCATTATATTCTCCAATCATCTTAGCCACGTATATACCGAGTCCCTAGGTTAAGAATTCCCCAAACAGCGTATCAACACAGATCCTAGGTCAGAGAGAGACGGACTGCTTTAGCCCCTTCACAGGTCTCACTTCCTTTCTAGACAGATCCATACTGATAAACCATTTATCTTAACCATGACCTTGGATACCAATGATAGACAATATCATGGTTTTCACAAAAGAATAATTTCATTTTTCCTACGGTAAAATCATTTTTACGGTAATCTGAAATTTGCCATTATAACGATATGTTTACAAAGCTCAAAAATGATTTTAACATTGTAACCTTAGTCCCACGAAAATTTAGAGAACATTTGGGCATTATAACTCTACTATTAATAATTAGCACAAAATAATTAATTTAAAGCTATAAAACAATTATTTAAGGCATAAAGGCATAAACACATAAAACATACAAGACAAACATAAACAAGAATCAAAACACATACTTCTCAAATTAATATTGAAAGATTAATCCCTTACCTTGGCCACAACTTGAAGAAGAACAAGCAAGAACACCAAAAGAAATTTAAGAACTAAAGAGAAAAAAGAGAGAAAAGTGTTTGTCTTCTTGATTCCTTGGCTTGGTGTAGGAAAATTTATGAAGCCAAAGTCCCTATTTATAGATGGGAGGGGGCGGCCAAGAGTGGGGATAAAGAGGGAAATAAGAATTTGTGTGATGCATGCCATGACTACATAAATACTTAATTATTAATTAGGTTAATTCAAGCTTTTATCTAATTGGCTAATCCTAATGACCAAGCCTTGTGACTCATATGAAAAATCTGATCCAAAGGCCTAAAATGGAGCTTGATGTCAACCAAATGGAGGAGGAAGGAGGGCCATTGGATTGCTTGGTCAAAAGCTTTAGGTGGATACCGTGTAAGGCCTGAACAAGAATACCGTGTAAGGCCTGAAGAGGCTCATTGAAGAATACTTGAGAGGATAGTGGATAATCTCACTGGATGTGGGGATAAACTTTATGTGTGATATGTCTTTCTCTATCTCCTTTTACAGCTTTTCTGCTTAACAGTTTTTCACTGCACTAAAACACCTTCTCTGGCTGAGAAGGTCTACGCGTTTTGTGAAGCAAACTTATCAGCAAGTTTTTTCATTAATCTTATTGTGATAAAGAAAATATATTTGTGAAAAACTTGTGAAATCCTGTTTTAGAAAGGAGATAAAAACCTCTAGAGAATGTCTTTCGATTAACCTTCTCTAGTTGAGACTGTACAGTTGACTTCATTCAAAGTAAGGAGTTTGGTCTTTCTGATAACCTTTTTTGGCAGAGAAGATCACATAAAACAAACATTTTATTTAAGACCAACAACCTTCTCTAGCTAAAAGGTTTATTATCTAATGTTTGTTTCACATCTTCTCTGAACTCCAAGTTTTCAGCACTTGAGAAAGGTTCAAAGTCTGCAGGAAAAGGCCAAAATTTTCAAAGGGTCACAATTCAACCCCCCTCCTTGTGACTCTTGGTACTCCTTCACTCCACACTTCCACAACCTACTGCAAAATAATTATGAATCTGCTACCTCCTCTGAACTTTTCCACTTGTAAGAAGACTTTACATAATACATTCCAATACTATCCTTCCCCCACACCCATTTATTAATCCCTTCACCCTTAATGCAAGCATTGGAGATCAATAGTTGCATTTCCCCTAGAAGATCCAATTCCCACTGAAATAATTCCCTCCTCCACCCCCACCTCTATTCGATACCCTCATTCCTCCAACAAACAAAATCAGACACCATCCCATTTTTATCCTGACTCAACAAATACAACCTTTCATACAACCCTAGTAAAGGATCACATCCCAACCAATTATCTGTCCTAAAAGACGTATTGTCCCCATTTCCCAAAAGCTTCTTCAAAATCTCAGAGAACCAATTCTCACTAAACCCGTTTCCTCCCTTCTCCAAACTTTTTAAATCTCTCCACCAGCTTGACTATAATCTCTCACCACATCTCTCCACACCCCTTTGTTCCCCATACTTCTCCCTTAGAACTGTTGCCCACAAACACTCACCCTCTGTTTTCAGCCTCCACAATCACCTTCTTAAATGCGCATAATTAAACACCTTTAGGTTTTTGGGTCCTAAACTACCCCTTTCTTTTTCCTTGCAGATATTAGCCCACGCCACCCAATGTATCTTCCTTACTGATGGGTATATTTTGGGGGTTATAGGGTATTTTATTGTAAAATGTAGAATTTTTTTTGGAAGATGTTCGTTTTGTATTATTATTGCTTGACTCCTTAAATAGAGCTAAAATATAACAAAATGTTATCCTAATATAATCATATTAAATATTATCCTAATTTAAAATGCATCTTAATCTTAAAATTTAAACAAATATAACAACCTAAAATCTAGATAAAACATAATCTTATATCATAAGTTGTTACAGGTATTTATGCATAACCTTGAATGTTTGTTTCTTTCTTCTTTATGTGCTTGTAGCTCTTCTCAACATCTTTCTTGGATGGGACCACCTTCTTGCTTCATCTTCTTCTTTTCATTATGAGATTTTGGATATTGCTTGATATGATTCTTTCGGTTTTTATTTCTAGCCACATCTTGATTATCTCCATAATTTTTTGGGATTGTTGTGATTTCTTTGCCAACTTCCAGATTTCAAATCTTTGATGAACTCTTTCTTCCTATCAACTTCGACAATTTTTGCAGAAACATCTTTCTTGGATATCTCCATATCATTTTCTCTTGTTTCTTCTTTTGTAACTTGTTCTTCTCTCAATAATTCTAAGGCAAAGCTTTTGCCCTTCATTTGAATTTTGAACATATCTCTGCCTTTTGAATATTTAATAATGCTGCAACACCCTTTCTCCAAAAAGAATATTACACCATAGTAACCAAGAATTTCGTAAATTTCTTAGGTAACATTGATTTAAAACTAAGTTTATTCCAAAAAATGTGAGTAAAATTTTTGCCTTTTCTAAAAGATGAGAAGAATGGGGAATTCATCTTTTCCAAGTCTTTTCGTTGAAAGTTCAAAACTGAGAATTTGAATTAAACACCTGAGTAAAAACAACCTCGTCTCATATATAGATATATTAGAGTTTCTCAAAAAGCTTTTATCAGTACAAGTATCTGGTCTACAAACCAACTGTACATAATAGTGTGGAAAGCTAAAGAAAACGATAACCCCAAGTAACTAAAAATAAACAAAAGGGGTAAAATAAAACATAAACATAATAAAACTACTATGTACATCTGAGCCAATTCAGTCTCTAACAACTACCCAGAATAACCGTCCTCATCTGACGGTGTGACAACAGTTGCAACCTTCAACTCTAAAGCGAAGTGTACTCTCCGTGCTGGCTTCCTACACCTCTCCTCCTTCCTTGTGTTGCTGTCTTCTCTTCGGACGATCTCTCTCTTTCGCTTCAGAGGTAGCATCACGTCCAAGACTAAATGGTTCTCTACTCTCCAATTGGGTCTATTGACCCTTCCTTCGGTGGTAAGCACATACCTAGAATATATGCCCCACTGCGTCTCGGGGTTTATCGTCCACAACACATTTTCAATCTCAAAGGGTTGAATCCTAAGTTGCCGGATCGGGACCAACCCACTCCTCGGGTAAACCATCTACTTAATATGCAACAAACACAAACAAGGAAAACACGCAAGGGTGAAACTCAAAGCCACAACAAAAAGAGAAGTATAAGCACACATTCGCAGATCATGCATCACTCAATACATACATCAAGAATACATAACAAAACACTCAATACAGTACATGTCTTATACTCAGTTTCATTTTTAACACAGTATATCTATATCAGTTTTTAAGATACAATTATGCATGTCCATTCTATATCCAAATCACATCGGTGTACTGCTCCAAGGAGACTTTTTCCACCAAAACACCATTGAGCGATAGGCCTGCGACGAAACTTTCACATGAATAACTCAGACAATCCACTCTAGATTTCTGGAAATCATTCCGTAATGCACATCTCAACCATATCCTGAATAGGTCAGTTAGTCAGATTTATACAAGTCGGGTATTCGATTTATTTTTGCTGAAGGGTTATCACTAGTCGGCCATTGAAACATTTGAAACCTGGATAATCCCAATAGGCTTGTAGCCCAACTCTACGCTATTCCCGCATGCAACCATGCGAAATCGTATTGCTCAAAACGTTATGCAAATGACAGTCCACGTTGCATATGAAAGCCACTTTAAATCCTCTTGTAAAGTCTCAAGCATTTTACAGTATAAAATTTATAGTCCGATTCTCATAATTAGATCAAAAACCAAAAGACAAAACCTTTTGTCAACATATGTTATACTCTTGAAATTATCCTTTATATCCACTCTTTGGCTTTACTCACTTGTTTTTAGAAAAGGTGATCACACCGTGGTAGTGCCAAGCTGAGGTGATCGACGCCTAACTTGTAGAGTAATTCGATAAAGAAACTAAGTGAACGAGATCAAACTGATTTATTATCGAAATAATTAAACACAAGTTTGTTATCAGAAAAGGTCCGTTGAAGGCCTGCTTCACTAATTTTTCCTGTCAAATATGTAAAGGACCCAAAAACCAAGAATTTCTACCAAATATTATAACAGGAATTTTTACCAAATAGTATAACAGTAGAGTTCACCAAGAACCCTTTACTATTGTACTATTTTACCGAGTCAGCCAGTATATATATTAGCAAAATCACTGTTTAACAGTTCAAGATCAATTAAAAGCAAAGACCGAGATTTTCAGCCGCGCAGTCTTTGCTTGATCTACAAAGAGAAGAGATTTATTTTAAATGCACATTCATGAGTAGTCAGTAACCCAATAAAAAGTTCCCAGGAAAGAGAGGCAAGCTAAAGTTTCTCAAGAGACATTATCATTTCTTAGCCAGAACAATACCAACAAACCGTTCATCCCAACCATCTTTCTGTATATCAATGGTAGACAAATTTTAGGGTTTTTCATAAAGAATCAGATTACAATAGTTTTACGGTTTAATTATATCGTGATAGTCTAAATTTGCCATTATAATGGTATAAATATTAAAGCTCAGAACAAATTTTGCCATTATAACATTACTATCACTAAAATTTATAAACAATTTGGCCATTATAACATTACTAATAATAAAAGCTCACAATAATTAAATCAAAGCCATAAAATAATTATAAAGCTTAAATAATTAACTATAAAACTATAACACATGAATCACCTAAGTGATTAACAATCAAAAATCAAACTTATAACTTCTCAAATAATTTTGCAAGAGCTTCCCCTTACCTTTAGAAGAAAAGCTTATGAAGAACAAAGCTTGAAAAAAAGACTAAAACTCAAAGAAAGAAATATGAAAGCTTTAAAGAGGAAAGAAATAATAAACTTGGAAATGCTTAAAGTTTGGTGTAGGATTTTACGAGGCATAGAGAGGGGTATTTATAGAGGAAGGGGGCGGTAACCTTGGGTTAGTTTAGGGCAACTATAATTGACTTTAACCTAACCATGGTTCAATTTAAATAAATCAAAAACTAATTAACTAAATTGGTTCAAAAGCATTTCACAAGGATTCAATCCATGGCAAAAGAGCAATCCAATCCTCCCAAATCCATTGTGTATGTTGACCAAATGAGGGTAAATTTGGGTCATGGGATAGCTAGGTTAAAAATGTTAGATTTTGGTAAATAAGTATACAACCAATGGTAAAATAGTAATTGTACATAACCCTCCACTATTCATGGTCAAAGACTGAGTCAACACACTATTCACACATCATGAAATTGCATTCAAGTCCCTCAAAATTCCTAAGTTCCTATATCATACCCGTTAACTGTCTATTAATCTCTATTCGGCTGATATACCGCATTTTAGAGCAAAAACAATGTTTTAATATAAATTGGTTTTGGACTTATGTCACGAAATTTTGGACTTATGTCACGAAATTTTACATTGTGAATCAAGATCTTTGCGCTATTTGATCCTGTTTAGTGTATTTTTCTATAAATTTTGAAAGTTTTCCAAAAATTCCAGAAAAATTTCAAAAAATTACAAATATTAAAATAAACAACTTTTGTGATGGAAGATAATTTTATGGGTTGTTTTTGGCAGTCCTATAATATTTAAAACCTATTCCGTCAGTTAAAACGTAAACTGTTTTCTGTTTAAAACTCAACGTCAAATGAAAACTATCCGTTTCTATTTTGAGGATAATTATGTATACTAAAACCATTTTTCTAAGATGAAAATAAATCAATAAACACATATAACTCATAATATTCATATAAAACAGAATAAAGACGGAAATGATACAGACGGAAATTACATAAGACTTAAACTGGTTTTTCATTTGAATTACAACACCAACAAAAACTTCTACCCTATTTGTCCTTGTAGTGTTCATCTCGATTATTTTCTAGTCTCTGGGTATTTATCTGTTCCCCAATCAACGTGTTACATGATTCATCTTAGAGGGACTAAAACAACAATATTCCTTATGCTCTTCTCTAAAATTCCAAACTTAATTTTTAAAATCCTCATATAACATTAAGTCATTATTTCAATCCTTAAATACCTCTTCTAAATCCAATTTGAAATTTTCATGTCGTTATAAACTTATTCCGACAGTCAAAGACATCCATAGAATACCGTTTTGACTTCTACGTCAGTTCTAAACCATTACTTATCATCTGAAAATCTTAAGGATAATTCTAATCCTCCAAAGTTAATACTTTGTCTCATAGAGTAAAAATTTGGGATGTTACAATGTTTGTCTTCAAATAACACCTTATAGCCTTTTTCCAATAACTGAGCAACGCTTAAAAGATTTTGATTAATTTCAGGAACATAAAGAACATCAAAAATTAATTTTGAACCTATTTGACTTTTAATCTCCACAGTTCTTTTGTCTTTTACTTCAATGTATGCCCCGTTACCAACTATGACTTTAGACAAAGAGTTTCATCGAGCTCTTTGAAGAGATCTCAGTCATAAGTCATGTGATTTGTACAACCACTATCTATAAGCCAGCCTTATGTGGAGTTGTTGGTTGTAAAGCATGAAACAAACAACAGATCTTCTTCTGGTTGATCCTCCTCGGCTATATTTGTCTTCTTGTTGTTGCTGTGACTTGTATATCTTCGCCATGTGTCCTAATTGATCACACTTGTAACACTTTGCATCTGGCCTCCACCAACATCTATTTTGTGGATGATTAGTCTTTTTGCAGTAAGGACAATGTGGAAAAACTTGAGTATTATTTTGTTGTTATTCTCCACATTTTTCTTGTTTTTGTTGAATCTGGCTAGAAAAGCAGCCTCCATAGATGTTTCTTCTCTTATCATTATCCTTTGCTCTTGTGCCTGTAATGCATGTAACACTTCTGACAAAATGATCTTACTCAGATCCTTTGTATTCTCGAAGATAGTTATAGAAGCTTCATATCTTTCAGGTACTATCACAAGAATTTTTTCTATTACTCTGGAATCAGAAAATTCAGTTCCCAGCAATCGTACCTTGTTGGCAATGGTAAACAATCTGTCTGAGTATGTTTTGATTGTCTCGGACTCTTTCATTCTTTCTATCTCAAAATCTCTTATTAAATTCAGTACCTGCATGCTTCGTATCATCTCATCTCCTACATATTCTTTCTTCAAATAATCCCAAATTTCTTTGTTGTTTTGAGAGTCATGATTCTGATGAAGATGGTTTTTGAAACACCAGCAAACAAACATGACCTTGCTTTTGCATTCTTGATTTTCCTTTCCTTGTGAATTTTTATCTAGGCCATGGTAGCATCATCTGGCAGTGGATGAACATTGTAGTTCTCTTCCACGACTTCCCAGATGGGTATATTTTATGGGTTATAGGGTAATTTGTTGTAAAATGTAGAATATTTTTCTGGAGGATATTTGTGTCGTATTATTATTGCTTGACTCCTTAAATAGAGCTATAATGTAACAAAATCTTATCCTTATCTAATCATATCAAATATTATCCTAGTTTAAAATGCATCCTAAGCTAATCATAACTAACTTTATCCTAATCTTAAAATTTAAACAAATATAACAACCTAAAATCTAGATAAAACATAATTTTCATCGTAAGTTGTTACAACTATTTAGGCATTATCCACAACACTTACACCCTCTAAAACCCCCCCATAAGAACCTCCTGAACAAGGACTCCATTTCACCAATTTTTCCCACTGGTATTTTAAAAAATGAGATGAAATAAATTGGAAAAGCATACAACCGATTTTAATAAGACAATTTTCTCCCAAGAGATAATGGGAACTATTCAACGAAGATAAACGACTTCCTATTTTTTTCAAAACCGATTGCCATGTTTTTTTTTCTAGCATTCGCTCCAATAGGAAGGCCCAAATAAATAAATGGGAGAGCGCCAACTTTACAATTCAAAAAATGAGCTGCCTCTTCCAACCATCCTTCTTCCACATTCACCCCAATTAATTGACTCTTATAAAAGTTAACTTTCAACCCAAAAATGCTCTCAAACAATTGCAGTACCGCCTTAATAGTCCATATATTCAAAGAACATTTTCTCCCACTAGCAGCGTATCATCCGCAAATTGTAAGTGTGAAATAGACCTTCATAACACCCCAACCCAACCACCTCTTTCAACATAAGATTCAAGCCCTTAGCTACTATGAGGAATAAAAAATGGGATAAAGGATCCCTTTGACGAAGTCCTCTACCAACTTTAAATTCCTCCAAAGGGCTCCCATTAACCAACACCGATACATAAGGAGATCAAATACATTCCTTTATCCACTTCTTCCACTTGCCATCAAACCCTATCCTAGTCATCATAAAGTCTAGAAAATCCCAACTTGGAATTATATGTCTTCTCAAAATCTACCTTAAATAAGACTACCTCTTTTTTCCTCCTTTTAGCAACATCAACCACCTCATTTGCTACTAAAATCCCATCCAGAATTTGTATCCCCCTAATAAAAGCCGATTGAAAATATGAAATTAAAGAATGTATCACCCTTCTCAACCGATTAGCTAGCACCTTAGACAACACCTAATACATGCACCCTATTAAAGAAATAGGTCGAAAATCATTGACCTTCTATGGATTCTCTTTCTTAGGGATCATATCAATGAAGGAATTATTTGCCCGCCGGACCAACCTTCCATTCTCATGAAACTCTTCTAAAAAGCCAGTAAAATCAGACTTCACTCCAAAACTATTTAATAAACGAGAATGATACTTCATCCGGACCCGGGCTTTTATTGTTGTTACAATTCCACACCACCTCTTTAATTTCCTTCTCCAAAAAAGAGGCCACAAGAAGGTTTCTCTCCGCATCATTCAACATTGGAAAATTCAAGTTTCCTAATAAAGGCTAAATCCTTTCACCACCTCTAAAATGATCCTCAAAATGCTTCCTAATTCCCTCTTTCAAGGGATGCACTCATTCCACGAAATTCCCATCAAAATGCAAACCTAGGATTTCATTTACCTTCCTTCTCTTTTGAACACATTTGTGAAAGAATTTTGAGTTAGCATCACCTTCTTTTAACCACTTCATTCAAGATTTTTGCCACAAGAGGCTACATTTCCTAGAATTACGGACATGTATTTTAGTGACACATAGCCTCCTTTGTACAACCTCCTCTACCGACAAATTCCCCTCCTCTCCCTTCAAGTCTAATCTAAGTAATTCATCTTTAGCCTCTGAGATCTTTGAGTCTAAGTTGCCACAATGTTCCCTATTCCATGTTTTTAACTTATTCTTCACACCCTTCAATTTTTCTTTTAACATATACCCTTTCCAACCAGACACTTGAAATTCACTCCATCCCTTCTTCACAAATTCCTCA
The DNA here is from genome assembly GCA_030159175.1 of Glycyrrhiza uralensis. NCBI lineage: Eukaryota > Viridiplantae > Streptophyta > Magnoliopsida > Fabales > Fabaceae > Glycyrrhiza > Glycyrrhiza uralensis. Next base: position 6,551,092 of record BRZY01000007.1, read on the forward strand.
TTGTTATCGTTTTTACCGAATCACCTAATCGTATCACACGAATGTGGTCACTCGGGTTATCGTATCCACAGGGATTCACACGATATTATGCCGTTCAACAATGTTTAACATCTCAAGTTATAAAACTGAATACTTTGGTTTTAAAATGTGGTTTCACAAGTGCCTTGAAATTTTAAAGAACTACAAAAGAGATTTAAAATAAAGATTTTAACAATGATAAAGAAGAGTTGGGATTAGATTTCATCAATCTTTTTTTAGTACCCTATTGATCATATGCATATAGTTCCTCTATGTATCTCTATCATCATCATCAAATCACTCATTCACATTAATTCCTTAACATGTTTGAAATATCAATCTCTACTCCTAAAAGTTGATTCCTCTAACAATTAAAAGTAAGATTGAGTTTAAGCTCAGATGATTTAAAGACTAGTGAATTAAACTCTATTCCTAGATATCAAACCCATTAGATGATTCATCTTAATCAAGGACTCAAAGATGATTTTCCAATACACTTTAATTCCAAAAATCAGGTTATAGTTGATCAATCCATAACAAGCATGAAGAACAAGAATGAATCATTGATATAAATGCATAGTAGGAGTCTATATATATATGAATCAAAAGGAATACATGAGAGTTGATTGATTACATCTAATCCCAACAAAGGGTGAGTTAGCTATCCATTTCCATGGTAGCTAACAATACAAAGAGATGAAGAAAAGAAAAGGAACCTATGTTGTTACCACTTTTCCAAGCTCAACAATGGTGGAAACCTCTCTTGTTCTTCGTTTTCCTTTCGTTCCCCGCTCCCCCTAAAAGCTTCTAATTTTTCTATTTATATCACCCAAAATCTGAAACAGGGCATTGAATTCGTGAATTACTCGCTTAGCGCAAGTAAATTCGCTAAGCCAATCTTCAAAAGTCTGACAAAACCTTTCCTTGAAGAAAGCTACTCGCTCAGCGCCTCCAAATTCGCTAAGCGAATTTGATCTTCCCATTACTGCATCTTTCTGTGACAAATTCGCTTAGCCAGAATATTTTGGCTAAGCGAAATTGCATCTTTAACTCTCCTTCCTTCTGTGGTATTTTCGCTTAGCCAGAATGTTTTGGCTAAGCGAAATTGCAGCAGTAACACGATCTTTGCTTAGCCTTTTTCTTTCCATTTCTTCATCTTCAAAACTCTTCTTCTGAAACAAACAAAAATTGGGATTAAAAATATAATTCTATTTAATTCACTAAATATTAAATATTAATTAACAATCTAGCAAGTTTCTATGATTTGGGGTTCTAAAATCGCAAATTCTACTATTATGAATTCAATAAATGCCTTTTTATCAAATTGTTTTCAAGTAAAATTGGCACTTATCAAACTCTCCCCAACTTAGAACTTTGTTTGTCCTCAAACAAAAGTCCTAATCTTCAAAAAGAATAATCACTTAAAAATTTGGTGTCAACAAAAAGATTCATAATTCAGAAAATAATCATGGTTTGTAAACAATCAAGTGTTTCAAAAATGCATGTTTATAATATTTCCAATGAGAATAATCACTGCACAAAAGAAATATGGTGCTCACAATTGGAAACAAAAACACTTTACAGTTGCACTATCACTTATGAGAATTAAGTTGCATACATTCCATTGTCTTTCAATCAGGAAAACACAATCCTCACCTCAAAGTGTTTGTTTCTCTCAACTAACCAGGATAAGGTAAGTGTTTCTCTCTTTCCATTCACTGAATCATCATTAGTCAATTTTGTTACTTGTCTCCCAAGTTGTCACAAAAACAAGTTCAATCATGGATCACTAAGGTCTTTTTAGGGTTGTAATGTGGCTGGGCTACAAAGAAATCTTGGTTTTTCTGGATAAGCAAAAGATACCTTATAAGCTAAGAGAGCAACCAAGAAATTTTCTTTAAGAGATGGTTTATAACAAACTATTTTACTTTTACAAACAAACTAAGTTATAAACAAACTCTTTTTCTTTCTTTTTCTTTCTTTCTTTTTTTTTCTTTTTTATATACATCAACTTTACATTTACATGATACACATTTACACCCTTCATGAGATACTTGACCAAACACAACTTTTCTCCCAAACTTCGATACAACCATAATCCCAAGAATTGCTCTCTTATCCTAAAAGGTATGGGAGAGATTTTCCTTTTGTTTTGAGTTTCATGGTCATAAGACATTCAAGAAAGAAATTTTTCTTTTTAAGGTCAAATGGGGTAAGCAAAGGATATTCTTCATGGTAAGCTGTTTGGCTCAGTGGTTTATATAAAAAAGAACATGCCTTGATCCTTTCCATGTATTCCTTATTTTGTGACAACAGGAGACTCAAACAAAACTAACCATGTGAAACAGTAAAGACTTCATTAAACTGTTTAAGGAACACTCAATTCACACAGTTTGTGTACTTTCTTGATTTTAAACAACTTCATGTTATTTCTCATTAATACCCAACTTGATTATGCAATGTATTTGGTTTAAGCTAACATTGAATACAACCACAATTTCTAATTTGTGAACCAACTCATTCATGCTTTGTCTTTCATAACAAACATGCTACTAACTTGATTTTTCACAAACCATGTCATTTCAAGATTAGCTTTCAAAATAAATTTTCTAAGTCCTATCTTGATTTTCAACTAGATTGTAGACTCAGAACCATGACTCTAACAAAGTTAGCATATCAACAGCTAATTAACAAAACTCATGTTCAAGACCAAACCAAAACACCAAATTCCCAACAATTCACATGCAAAATAACCAAATCCCAGCAAATCCAAGTATCTAATCATGCCAGAAAATGACTGATTTTAAATAAAATTTGAAAAAAAAACTCAATCATGTCCCATGATTTCCTCCATGTCCCATGATTTCCTCCATAAAGTCATCTCCAGCATTTCCAGCATCATCTCTTTCACCATCTCCATCATCTGGGTCTGGAGGTCCCGGTCTATAATGCTCCTCAGGAGCTTCAGGTTCCATCCCCTCCTGAAAATTTGGGCTGTCCCCAGGCCATGAAACATGTGCAGCAAAAGCTTCTGGCGTCGGCCATGGAAATGGGTTTGCGCCTCCTTGATGAATAGTAAACCTGTAAAAAGAATCATTCAAAGAGGTGTAAGCACGATGATTAGCAGCTTGTTGCTGCTCAATATGAATCAGATGGCTTAGCAAGCTCTGGTGTTGCTGCATTGGAGATAAAGTTGGTTGGGGAGGTCTAGGTCTGGGTGCTGGTCCCTGAACATCCTTCATACAATTTTTCTGGATGAATTTTAAGTTCATGGGAGGCCTCAATTTAGTGTAGGGATGAAATGGAACCTCAACTCCTTGAAATTCGCAAAGACATGTGATTAATGCTGGAAATCCCAAAGGTTTTTGAATTGTAGCTGTTTCTGAGGTTTCTAATAAAACAAGACTTAGTATCTCCTCAGAAATAATGGCTGCAATATCCACCTTCATTTTCCTAAGGATGCACCAAATTATGTAAGCTTTCCCCATTGATATGTCTGAAGTGTGGTTGGTGGGTATGATGTTGGAATGAAATAAAAGTGACCATGCCTGAGTGATGGATTTCATACTTGGCCTCAAAATCCTCATAGGTTTTCCTTTACTGTTAGTTTCATATGTATGCCCTTCTTTGCAAAGAAGGCTGGCCACTTCATCATCATTAAAAAGTCTCTGCTTTTTCCACCTTCCATATTCATCCAACTCTTCTTCATCCCTAGTTGCTTCCATAGGTTGCCCAAAATAATCATTTAATATCAAAACGGATCCTTTTACCTCTCACCCATGACACTTTTGTCGGAGAAGTCTTTTTAACTGGATATGCATTTGCATAAAATTCCTTCACAATCTGTTCGTTGATCCTCTCCATTGGTTGGGCTAGCTTTTCCCACTTTCTTCTTTGGATTTCCGATTTAAATTCATCATATTCATCATTTCCAAGATCCACTTTTCTTTCATAAATCAAGGCCTTGGGTTCTAAACTCAGATAACGGAAATGCTTGGATTTGGTTTGAAATCTTTGTCTGTCCCAAACTTCAGCTTCCTCTGGTAGATCTGGCCTTGAACTAGTCGCCACTTCTTTCCTTTTCTTGCTTGCTGAAATGTTAAGAGTTCCCCTTTTTTGTGCCATTCTGAAAATTCCAACATGAACAAACAATTGAATATTTTTTTTTTTTAGTTAGTGATGCATGCTTGTCCATGTGATTGTTAGCATGAATTATAAGAAAGTATGAGCCAAATCTTGCAAAAGGAATAGAAAAATTTAAAGTATTTATGCATCAAAACCTTCATTTTAAACATTTTTAGAAACATCTCATAGCACCCTAAAACAAGCCATGATCACTACTCAAAAATGTCTCACATGCATTTTATCAAATACCTCTCATACAACATGAATCAAACTCAATTCTTAACCAAGGCATTTCATCAAGCACCTTGCATGCATCACAAAAACAAAGGCACAAAAGCAATCACTTCATTGATGTATTTTCACAAGCACATAATATGCAATTTGAAAAACAACAAGTCCAAACTTAAGTCAACTTCCACACACTCCCAATCATCAAAACCAAACACAATAAACAATATCAACCACCAACATTTCGTTCCACACCCTGTACATGTCATTTTTCATAGGATTTTCAAACCCCCAAACTCAAGCTTAAGAAAAAGAATGGAAAACCTTCAATGTTGAAGCCTAAGAGAAGAGAGAGCAAAAGAACATACCTTAATAGTGCAAGAGTAAGGATAGAAAAACGAAAATCACAAGGGAGATAGGAAGTATCACTCAAAATTGTGTTTGGAGAGGTATGGGTTCGCTCTTCTTTTCCTTTTGCTGAGAAATGAAATGAACACACTGTTGTGTTCTTTTAAAACGCGCAGGTCTCAGACAATTCGCTTAGCTCAGAAAAATTGGCTAAGCGAATTTTGGACAGCAAGCTCCCCTTGAATGCTGCGCTAAGCGAATTTATTTTGGCTAAGCGAATTTTTCAGTAAAATTTTTAGCCCAATTTTTCTGCATAATTCGCTCAGCGAGTGGGCATTAGCTTAAGCGAAAATGGGACAGAACACACCCCTTTTTTTTCGCAAGCATTCGCTAAGCCCAGGAACTTTCGCTTAAGCGAAATTTGGACAGCAAAGACACTCCACAAAATTCAAAATTTTTCTATTTTCCTCAAACCATTCTCAAAACTCATTACCTTATGTACCCTAACAGATTTAAACATTGAATTCAAGCAACTCATTCACCAAAATTCACTAAGAAAACACATAAACTAACAATTAAAACACAAACGCTAAAAGATTAAAAAGGGATAGAAAACTGGGTTGCCTCCCAGTAAGCGCTTCTTTAACGTCAATAGCTTGACGAGTATAATGATCATCCATTCTCTAAGAAAGAAGCCTCCATCCTTTTGACTCTCCATATCTTGAGAATTCTTTTCTTCTTCTTCTTGTTCCCCCCATAATTTATAATTTTTCTCTCTTTATCATCAAACCATAGGGAACCACATGAAGTATTCTTATGATGAGCATGCTTGGAAGCTTTACCACTTTTTGCTTTTGAGTTTGTACCAAGCAAGCTATTTGGTGAAGAATCTTTTGGGCAATGCTTTGGTACTTCTTCTTTAACCACCTGTGAGATTAAATCAACACTATACACAGAGTCCTCAACACAAGACTGGTTAGAAGGGTTAGGCAGTTTATATTCTACCTTAACATCTCCTACATTAAAAGATATAACACAATTCTTCACATCAATAACTGCCCCAGCGGTGGCTAAAAATGACCTTCCTAAAATGATTGGAATATCGGGGTCTGCTTCCATGTCCAGTACTACAAAGTCTACAGGGATGAAAAACTCACCCACTTGAAGAGGGACATCTTCCAAGATGCCCAAAGGGTGTCTAACGGATCGATCCGCTAACTGTAAAGACATTGTTGTATTCTTTAAACCCCCAATACCCAATTCTTCAAATAAAGAATGGGGCATAAGATTGACACTAGCTCCTAAATCACATAGAGCCCCTTCTACACTAGTTCTACCAATTGCACAAGGGATAGAGAACTTACCAGGATCTTTGAGCTTTGGAGGCATTTTCTTTTGCAAGATGTCACTACACTCCTCAGTGAGCATAATGGTTTCCTCATCAAGAACCTTCCTCTTCTTGGATAAGATCTCCTTCAAGAATTTAGCATAGGAAGGTATTTGCCTTATTGCCTCTACAAATGGGATGTTAATATGCAATTTCTTGAGTGTCTCTCCAAACTTCCCAAATTGTATGTCATCTTGTTCCTTCTTTTTCAAGTGAGGATAAGGGAGTTTCACACAAGGAGGAATTTTCTGCTCTTTATCTCCTTCATTGAGCAATTGATTTTTTGTTTTTCTCAAAATAGAATCCTCCTCCACTAACTTAGCCTTCCCTTTCTTTGACTCTTTCTCACTCACCTCCTCTTTCTCTTTTTCTTTTTCTGCACTCTTTTCCTTTTCACTCTGATTTTTAACTTTTTCTTTTTCCATCTTCTCTCCTTCGACAACAACTACACCTTCATCCAGATTATCTCCAATACCCTTCCCAATCACTATACCACTCCTTGTTGTGATAGCCTTGCAATGCTCCTTGGGATTTGTTTGAGTGTTGGCAGAGAATGTTCCTCCTTGTTGCTCGGATAATTGTTTGGCCAGCTGTCCAACCTGCATTTCAAGATTCTTGATTGAAGCATCATTGTTCTTCTGGTTAGACATTGAAACCTGCATAAATTGAGTTAAAGTGTCCTCCAATTTAGAAGTTTTATCCTGAAGTGCCGGATGCTGATTATACTGCTGATAAGGAGGAGGTCTGTTGGAAGGTCCTGCATCCTGTTTCCATCCCTGGCCATAATTGTTGTTTCCTCTTGAATATGCATTACCTTGATACTGCCCTTGTCTGAGCTGGTTGTTCATGTAAAGCAACTCTTCCTCCTGACTACTACCAGGTGGAAGACAATGACCAGTGATATGGTCTCCAGAACACATCTCACATCTCATAACCCGTTCTTGTTTGGGTTGAGATTCTTGCATTCCCCTAAGCTGCTGTGGCAGATTTGCCATCTGTTTAGCCAATTCTTCCATCTGTTGGGTTAGCAATTTGTTTTGGGCTAGGACTGCATCCTGAGCACCCAACTCTAATATTCCTCTTCTAGCTGTTGGCCCTCTATTATGCTGACTTTGGTGATCACTGGTGGCCATTGCTTCAATAATTTGTATTGCTTCTTCAGGAGGTTTTGCCATCAAAGATCCCCCAGCAGTTGCATCAAGAAGTAACTTAGGTTGTTGCTGAAGTCCATTGCGGAAGATATGTAATTGTGTCTGCTCATCAAACCCATGGTTAGGGCACCTTCTTAGCAATGACTTATATCTCTCCCAAGCTTCACTTAAAGTTTCATTAGCCCCTTGAGAGAAAACTGAGATGGTTGTTTTGGCATCCATATACTTAGACTGAGGAAAATATCTGTTCAAAAACTTCTCCTCCAATTGATTCCAATTAGCCAGAGTTTGCTGTGGTTGATCCAAAAGCCAATCCTTGGCTTTTCCTATTAGTGAGAAAGGAAACAGCCTAAGGAATATAGCTTCTTCTTCAGCCTCAGTTGCTCCAACTGTTCCACATAACTCAAAAAATTTGATTAAATGAGCATATGGGTCTTCGTGATCCAACCCTAAAAAAGGATTAGCAGAAAGAAGTTGAAGAAGTCCTGTCTTCATTTCGGCTTGTCTTGCATTTCCAGGAGGTCTTACTACCCTTCTCAGATTTCTCGGACTGTGATGTCCAAAAGCTCCTTGTGTTCTTCTTTGGTTGTTGTTGTTGTCATTGTTGTTGTTGTTATTGTTATTGTTCTCATCAGCCATGGTTTCTTCTTTTGATTGAGATGAAGAGGACTTAGAAGTGGAAGCTTTCTCTTGTTGCTTCTTTTGCTTGGCTAATTGCTTTCTTTTCCTTGCCTTGCTGTTATTGGTTCTAGCTGTCTTTTCTATTTCAAGGTCAAACAATAGTTGATCAGCTGGTACCTTTCCTCGCATAAACAGAATTAAGCAACACTAACCAAACAAATTAGCTTAACACAAGAGTTTAACACAAAATTAAACTATGCACAAAAATCAAAATTGCTTAAGAAAGTAAAAATTGCTGCAATGCTTAATATCTAAACGCAAATCCCCGGCAACGGCGCCAAAATTTGTTATCGTTTTTACCGAATCACCTAATCGTATCACACGAATGTGGTCACTCGGGTTATCGTATCCACAGGGATTCACACGATATTATGCCGTTCAACAATGTTTAACATCTCAAGTTATAAAACTGAATACTTTGGTTTTAAAATGTGGTTTCACAAGTGCCTTGAAATTTTAAAGAACTACAAAAGAGATTTAAAATAAAGATTTTAACAATGATAAAGAAGAGTTGGGATTAGATTTCATCAATCTTTTTTTAGTACCCTATTGATCATATGCATATAGTTCCTCTATGTATCTCTATCATCATCATCAAATCACTCATTCACATTAATTCCTTAACATGTTTGAAATATCAATCTCTACTCCTAAAAGTTGATTCCTCTAACAATTAAAAGTAAGATTGAGTTTAAGCTCAGATGATTTAAAGACTAGTGAATTAAACTCTATTCCTAGATATCAAACCCATTAGATGATTCATCTTAATCAAGGACTCAAAGATGATTTTCCAATATACTTTAATTCCAAAAATCAGGTTATAGTTGATCAATCCATAACAAGCATGAAGAACAAGAATGAATCATTGATATAAATGCATAGTAGGAGTCTATATATATATGAATCAAAAGGAATACATGAGAGTTGATTGATTACATCTAATCCCAACAAAGGGTGAGTTAGCTATCCATTTCCATGGTAGCTAACAATACAAAGAGATGAAGAAAAGAAAAGGAACCTATGTTGTTACCACTTTTCCAAGCTCAACAATGGTGGAAACCTCTCTTGTTCTTCGTTTTCCTTTCGTTCCCCGCTCCCCCTAAAAGCTTCTAATTTTTCTATTTATATCACCCAAAATCTGAAACAGGGCATTGAATTCGTGAATTACTCGCTTAGCGCAAGTAAATTCGCTAAGCCAATCTTCAAAAGTCTGACAAAACCTTTCCTTGAAGAAAGCTACTCGCTCAGCGCCTCCAAATTCGCTAAGCGAATTTGATCTTCCCATTACTGCATCTTTCTGTGACAAATTCGCTTAGCCAGAATATTTTGGCTAAGCGAAATTGCATCTTTAACTCTCCTTCCTTCTGTGGTATTTTCGCTTAGCCAGAATGTTTTGGCTAAGCGAAATTGCAGCAGTAACACGATCTTTGCTTAGCCTTTTTCTTTCCATTTCTTCATCTTCAAAACTCTTCTTCTGAAACAAACAAAAATTGGGATTAAAAATATAATTCTATTTAATTCACTAAATATTAAATATTAATTAACAATCTAGCAAGTTTCTATGATTTGGGGTTCTAAAATCGCAAATTCTACTATTATGAATTCAATAAATGCCTTTTTATCAAATTGTTTTCAAGTAAAATTGACACTTATCACTCATACCCCTCCATTTGTTCCAAACATTTTAGCATACAGAATGGTTTTGGACCCCAGTTAGTCTCTTTTATTTTAAGTACCATTGCACAATGGTCAGAGACACTTATCTTCAACCCCCACTGCGATACATTTCTCCAAGTGCTCAACCACTCTTCTGTAATGAGAAATCTATCCAACCTACTCATTGTGGACCCATCTGCCTTATACCAAGTATATTTTCTATCTATCAGAGGTAAGTCTATAAGACCAGACTCTGTAATAAACTCCCTGAACCCATTCATCTCCTCACTTCTATTATAACCCTCTACTCCCTTTCTTTCACTTATTGATTTAATTGAATTAAAATCACCCCAATATGCACCACCTTTCCCCTCCCCGTACCTCAATCAAAGTCCTAATCTCTTATCACAGCAACTTCTTACTCCTCAAATACAAGATGAGTATATATTAATCAAAGAAAATTTAAACCTTTCTTTCCCCCACAAACATTCTATTCCCAAGTAATTATTACCTTGAAAAATAGATATCAATTCAAAACACCCCTTCCTCCATAGCACAATCAATCCTCTCGATCTTCCTTCAGCATTTTTATGAGCCCATTCGAACTCATTTCCCTCCCACAGTAATGAACACAATCTCCTATCTACCCACTCTAATTTAGTTTCTTATAAACACACCATATCCGGCTTCTGTGACCTTACCATTTCCCTTATCTCCTTTTCTTGACCTTCCCCCCAAGGCCTCTAATATTGTAAGAAATAATTTTCATTTTTACAAACACACCACACTCACTTCCTTGAATCCCACGACCTTACATCCTTAGCCCGCCCCTGAAACCCCACTATTTCTCCCAGCTGCTTCCTATCTCTCACCTCCATGCCCTCTAACCTATTCATAATTTCACCCTTAGCCCCTTTATATGACACCCCTAACAATTGCCCAAACTCCTGTACCCTTTTTGCAATCTCAGCAAGAGTGCCTTTATCAACAATACAATTCCTCCACCCAATACAACTATTAGATTTTGAAGGATTGGTTAGGGACTTACTTGGCTTAGTCGCATTATCCCTCTTCTTTCATGCTCCCAATTTCTTTGACAAACCATCAACACCCAACATCCTTCTTTGACTCTGAGCAGTCTTGCCTTTGCTTTTATTTTTCAATCTTCTCCATTTCTCATTTCTTATAATAGGAATTGTTGTTCTTACCGTCACCTTTTTTTCCACTTTTGCCTTCTACCCTCACCGCCCTGCTACGTTTTCTGGTAATCCTGAATTCACCTCACCACTCACGAAGAAAGAAGAATTAGAATTAACGTCAGGCTAGACAGAAGAGGAATCCACCATGTCTTGGGTCCTCTGACATAAGGGCTGGTTATTACTAATGGGCCAATTGCTTATTGAATCGTCGGACAAGTCCAGGGCTTGTATAAGTTGATCCGGATTCATTTCCCCATGCTATAGTGGGCCTAACTCGAAATCCAGAACCAGGTCAACTGGATTGTCCACTGTTATTAATTGCCTTTCCACATTTGTCCCATTTAGATCCACCAGCACATCACCCCCCGCTGCCACCAACTTTTTAGGTCCTGTGTTAGTGATTGGTTCCAAGATTATTTGGTTTTCCAATGCCACTAACACACCATTCCCATTTCCAATGCTCTGATTGCATCCCCCTAGATTTTCCCTTTCCACCTGTTGATCTTCAAACAATTTGTGAATCAAATCTTCTTCATCTGAACCAATTGAATCACCGAAACCTGACTCAGTTTCCCATGAACAAAGAGTCTGACGAGCTTGATGAATACCCACTGTCATCTTCCTTTGGATTTAATTTTTTTTTGGCTAAACACAAACTCAGGAAACGGTTCTTCAATCAACCTAATATTAAAAAACTGGCCATTAATCCGAACTTTAACAATGCTATGAATGGTTTCCCAGGATGTCATTCTTAATAGCACTCTAGCAACATCAAAACGTTTGCCATGCATCGTACTATAATCCAAAGACATGAAATGAGCCAAGCTTCCTACAATCATTTCAAAAAATTGATTGGACCGTGCATGGATTGGAACATCCTGACACCGAATCCATGCCTCTCTTTCCTTTGGAACCATTCCTGGCGTCCACCCCCTAATGTCATAGAACCATGTACTTACAAAGTCTTCATACTCCTTTACAAATTCCTCAAACTCCTCCCCTTCGGCTGGTTTTATCAGCATTGTGTCCAAACTCCTCCCATTCAGCTAGTTTTATTAGCATTGTGTCGCCTCCCAATGGGGTTATTGTAAAAGATGACTCCCCTTCATCTATGATTCTATCTTGTAAAAGATACACAGAGTTAGGATTATGTACGTAGCCCACATAGCATTTGTTTAACCGCTCAATTTCTTCCTCCTTTACTTCGAAATTCATGCCATGCCACTCCTCCAGTTTTGCATTCTTGCACTGCCACTTTCTGCCTTTCCCTGTTTGCGTTACACCCTAACCACCTCATCAAATGTGGCCCCCTGGTCGGTTCTATTAATTTTTGCATTGCTTGTAGTCTTCGATTCAGGCATAGGAGTAATGTTTCTGTCTTTGCGATCACTCTGTGTTTCCCTCCTACGGCAGAATTTCGTGCAGTTCACTCTTAACTTAAAGGTCCCTATCCAAATCTGGTCCAAACGCTTCTCTAACTCCATTGGAAAAGCCACTTCTCTGAATCTTACAAAAGCAAACTTTTTTCCCTCCTTGTTCTTCTTATTAGGAATGAAGACATCAGCCACCCCTTCCCCACTTCAAAAACATCCTCCATAAAGCCTCCACCCCATAGTTTGAAGGAAACTTTGTGAAATAATAAGTTACTATTCTTGTTTCATCAAAGATTTGTTGTCTTTCACTCTTCCCATAACCTTTGTTCATGTGCATGCTGCGTCTGATTGCCTTTTCCCATTCGAACATTCCCTTTGAACCTCCAGTACCTTGGTCTGACTACAGTCCAGTGGCCTTCCACCTCCCTCACTCTCTCTCCTCTCTCTCATTCTCTCCAACCCAAAATTTGATGGTTACAAAAGGTAAATTTATTAATTATAAATTTTGTAAACACAATAAAGTAAACAAATACGGCCGCAATATGCTCAACTAATATAAATAAAGCCACCTAGCTACACAATATCTTAAGTATTAGCATTAATTTCTGCTTCTTTTATTGCTCTCATTGCCAAAATGGAGCACCCACAATCACTTTCAAAATGTAGGCCCATATCATTAATTGGTAGTATGCACAAAATTGTTGCCAAATTGTTAGCTATGAGATTGAAAAAGGTTTTGGGGAAGGTAATTTCTAAGTGTCAATCTGCTTTCTTGCCTGGTAGACAAATTTTGGATGGGGTTGCCGTACTTAATGAGGTTATTGATCTAGTGAAAAAAAAGGAGGGATAAATGCTTGGTGTTTAAGATGGATTTTGAAAAGGCTTATGATTCTGTTTCCTGGAAATTTTTAGATTATATGTTTATGAGATTAGGTTTTAATAAGGTTTAGAGAAGGTGGATGATGGCGTGTGTTGGTTCCGGTTCGGTTTCTGTCTTAGTTAACGGGAGCCCAACAATAGATTTCAGCATGAAGAGGGGCTTGAGGCAAATCCTCTTGCCCCCTTTTTATTTTTGGTTGTGGCTGAGGGGTTATCTGGCTTGGTTAGGTCAGCAATCGAAAAGGGTCTCTTGATTGGATATGTGGTTTCTGATAATATTTCCTTTCCGTTGCTACAGTTGCGGATGATACTATCTTGATGTGTGCGGCATCCCGGCCAAATTTATGGGCTGTTAAACTATCTTTCGTTGTTTTAAGTTGGTTTCTGGGGTGAGGGTCAATTTCCTCAAAAGTTGTATGTATGGAATTAACATTGATGATTATTTCTTAAATAGTGCAACTGAGTTTCTTTCCTGCAGCGTGGGGTATTTACCGTTCAAGTTTCTTGGTATACCAGTGGCGGCTAATCAAGGACGAAGAAATACATGGACTCCAATAGTAAATTCTTTGGAAAAAAAGGCTGCAAAGTTGGAAGGGTCGTTTCTTGCCCGTTGGGGGTAGGGTTACCTTAATTAACTCAGTTTTGAATAGCCTTCCCTTGTACTTCTTTTCGTTTTACAGGGCCCGAAGGAGTGTATTGCAGACTTTGGTGTCTATTCAAAGAAACTTTTTGTGGGTAGGGGTGGAGGAGGCAAAAAAGATTTGTTGGGTGGCTTGGAGGCAAGTGTGTTTGCCAAAGAAGATGGGGCGCTTGGGTGTAAAAGACTTAAATTTGTTTAACTTTAGCTTACTAGCTAAGTGGAGGTTTTGTGCAGACCAGGATGTAATGTGGAGGGAGTTGATGATTTATAAATATGGGGATGGAATTACAAGATGTGGGATAGATTTACAAATCCCCCAACAAGGATCTACTTGGATGAAGGACATATTCTGAGTGGATTGTGATAGGGGGTGCCGAATCATTGGTTTTCTAATGCTTTATGTAGAAAGGTAGGGAATGGATCTAGTGTAAAATTCTGGTTGGACAAATGGCTTGGTCCAACGTGCTTAAAAGAATTGTTCCCTAGACTCTTCTCGTTATCATTATCCAAGGATGGTAGTGTAGAGGACATGGGTGAATGGAGAGGGAATGGGTGGCATTGGAAGTGGGATTGGAGGAGGAATTTTTTTGCTTGGGAAGAAGAGATTTTTAGAATGTCTAATGATTGTCTTTTACAGGTCACTCCTCTGAAGAACATAGAAGACTCTTGGAGTTGGAAACTTGAATCCTCAAGAACTTACTCGGTTAAGTCCTCCTATGCTGAGCTGCTAAGATTGCTGTGTAATGAACCGATTGACCAGCAATTGTGTAGGGTGAATGACTAGTTATGGAAATGTGACGTTCCCTAAAAAATTTCTTTGTTTATGTGGCGGCTTTTGCACAATAAGCTACCTACAAAAGACCAGCTCATAAGAAGGGGCGGTTTGTTGTCTAATGGGACTACTGATTGTGTTTTTTGTTGCAGGGAACTGGAAAGCATTAAACATCCATTTTTCTCATGTGATCTTTCATATAATGTGTGGATGGCAATCAACTCTTGGTCCGATGCTATTGGGCCGTTGCAAAATAATGGAGTTGAAATTTTTTTGCAGTTTGCAGGTACGGTAAAAGGAAGGAAAAGGCGTAGAGGGAGGCATGTGATCTGGATTTGGGTTCTTTGGACCACACGAAATAATATCATTTTTTGGAATGGATCTGTTGATATTGTTGACGTTGTGGCATCTATCAAGATTTTATCTTGGAATTGGTTTGTCAATAGGAAGGGAAGAAATAGTGGGGTGGTATACTCAGATTGGTGTTCTAACCCACTGGGTTGTATTTGATGGTTGTTTGTTTAAATAGTGTTCTCTTCTAAAAAAGTACCTCTTTGAGACTGATGGATTACTGGAGAAATATCGGACATTTGACTAGACCCCTTTGAGACCATGTAGGTTACTCGGGAAATACCATTTGGATACCCCTTTGAGACTGATGGGTTACTGAGGAATTTCTAGCATGCTTCGGTACCCCTTTGAGACCATGAAGGTTACTGGGGAATTACTTTTTTACTAGATAACACTATTTAGGGTGTTGGCTTGTAATGGAGGTTTTGTATCTTTGAGGGTGGGGGCTCCTCTCTATTTGGAGGTTGGAGCTTATTTTTGTATACTGTATTGACATGGCTTTTGGGCTAGGGTACATCTTATGCTGCCAGACCCGTTTTAATATAATTTTGCTTATAAAAAAAAATCTCGTCCAACTGCACCAAAACTATTTTCTGATAAGCTACCAAGATAAATCCTCATAATGCTCCATAGCAAGTTAGCCAACTATTGACCTAGCTATAATAGAACACAAGTTAAGTGTCAGTTACTAAGTGTATAGTAAGAAATAAATAAATATGTATACAATCAAGATAAATATAGGGTTGTAAACATACGAGGTGTCTAGGAAAAAAATCATACATGTTTAAGTCGTTCTTTTTCTTTTTCTAATAATGTGAAGACTTGTTTGTCCCTTGTAGAGGTGTAGTGATGGAACAACGGATTAATGTATATTATAGACTCTGCAGATTCATGTACTTTAAGAGGATACAAGAGACATATTATAGACTTCTAATCACTATTATTAAAAGTATCCAACATTTGGCTAATTAAGTACAATAGACTATGTGCATGTTTATTTGTGTGTCTTTCTTGCCGCCACCGTGAGTTAAAAAGAAGCTATGTGAGATAGCTTTTGCGCCAAAGAGCACTGGCCGTGGTTTTCACCGTGGAAACAAACACTCACTATGACCCAAAAAAAAGAGTACAACATATAGACCCGTCAACGCTAAGTGTTCTGGTAATACACCAATTATACGAAGAAATGTTCCAAATTTTTTCTATATATACTATCAAAATAAAACAAAATAAAGGGTAGAGACTTAGAGTAACTCTTTTTAGACCAACAAGTTGTTGGTCCGAGTGGCGATGGGCTCAGATTCTTTAAGCAAGTGGTCAGGGATTTGAATCTTGACTATTGTGTATGGAGAAAGTCTAGTTGGGAGATGAGTCTCGGTGAACAACCGAGGATACTCCTTGTAATCATATACATATCAAAAAAAGAGTAACTCTTTTAGAGCGCGCAGAATATTTTTTTTTAGTGCAATGTTTAAATATACTATAGAAATCATCAAAAAAAATATACTATAGCATAATTGTCAACATAACCACTAAAGAATCTTAATCCCAATACAATAATTTGCTAAACACTCCTGGACTTACAATCAAGTCTCTTCATTATTTATTTTTCCTTGAATTCTGATTGGATATGAAATATGCATACAAGAGTTTTTTTTTAAAAAACCAAGAAGTTACGGATCTTTCGAAGTCGAAGTTGTGGTCTATGAATAATTGCACCAAAGAAAATGACACTAATTATTATAAAAAAAATCCCTCAAATAAATTTATAACAAAAATCAGCACAGAATCTTCGGGGAGCTCAAAAGAAGCAAATGACAAATCGCATGATATCAACCAATAACAACAATAGGGATAATACTTTAATGAAATAACGAGAGTTCTGTCTGATGATGCTTTAGAATTGCTAAATATATCGTCCACAATCACAAGGACTCATTTTAATGAATGCCCATCATTCTCATCTTCATCACTATCGTATAAGAAATCACTCATTTCCTGCGATCAGTACAATGTGTGGCATTTATATAATATTAATATTGATATTTATGATTAGGCTGTGAAGCCAAAAACACAAGGAATGGGATGCGTTCTTTCTATCACTTGCTCTTTAGTGGGAAAACAAATCTGAAGGGCGTCGTTTAGTTTCATAATTTAAGAAAAATATGTAAATTTTTTCTGTGAATTGACTCATTGTTAATTTGTTGAACCCTGCACAAAACTCTCATTATATATATAGACCATTAGATTAAATTAAAATTAAGTGTTAGGATTCGGTGTCAAAGTTTATTTTGACACCTAGTGTCATATGATCCCATCCCTATATATATCCCTATTGTTATATTTATTAGTATTATTATAAGAATTTTAATGATGAATAAAATAGACACGAGACTATAAGTATTATTATTTATGTTATTCACATATATTAATTTTTATATTTTGAAAAACTCTAAACAGGAAAAAAAGCGTACCTAAATTTTTAAAAGAACTCTTATTATGTGAGGTTAATGTTGCGAGAAGTTGATCACTAGTGCAAAAAACACTTTTAACACCGGTTATTGTGGCGATATTGATTAAGCCGATGTTAAAAGTGCCACTTTTAACATTGGTTATTTACCCGATGTTAAAAGTCTTTTTTTTTTAAATACAGATTTGGTTCTCAAACCATCATGAGATAAAATATATTTTTTCTCCTCAAAATATAGTCATCTTTGATACGGAATTATTAATTCAGATATCTATGAAATCAGAAAATCTTGAGTTCATGCACGAGTAATGTCTTTTTACATATGTATTAAGTTATTACAATAGAACACTGGAGTAATACAAAGCATTAGAACATTCCCTAAAGCAAAGCACAACCTAATAGCTACCATAAACAAGCATATTGGAAAATATTCATAATACAACAGAAACAAAGCCTTTTTCTAGTAGATAGATAATAAAAGATATCCTACTTATATACATTGACTGAGAGCAAATGGAAGTCACAAGATTGCATATAGAGACAAGTAACACAAATTGAGTTAATCATATTAACATCAAATAGAACAAACCTATCTTATAACAACTAATTATCTAAACTACCGATCATCAAATAAAACATGCATGCAGATATGAAATACACCTTCTATAACAAACTTGCTGCCATGCTTGTATTGCAAGGTTCCTTTTATCTGTTCGACCACTCAATGCCTCACGTAGAACAGAAGGGAAGTGACGTAGTGTTTTTTCTGACCATGTATGTTGGCTAGTTACCATGATTTGTTCCAACATATTTTGGAGATAAAGCAGGTGATCAGCATCCGCAATCCCGTGAGTTTAAACAAGTATAGTAAGTGTTATAACAGCCACTCGATTTAGTGTCCTTTTGTTTTAGATTTTGGTAGAATTGTGTTTGATAGAATTATATTTGAAGAATTGATTTTAAAAAAATTGTGTTGAAAAGAATTGATTTGTGTTTGGTATTGATATTTTAAAAGTGAAGAATTGACGGTGTTTGGATAGAATAAAGTAAAATCACTTTTGAGAGATAAAATTACCAAAAAGGACACTTTTGATCGTGAAGGTGAAAGTTTTTGTACAACCATGTCCTCTGTAAATTGATTCAACAAAGGCTTGAATCGATTCACAGAGACTGAAATCTCAGACTGAGAAAACTGTTTGCTGTGAATCTCACTTGAATCGATTCAAAGACAGTACTTTCTGCATAATATGATTTCAAAATAGGGGAGAAGCAAAAACCCATCCAATTCCACCCTCATCTCATAAAATCACTCAAACCCTTCTTCACTAACATGTTATCACTCTCCAAAACATACAAATATGATCAACCTAGACATGTAATAAAGAATTCAACTTCCCCATCCCAAATCAACATGCATGTACCCGAAACAACAATAACACAGGAAACCCTCATTGATGTCCAAAAGTAATCTAGAACTTTCACATGCAGTTCATATCTCAGTCAATAAACAAGAAACCAGAGAAGGAGAATCACATAAACTCAGCTCAATCATCCATTTTTCGATTTTCAAAGACATTCAAAAATAGAAGAAATTAAAAAGGGTACTCACACAATAAGCTTATCTAGGTGAATAAGAAATGCAATGAAGTTATTGTTCCCCCTCTTCCTTCTTCTCCCTTCCTTTCTCCTCTCTTCTCTCTTCTTCTCTTTTCTTCCCTCTCGGTTCTCCTTCTCTCCTCTGCCCTCTTTTCTTTTTCTTTCTTTGAGTTGTGTTTGTGTGTGTGTTTGAAATAGTGGTTTTAAGTGAGTGTGAGTGTGTGTGACCATGAGTGTGCGTGTGAGTGCGAGTGAAAGAGTGAAAGAATTAAATATTGAAAAGTATAAACATAATTAACACATATTAAAAAGAAGCAAATAATAACATAAATAATATTAATCTAACACTATCACAAAGAATTCGAATACTTGGGGATATTACAATTAGCATAATAATTTTCAATAATCTTGTCTTTTTTTAGACTCGTAACATTACAATACATGCATCATTACAATTATATACAATCATTGTTACAATAAATCTATAACTATCAGATGACTCCATGTTTTCCATACAGTAGATTAAGTAATTGTAAATGCTTGCATTGCCTACATGGTAACGCTAGCACCTACATCACTCCTCCATTATTACTTCGTCTGAGTCTTTATCTTTATCTTCTTGACCATCTGTCTTCATGGTGCATCTTTCACATGCATGGTTTATTATTCTGCTTTATTTTCTCACATAAAATATTGAGAATACCTAAGTGGTGCTCCATAGTGGGTCCATTTACTGCGTAGAAAGAAATCTCGTAGCTTGCTAGGAGGTTCATCTCTCTTTCGTTAATCATTTTCCCACTAGTCTTGCTCAAAAGTATAGTATTTGGTCCTTTTGTACAGTACCTTCACATATGATTCTCCTCCAATGGCCTGATATTGGATGAAAATGCTAGTCAACTGGCTTGCAATTACTATCTTCATTTGTTCTTCGCTATATATTTCCCATTTTGGTTCATCCATTAGTGGGAAGTTATTGTTGCTTATACCAATATAAACAAAGTGCTTGAAGAAAATAGTTCTTTCTCTAGCTATATTCTTTATGAAGGACTGGACTGCTTCCTTGAAACCATATGAAAACAAACTAATTTCTTCCATATTAGTACTTAAATAAAGACACTTGATCATTCCAAATTGGAACAAATTGAATACTAGTGTCTCTGGCGTTCCGAGGCGTAATAATTGTTTTAATTCTATAAATATTTCTATCAACCATATAAAATCAGTTGATCTATTCCTTATCACTCCAATGAATTAGTTAGTCTGTGGAAATGTTATTCAAATCTTTCTTTAGAAAATTGGATTTCAAGTTCATGTTCCTTTCGAGTAGTGATATGAAAATTATCTATGGAAGAAGTAACTCTTCCCAAGATTTGCATGGTTGATTTAACTGGTGGTGGATTTTTTGTTGTTTCTGAAAAAGTTCTTCGTTCGAGATAAATATTTTTTCCCTTTCTTACTCTTTCATGTTCTTCATATTCTTCAAATGCTTTTTTCGCTTCTTCTTCTTCAGTTGAGTAGGATTTATGAGTGACTCCTGAAATCTTAGTGCAATGTTGAGCCGCTTTATACCAATCATCATAAATATTTGGGAATGGTCCATTGAAAACTACGTACCATTTCTTGTTTTCTTCATTTTCTTGTTGCTTCGGCTTTTCTGGAACTGCTTGTTTTAGTGATTTTTCTAAATCTTTCCGAAGTCTTGTCACTTCTAGATCCTTTTTAAGTAACTCCACATCCTGTAGTTTTTGTTCTAAAAGTGCTATCTTCAATCTTTCTTGGTGATCCGGCAATTTCTACCGTGCTCGTTTCCATTCTCTCAATAGTATATTTGGAAGGACATTTCCAGATTTACTGACTCTTTTTTAATGTGATTAAAGCAACTAGGTCTTATCATGCTTAGGCAGAATTAAAGTGTATTATTTGGGTGGCAGTAAGGCTTCCAGATGGTGGTGAGTGATCGTTTAATTGACCTTTTGAGGGAAGGGAGAAGTGGGACAATAGAGAGTTGGGAGAAAAAGAAAAAAAAATCAATAACAAGAGTGGGGAGGGGGACTGTCGCAGAGGGGGGAAGAAGGGGATTTAGAGGGAGGGGTATTTTTGTCTTTTATGTTACAAAGAACCTAAGAGGGTGTAGGGAGCAACTCATATGGGTGCAAGGAGCAATAACCTTTTTCTTTGTTTTGGGGCAGCTTTTCACAATGGCCCAATTAGCCATTTTCTTTGTTTTGTTTCCAATAGATGGCCCTAGATTGGTCCAATCTCAAAAAATTCCAATTACCTATTTATTAACTGAAAAAGTTTTGACCAAAAAAATAACTGAGAAACTAAAAATAATAATAAAAGATCAGGACAAAGTTGAGTATTTACAGATTGTCAATGTCGAATTGTCTTTTACCTACGGAATTTTGACATATAGTAACAAACTTTGCCTATCTTATGTCATAATTTACTTCTGCTCCTTGGAAAGTTCCAGAAGCATATCTTAATGCCATATTATCACCTTGTCTTTTTAATACTGCACCCCAATATTTATCTGAGGCATCGGTTTCAATATATAATTCATCTTTTTCTCTTGGTAAAGGTAGTTTTTCTAAAATTTTTACTTTTTCTTTAATATCTTGTACATATTTAGTATCATCTTCTGTCCAAACAAAGCTTTTATCTTTTCTCAATTTTTCTTGTAATTTATTTTTTAACTTAGCACAATCTTTAATAAATTGTGAAGCATAGTTAATATGTCCTAAAAAGGATTGAATTTGTATTATATTTTTTAATTCATCTGGAAAATCTAATATCTTTTCGGATATATGAGATTGAAGTTCTATAATACCTTTATCTATGATTAATCCTAAATAACTTATTTTTTCTTTTGCTATTTCAGCTTTCTTTTTACTTAATACTAATCCATTCTAATATGCCTTGGTAGTAAATATAAATAAATGCTTATTATGCTCATCTATATTTTTACTATATACTAAAATATCATCAATACATACTACTATAAATTCATAACAATCTTTATAAATTTTATCTAGTCTTTCTTGAAAAATACTAGGACTCGTTTTTAATCTCATTGGTAAAACATTCCATTCATATATTCCTTGAGGAGCACTAAAAGCTATACAAGTTTTACTATCTTCTTCTAAGAGTATTTGATAAAATCCTGACTTTAAATCAAATTTTGAGAATATCTTTCCTTTTCTTATTTTCTCATAAATAACATCTTTTCTTGGAAGAGGATAAGGATAATCTTTAACAATTTTATTTAGAGGTTTATAATTTATTACCATTCTTGGTTCTCCTCTTTTTATTTCACTATGGTTCCTGACTAAAAAACTAGCACAATTATAAGCACTCTTAGTTTCTCTAATAAGATTAAGGTCTAAATGTTTCCTTATAATATTAACATAATCTTTTTCATCTTCTTTTGTATATATTATTGGTTTTTCACAAACTGATTTTTCTATTGTCAATTCTATTTTGGCATAGTACTTCTTTCTGTATGCAAAGGCTTGTGGATTTCTTCATAACACTTTTCTAATAATTCTAAAATTTTAGGTTTTATTATATTTTCTTCTTGCAAAAGATTTAGTGGTATAATATCACCACGCTTGCTGTGTGAGTAATTATGTCTATAAGCTTGTTGTATTATATTAGTTGAAAAATATGTTCCACAAGGACTTGTAAAAGATATCTTATTAGTATCTAGAGTAAATCGTAAATTTCTATTTATGAAATCTTGTCCTATTAGAAAATCATAAACAATGTTAGGGTAATAATATAAATTTTCAATCTTGACTTGCAAATGTCCTATACTATCCAAAAGTTTTTATATCCTTGATAAAAAATAGCTTCTTGATTATGAATATCTTTTCTATTTTTTGTATATTAGGAAATTTATGACTAGTGATACTAATTCCTGATCCTGAATCTATTATTGCATGATATATCTTTTTGTTATAAATAACTTGAATTATTATAGAATTATCTCTACTTTTAATCATCTTACACTCTACTAACTTGAAATCTTTTTCCATTATAACTAAATTCTATATATGAATCTTTTATAGTATAGTCTTCAAAACAACTAAGAAAATCCATTCCTAATAAGAATTTTGTATCTATGCTATCTTCTACCTCAATTTCTATTGGAATATCAACATTATATATTTGTATAATAATATTAGCTTTATGATTTATATAATGCTTATTATTATTAAAATCTATATAAAAATATTTATTTTCTAATTCTCTTATTTCAGTATCTTTTAATAAATCTCTGCTTATATGACTTGTTCTAGCACTAGTATCAACTAAACATTTAACATTTTGTATATCTTCCCCTTTTATTTTTACTTGAATATAAAATACTATATACTTCTAAATCCTTTCTTTTCTGTTAAATTTATTCTAGTACTATAACTTTTCCTAAATGAATTACTAGATGTTCCTTCTACTGATCTTCTTATTATAGCATTTGAATTGTCTCCTGTTATTCTAGAAAAAAATTTATCTGTTATTAATGGTTCATCCGTTCTTATTTCTTCTATATATAAGTTATTTGTCTTGGTTCTAATCTTTGTGGAGGTATCCATTCTATAATTCCATTAAATATTTCTTTAAAGTTTAACTTACTTGGATTATATTTCATAGTATGGTGACTAGGACTTATTCCAAAAATTGTTCTATATGTTATTGAATAACAATGACTTCCTTTTAACATATCAAAATTTTCTAACTTATGATATAATACTAGAGCTTTATCTATATTCTTGTCATTTATTGATATACTAAAATTTTGTTCATACTCAAATATTATTTTTCCATAATATAAATTTCCCATTGCAACACCAAAAATTGCTTCTTGAATATTATGGGTAATTCTTTCATCTATCATATATACTGCTATAGGAGAATCTAATTTCTCTTGAAAATATGCTTTTATAATTACTTGAACTTTTACTAAATCTATGACTTTCATTTTCTTTCTCTTTTCTTTATCTAACTTATTCAAGAGTGAATCTATCACATCTTTAGTTATTAATGCAATTCTTCCCTTTCTTTTACTTTCTATTATTTCTACATTTAATTCATGAACTTTTTATATTCTAACTGTTTTTCCTATATATTTTCCATATTTTTCTAATAAATTTTTTGTAGGTTCTAAATCTAAATCTAATTTCTTTATTTCTTCTAATTTTTCATATTCTCGAATATCAACTAATTCTAGTTCATTATTATTATTTTCTTCCGTTGTTTCATTCATTATCACTGGAGTTACTAGAGTTTATCTCAACTGAATAATAACTATAATTTGATTCTATTGGTTTATATCCATATTGATCTGCTATTTCTATTATTTTTATATTTCTTTTATTTCTTTTCGGGCACTGATTAGCATAATGTCCTTCTTCTTTACATATAAAACAAGTACATTTTTTAGTTCTTTGATTTGCTGATTGCGATTTATCATTATTCTTATTATAATTCTTGGTAAATCTTTTCTTTTTAAACCATCTTTTCTTAGGATTATAATTTTTATATTTATTTTTCCTAAATTTCCATCTTTTATTCTTCCTTGGTTTCTTATAATAGTAACAACCATATTGTCCAATTTGATTATTAATAATAAAAGATCAGGACAAAGTTGAGTATTTACAGACTGTCAATATCAAATTGTCTTTTACCTATGGAATTTTGACATATAGTAACAAACTTTGTCTATCAATAAAAGATTAATTTTTTTTTGGATAAGCAAAAATTTATTAAAAAGAAAACAACTAAACCAGAGCATAAGATATGTCCAGATTTAGCTACGAGAAAAGAACAATATTGGCATCAGTACAAAAGACAAACGATCTCCTACCGTAATACAATAGAGCTAGCGTGCAAGGGCATCACTATAGGGAAAGGCATTCCAACTAAGTTGGCACCCCAGACCCTATCTATCATTTAGAGCACACTAAACCCAGAAGTGTATCTAATAAAATCACCTCAACCTATCAAAACTACACCAAGGCAAATCAGAACCATTCACAACTGTGGGAGAAACCCCAGCCGCGGTGTGAGGACAGACAAACAAATACGAGATTACATAGAGATATCTTGGTCGGGTCACAATTGTGGACAAATTCCCACCCCCGGCGTGAAATCGTCAGACCCAAATGCGAAAATGCTGAGTATAAACCAGAGCAGTCCACTGCTGTGAAAAAGTGACACCCCATGAGTGAAATCGTCAGACCCAAATGCAAATACAAACCATTGCAGCTCACAATTGTGGACAAATTCCCTTTCCTGGTGTGAAGTCGTCAGACCCAAATGCCAAAACTCAGAGTAGAAATCAGAGTAGTCCACAGCTGTGAAAAATCTTACACCCCCAGTGTGAAATTGTCAGACCCAAATGCTAATACAATCCGGCGCAGCTCACAATTATGTACTGATAAGCACTATGATAAGATTAATTGATATGCATTGATAATATAAAAAAGTTTTACACAAACATCGAATCATATCTCACCGCACTATGATAAGATATAATTAGATGTCTGTGTAAAATCTTTTTACATTATTTGTACATAGTTTTTTTTTTGTTTAAACTAGAGTATCCTCCGTTCACGTGCGGTGACTAATCCATTCGAGTTAGGTATGACCCTATAGAAGATAAATCTCTTATATATATAATATATAATCCAAAATAAAGTAAGTAAACTAGTATTCAACGTAACGTACGTGTACATGATTAGTGTCTTCGAGCTAGCTAGAGATCTAAATTACTCATGTGGTAGTGGGACTTGTTAAAAAAAATTCTTCACGTGGAAGACAGAGAAATTAACCATGTTTCGTGGAACAGAGAAATTAATATAGACGACCATGCATGTTCGATCTTATTAGAATGTGAATATATACCAAGCAAGCAGGTAGGAAACATCAAAGTTTCTCTATCATTTGTTGGTGGAAAAGCAGGTGGCCATACTGCGTTGCTATAAAGCCATCACTATAATGAGTTAGGTCACTTCGATCTCCAATTATTATTTCTCTATCACTTTTTTATGTACAAGATTTTTTTTAATCGTATCTATCCATTATTTTAAAAATTGAAAACATTAATATTAATTATTATTATTATCAAATATGGTTGTATCTTGGGTTTTGTAGATTTAATATATACTGATTAATGCTAGTTAATTAGTTTTTTCAAAGGAAATAAATATTTTATTAATCATAAATCTATGGCATAGCATAAGGAGTACCAGATCATATAAAGATACTGTACAAAGATAACAAATCCACGTAGAAAAACAAAACTTCATGCAAATACAATTTTATCAGTCCATAGTTATTCGCAACTGTGAAAATATTCGCAACCCCAGTGTGACAGTATCAGGCCTCTCCACGAAAATGCAGTCTTCTCTGTTAGTTAGTTTGATCTGTTGTAATACGCTGGCCCATTAGTTAGGCCCAAGTTGTATCTGTTTGTAGTTTGGTAGTTTTTCTGTTGTTATTCTGTTTGTGCATAAACAGCTTATATAAGCTGATATGTTGGATGAATGAAATCAGTTTTTGCAAAATAAACACTTTCACCCTAACAGACCCTTTCACCCTAACAGCTGGTATCAAAGCTCCGCAAGGGGCCTGATACAGAAACTGCAGTTTCAGCTTCGAAGGAGAGTGAGAGATTTTGAGATATATGGGAGATTCGTCCAATTTTGTTCAACCTGCCACTCCAAGATTCGATGGTCACTACGATCATTGGTCGATGCTGATGGAAAACTTACTTCGATCGAAGGAGTATTGGACTTTGATCGAGCATGGCATTCCGGCACTTCCCGCGGAGGCAACTCAAGAACAAATCAAAGTTGTGGAAGATAGCAAGTTGAAAGATCTTAAGGCAAAAAATTACTTGTTCCAAGCGATCGATCAAGCCATTATTGAGACGATTCTCAAGAAGGATACAGCGAAGGACATTTGGGACTCTTTGAAGATGAAGTACCAGGGTTCCACCAAAGTGAAGAGGGCTCAGTTGCAGGCCCTGCGCAGAGAATTTGAGCTTCTTGGCATGAAGGACGGTGAATCTGTAGACGAGTACTTTGAAGAACCCTTGCAATTTCCAATAAGATGAAGGCCCATGGGGAACGGATGGAGCAATCTACGATCGTGGAGAAGATTCTTCGATCAATGACAACCAAGTTCAACTACGTGGTTTGCTCCATTGAGGAGTCCAACGATGTGCAAACCCTCAGTATTGATGAACTTCAAAGCAGCTTGTTGGTGCATGAGCAAAGAATGCGAGGATACAGAGAAGAGGAGCAAGCCTTGAAGGTGACCAATGCTGGAAGATTACCAGGTCGTGGCAGGGGCCGTGGTGGATCAACAGGAGGCATAGGGAGAGGAAGGCAATCTTTCAATAAGGAGAATATTGAGTGTTACAAGTGCCATAAACTTGGGCACTTCCAGTAAGAATGTCCAGACTCGGAAGAGAATGCCAATTATGTGGAACAAGGAGAGGAGGAGGAGATGCTCCTGATCGCTCACTCAAATCAAAAGATTGTCCCTGAAAAGAAGGTATGGTTCTTAGACTCTGGTTGTAGTAACCCCATGTGTGGTAACAAAGAATGGTTTGCTGAATTGGATGAAGAGTTCAGAATCTCAGTCAAGCTTGGAGATGATTCTAGAATGATGGTCATGGGAAAGGGAAATATAAGGTTACCGATTGGAAGTTTGGTTCAGGTCATCACTGAGGTTTACTTTATTCCTACCCTGAAAAACAGCCTACTTAGCATTGGCCAGTTGCAAGAAAAGGGCTTGACTATCACTTTCAAGCAGAATCAGTGCAAGGTGTATCATCCTAAGAGGGGATTGATCATGCAATCCAAGATGTCCTGAAATAGAATGTTCACCATCATGGTTTCGATTCTCTCCCCATCCTGCCTCAAAGCTGAGAGTGAAGACATCACCCATTTGTGGCATTGCAGATATGGCCACTTGAGTCTCAAAGGGTTGAAGTTGCTGGCTCAAAAGAGTATGGTAAGGGGACTTCCTAGACTCACTGATTCATCAAAGGTATGTGGAGATTGCATGGCGGGGAAACAACATAGAGATCCCTTTCCCAACAAAGCATCTTGGAGAGCTACTCAGAGATTACAACTGGTTCATGCTGACATTTCTGGACCAATTAAACCTGAATCAAACAGCAACAAAAGGTACTTCATAACCTTTATTGATGACTTCAGTAGAAAGACATGGGTTTATTTCTTATGTGAGAAATCTGCTGCTTTTGAAACATTTAAGAAATTCAAAGCTCTTGTTGGGAATGAATGTGGGGAATCCATTGGTTGTCTTAGAACAGATAGAGGGGAGAGTTTACTTCCATTGATTTTGATAATTTCTGTAGTCTTAATGGATTTAAAAGGCAACTCACAGTAGCCTACACTCCACAACAAAAATGGAGTGGCTGAAAGGAAAAATAGAATAATAATGAATATGGTAAGAAACATGTTGTCAGAGAAGGATGTCCCTAAAGAATTCTAGCCGGAGGCAGTTAATTGGTCTGTATATGTGCAAAATAGAAGTCCTACCATTGCTGGTAAGGACGCTACAACCAGAGGAAGCATGGACTGGGGTTAAGCCTTCAGTTCATTTTTTCAGAATTTTTGGGTGCATTGCCTATGTTCATGTGCCTGGAAATCAAAGATAAAAACTTGACAACCGAAGCACTAAGTGTGTTCTCCTTGGAGTCAGTGAAGAATCAAAAGCTTATAGGCTTTTTGATCCTGTGTCAAGAAGAATTTTAATCAGCAGGGATGTTGTTTTTGCTGAGACTGAGAAATGGAATTGGAGAAAAGAAGGAGGGAAGAGCAGGAAATTGGTCGACTTGGGAGATAAGGAAGAGGAAGATGGATCAGAAAAGGACGACATTAAAGAAGGCCCTGCAGCAACCACAGTCAATGCCGATATTGAAGAAGGTCCTGCAACAACCACCACAGCCAACGCCATGCACCAGCAACCTGAAACCTCAAACCAGCATGCAAATGAAGATGTTGGGGAGAGGTCTGATCACTCTCAGGGAAGAAATAGAAGGAGGCCAATATGGTTCAATGACTATGTAATTGATGAGGCTCAATTTGAGGACAATGAACAACATAATTTTGTTGTTTTTACTGCTGCAGAAGACCCTACCAACTTTGAGGAAGCCATAAAGCACAGTAAGTGGAGAAAGGCTATGGATCTAGAACTTGAAGCAATAGAGAGAAATGGCACATGGGAACTAACCATACTTCCCATTGGTGCCAAGAAGATAGGAGTGAAATGGGTCTATAAAACCAAGTACAATGAAAAGGGTGAAGTGGAAAAGTATAAAGCCAGACTTGTGGCTAAGGGCTATGCACAGAAGTTTGGGATAGATTTTACTGAAGTATTTGCTCCAGTGGCCAGATGGGATACAATTAGAACCATTCTCGCCCTTGCTGCTATAAGGGGTTGGAATGTGTTCCAACTAGGTGTAAAAAGTGCTTTCCTCCATGGTGAGTTGACTGAAACCGTGTATGTTGATCAGCCGCTGGGTTATCAGAAGAAAGCTGATGAGAATAAAGTTTACAGGTTGAAAAAGGCTCTATATGGGTTAAGGCAGGCACCCCGAGCCCGGTATAGTAAAATTGAGGCTTACTTTCTCAATGAAGGATTTCAGAAATGTCCTTCTGAACACACCTTATTTGTCAAAGTTAATGAGAAAGGTATGCTGATTGTTAGTTTGTATGTTGATGACCTTATCTTTACTGGGAGCAATAAGGAAATGTTTGAAGAATTCAACGAGTCCATGACAAGAGAGTTTAACATGTCAGATTTGGGGAGGATGAATTATTTCTTGGGTGTCGAAGTTATTCAAAGGTCTGATGGAATTTTCATTGGCCAAAGCAAATATGCCAAGGAAATTCTAGAAAGGTTTGGAATGGAAAAAAGCAAGCCAGTGTGTAATCCAATTGTTCCAGGATTCAAGCTGTCAAAGGAGGGAAGTGGAGCTGAAGTTGATCCAACCGGTTACAAGCAGATGGTTGGAAGCCTGATGTATTTGACTGCTACAAGGCCTGATTTGATGTATGCCGTGTGCCTCATAAGTAGATATATGGAGAGACCTACTGAGATTCATTTGCAAGCAGCAAAATGAATTTTGAGATATCTAAAGGGAATCGTGAACTTGGGCATCCTTTACAGCAGAAGTGGACAAGAGGAATTGATTGCTTATGCGGATAGTGACTATGTTGGTGATTTGATGACAGGAAAAGTACCTTCGGCTATGTGTTCCTTCTTGGAGCAGGGGCCATTTCCTGGTCCTCAAAGAAGCAGCCAGTGGTAACTCTCTCAACCACTGAGGCTGAGTTTATTGCAGCAGCTTCCTGTGCTTGCCAAGGCGTTTGGCTAAGGAGAATCCTTGAAGCCCTTGGTCATACTCAAAGCAAGTGTACAACAGTTTTCTGCGACAACAGCTCAACCATAAAGCTCTCAAAAAACCCAGTCATGCATGGAAGAAACAAACATATTGATGTTAGATTCCACTTCCTTTGTGATCTAGCTAAGGATGGCATCATAGAATTGGTGCATTGTAGCACTCAGGAGCAAATTTCAGACATTATGACAAAGCCCTTGAAGGTGGAAACTTTTGTGAAACTTCGAAGATATTTGGGGATGTGTAACATTGAAAAGTTAAATTGATTGCTCGATGCAATTTAGTTTAAGGGAGGATATATTAGTTAGTTTGATATGTTGTAATACGCTGGCCCATTAGTTAAGGCCCAAGTTATATCTGTTTGTAGTTTGGTAGTTTTTCTGTTGTTATTCTGTTTGTACATAAACAGCTTATATAAGCTGATCTGTTGGATGATTGAAATCAGTTTTTGCAAAATAAACACTTTCACCCTAACAAACCCTTTCACCCTAACATTCTCACTCCACAACCACTCACATCTGTGAGAAAATTAACACCCCAAGTGTGAAAGCGTCAGGTCTATCCCCAAAAATGCAAGTTAATTAGTGACCCAATAGTTTCGATTAGTGACCCACTCACCTAGTACTCTGACTGTGTTGATGACCTGTCTGAGTTTAATAATTTGATACCACGTGACCTAATTGTTGGCCCCAGCTAGCTAGCATTCATCAAACAAATTATGATAAAACTTCGGACTTTGTTTCACGTAACATTGCAGCACGTATCATAGCACTGCCAATTTAAGGTAATGTGGGACACTTGCTGTATGCAATGCAGTGGAATGCACAGATTGCACATGTCTTGTTCCCAACCGTAACATATTATTGGCTATGGAGTTTGGGTTCAATAAATGCACTTATGAGCGGTGAAATGAAAAGGTAACTTTATATCCAAGTGCTGGAATTAAAATCCTGTATCGGCCGGTCCTATTAGTCTTCAATCATGAGCATGTATGTTATTCATTGTTTAAGCCTTTAGCATAGGCACTGGGGTTTCCTTAGGCATCAACGCTAGTTTTTCTACAAGTTGAGTTCTTCTAGATTTAAATGGACTAGTGATCCTTTTTACTACCTTTCATTTATAGTAAGAAATGCTTTTAATTTTAATGTGTGTGTATATCTGTATATATCCAGGCACATACACACATATATGAATATGATGAGAATGAAGTTATACCAATACAACACTTTGTAGGTAACAGGGAGAAACACAAGAAGGGGGGTTGAATTGTGTTTCTAAGCTTTTTAGAACTTTTTGCAAATATGGGACGCTGGATGTGAAAACTTTGGAAGCACAGCGTATATCGATTTTGGACGCACAAGCAAGTTGGACGCAGAGGCTTCCACTTAGTTTAAAACTCGTTTTCTTTGTGCGATTTAAAGAGTTTAAAAAACTTGTTAAAACAAAATTCAATTCAATCCCCTTAGTTAGTATAAATAAATAAATAACTAGAGATAAGGGAAAGAGAGAAAAACACAAGTATTTATACTGGTTCACTCTTTCCTAAGAGCTACATCCAGTCCCCTCAAACTAGAGAGATTTCACTATCAATCCAGATAAAAGACAAGTATTCTTCAACAGCCTCTTCAGGCCTTACAACAAGTATTATTTGCACACCTAGCCTCTCCAGGTTCAAAACAAGTATTCTTTACAAACAAGCCTCTCCAGGCTCAACCCCAAGTATTCTTTGCACGCAGCCTCTCCAGGCTAATTCCCAAGTATTCTTTTACAGACAAGCCTCTCCAGGCTCGACACAAGTATTCTTTATAAACAAGCCTCTTCAGGCTCAAACAACTCAGAAAAGTGTTTTTGATTTAAAGTGTTATCTAACTCACACAAGTGAGAATATGAAAATCTTAAGCACTTCGAGAGTTAAGCAAACTCTCTTTTACAAGAAGGAAAATAATACAAGACTTTTTACAAAAACAGAGTATTTGCACAGCGTTTCTGGTTCAGTCACTTAGTTCAGTCTCTTCTTCAAGTCTCTTGTATTCTTCTTCTTGCTCACGGTATTTATAGGCTTTGATGAAGCTTCAGACTTGTTCTTTGAATATCTCAGCTTCAGCCTTCATAAATATGACCGTTCTCTAATAGCATTAAATGCTATTTTTCCGTTGCTCTAAGGAGTTTCATTTCAATATGTATGTCTACGTCTCTTTCTCCTAACTCAGAAGCAACCTGTACTCATAGTCTCAATTGCACAAAGGTTAATAGTAATATTCTGTTGAGACAAAGAGAATACACTGTGTAAAGCAGAAAGTAGTTTTCAGAGAGATATGGAAATAATCATAGTACACTCTCTCTCTAAGTACACTTTCCACAGTACTTTATGCTTTTCATTAAATGCATGTTCAAAGTACGTAGAATACATCTATTTATTTCAATCATTTGCTCAATAAATATGTTCCATATTAAATGCAAGAGCAATAAATAGCAAGTTATGTATTCTGCGTTTTGGACGCAGCATTAAGAATGTATGAACTATTCAGGTTATGTACAAAACAGACACATATATTTGCTTACCATTTGTACTTGAGACAGTTTGGTCTATATGGATGCATACTCATTGCTTACCATATGGACTTATGACTTTGCTTCTCTGATGGGGTACGTCTCTATAACACTTATTGGACGTTTATCACTTTTGCTTCTTTGGACGCAAAGTATAGCATGTCTCCATGAATAGTTACTTGGACGCTTATAGGTCCTGCTTCTTTGGACGCTCCACTCTTGTGCATATATGTGCCAAAGTCACACTGGACGATGGACTTATCTTTGTTCTACCTACAAGAGCTTGTCAGCAGACTTTGTAAACCCTTTAATAATTATTGTTATCATCAAAACAACTTAGGGAATTTATGCATTAAAAATGCTTTTAAATAATTTGGTTCCATCAATCTCCCCCTTTTTGATGATGACAAACATTATTAAGTTTTACAAGCAGTAAAGCAGATAAAAACCAATAAGCAGTCAACATATATTTCAAAAGGAAATTTTTCTTAGGAAAAACTCCCTCTGAGATATAGACTCAGTTTTTCTTACTCTTCTCCCCCTAAGATAAACATCTCATGGTTTTGGATATTCAATAAGTCTAGAGTACTTGAAAAAAATTTCTTTCTCACAAAGCAGATTAGTCCAACATATAAGTATATTATAATCAAAACATGCATAAGTAATAAAACTACTGCACTGCAATTTAGACTCAATCTCATTTTATTAACGACTTGTGATCTTTAAAACTTAATTCTTCCCAATTTCTCCCCCTTTTGTCATCAGACAAAAAGGTTCATAGAACATCATAGTCCAAAAAGAAGAAAAAAATGAAAAGCAGGGAACATGGATTTTTGAATATGAAGAACAGGCGAACAAGACTTTCATTGATTCTTCCTTGATTCCAGATACTTGCGGTACTGCCCCAACAGAAATATCAAATCATCAATATCTTCTGTTGAAGGTGGAACTTGGACTTGTGCAATTTTGGATTCCTTATCTGTAGAGACAATGACATCTTCTGGCTCAGGAGGAAATTCAATAATTGGCTGAGTGGATCTAGTAGGAGCACCAAAGACATCATTAAACATATATCTTTGATGTGCCACGTTTTCTGTAACTGATCCTCTGGTTGGCGTTGCAGCCTTCTCAGCATCTGAGACCCCTGAAGACGATGCTTCTTGCTCACACAAGACAAGGTGTCTTTCCCAGAAGGTTCTTGCTTCCTGCTCCGTTGCTTGTCCAGTCTTGGACAAGAACATTAAGAAATCCATATCCACATTCTCCATGGATTTCTTTGCCCAGTCCTCATCAATCCTGATAGGAGTTGGCATTGGACTTTTGTTGACGCTCTTCCTTGGGAACTTGTCCTTATTTTTGTCAACAAGATAGACCTTTGGAGCTATCCTGTCAGGCTTGACTTTGATTGTTGTTGTTGGCCTGATCCTCATAGAAGGAGGGACATTGAAGTGGTTCTGTAGTTGAAGTCCGTCCTCTATGTTTCTGATGATCATCCTGTCAAGAGGGGAGAGGAATGATCCCAGTTCTTCTGCAGTCAGAGGGGAGTAGTCTGGCTTGAAGTCGTAGATCCTCATCCTTGAGAGTCCCAAGGAGCTAGGCATAATAGACTTAGCCCTTACTTCCTCTGAGGTCATGTTCTCTTTTATCTTATCCTCCTGACGAGGAATCTCCATGACCTTCAACCCCTTTGTCAGGACATCCAGTTTTCCAACTGTGAAGACATACTCAGAAGGTGATGAAGAAGGAACTTCTGATATGTCCAAGTTGAAGGAGGGTGAAGGTGAGGTTGACGGTTGAGGTTGTTCACGTGAAGGTGAAGGTGAGTGTGTTTGGATGGGATTGGACGATGGTTCAAGATTGAAGGGTGATGGAGGAGTGGTTTCAGGTGAGGCGAGAGGTGGTGTTTGTTCTCTTGATTGGGTGGATGGAGAGGGTGAGAGAGTTTGAGGTGGTGTTTGGGATGGTTGTTCTGGTTGAGATGGAGGAACTGTTTGGGTTTGTGTTTGAGGTTGTGGTTGTGGTTCAGGAATAGTATGGATGGATGATTGTGATTGAGTTTGAGGGTCAGGGATTGGACGAATGGGTGAGGGAATGGACTCAGGAATTTCTCTATCAACATTCCTTATTCCTTTGCGAGAGTAAACCTTTCTAAAGTCTTTGGCAATTTCAGAAACGGTTTTTGAAGGTTTTCTCGTACCTGTACGTTTCTTAACAGGTTGTTCAGCAAACTCTTGACTGGACTGCCTTTTTCTGGAAGGCTGTGTTTCTTTCACTTTAGACCTTTCCACATTCTTTCTTCTAGGTTTCTTCTCAGTTGCCACGGCTTCTTGAGATACTGGTTCTGCCTCTTCAGCTCTTACTTCTCTAAGGATCTTTTCTTTCTTAGCTATCTCATTTATCCTCTGATATTCTTTTGCACCTTGGATAGCAGAACAAAGGTTCATTTTGTCAAAGTTGCTTTTGCCAAGCTTGGATTGTCTGATACTGCTCAGAATTTGATTTAAGTCTTCGGCAATTCTTTGTTTTCGCATAATCTTCGTTAGAAGCACTCCATACGGAATTTTCTTCAAGGAATACTTTCTGCTGACACGCTTTTTGAAATTCATGAAGAGAATGAGTGGCAGATTAATCTTCTTCCGACTCAACAAATTCACCAGTAGAAACTCATGTATAGCAGACACAGAATTTCTTGATCCTGTTTTGTGAAGAATCATTTTGTTGATGACTTGATGCAGGACTCTTGCCTTGTCGTGCATTTGTGAGGCAACTATAGGTTGAGAGTGTTCAGATGAGTCAAACAGAATATCACTCCCTCCTGGTCTTCCATTCTGCCAATCAGAGATAGGAACTTCCCCTTCAGCTTTGCAGTTAATGGTTTCAGAAATAGTTTCAACTGAAACTACTATTTTCTTCCCATTAACCGTTCCAGTAATTTCAGTGTCTTCAATCTCAGCAGTTAACCAGAACTGCTTAATAGGATTCGGATACACTCTGATATCTCGCTTGAAGAAGTTATTCCAACCAGCACTGGTGATTTCCTCAACCACAAAGATTCCTAGTTCAACCAACTCGGTGGGAATGAAGCGATGTTCCACAAGAACTTTCATATTCTCAATGTTCTCCATTCTGAAGGTTGAAGATGAGTTTTTCAAAAGAGAGGGTTTTGAAAGGGTTTTTCCAAAGAGACGAGAGTAAACACAGAGAGTTCAGAAAGTTGAGTGAGTGAGGGGAAGAAGTTAAAAACGTGTTTAAGAAGGAAGTTGAGGAGAGAGAAAACAATAAGTTTTTCTTGAAAACCAGCGTAATCATCAAAAGGGAAAACGGCTGCAGAGCAGGTGTAAAGTTTTGTGATAAAAATATATCATTATAAAAAAAGTTAGGACTCAGCGCGGGAAGACTAATAGGTAAAAACTTTTAAGCCTTAAAAAAAAAACTTCTAAGTCTCAAATAGACTGGCGTGTCCTATTGGACGCTAGTCATATTGGACTCAGACTTAGCTTCAGCATATTGGACGCTAAACATCATTCTTTTACAAAGTGCATATTTAATGCTTCCTTATAAAAGTGAATCTATCTACAGAGAGGGGTTTTGTAAATATATCTGCCCATTGATTTTCAGTGTTAACAAACTGAATATCAAAGATTCCCTTCTGTACATAGTCTCTAATAAAATGATGTTTAATTTCTATATGCTTAGCTCTTGAGTGTAAGATTGGGTTCTTAGATAAATTGATTGCAGCAGTATTATCACAAAGAACAGAAATCTTACTCTCGAAGATGTTGTAGTCCTCCAATTGATGTTTAATCCACAAGTGCTGAGAACAACAACTTGCGGCAGAGACATATTCAGCTTCAGCTGTAGATAATGTAATTGTGCTCTCTCTCCTGCTCGTCCATGATACTAGATTGGACCCAATAAAATGGCATCCTCCACTGGTGCTTTTTCTTTCAAGCCTGTCTCCAGCATAATCAGCATCACAGAATCCTACTAATCTGTATTCATCTAATTTCTTAAACAGCAAACCAAGATTAGTAGTCTCTTTCAGATATCTAAAGATTCTCTTTACAGCAGTTAAGTGAGAATCTCTAGGATCTGATTGGAATCTTGCACATAAACAAACACTGAACATGATATCAGGTCTAGATGCAGTGAGATATAAAAGAGATCCAATCATACCTCTGTATACCTTTTGATCTTTATCATTCAGGCTCATTATGCAAGTTGGATGCATAAGAGTGTTCATGGGTTTGCAATCGTCCATATTGAACTTTTTAAGAAGTTCCTTTGTGTATTTGGACTGATGCACATAGATCTCATCTTGCGTCTGTTTTACTTGAAGTCCAAGAAAGAATAGATAATAGATCCCATCGTACTTATTGGACGTTTATCACTTTTGCTTCTTTGGACGCAAAGTATAGCATGTCTCTATGAATAGTTACTTGAACGCTTATAGGTCCTGCTTCTTTGGACGCTCCGCTCTTGTGCATATATGTGCCAAAGTCACACTGGACGATGTACTTATCTTTGTTGTACCTACAAGAGCTTGTCAACAGACTTTGTAAAACCTTTAATAATTATTGTTATCATCAAAACAACTTAGGGAATTTATGCATTAAAAATGCTTTTAAATAATTTGGTTCCAACACACTTGAGCACTCTTATATTATTAATATTAATAATTTTATATATAATGTAATTTTTGTCAATTCAATCAACAAATTAAATTATAATTATTCATTATCTTGATTATTTATGACAAATCTTATAAAATTTATACAACATTAATTTTATACTAATCAAGTAAAATTCCTACACATCCTTGTAGCCGCATGATTGAGCAGATTCAACACCTGGTGCAGCGACCATGGCATTTACATTTCTGTCATGTGTTCCGAGAGGCTAACCAGGTGGCTGATTGGCTGGCTTCTTTCACCCATTCGTTGGATACTGGATTACATGAGTTTTGTGGATAATGCCCAAATGGCTATAACAATGTTATGATTTGATTTATCTAGATTTTAGATTGTTATATTTGTTTGAATTTTAAGATTAGGATAAGGTTAGTTATGATTGATTAGGATGCATTTTAAATTAGGATAATATTTGATATGATTATATTAGGATCAAATTTTGTTAAATTATAGCTCTATTTAAGGAACCAAGCAATAATAATAAGAGACGAATATCCTCCAGAAAAATATTCTACATTCTACAACAAAATACCCTATAATCCACAAAATATACCCATCAGTGGCATATTCTTGAAGGACCTGTGATAATGGATGCCGAAACAAGTTTTTCACAAGTTGCTCCACCTATCTTTGATGGAGAAAGCTATGACCTTTTGGGCTGTGAGAATGGAATCCTGCGTAGAGGCTTTAGATCTCTGGGAAGCCGTGGAAGAGGACTACAATGTTCATCCGCTGTCAGACGATGCTACCGCGGCCTAGATAAAAAGTCATAAGGAAAGAAAAATCAAGAACGCAAAGGCAAAGTCATGTTTGTTTGCTACTGTTTCAAAAATCGTCTTCACCAGGATCATGACTCTCAAAACAGCAAAAGAAATTTGGGATTACCTGAAGAAAGAATATGTAGGAGATGAGAGGATACGAAACATGCAGGCACTGAATTTAATAAGAGATTTTGAGATACAAAGAATGAAAGAATCTAAGACAATCAAAACATACTCAAATAGATTGCTCACCATTGCCAACAAGGTACGATTGCTGGGAACTGAATTTTCTGATTCCAGAATAGTAGAAAAAATTCTTATGACAATACCCGAAAGATATGAAGCTTCTATAACCATCATGGAGAACACAAAGGACCTGAGTAAGATCACCTTGGCAGAAGTGATACATGCATTACAGGCACAAGAGCAAAGGAGGAGGATGAGAGAAGAAACATCTATGGAGGGTGCCTTTCTTGCCAGATTCAACAAAAACAAGAAAAAGGAGGAGAACAATAGCAACAATGACACTAAGGTTTTTCCACCTTGTCCTAATTGCAAAAAGACAAATCATCCACAAAATAAATGTTGGTGGATACCAGATGCAAAGTGTTACAAGTGTGGTCAATTAGGACACATAGCAAAGATATACAAGACTCAACAACCTTTCATTTATAGTAAGAAATGCTTTTAATTTTGTGTGTGTATATCTGTATATATTCAGGCACATACACACATACATGAATATGATGAGAATGAAGTTATACCGATACAACACTTGAGCACTCTTATATTATTAATATTAATAATTTTATATATAATGTAATTTTTGTCAATTCAATAGACAAATTAAATTATAATTATTCATTATCTTGATTATTTATGACAAATCTTATAAAATTTATACAACAATAAGTTTATACTTATCAAGTAATTTCTATTTTTATATATTTCAAAAATATATATGGTGTTAATTTTGATGTTATAATTTTGGATTAATGTAAAGTTTTATGAATATAATATATTTGCTCGTATCTTTTATCCAATGGGAGATTTTGATCAATTATACGCTAAAAAATTATTGAATTGTCTAATTAAGAGTATTCAAGTATTTCATTGGTGTAACTTGATCCCTTATAATATATATATAGAGAGAGAGAGAGAGAGAGAGTTAAATATGTTTTCCCTAAGATATTTATTAATATTTTTATATTGAAATCATTTTTATCACCATTAAACTAATTTTATTAAATAACTAAAGGATTAAATATGTTTTTAGTCCGATAAATAGGTAAATGTTCGTTTTTAGTTTATCAAATTTTTTAGTCTCTTTTTAATCCATCATTTCTGGAAATGTATTATTTGTAGGTATTTGTCTCTTAAAAAAAATTAATTTTTTTAAATTCATTTTTATCTCTCCTAATTTATAATTCTCAATTTCTACACAACCCTCTTTTTCCATTCTTAGAGCTGTTGATTTTGGCCTAGCTCGACAGCTTGGCCCGATGGGCATGCATTTTAGGCTATGTTGGATTCATTAATTACAAACTCGAAAGAAATTGGCTATTTTGGCCAGACCCAATGAACCCGTCGGCCATGCATTTTATGCATTGTTAGTATTTTGAGCTATTTTTTTTTTATAAATAATTCGGGCTCGACCTGGCTAAGGAGAAAATGTGTGGTCCGAAATAGAGAAGGAGGGTTTGGTAAAATTTAGAAATTAAAAATTATGAGGGTTAAAATGAATTTTTAAAAAAATAGTTTTTTAAATTTATAAAACGGCCATAGAGACTAAAAATGATATATTTTCACAAATAAAAATTAAAAAGAGACAAAATATTTTTGAGAAATCAAAAGTGAACATTTATCTATTTACGTGGGGATTAAAAAGTAAAAACATATTTAATCCAAAAATAAAATAAAAATGAAATGATATTAAAAAAACTATAAAAAAGAATAAGCAAAAAGACGGAAAGGAACTAACCCTCACTTAGGGATGTAAATGGGGCGGGACGGGCACGGGTAGTAGCTACCTGCTACTCGCCCCGTTTAATATACCCGCTACTCGTACCCACACGGGTACCCGTTACCTAGGTTTTAGTGGATACCAGTAAAATCTGCGGGTATCCGCGGATATCCATGGATATTAAAAAATTATAAAAGTTTAATTAAAATAAATTATTTCCACACAATATTTGTCATAATGAACATCATATTAATAAGACTAAAGTATACCAATCATATAATTTTAACTCAATTGTTATATCAATAATTGTTCAATTAAATAAAAAAAAATAAAACTATAAAATGAAAAATATGAGTGTGAGGATTAGTACATATGACACAACAATAATATATATTTTGGAGTCACTTTATTCAATATTAAAACAAAGCAAGACAATAACTAAAAGTAATGCATTACACTCTAATACTTGTCAAATTGTACATTGGTGTTTTAGACTTTCAGGTATGTATATAAATAAAAAGATCTTTTTTGTAATTTTACTAACGGGTACAGGTACCCGCAAGTACAGGTACCTCACTACCCGCCTCTATCCCCATTTATTGATAGATACCTCAAATATCCGTTTAATTTACCTGTAAATACCCGTTAAAATACCTACCCCATACCCGTAATAGATTTTATCCACAGATATTTGTGGATACGGGTTTTTTTCCATCCCTGCACTTCACTATTTGGCAAGACCGCAAGACGCTATGCCCTTCATCAATCAGCAGAGGACACAGAGGGCATTCCCGTAATTCTGCGGTTTCCATCAAGTATACCAGTCTCGTGTGACCCAAGTCCCAAACACAATACTGTTATAAAAGTGTGGCTCTAATTTTCCACGGCTATTAAATACAAAACCCCATTCTCATATTTCGCATTTATTATTGTACTAAACAATTCAATCTCCCTATAACTTCCCACTACCAACAGTGCCACCACTAACCCACTGCAAACACCACAACTGTCACCACCACTTCTCTTCTCTTCTCAGATCTACACAACCACCCTAAACAAAACAAAATGCAAAAACTCACACTCACGACTATCTTCTTCCTCTCCCTTTTCTTCACTTCCTCATGGGCCCACAAAGAGGCCCAAGATCTAGTCCGTTCCTCGTGCATCCACACCAGGTACCCAAAGCTATGCCTCCGTACACTTTCCAACTACGCCGGGCCCGCCGACAGCCCATTGGAATTGGCCCGGGCCGCGCTGCGTGTAAGCCTGGCCCACGCCAACAGGGCCTCCCAATACCTACAGTCCACCACCAAAGGCGGAGCCCGTAGCCTTAGCAAGCGGCAGAAGGCGGCGCTGAGCGACTGCACGGAGCAGATGGAGGATTCGGTGGAGGAGCTGAGGAAGAGCCTGGAGGAGGTTCAGCATCTGAGGGCGGAGACGTTCCGGTGGCAGATGAGTAACGCCATGACGTGGACCAGTGCCGCACTCACCGACGGCGACACGTGTCTCGACGGCGGCAATGTGAGGCCTGACGTTAAGCGCAGGGTCACTGACGTGGCGAGGGTCACAAGCAATGCTCTTTACATGATTAACCGTCTTGGACAAAGTGGGACCGGGAAGCCCAAGCCCAAGCCCAACACTCGCTCCAATTCCAATAATAACTGATCGATCGTGCTTTTTCTCAGTTTCTTTTTCTTCCCTTCTGATGCTGTCGTGTGTACCAAAAAGAAAGAACGTGGCAAGTGTAGTACTGTGTTTTACTACTATAGTTGGTTAATCAATGGTACGTGAAACCGTAAACTCTTGTTTTAATCAACAATTATTAATTACTATTTATTATTATATTACTATTAATTATTATATGAGAAAATTAGTTGCAGTTAAAGTTTTTTTTTTTTTTTTTTTTTACCGTTTATAGTTAAAAAAGACCTCTAATTTGCCAATTGGGTTAGCACATGCGCTAAGTGTAACTTACATTTGAATCCTTAATTCTCCCTTGGTAGGTTATATTTAAATTAAATTTGATTATAAATTTTTATTGAGATGGGTGGTTTTTATTGACTTTATACGGGAGTGTGTCTCCCCTAATCTAAAATTTATATATATATATAAAAGACCCCTAATTTGTACTTCAAAAACGTTTGCGCACTAAGACATCTTCAATGTGTTCTTACACATAAGAACTAGATCTTGTTTTCTGTAGCATTGGAGCTGGCTGAAGTGACTATCACGTGTAAAAACGGTTCTTATATAAGAATGGGTTCGTACACATTAAAAAATTATTTCTTTGCAAAAAGCAATGTAATTGTGAGACTCGTTGAAGGTAAGTTAAGAACCGATGTTGGGTTCTACCATTGGAGTGAAAGTTCTTAAATCCTATGTGCCACCTTTGGGTCCACTAAAAAAGAAATAAAAACCTAAAATAGATTCTAGCATCAGAGATGCTCTCATTGTACAAAAGGATATCTAACCAAACACGACCGTGCTTGGCAGAAAACACAGTAAAATTTGATGACATTATGCCATGTTAAGTGTTAACCTTTATTTTATTCGTATCCTTTTTGTGCTTGTACTTCTTGTAATTTTCAGCATTTTCCTTTGTACGTTCATTAATTAACCGCTGCTTGTTGTTACACTTTAGGCTGCAAAAGATAAGAACTAAATCAAACGTTGGTGAATTAAATATATAAAAAAGTAAAATAAAAGGGCATGCATTGCATGATGGGGATCGAGGAATGCGAGGAAATGGGATGTGAATTATGATCCATGAAAACGAAATGTGTTTGGGATATTTTCGTATTAAAATTCAATTCTCCACCTTTTATAGGAACTTCATGGACAACAATTGACAAAGAGTTGCTTTTACACAATAGAGTTGCTATTCAGTATTGATCACTATGGAAAAAAAATGTTGTCTATTAATGACGATGTGGTTTCTTTTTAAAAAACATATTTTTCTAAATATAAATCACGATAATTAAATTCGTACAGTTTGCTTAATGTGGATGGCAGCTCCTTTGGTAATTCGAGAAGAGCGGGTATGGGTGGTCTTATTAGGCACGAGGATGGGGAGTGGATGCAAGGCTTCTACATATCAATGGGGGTGGCTGATAGCCTCAAAGATGAGCTCGTGGCGATTTGGCAAGGTCTATCCCTGGTTTGGCTGTGTGATGCTCGGGAATTAGCTTGCTACACGGATTCATCTATGGCTTTGTCTCTTCTGCGACAAGTTGCTCCTCAAAGTCACGCTTATGCCACTATCACTGGGAGTGCTCTGGACCTGCTGTGACGTCCATGGAACGTGAGGATGGAGCATTCGTTGAGAGAAGGGAACAGTTGTGCCGACTCCTTGGCTTGGATGGGGGGCGGCGCAGAGTGAGGATTTGGTGGTTCTAGATCGACTGCCGCCTGAGATTAGAGGGCAGCTCTTGGCAGATGCCATGAGGGTTTAGTTCCAGTGCGCTGCTGATGTTGGACTACGATGATGAGATGCAAGGATGGCTGCTAATGAGAGGAGACAGCGTGGGAATGA
This sequence comes from Glycyrrhiza uralensis, assembly GCA_030159175.1. NCBI lineage: Eukaryota > Viridiplantae > Streptophyta > Magnoliopsida > Fabales > Fabaceae > Glycyrrhiza > Glycyrrhiza uralensis. The sequence continues at coordinate 6,594,900 of BRZY01000007.1, forward strand.
CCTAGGGAATTCTGGTGTTGTCTCGGGTCCGGGAAGGGTTGTTGACCCGGGTAGTGACCACCTTGGGTCTTAGGGTTTTTGTTTTTGTGTTCTTTTAGTGTTTTTTTTTTGTTTTTTCCTTGCATTTGTTTGGGCTAGCACAACCTCTACAAAAAAAATCTGTATAGTTTCACATTTAAAAAGGGAGTTGGTAAATACACTCCCGTGTATTTGCCATCTACCCTACTTAAACTTTTTATCAAAGCAAAAATACGAAACTACCATTCCCCGTTCTTTTCACTTCCTACAACTTACAGACATACACCCACTTCGAGCACGAACTCTCTGAAATCGAAAATAGAGCCAGAACCACTTCTCCTTCCCGCTTCGAGCTATTCGCAGAACAGAGACGAGAGAGGAGAGGATAAGAAAGCAGAGAAGGCCCACCATCGCCTTCAACTTCTTCTTCGTCTTCGTCAGACGCCATGGATAGGGATGTAAATGGGGTGGGGCGGGTACAGGTAGTAGCTACCGCTACCCGCCCCGCTCGATATATTTGTTATCCGTATCTGCCCCTTACCCACGCGGGTATCCATTATATAGGTTTTAGCGGGTACCCGAGAAATCCGCGGGTATCCACGGATATCCATGAATATTAAACAATTAAAAGAAATTTTTTCCACACAATATTTGTCATAATGAATATCATATTAATAACACTAAATTATACCAATCATTATAATTTTAACTCAATTGTTATAACAATAATTGTTCAATTAAATAAAAACAAATAAAGCTACAAAATGAAAAATATGAGTGTGAAAATTAATATATGGCACAACAATAATATATATTTTGGAGTCACTTTGTTCAATATTAAAAAAAAGCAAGACAACAACTAAAAATAATGCATCACACTCTAATAATTGTCAAATTGTGCATTGGTGTTTTAGACTTTTAGGTATGTAAATAAATAAAAAGATTTTTTTTTGTAATTTTACTAACGGGTACGGGTACCCGCGGGTATGGGTAACTAACTACCCGTCCCCGTCTCCATTCATTGACAGGTGTAACGTTCGTATTTTTAGAACTCCGTCTTTATTCCGTTTTAATATATATTGTGTGATTTATGTATATTTAGTATTTTATTAGGAAGTTAATTCCTTAGATAAAGCCTTAGTGAGTTTAGAAGTCAGTAGTTTAAGTTGAATTTTGATAATAAGGCAGAATACGGTTTACGGAAAATTGACGGTATAGCTGCATTGTGAGACAAAGACCTTGAATTGAAGTCAGAAAATTGATTTGAGGATATCAATAGTCATTTTACAATATTTGAGGATTTTAGAAATTTATTTGGGATTTTTCTGAGTTACGGGTAAGAAAAAGTACCGTTTTGGTCCCTGTAGTTTGAATAGGCTGAACTGTGAGTGGGTTTAGTGACCATAACAAGTTAGAAAAATATTTCGACGAACCAAATAATGTTTTTCTAATATTTGGAAATTATAGAAATTTTTCTGGAATTTTCTGAAAAGTTGACTATTTTGACCTAAATACGGGTTTACGGTTAAGAATACAGTATTAGGAAAATTAGTAAAACCCCAAAAAAGAAGTTAGGAGGTTTTAAATTATTTATTAGTAGAGGAATGATGATGTAGGGGTAGTGATGTAATAGGAAAAATAGTAATGATTACTTTTCTGGTGAAAAGACCGTTTTGCCCCTTAGTCAGGTATTTAACTGCTAAGCCATAAAGCAAGCCAACTCAAAGCCATTTTAGCCTATTAATTTCGTGGCTAGGCTGCTCCCTATGAGCCATGTGAGCCATGCACACAAACAAGCCTTGAATGAATAGTTTTAACGAAGATTAAAGTTACCTCACCTTGGTTGGTTTTTAACCTAGCCTAAACCATGGTTGTGTTTTGATCTTATCTCCCTCATCTCTCTTGAGCCTAAACCGCCCATGTGCTCTTAAAACAAGCCAAGATTATTCTAGAAGAGAGGTGAGTCATGGAGAAGAGCCAATAGGGTAATTTCTTGATTTATCTCTTTATCAAAATTAATTTATGTGTAATCATGACAATTTTGCAAAACTTATCCTAGCCCTTGAGAGAGAGAGCTTGATCGTGTGGGTTAGAAAGAAGAGAGGATAGTCATGCTTCATTTTTCATTTCCTATCTCACTCCAAAACATATCTCTTCCATTTTCTCTCACTTTTCTCTAAAAATTTCCAAGAGCTCATCAAGTGTTCTAGCTTTGTTCTAAGGCTTTTTGGTCCTTGATCTTCAAGAACCAAGGTTGGTTTTCTCTTCTAATCCATAAATCTTTTCTTCCTCTTCATGATCATCAAAGTTCATATCTCTAAAAGTGGGTTTTTTCTATTTTTGTCTTGAAGGAACCAAGCTTGTGAAGGTAAAGGATCTTTGATCCAAGCTTTGATCTTTCTTCCTTCTTTGATTCATAACTATCAAGGGTTTGAAAGAAATAATCTTTCTTCTCTTTTTCTTCTCTTTAAGGTTAAAAAGATCTTATTTGTAGTATTTTTGGCTATGTCCATATCTTGGTTTTAAGGTGGTGATCAAATAAGACTAGGGAGCCAAGAAGCTAGGATCTTTGTCCAAAGAGAGAAAGAAAGAGGTAAGGGGAAATCTCTCTTTTTGTGAATCATAAGACTCAAGGAGTGCTTTATGCTTGTCTATGGTGTTTTTTTTAGCTTGAAAATCTTACTATGAGCAAAAAGATGGCTTGATTCTTCTAAAAGTTTAATCTTTATAAAAAGATAGATTTTTTATTTAAAGAAGTAAGCTTTATGGTAAATTATTGATTTTTATTTAAGTATTAACTTTGATCAAGTGGTGATTGCTTGAAAAGTAAGAACTTTTATGAAAAAGACAATCTCTTCTTACAAAGTAACAATTTTTATTTCAAAGAGATGATCTTTTGAAAAGAGACATGATTCTTTAATCAAAGAGAGATGATTTTATTAATTGATCATTGGGTAAAAAGTATTGGATGATGACCTCTTTGTTCTTGTAACTTTGTCTTCATGATTAAAGTTCATATGGTTCTATGTGTGATTGTGATATTATTCTATGCTTGAGATGGATGTTTTCCTTTGATTGATATTGATGTTTTGCTATGTTTGATTGAGATGTATTTTGTGTTTGATGTCCCTTGGCATGAGTGGGATTGTCTTCTAGTTATTCTCTATGTTCTATGTTTCATTTACTTATTTTTATTCAATTTGGGAATATAATATTTAAAGTAGGTTATTTCTTTATTATTATTATGCTTGATGCTTGGTGATTGGTGAATGATGATTGAGGAAGAGTATGAAAAGATTAAAGTATGGCAAATTGGCTAATGACTCAAGCATTATGGAGTGTGGTGAAAAGGACATGGACATGGACAAAAATGAACTTTTCCCTATAAATTAATTAGTCCAAAGTCCAAAGTTTTGTTAGGATTCATTAAAGCTAAGAGTTTTTAAAAAAAATAAAGTCTCCAATGGACTTTAGTAAAGATTTTTAACCATAACTTAATAAGTTAAAAATGAATCAATTGAAGGGAAGTCACCATTCTTAACACAAATATATTGCTTTTAATTTGATTAATTTTTAGTTAAGTGGTATGGTGTTTTCAAAATTAAAATAAAGTTTCTAAATCTAATAAACTTTTGAAAAACAGACCTGTCACACCTCTGGTGTAGATTTCGGAAAAGGATGTGAAAATCGGATTTTTGTATAGAAATCAGAAAACAGAGAAACAGAATCATTCACACCCGTGCTGTGATTTTTCCACGCCTATGAAACTGTCAGGGGTTTTAAAATTCAAAAGTTCTGAATTTTATGCTTAAAGGCTTCTAAATTAATTTCTTTTTAATGTAAAAGTATTTATTTTAAAATTAAATTAGCCTAAGTATTTTATATCAATTTTGGAGAGTAAAACAGTGAATACGTATTAATCAGTTTTTGAAAAATAATGAGATATTTGGTTGAGTTGACTAAAGAAAAAGGGCATTTGAAATAACTAAAGATAAAGTTATACATTGAATAACAAAGAAAAGAGATTCAAGAATTTACAAGAGAAACCAAAGCAATAAAGAGATAATTACAATGTTATCGCATGTGCAAAATACTATGTGGCATTAAAGAGAATTTATATGAGACCAAGAGATGTGGTCATGTGATGATTTAATGACCAAGAGAGAAGGTCATGTGATAACGGTTACAAGAGGTAACCATGAGAAATAAATGCAAAATGATTATTATGTTTAAGTATGCAAAAATATTGCATTTGCATTAAAAGAAATTTGGCAGAGGCCATGTGATGAGATTTGGCTGAGGCCATGTGATGAGCATTACAACCCAGATTGGGGTTGAGAATAGGGATAGTTGGGCCACAGATACCTATTGGGATTATCCAGGTTGCGAAACCCCTCTAATGGCCAAGTAGACGATATCCCCTGAGCCGAGGCATGTCGCACAACCCGGCTTGGATAAATCTGACTGACTTGACTATTCATGATTCGGTACGATGGTTTAAATGTAGCAGGTCTGAATGTTTATCATGAAGTCTAGAGGGACTATCTGATAATTCTGTTAAGTCTGCTACGACTGGTCGCTCAAGGTAGTAGGAGGAAGACAGAAGTGTCCATGAAGCATTATACTGGGGTCTGAGAGGGAAATAGAAGTGACATGCATTATGATATGTCTTGTTTGATAATGAATTGTTTGGTGAGGATTATAAATGATATATGTTATGAGATAGTAACTGTGTATGTCATGCATGATTTCTTCTTAATTCTTTGATTTATATATGTTTTCTGTGATATCTTATTGTTTTGCTTAAGGAGTGTTTTTCACCCTTGCCTATATGTTTTGTGCTCTTTTGAACATGATTCATATTGATAGACCCGCAGCCGAATGGGTTGCTCCGCACCCGGCGGATTAGCTACTACCCCCGAGGGGGAGCGGGGAGTGGGTGGGTGATCAACCCACACACTAAGTGGGGGACATATGCTGGAAACATTATGTCCCTAGAGAGCGTGGCAGGAGGACCACAGAGATGGGTAGAGGAGAACCTAATGTTGGATGTTCGAGTTGAGAGAGCGTTGGAGGAGGCAAGACGCAGAGACTCAAAGAGCAGGGCAACCCGAGCCAGTGCCAGAAGAACCGGCAAGACCGGAGGCAACGCATGGAGGACCTAGTACTCCACCGCTTAGGACGTACTTTCGTAGGACCCGGATGACCGCTAGGAAGAGTACGATGAAAAGACCCCGATCTGTACCGGAGGTGCCAGCAAGGGAAGCTCCTGTTGAGGAAGTGACTACTATGGTGGTGGATCCTGTAATTGATGCTGTTCCGATTTCATATGCTTTACCTGGAGGTAGTCCCCAACATTTTACTCCTGTTACCTCGGAGGACCTGGTAGTCTGGAGGGCCAGAGTCAGAAGGGAGGCAGCGGAGCTAGAGGAGAAGGGGAAAGGGATTTTAGGAGATGGTCCTGAGGGACAAGGGGTCTGATAGACCGTTGGTATAGGTATCTTGGCAAGCCAAGTCAGATAGGGTTTTGCTAAAGACTTTGGGACTGATGCAATCAGGATCCCACTTCTTTTTTATGGTGACTCTACGGGCATAGGTTTAGGATTTTGTTTACTTTGGATGACTGTAAAATATTTATGACACTACTTTACTTTACTTTACATTGTTGCTTTTAGTTTTTGTAAAATAGGTGTGAAATCCTAGTTTGCATGGGCAAACATGTAGTCTGATGTACAGTATATAGATGTATATATATATATATATATATGAGGTATGATTCTGTATACGTTGTGTTTGATTTATCTTATACGCTAAAACTTTCAAATTAAGGACTCCAATTTAATAAAGTGTTTCTATTATAAAAAGAAAAAGAAAAATTAATTCACATTTTTGGAAAGTAAAAGAAATAAAAAAATAATATTCTTTGAAATTAAAATAAATAATTTAACTATTTTCACAAAAATAATTTTTCACATTGCAATTTCCTTTTATGAGAAAGGGCGTTGCAACAGGTACCTCAAATATCCATTTAATTTACCCGCGGGTATCCGTTGAGGTACCCTCCTCGTACCCGTAACAGATTTTATCTGCGGATATCCACGGGTACTGGTTTTTTTGTCATCCATAGCCGTGGAGGTACAATTTTTTTTTAAAAAAATCTTATATAAATCGAAAATTGGAATTTACAGATATATAAAAATTGGATTTTATAACAACCAAAAATTTCAATTTCTGGATAGTATAAAAATTGAATTTTTATACTACCGAAAATTCCAATTTCTGGATATATAAAAATTCAAAAAATTGAATTTTTATATATCCAGAAATTGGAATTTTCAGTAGTTATAAAAATTCAAATTTCATACTATTCGAAAATTCCAATTTTCAGTAGTTATATATATAAAAATTAGAATTTCTGGATATATAAAAATTGAATTTGTATATATCCAAAAATTAAAATTTTTGGTAGTTATAAAAATCAATTTTTGTATTTTTTTCTAATTGAGGTGTGTTTTTTTAGTGTTATTCAGTACATGGATGACATCCTGGCATTGATGTGTTCCCTCTATTACTAAATAAGTTTGATTGCATCGAAGAATTCGCAACTGATGATGTATTTATTTAGTTTTTTTAAAATTGTTGTTGTGATTGTTAAGGTAATTTAGATGTATCTGTTAATATTTTGTCATTGCTCGTGTTCAAGTGTTCTGTACTAAAGATGATCTATTGAACTGGGCTAGATCGGCCACTTGCTATGGAATGTGGATTTGTTCTTGTCCTAACAAGATCAAACGACGGGGATAAAGGCCAGGAAGAAAGACAGTTGTTGTTTTGGCTTGTAGTAGAAGTGGAAAATATAAGCCATACAAGAACAAATTACCCAAAAAGGTAACTGCTACCAAAAAGTGTGAGTGTCCATTCAGGTTAAGAGCAAGACCCTTCAGTAATGGTCAAGGGTGGTATATTAATGTGGTGAACAGAACTCACAACCACGGGCGAGTAGAGACACTGGTTGGTCACTCATATGCTGGTCGCTTAAATGATGAGGAGAGGTTATTAGTTAATAGTTTGACAAAAAACATGGTGAAGCCCAGTAATATACTATTAACTGTAAAAGATAACAACGCGTCCAGCCTGAGTACAACCACTCATATTTATAATGAGCGAAAAATGTTTCATCGGTCTCAAAAAGGGGGAAGGACAGAGATGCAACAATTACTGAGGTTATTGGAACGTGATAAGTTTGTTTACTAGTTTAGGAGCTATGGAGAAACATATGCTTTGAGAGATATTTTCTGGGAACATCCAGATTCCATTAGGCTTCTGAACATCTTTCACACTGTGCTGATAATGGATAGTACATATAAAATAAATAGGTATCGCCTTCCACTACTTGAGATTGTTGGTCATACATCAACAAAGCTCACATTCTCTGTGGCATTTGCTTATTTGGAGGCAGAACGGGTAGATAACTTTACATGGGTACTACACAGATTAAAAGGGCTTTTTGTGAGATGTGACATGGTTCCTCAGGTGATTGTGACTGATAGGGATGTTGCATTGATGAATGCAGTGCAAGAGGTGTTTCTATCATCAACACAATTATTATGTCGGTTTCATATTGGCAAAAACGTAGAGGCGAAGGTAAAGTTGCATGTTCATCCTAAGGATGCATGGCAGTCAGTTAGAGAAGCATGGGATTTCATTTGTGACTCTCTTACTGAGACTGACTACGTCGAGCATCTGGGTATTTTTGAAAGGATTTGTTCAGTGTGGCCTTTTTTTTTTGAGTACGTGAAGAATACGTGGTTGATTCCTCACAAAGGAGAAGTTTGTCTGTGCATGGACTGATCAGGTGGTGCACTTAGGGAACACAACAACAAATAGGTATGCACAAACTTATATTGACATACTAATGGTTAATGTATTCTGTTACATGTTTTGTTCAGATTGTTTTGTTGTTCATATTAGGGTGGAAGGTGCACATGGGAGGTTGAAGAAATTTCTTGAGGATAGCATGGGGGACATGTGTAATTGTTGGGATGCTATCAACAATATGATCATATTGCAGCACAGTGAAATAAAAGCGTCATTCCAAATGAGCATCAACCACGTTGAACACAGACACCATCCAAGAATATTCAGTGATTTGCGGTATTTCATATCTAGGGGTGCACTTAATCATATATCCAAGCAATTTGATCAGGTGAAGTTCATAGGTACTGATAGTTCCCTTTGTGGTTGCCGTATTAGAAGGACCCACGGGTTACCACGCACATGTCAGATTGCTCGATACGTGACTCTGGGTATGTCCCCAATTCCACTGCGTGATGTGCACAACCATTGGAGGAAGTTAAGCTTTTCACGACCAAGGTGAGGAGGATAAGGAGCCATGTTTGACACTAACATATGAGTGGGAAAAATTGATAAACCAATTTGAAGAACTTGACATTTATGGTAAAGCTGCTATGAAAACCAAAGTATTGGAGCTTGCTTGTCCAAAAGCAAGTAATATGTGTCCTCCATTTGAAAAGGTAGAAATCATAAATTATGTATATATATATATTATGTTAAACTTTTCCCGGCATCAATTTTTAAGAGGTAATTAAACTTGACTAATTTATAGGTTAAAACAAAATGGGCACCGCCAAAGGGTAAAATGTCAAAGTCAAACAAATCCACCAAACGTGATCTATCATATTGGGAACATGTTGATGCTCTTTATTCTAACAAAGGTAGCACACCACCTAGATCGGGCTCGGGAAAACCGGTCCAACGACCTAAGCCTAGGAAAGTATTGCCTATTCTGAAACAATTTTCAGTGGAACTTCATCCATACATTAAGGACATTATCAATGTTGAGGCAAATGGTAATTGTGGCTATCATTCCATTGTTGCTTTACTGGGAATGGGTGAAGAGTCTTGGGCTGTTGTTTGTAATGACTTAATGAAAGAGTAGAATCAGTTTCGAAAAGAGTATACCAAAATGTTTGGGGTTGAAATTGTTGATCAATTAATCACATTTCTGTGGATTGATTGTCGTGCTACTGTTGACAAGTGGATGACCCTCCCAGAAATGGGATGTGATTGCCTCTAGGTATAACGAGGTGTTGGTTGCATTGTCATCTCAATATGGCATGACATTTTTCCCACTAAGAGGTCAACCCCAAGCCAATGTCCATGTCATTGCCATTGGGTTTGTCAATGACAACCATTGGGTGTAGGTATGATATTGTCTTAATTGTTATTTTATTTTAATCGTATAAATATATTGCGGGTTTAAGAGTTTTCATTATTTAATAGGTACGTATGCAAGATGAGTCCCTAATGCCCTTAACCGCCACGTTGTGGTCTAGAAACGCCAGTCCAGAAGCTCTACCTTGGGAATTAGCATTTATTCATCGCCAGCAACATTATAATTCACTTTTTACACGAGAGCTACCAGCTCATGTTAACCTTTTTGATGATTGATTATATGAATGATTATTTGTGCATATAAAGGGTGTATGATTTTTAATTTTTGAAGTCTAATATTTTAACAATAGACAAAAACAATAGAGTTTTAAACAATCTCTAATTTAGTTAGAATTTTTAAAAGAATGTTGTTTAAACTTATTTTATAATTAAATCCTAGTTCAAGTTTAAATATAACAAAACAAAGATAAAAACATTAACTCCATAAAATTAAATAAGTCATAATGTGTAGAATATAAAATTACAAAATAAGTTCGATAGTATTCAAAGTCCATAAAGTAAATAAAACAATCTCTCATTGGGTAGATCGATCCCCCTCCTCTTCCTCTCATATGTCCGCTCGAACGGGGCACCACGTGCAATAGCGCCTATATGCTTAAGGATATCGTCAGTATCTTGATGTTCCTCCAAAGTTGCTTTACACATTTCTGTAATCCTCTCACACCTTGCCTACAATTACCAAAATCATTTATTAACATATATAAACATTTAAGTTATTAAACAACTAATTTAGCTTTTAGTAATACCGCAGCTGACTAGACCCACTGCTGGAGTTGGAACCAGACATCATAGACATCCTAACAACCTCCTCCACACGAGGTACAGTGTTGGAGCTGGAACCAGGCATGAGACGAGACATCCTAACCTCCTCCTCCACATGGGGTATGAGTAATGGGTACAATCCTGTATCTAGTACAAGATTCTTAACTTCCTGGGGCACGATAGGGAAGTCTACAAGTTTCCGACAATGTGCTACGATCTTCAACTCTCCACGATCCTGACACAATAATACAATTGTCAAATTTTCATAACAGATAAAATATAATGGTACAAAAAAATCAAACAATCTTAAGACTACGTTACTTACCACTTCATTCCATATATCATAAGCAACATGTAATTCATAGGACCCCAACAATCACAAATCCTCGGGCCCTTCGGGATATGACCGAGGCTACGCAGGTGAAGGTACAGGTATAGGTGTCTCCTCAGGTACATCTTGACCAGTACGTTCTCTGCGTGCACGTACAGATACAAGGTCGTCGTCAACTTACCATATCTAGGAAAAAAATTAGGTGGTGCACTTATAAAGGAAAAAAAATCAAGTAGTGCATTTAGAAAGGATTTAACATAATTCCTATAGTTAAATATATATTATTATTTTCAGTCAGAAATTTTTAATTAACTTCTGCTACAAAAAGATTCATAGAATAAAATAATTAAGTCATGTAACTAGTGCAAAAAATAGGAATTTAAATTACATATTCAACTACGGAAAATTGGAATTGGGAATTTTCGGAAATAAAAAAATTTGAATTTTTATATTTCTAGAAATTGGAATTTCCGGATATACAAAAATTAAAATTTTGTATATCCAAAAATTCAAATTTTCGATAATATAAATTTGAAATTTTTGTACATTTGGAAATTGAAATTTCCGGAAATATAAAAATTCAAATTTTTATATTTCCGAAAATTCTAATTTCCGAATGTACAAAAGTTCAAATTTACATTACTGAAAATTTGAATTTCCAAAAATATAAAATTTAAATTTTTATATTTTTGAAAATTTGAATTTTTGGTATTTTAATAAAACAACTATTTTTATGCAAAACTAACCTCAGTGCACAATGGTCCTAGCTTCTTCGACGGTGATGGTCGTGACGGTCCTCCTCTCCGATGACGTTCTCCTCTCTGTGATCTATCTTTGATGACATTCTTCGACGGTGTATCGTGAGTGGGAAGGGGGAAGGGAGATTGTGGGGTAAGTGGGAAGGGGAAAGAGCACCGAGGGTTGGGTGGTTTGGGACGGGGAAGGGAAGACCGTGTATGGTGGGAAGAGTATGGTGGTTTGGGAAGGGGAAGGGTAATTTGAGATTTTAATTTTGAAAAAGTGTTAAGTGGGAGTGAATGTCTAATTTCTGGGGATGTATTTACCAACTCTCTTTAAAAAAGCTTGTGTAATGTTCATGACTTTTTTTTTTTATAAAGTTGTTGGCACTTGCACTTTTTATTTATTACTTTTTAAATGGTGACACTTTTTTTTTGTCAACAATTGGTTACACTTTACACTACATGTCATAAAGAGCACTGTGAGGTAGGTAGTGTTTTTTTTTTATCCAGTGGAAATGGTAAACACACACACACAACGCGCCCCAACTGGGGATCAAACCTTGTCCAACCTAGCATAGCAAGATGGATTTAACCATTTATGCTAGGCTTTACAGGCGAGGTAGGTAGTGTTGTCGCGTGATAAAAAATCTTTAATTTTTTTTTGGGAGTGATAAAAATTCTTTAATTTGTAATAATAGTTCATGCGTAGTTCTTTATGTAGAATCACGTGAACATGCGTAGCCCTTTTTTTTTAATGCGTTTCTAATAGCTTGACAAACTAATTGCTTCATAATAAATCATCCCAAATTAATATATGACTTTTTTAATTCATTTCTAAAAATACATTTTTTATAATAACAAAATCTTGCATCGCATCTATTGATTTTTATTCTATATTGTCGATTTAGGAGTAGAGGTAGGGTGACGTACTATTCATTTTACCGATACGTATCCCCCAAACAGAGCAGGATTGGTTTTTAGTTATAAATATATGTTTGGGTCTTCTAAAAATATGTTTGCTAAAAGAAACACATTTTTGTAGTCTTCCATATGAAAATTAAATATGTACTCAATACTATATTAGGACGTTCTCCACTCTATTTAATAAAGAATTATCACATGTTTTTCTAAGGAAATAAAATGATTTTATTTCATGATTCATTCCACAAAATTATAAATAAGGCATGTGTTCCGAGACTGATATCTTGAATATGAATCGCGTGGTTACAATAGGAGCAATGGCACGAAGTAGCAAGAGAGTGAAGGTCTCGATCCAGCAGTGGTTTCAACAGGGTAGCAACTACGGTGGTGATGGTGCGCGACAGTGGTGGCCACTAGTAAGCACTTCAACACTCAAGTTAATTAATGTTTCTTTGAGAGAGCAGAGTGTGATCGGAATGAATGCAAACCTTATCACTGTGTAGTTCGAGATATAGTGTGTGTTTGGTTTTTCGTTTAACTCCACTCAAACGTAGTTTGTAAAAGGAAGTGTACCATACGACCGAGCAATGTATATGTTCCACGGGCATCGGGCGACTAAACATGCGGCACAGATGCAGGAGAATCTAGCCCCAGCGAGGATTACCGATCGATTAGTGTAGGGATGTCGGGCGACTAATCATATACATAGCACACGCACTTCTGCTCCTAACGTATATGGTCGGTCCACGATTTGCCAGTTACGAGTGGGGTCCTCATTTCATTTCAGGTTCACCCGCACGTTTCGGAGATGGACGGAGATGGAGACCACGATGTAGGAGGTTACTTTTGGCAGGTGCGGGGGATAACGGTTCATGAACTAAACGTGGGTGGTTGGGACAGGAAATAAATAGGAGATACGACCCCCATTTAGGGGTATGTTGCATGATACACCGCCGTAGGCTTGAGACTTAGCTTTAGAGACTCTCCCTGAGGACTAAGGTGGATCTCCAGCCAAATATCCGGCGAGAACATCTGGCGCCCACCGTGGGGCTACGGTGAAACTTTTCCCGTCGGCCGCACACAATAGGGGAGCCTTTGGCTTTCTGTTACAGGGAATAGATCGAGATGGTGACTTTGCATAACCAACAACCACAGCCTCACCCACAACCTCAACCACAGCCCACTGGTAACAATGGTAACAATCAAGTTTTGCAACAACTTTTAACAGTGGTGACTGACCTACAACAACGCAACCACACCTCGGAGGAACGTAACCAACAACTTCAGCAACAGTTGGAGACCCTCCAAGCAAACCAGAACCGAGACGTGCCACGAAGAGAGGAGCGTCGCCCGGTGCAACCTTTTAGCGAGGATATTCTGGCAGTCCAAGTGCCTCATGATTTTAAAACGTCGAAGATTACCCATTATGATGGTACAGGAGATCCTCGAGAGCACTTGTCTGCTTTTGAGCTTCAAATGATAATTTGTGGTGGCACTGATGCTGTAAAGTGTAAGATGTTTGGGGGAACTTTCAAGGGCATCACGTTGGCATGGTTTACTGCATTGCCATTGCGATCCATTCAGAGTTATGATGATCTGTGTGACAAGTTTTTGCTTCAATTCTCCGCTAGTCGGTCAAAGAAGTTCATTGCTGCAGATTTACATGATGTGAAACAAAAATCTGGGGAGACCTTGAAGGCATTTCTCGCCCGATACAATGCAGCAACTATTAAAGTAGTTGATCCTGATCAGAAAACTTTCGTCCAAGCGTTTCTCAAAGGTATTCGGTCCGGACCGTTCAACGAGTCACTCACTCAGCGTCCACCGACGACCTTTGATGAAATTTGGACGCGTGCAGAATGTTACATACAAGGAGAGGAGGTCGATGCACAGAAGAAGGAGAAGGAAAGTGAGGAGAGGTCGGCTCGCATTACTCCCCGTCGTGATCAGCACCCCCCAGCGCGTGGCGGCCCTTCTCGCCGGGGAGGTTTTGTCAACCCTCAGATCAAGAGGCCAGATTGGACGAATGTGCGAGCGACAGATGTAACACCATTGAACGCGCGTAAATCAGATATCTTGCGTGAGGTTCTACACACCAATCTTCTGTGTCTCCCTCTGAGAGCAGAACGACCTTTGGGGTTGGACACGAATAAGTGGTGTGAGTTCCATCGTGGCTATGGACATGGAATAGAGAATTGCCGTAATTTAATGCGGCATATAGAGCGGTTGATCCAGGATGGTCATTTGAGTCGGTATGTCAAACAATCAACGTCTGTGAAGGAAAGGGGTCGAAGTCGTTCACCCAGGCGTCAAGTTGACCGACCTCCACCTGCCAGCAGCAGTCATGTTCTCCCAGCCAAGGGAGATCTCAATACCATTGCCAGTGGTTTTGCTGGAGGAGGACCGACAAGTTCTGCTCGTAAGCGTTACACTTGGTCGGTCATGACCGTGGATTTTGGCCAATCCTTCTTCCTTCCTCACTCACCTCTTATGATTACTGAAGAAGACGCAAAGGGCATTTTTCCACATGAGGACGATCCAATGGTGATTTCGGTTGTGGTTGCAGAGTATCGCGTTAAACGCGTGTTGATTGATTAGGGAAGTTCGACCGATATTTTGTATTGGAATGAGTTCAAAGGACTGGGAATTGACTGTGGTCTCCTACAACCCTTTAATGGTGCACTGGTCGGGTTTTCTGGTGAGCATGTGGAAATTTGTGGATATGTCGAGCTACGAACAACCTTTGGAGATGGTCGGCATGCCAAAACTTTACAGGTACACTATATGGTTATCAATGCTCACACTTCATATAATATGATTATTGGTCGTCCAACTTTAAATCGTCTTGGTGCGGTTGTATCCACCTTGTATTTGACCATGAAATATCCTCTCGATGGAGGGGGAGTTGGTGTGATTCAGGCGAATCAATCGACAGCGCGTCGGTGCTACCAGGATATGTTGAAATCTAAAGCCCGACCAATTGGTGTTTCACCTTGCTTGTTTCAAGTGAATGCCTTAGACCTTGATCCAACTTTGGACCTCGATCCACGAGGTGACACAATCGACCGACGCACAACTCCTGTTGAGACCTTGAAGAATGTTCAAGTGGGAGAGCTATCTAAACACACAACCCGTATTGGTACCAATCTATCGGTGGAGGTCGAGACAGCGTTGGTGGCGTTTTTGAAAAGTGATGTGGACGTGTTTGCATGGGAGACTACTGACATGCCTGGAATTGATCCAGATTTTATTTGCCATCGTTTAGCATTTAATCCTAGCGCTAAACCGGTCGCTCAGAAAAAGCGGAGATTTGGCAAAGATAAGAGAAAAGCCATGGGCATTGAGGTGGACCGATTACTTAAGGCCACCTTCATTCGTGAAATCAAGTACCCTACTTGGTTGGCCAATGTTGTGATGGTGAAAAATTCAAGTGGGAAGTGGAGGATGTACACCGATTATACTGATCTCAATAAAGCTTGTCCTAAGGATGCATATCCTTTGCCAAGTATCGATCACTTGGTTGATGGGGCTTCGGGTTACAAGATTCTTAGCCTGATGGATGCTTACTCGGGTTACAATCAGATCCGTATGCATCCGGATGATGACGACAAAACGACGTTCATGACAGAAGGAGCCAATTATTGTTACCGGGTCATGCCTTTCGGACTAAAAAATGCGGGGACAACTTATCAGAGGATGATGGATAAAGTCTTTGTTGGACAGGCGGGTCGCAACATTGAGGTGTATGTGGACGACATGATTGTTAAGTCTGAGGAGGAGACAAAACATCAGGGAGACTTGATGAAACTTTCAACACAATTTGACGGTATAATCTCAGACTCAATCCTGAAAAATGCTCGTTCGGTATACAGGCAGGCAAGTTTTTGGGTTTTATGCTGACAAGTCGGGGTATTAAGGTTAATCCCGAGAAGTGCCGAGCATATGCGTAGTCCACAGAGTGTAAAGGAGGTACAACAGTTGACTGGTCGCATTGCCTCGCTTTCCCGATTCTTATCTAAGTCGGCGGGCCATGCATTTCCTTTTTTCCAATGCTTAAAGAAAAATGACAAGTTCTAGTGGTCGTCTGAGTGCGAGGAAGCTTTCGCCAAGTTGAAGGAATTTCTGGCTACTCCGCCAATACTTCGCCAACCAACGTTAGGTATTCCTTTGCTGCTATACCTCTCAGTAACTGATCATGTTGTTAGTTCAGTACTGGTGCAGGAAATTGACAAGACCCAGCGGCCGGTCTACTTTGTTAGCCGAGTGCTACAAGGAGCGGAGGTACGGTATCAGCGAATCGAAAAGCTGGCTTTGGCTTTGATAATAACTGCTCGTCGCTTGCGTCCTTACTTTCAGAGTCACCAGATCATAGTCAAGATCGACCAACCGACCAGGCAAGTACTCCAGAAGCCTGATCTTGCTGGCCGAATGGTGAATTGGTCAATTGAGTTGTCAGAATTTGGTATTGTTTATGAACCCCGAGGACCCATTAAGGCTCAACTGTTGTCCGACTTCGTGGTTGAGTTGGCTCCTCTTTCAGAGCCGACTGTCCGAGAATGGACCTTATCTGTTGATGGGGCATCCAACATCAAAGGGAGTGGAGCAGGAGTTATCCTAGAGGGTCCAAACGGTTTGCTAATGGAGCAGTCTTTGCATTTTCGATTCAAGACTAGCAACAATCAAGCAGAATATGAAGCACTCATTGCAGGCATGTTGTTGGCAAGGGAGATGGGCATTACAGAGTTGAAGGTGAAGAGTGATTCACAGTTGGTTACCAGTCAGGTTAATGGCACGTTTCAGACTAAGGATCCAGCGCTAACGAAATATTTGGATAAGGTAAAAGCCCTCTCGTCCCATTTTGTATCTTTCGACCTAGCTTATGTGCCGAGGGAGCAGAATTCGCGGGCCGATCTCCTGTCCAAGCTTGCTAGCACAAAATGACCCGGGAACAACAAGTCCGTCATTCAAGAGACTTTGTCATCTCCCAGTATTGATTAGGGGGAAGTGTTATTCTTGGAGGTCGAGCGATCTTCATGGATGGGTTCGATCATTGCTTTTTTAGAAGGTGGTATGTTACCAACCGACCAGGATAACGCTAAGAAACTTCGGCGTGATGCTGCTAAATACACACTACTTGCAGGGAAGTTGTACAAGCGAGGTGTTTCCAATCCATTATTGCGGTGTTTGGCGACTGATCAGGCGGAGTATGTCATGGTCGAAGTACATGAGGGAATTTGTGGCAGCCACATAGGCGATCGAGCATTGGCCGCTAAGGTCATTCGGGCGGGTTATTACTGGCCCACTCTCTCGTCCGATTGTATGAACCTGGTCAGGAAGTGTGACAAATGTCAACGGTTCTCCGATATTCATCGTGCTCCTGTAGAACCCTTACACTCGGTAATTTCTCCATGGCCATTTCACATGTGGGGGGCAGATATTCTCGGTCCTTTTCTAATTGCGCCTGGTCAGGTATTTTAAAATTATTTTTCCAATAAATAATGTTCAAAGATCTTCCTTAACTTATACTCTGATGTTGTCGTTATCATTCTCCGCATTGTTATTATCATCATATATTACGTCGGCATTTTTTCCATCGGTCCTCATATCTAGGCTCCGCAAGTTAAGTTCCTCATAGTCGCTATAGATTATTTTACAAAGTGGATCGAGGCAGACCCAGTGGCTGCAATCACGGGCGAACGAGTGAAGAAGTTGTACTGGCAGATTGTTTGTCGTTTTGGTATACCTCGAACTATTGTCTCGGACAACGACACTCAGTTCGCTAGTAAAGTTGTCGCCTAATTCTGTCAAGGTCTGAACATTCAACAAGTATTCGCCTCGGTTGAGCATCCACAAACTAATGGATTGGCGGAAGCCGCCAACAAAGTGATCTTGATGGGCCACAAGAAGTGACTGGAGGCGGCTAAGGGACGCTGGACTGAAGAGCTGCCACAGGTTCTTTGGTCGTATCACACCACTCCTCACTCGACCACTAATGAAACTCCATTTAAGTTGGTGTATGGAATTGATGTTGTCATCCCGGTGGAGGTAGGGGAGCCCAATATACGTACTGAAACGTTTGCTGCTGATGTTAATGCAGCCGATCTAAGAGTCAATCTTGATTTACTGGATGAAATAAGGGAAAGAGCTCATCTTAAGGAAGTAGCATGCAAGCAACGGGCCGCTCGCAAGTACAACATTAAGGTTGTTCCTCAGTCTATGAAGGTCGGCGACCTAGTTTTAAGGAGGGAAATGAAATCACCGACTGATGGAAAGCTTGGCCCAAATTGGGATGGTCCTTATCGCATTCACACTGAAGTTGGAAAGGGGGGATATCGTTTGGAGGAGTTGAATAGTCGTCCAGTTCCGCGTACGTGGAATGCTGCTAACCTTCGTTTTTACTATAGTTGATTTATTTTGGTGTTTTTTCCTTTTTATTCTCTGTCTCATCAGTTAATTGCTTCACTTTATCTATGTAAAATATAATGTTCAGTCGGTTGTAAGATACTAGTATCCTGACGGATGTTTAGCTTGATGTTGGCTGTTGTTTCCACTGTAATATAACCATGTTCTTCACTTCTCTACTAGCAGCAAGAATGTAAAGACTGGTGATCGAGGCACTGACTTCCCTTGCCTCGGCCCAGCACCTATAAGACTGGTGCCAGAATGGTAAAATCACGGCCAGCACAGTAAAACTGGTGATCGAGGCATTGACTTCCCTTGCCTCGGCCCAGCACCTATAAGACTGGTGCCAAAATGGTAATATCCTGGCCAGCACATTCAGACTGGTGACCGATGGCATTGCCTTGGCCCAGCAAACTAAGACTGGTGCCAGAATGGTAAAATCCCGGCCAGCACATTAAGACTGGTGACCGAGGCATTGCCTCAGCCCAGCACACTAAGACTGGAGACTGAGCTATTTAACCTTTGAAATGATAAATTAAATTCTAATTTATTCGCGATTACACATTAAAATTTTGTGTGCGGGACGATTACCCATTTGACAACAGACAATTCGACAATCTTCACCATCGTTACTCAAAATCGCAAACATCGGTAGGTTTACAGCTTTGCAAAATTTGTCATCAAAAGGTGCCAATTATGGCTTACATTCGCACAACGTAACAACGGAAGTTCCAAAAACAGACAAAGACAAAAAAGAAAACACAAGAAAAACAACACAGAAGTCAAAATTGTAACATCCGTTTTTCTGGATAACTGTTTTGATTTATGTTTTATATGAATTTTTGGAAAATAAATATTTTGATATTTATTTTTGGTTTACCAATAGGATTTAAATATCCATGTTTAACGTACCCTTTGGATATTCCTTTAATTTTAAAGACACGTCGTTTGAGTTATTTTATAATTCTGAATGTGTTGGGAATGGTATCTTGTCTGATGGTCTTTATCTTCTTAGTTTACAAAATGATGCCACTTATAGTTCAATGCATGTTCAAACTGGTATTAAGAGGTGTAATATTAATGAGAATTCCTCTATGTTATGGCACTGGAGATTAGGGCATATCTCCATTGAGAGGATTAAAAGGTTAGTGAAAGATGGGGTACTCAATACTCTAGATTTTGCTGACTTTGAGACTTGGGTGGACTGCATTAAGGGAAAGCAGACCAATATGTCTAAGAAAGGTGCTACTAGGAGTTCAAGCATATTAGAAATAATTCATACTGATATTTGTTGTCTAGATATGGATGCACATGGTCAGAAATATTTTATCACCTTTATAGATGATTATTCGCGATATATGAATGTTTATTTGCTTCATAACAAAAATGAAGCATTGGATGCCTTCAAAGTCTTTAAGGCTGAAGTTAAGAACCAATGTGGAAAGCAAATAAAAATAGTGAGATCAGATAGAGGTGGAGAATATTATGGCAGATATACTGAGAATGGACAAGCACCTGGTCCCTTTGCGAAGTTTCTTCAAGAACATGGGATTGTTGCCCAATACACTATGCCTGGTTCTCCAAACCATAATGGTGTTGCAGAAAGAAGGAACCGAACATTATTAGAGATGGTGCGGAGTGTGCTTAGCAACTCTACTCTTCCTAAATCATTGTGGGTTGAAGCAGTAAAGACGGCTGTGTATATATTAAACAATGTTCAAACCAAAGCTGTCCCAAAGACACCTTTTGAATTGTTAAAAGGTTGGATACCGAGTTTGAAACATATGCGCGTTTGGGGTTTTCCGTCTGAGGTGAGGATATATAACCCACAAGAGAAGAAACTTGACCCGAGGACTATTAGTGGGTATTTCATTGGATATGCTGAAAGGTCTAAAGGTTATAAGTTGGATTGTCCATCTCATATTGTGGAATCAAGAAATGCCAAGTTTCTTGAAAATGACTTGATCAGTGGGAGCGATCAATTGAGGGACATAGGTTCTGAAATTGATCATATAGAGTCTCAAGCTTCCACATCATGTGAAAGATTGGTTGTAATTCATACCCCTTGAGTTCAAAGGGATGATGAACAACTAATGATTGACATTCCACAACCTGTTGCTGATAATCCAGTAGATCAAATTGATCATCAAATTCCTGAAAATGATGAACAACCAGCTGAACAACATGATCCACAAGAAAATGTTGATGCAGCATTAAGGAGATCTTCTAGAGTAAGGAAATCAGCCATTCACAGTGATTATATTGTATATTTGCCGGAATTTGACTATAACATTAGAGCTAAAAATGATCCCGATACGTTTGATCAAGTCATGAGTTGCAAAGAGTCAAATTTATGGTATGATGCCATGAAGGATGAGATGAATTCCATGTAGAGTAACGGAGTTTGGAACCTTGTAGAGTTGCCTAATGGAGCAAAGGTCATTGGTTGTAAATGGGTCTTTAAGACCAAAAAGGATTCATTATGCAACATTGAGAGATACAAGGCAAGACTCGTTGCTAAGCGATTTACTCAAAAAGAAGGAATCGACTACACAGAGACTTTTTTTCCTGTATCTAAGAAAGATTCTCTTCGTATTATCTTGGCATTAGTTGCTCATTTTGACCTTGAGTTGCAACAAATGGATGTGAAAACAACCTTTCATAATGGTGATTTAGAGGAGGAGGTTTATATGAAACAACCTGAAGGTTTCTCCTCTAGTGGTGGTGAGCATTTGGTTTGCAAGCTTAAGAAATCTATATATGGTTTAAAACAAGCCTCCCGTCAGTGGTACCTTAAGTTTCATGGGATAATTTCTTCATTTGGTTTTGACGAAAACCCTATGGATCAATGCATATACCACAAAGTCAGTGAGAGTAAAATATGTTTTCTTGTTTTATATGTAGATGATATTTTTCTTGCAGCCAACGATAGGGGTTTGCTACATGAGGTGAAGCAATTTCTCTCTAAGAATTTTGATATGAAGGATATGGGTGATGCATCTTATGTCATTGGCATTAAGCCTTTGTTTGGATGAGATGAAAGTGGGAGGAAAGATTGTGAGAAGATGGAAAATACACAGTTCAAGAAATATTCTCTTGTTTGGTATGAAAGGAAAATAGAGAGAATGGAAAAAAATTATTGGAAATGGTGAAGATTTCTTTCTTTCAAAATTGGAGAGAAAGGAAGAAAAGGACAAAAATTATATCACTAATTCCAAAAATACCCTTTATTTTTTATCACATTTAATTTGTATTTGAGGTTATTTGTGTAATTTTATAAATATTTGTTCTTTCGTCTCACTTTCTTTTTTTTCACTTTCTCTCATACCAAACAACAACAAAATCATCTCATTTTCTATTCTCTTCCTTTCCTTTCATTTTCATTCCTTCTATTTTCTTTTACAAGCCAAACATAGGGTAAGATTCATAGAGATAGACTTAGGTCTATCACAGGAAACCTATATTAACAAAATTTAGAGAGATTTCGAATGAAAGATTGTTCACCAAGTGTTGCCCCCATTGTGAAGGGTGATAGGTTTAGTTTGAACCAATGCCCAAAGAATTACTTTGAGAGGGAACAGATGAAAAACATTCCTTATGCTTCAGTTGTTGGAAGCCTCATGTATGCTCAAGTATGCACAAGGCCTAACATTACATTTGCAGTTGGAATGGTAGGAAGATATCAAAGTAATCCAGGTATTGACCACTGGAGAGCTACAAACAAAGTGATGAGGTACCTTCAAGGGACCAATGATTACATGCTTATGTATAGACAGACGGACAATCTAGATATGATTGGTTATTCAGACTCAGACTTTGTTGGCTGTGTTGATTCTCGCAAATCAACATCTGGGTACATTTTCATGATGGTTGGTGGAGCTATTTCATGGAGGAGAGTTAAATAGACTTTGACTGCTACTTCTACCATGGAAGCTGAGTTTGTATCCTGTTTTGAGGCTACATCACATGGTGTATGGCTTAAGAGTTTCATTTCTGGGCTGAAGATAGTTGATACTATTTTAAGGCCTTTGAGAATTTTCTGCGATAACTCAGCTGCTATCTTTATGGCTAAGAATAACAAAAGTGGAAGTCGAAGTAAGTACATCGACATTAAGTACTTAGCCATTAGAGAAAGAGTAAAAGACAAGAAAGTGGTCATTGAGCATATAAGCACTGAGTTGATGATCGTTGATCCTTTGACTAAGGGCATGCCACCATTTAAGTTTAAGGATCATGTAGAGAGAATGGGACTTGGTTCCACTTTATGATTGTATACATACAGGTTAGAGTTGAAACTCTTATTGTGATATTTTCTCATATTTAGGTGCACATTAATTTATTTGAGAAAATTTATAGTTTGGACCAAGAATAAACATTAGGTTTATTCATTAAGTTTTATTATCACATTAAGTATACTACTTGAAAAATTGAGCATGTCGTAATACATGGATAATATTACTTGTTATAAGAGGAACTATCATTATGATTCACATGTTCATTTCTTAAGGATTGTGTATTGGCTTATTTCAGTCAATGAGTCAAAACATTTGGACCAAGTGGGAGAATGTAATAAGTTTTGTATTTTGTATTAAAGTTGTGTTTAAAATCACTGTTAGTGGTCCATACGTTTTGCTTCTGAAAGATCACACTTGGCTGTAGTGCTCCATCAGTTATGGAGTTGAAGAGCCAAACTTAAGTGGCACAATCAATGGGTGGTAATGGCTACTAAAGTACATTCTTGATGGTAGAATGCTTATAAATAGCAAGTGTTGTTGGTCCTTGAGCTGATCTTTCATTTTCGTCTGATACACCATCTACAGAGAGAGACTGAGAGCTTGGAAGAACCAAGAACATAGAGTTCAACAATGGCAATGGCTAGAGGTAATTTTCGATTCAGTTTTCCGTCTTTATTACTGACCTATGTTTGTTCTTGTTATTAGAAACATCACAGGTTCATTGTTTAATTCTTACATGGTATTCATGAGTGCTCTAGAGACCCGTCACAGTCTCATGCAAGTGGCCCCACTTGACACTCATATAGGTGATTCCATCTAGTGCATGCTACAACCATACACCACCCTTAAGGGCTTATGGAAATCATTAAAAGCTTAAAGCTTATCCCTCAAATTTATATAATCTAGCACATTCTCATATCCATTATCGTAACACCATAGGAAGGGACAAATTTATCTTCGTTCTAGCGTAACTAACAAGTGACTTGTTTTTACCCATATGAACCTTCTTCATGGGGTCTCCAATCACAAAGGTTGGGTTCCCATCACTTGTCGTTTTCCAATGGCATGAGTCCCATTCCCCTCGATGTTTCACAGATTAATTTTTTCCCAAGGGTTTTTGCCATTTAGTAGCTACTTTCCACAATTGTAACGTATACGTATATCTCTCTATTTTCCATTATACACTATTGCCACTTGGCAATCACAGTATATAGATAAGAAAGACACAACTTTCTTCCACCAATAAATGTTGACTAAGAGATTCTTAGGCAATAAAAAGCATATTTTACCAAGTTAAGAATAATAAACTCAGCCTCCATAGTGGGTTGGACAACACAAGTATACTTAGATACTTTCTACGCGACAATAAAATAAAATAAGTTACCACTTGGGTTTATTTTCATATGAATTAAATCAAATTATCATCACTGTATTCTTCTAATACGGTGGTTAGGGGTGTTCACGGGTTCGGGTCACCCGAAAAAAAAATATTTTGCTAACAATAACCTAGTTACACAAGAAAGAGAGACAAATTTGAGTCTCCAAAATAGCAAAATAGCAACTTTTTGTTCGTCCCTTTCCCCTTTTCTGTGCTAGGTTCTTTTTTTACCACAGCCACCACTGCGATTCAAGCCACCACCGTGCCTCCCACTCTCCCAGCCTCCCACCGCAAGTCGTCGCTCAGCTCAAGGCACTCCGTCAGTGACGACGTCGTCTCCGGCAAGGCCAGCTTCGAGGACGTTGCGTCTCACTTCTCCGATTGCAGCTCTAAAAAATATGATCTTGGTCAACGTGGTGCGATCCAGTGTGGCGCGTCTCTTCCGCAGCTGGGAGTGGCCGTTGTAGTTCCTGCCCCCTTCTCCCTCCCCTGTTGTTCTGCGTCTTTGTTTCTTGGGGGCTAGGGTTAAAGTGACCCCATGATTAGACCCACTTCCCTCTTCTCTGTTTTTGTTATTGTTGTAATTTAAACATTATTTGTCTGCACTTTGCATGATGTTGATGAGTACAGGTGTACAGGGGGGTCTTCTTGTTCGTGTGAGGATGAAGAGGGAAGCTTCTCGGTGACTTTTTGTTTGTTGGCATTAGATCGATGAGTTTAGTTTGTTTGTTTTTTGAATAAAAGGTTTAGATTGGTTTTGGTAAAGTTATTAGGTTGTGGTATACAACTGTAGAGCTTTATTATGAATGTATTAGTTCCCAAATTGAGTTTTTAGATTATTGTTCTTTTACCTCTGACTACAGCAGTGGTCAAAGTGTTTAGGTGTGTCCTTGATGACTTAGCATATGTTATTTTTTTTATTGGTCGAAGCATATGCTATATGGATTGTAAGGTTTCTCTTGTGGGCCTTAGACGTTATGTGTTCTCAATACATGATTTATTTGACAAAAAAACTCCAATTTTTTTGTTTTTTTTTTGTGGTGACCTGATTGACCCGATCCAAATCAACCAGTTCATGTTCGGGTTGGTTCGGTTCGGATTTCAAGAGTAAAAAATGAAAAATCCAAACCAACCCAACCTGTGCTGTTTTGATCGGTTCGGATAACGGATTTAAGTAAATCCGATCCAAACTGGCCCGTGAACAGCCCTAACGGTGGTACCTCAAAAACTACATGAATTTAACATGTGCCACAAAATATTTTCGCAAC
The DNA here is from genome assembly GCA_030159175.1 of Glycyrrhiza uralensis. Lineage (NCBI taxonomy): Eukaryota > Viridiplantae > Streptophyta > Magnoliopsida > Fabales > Fabaceae > Glycyrrhiza > Glycyrrhiza uralensis. The sequence goes on from BRZY01000007.1 coordinate 6,620,210, forward strand.
AAACTCATCAAATTATTGAAAGCAACAAACTTTCAATAACTTGGATATACTCAAATTAACACAAGGTCATCTCTATTCTTCTTCAATTAATTAAGTGTTAGCATCATAAAGGATACTCCACAGTGTCCAAACTTCCTAAGAAGTTTTTCAATGTAATATGATAGTGAGAGTCATTCTCTCACTCTTCCTTATGATTTAACACCCAAAATTGCACTTATTTACACATAACTATTTTATCATATATACATATTCATAAATTCCTCAATTTTGTCCAATGACAATACACTCTTGAAAGTATAAAAATAACCACGACACTTCGTAAGAAAATAATAGTTGCAAGTCATAAAATTTATACGTACACATGTGAGTGATCTCATGATATATATCGTATAGTACCCAAAGCAATAATATTTTTTGAAAGTACTAATTGAAATGAACAAGACTAAGACTAAACTTGTACACATTCCATGATAATATGGGCAAACTACAAAAATATATTTCACAGTATTAAAACTAATTCCATTTTCAATGTGGGTCGCAGCAATCACAATGATAAGATCACAATAGAGAAATTGTGAGAGTCCTTAGACCAATTATAAGAAGAAATTGATTTCACATTCACACTAATAAGCATACCCGTGGAGAGAAAGAATCCTAAGGCAGCAGAAAATAATAAGCAAACCTTACTCCATAGTTTTAGCTATACATATACAATCTTAATAGAATTTGCATAAATTACCAAATGTACAGGACATATATTACAAAGACAGTTTACAAAGAAATTCAAGTTCCATAATCCTCCTCTTATCTATTTCAAGCATCTATACCCGAAAACTATTCTAGGGGCATCAAGGTTCCTTCCTTAATCTTACCACAGTTAAGAAATAAAAGACCAATATTCAATTCAGTCTTCTCACCTCTGGCTAATTAAAACAGAGTGTTTTTTTTTTGTTATCAAGAAATGGTCCCAAAAAAAATACAGCATCAACAAAACCAACAATACTAACAAATCCCTCTTCTCTTCATTAAACCCACAGCCTAATATTCATCAATATAAAAAACTAGTGGAACTAACATGAAAAAGGAAACCAAGATAAAGATTAAAATTGCAACATTAAAAAGAAGCCTTACTCGCAGTTCTATATGTTTACTGCTGTTGGGGCAAATACCAGACCCAATTCAAGACATGTTTCAAAACAACAATATATCGCAATTTTACAGTGCCAGAATTCAAAGAGATCTATCTTTATGCAGCAAAGACCAGAACCGTATCAGACTACTTGCATCCTTATTTCTTATTTTAAGTATGAATACAAGTTATAAGACATTTCATGATATCCACCCACCTTATTCTATGATTTTCCATTTTCCACCATGAGAACATCTCCAGAAACAAATTATATATTTCAAAAGGGTTTTCAAAAGGACAAGTCCAAGCATGTGAAGGGAAAAGTCCAAACAAAAGTCAATCAAATGATTTGAGAAGCATGAACCATGATACTTTGGCATTTTGTAAAAAAAAAAAAGTCTCACAGGAAATAGAATGCGCGCCCCCCACATCAGACAATTATTTTTAAGGAAAAGAAATATTAATGTAGCATAGAAGCAACAGTCACGATTAATTTTAAGACTCTAAATAAATTAATTCAGAGCAATGCAATGCAAGAATAAGAAACAGAACAGGAATCCATGCAATGATTCATATAAGAAAATTAGGAGCATGAGCAAAAGTGCATAGCAGAAACCGAAACAAGCACACTTGTTTTGTACTGACTTTTCGTACTGACTTTTGTTGCCCGAGGTTCGCAGAAATCCTTAAGATTGTTGCAGAAATTTGCAGCAACAAGAACATCACGAGGACTATCAATCGGATCACGAACACAACCATCACTTGAATCACGAACACATGAATATCATCTGACACAAAATATTAGAACATAGTAGAGTAGCCTGAGGCGTGTAACCACTGTCTTTAAAGATTTATCTGCAATGTGTATGTAACCCAGGAAAATAAAATAATAAAAAATAATGATGGTAGAGAAGAGGAGAAGAAAGAAATCGCATAAGAGAGGGAGAGGAGAAGTGAGTGGTGCGGTATTTATAGGCCATGGAGGAAATTAGAATAGGAGAAAAAGAAGCTGATAAAGATTGCATCTTATCATATAGCCGTTAAAAAGATTTGATTTTATCTGCGTTTAAGGAAAGGAAGCAGATAAGGATGAACCTGGATAAGATACCGGTAAAAAACATTTTGAGGCTAAGTCAAAACATATCCAATAATAAAATTATTTTTCTAATTAATAATAATTTAAAACTTTTGAAATACCCACAAAAATATCCAACACACAATGCGAACAAACTCAAGAGTTTCCAGTAGTCCAAGCAGTGGCCCTTCACAAACAAATATAGATTCTCCTGGTAGTGTGACTCTGAAAATGGAATCATCAAACCCCATCGATAATCGAACTTTGAAAACGGAATCTTCAAACCCAACCGATTATAATACTTGTCGAACAAGTGTTCATCAAGTGTATTACTAACCATTGTTGTGAGATTAGATAAACACTTTGGTATTGGTCTAGAAAGTGTATTGTTTGCGAGGTCTAACACCAGAAGATTGGAAAGTTGACATATCTGTGATGGAATCCTGCCGTTGAACTTATTTGATCGCAGTAGGAGGGCCATCATAGTCAATGGCCTAATCCAAGTCGGTATATTTCCCGTGAGCTCATTGAATGCCAAGTCCAGGTGCCACAACTTCCGGCAGCTTTTAAGGGAAGAAGGTATGCTTCCAAACAAAAAGTTGTTACGAAGTTGTAGGGCCTCAAGTTTGACCAACGAACCCATTGAGTCAGGGATCTCACCACTTAGATTATTGCTCTCTAGGTTCATATGAAGTAGTGATTGCCACTTTATCAAACACCGCCACGTGTTGCATATGGTCACGCACACAAGTAGCAAAATGATCACCAGGAGAAAGGAGAAAAGAGGTCATCCGATCATGTGAGTAAAATATTGGATCCGATTCCAAAATTCACTAATTCTAATTTTTTTTTAACATGTATTTTTTTTTGTGCATCAATTATGGGCTCTATTTGGCTGCAAAATTACTATTAGGAAATTCTATTTTTGGTATCACGGTTTTCTTTGTCATGAGCAAGAATCCCAATTTATTTATTATAAAAAATTGTGATTGTAATTGTCATGATTTTAGTGCACCAAATATGAGTTTTGTTTCGCTGCAGATTCACTTCTCTGCTATTGTAATTCGGGAATTTTAAACTCTCATATGAGAATGAAATTCAACAAATCAACATTAAAGCAACAGACCCACCCAGACTCACATGATTCAGGTATCAATCTTGGCATTACAGTGGAGTTGGTTTCTTTATGAATATGTGTTCTTCCATTTCCTCCAATATTATTGTTTGCTTCTCTCAATGAAATTTCAATTCTATCTTTGTATTTTTTTTAATTTTAAATCTTAATAACTTCATGTATTGATATATTTTATTTATTCATTTTATTTTATTATTCGTATCTTTTCTATTCTTCTCATCATCAACACTAAGTTCTCATCAAAGGTGAGTTTTTTTACTATTAATTATTTTTAGTTTTTTTTAGTGTTGAGGTCTCTATATTTTGATTCTCTTTATTCATTTTCTCATATTCTCCAAATTATTGATGTTTGGTTTTTGTATTATTATATCGAAGATCATTGCTACTTTTTTGTTCATCAACAAAAACTTCTTCTTTAAGACGGGTCTATTTTTTTATTAATCATTTTTAGTTATTGATTATTTAATATTTCCATATTTTGTGTTAGTAAGGTTTTCATTTTGTAATTGCAATTTATGATTTTTTTTCCTTCTATACAGATACATTATTTTTGTCTCTCGAACAAGAAAAACATTCTAAACTACACGAAAGTTGACATCTTCTTCTCTGTGTCATGGTATAATCTTTTCATGTTCTTTTTTTTTTACATATATCACATTATTCTTTACTATCGAAAATTAATTAACATTCAATTTAATTTTTAAATTTTGAATTTCAAGTTTTCTAATCACTCTTATCACTCCCTAAAAAAAAATCACTCTTATCACAATTAACTACTATAGTACTATTCAATTTGCAAATCTGAATTCAAACTCTCCATCTTATCGTGTATTAATTAGTTAGGATTATTTGTAATATGATAATTTAAATCCTACCATGTACTTCTTTTACATGTGTCATCTTAAGAGGGTTTCTTGATCTATGTGTCATTCTGTGATGCTTTTGCACCTTTTTTACACGTCTCACATTCTCCTTTATTATTAGCCATTAATTAGTATTTAATTTAATTTTTTATTTCAAGTTTTCTATTATCTTTTATCGTAATTAACTATTATTCAATTTTGCAAATGTGAATTCAAACTATTCGGCTTATCTTGTATCAATTAGGATTATTTGTGATATAATTAGTTTAAATCTTATTATGTACTTTATTATATTAGTGAACTCTTCTTTTGTGTGTCGTTAAGAAGTTTTCTTAATCTGTCTCATTTTCTATTTTCTATGGTGCTTTTCTGCTTTTTTTTACACATATCGCATTCTCTTTTACTATCGGTAATTAATTATAATTAATATTCAATTTAATTTTTAAATTTTGAATTTCGACTATCACAATTAACTATTATTCAATTTACAAATGTGAATTCAATCTCTCCAGGCTTATTGTGTATCAGTTAGGATTATTTATGATATGATTAGTTTAAATCCTATAATGTTTTTACCTATATTTTGAATTCCCAACTCATATTGAATTCAAATGTTTGTTACCAATAAATCTATAATTTGAATACATTTAATTTGGATACCTATTATCAGATTGATAATATAATATCAATAAAACTAACAATCTGTACAACGCACTGCAACCATGATATCATGAAAATTTTATCTATTAGTTTTTTACTCCTTCCTAAAGTGAAAAGTCATCGAATTTGAAATATGAATTTAAACTTTTTAATTGATTTTTGATGTATCAAAAAATCTATTTTAAATAGAAAACAATTATTTTATTTATTGATTTAGTATTTTTCTATTCGAAATATAACGTGCGATTTCAAACTAACTCATTATTATAAATAAAATTTATATGATACTTATACAAAATAAAAATATATTGTAAACATATTTGAAACTGTAAATTAATAAAGAACATTATTATCTAAATTGATATGAATGAAAATTTTATTAAAATTAAATTACAGATTAATATATAAATTTTAAATCATATTTTTTTAATATAAGTCGTGCGTTGTACAAGCCTGCATATTATTATATACTTTAGTTTGAACAATTTACATGTGAAATAACATTATTGTTTAATTTACTATAGGTGAATATTTAAAAAAGACTTACTATGAGTGAAAATATATATTAGTAGAAATGAAACACTAATATAAACTTTTAAATATAAAATTTAGATTTTTTTAATATACAATGCATCATACTGATCTATATATTATATAGTTTGCTTTGTTTTTAACATTTTATATGAAGTGATAATAATTTTCAAAATGTGTAAACTTCTATATATCTCGTGCATGGCATGGGTCACTACGCTAGTTTATTAGTTATTACGAAACCTATAGTGGCCGAGAAAAAAATCACATTCACATACTCCTTTTAACGTATATGAATTAAATTTCTCTAAACTCTAAATTCCTTGTGCTAGTTGTATCCATTCTTATTTCAATAAAATCATGATGCAAGAAAGGTAAATAAAATAAAATCATGATGCAAGAAAGGTAAATAAGCCTTGTCTCTGATAATATTTTAAGGAGTTGATGGAGGTCCAATGTGAAAGATATACACGTCCTATATAATTATTTAGCTTTTACTTATTATCATTATATTTAGGTAAATATTCCTTTAATAACAAATAATTTAGCTCTATTGAAATGTACTTCTTTTGTCTTTTTGGTCGGATCTCATTCTTATTCTCGTAAAAATAATTCTAAAATTTCTGTTTTCAATTTGTCGAAGTTATTAAAATAAAATATTATTTTTTTTATCAGTGAATATGTGTAAGACATGGAAGACAAGAATTAAGAAAGTGCCTATTGTAGTATATAATAATAATAATGTGATATATGTATGGATAATCTTAATAATTTTTCCAATATCTTATATAGAAAATATAGAACGGAAAAAATTTAATATATTTAAAATATAAATTAATAATTGAGAAAATTACTTTTTTTTGAAAAGATAAAAAATATTTTATTGATATGGATCTATGACATGGCACAAGGAGTACTATATCATAAATGTTGTACTTAAAAATAACAAATATATATACAGAACGCCGGTGATCCTACCGTGATTCTACCTAATAACTTTTTTCAACATAGTTCCAATGTAAAACATGATTCCACTAATATATTCAAAGACATAAAGCACGGCTAGCTCTACACTATAAATTGAAACCATAAAAGACAGATAGCTTCACGCCTTCACGTAGAAAAGCAAACTTCACGCAGATATAGTTTTGTCAGTCCAGAGCCATTCGCAACTGTGAAAAACTTCACACCCCCAGTGTGACAGCGTCAGAGCTATCCACGAAAATGCAATCTTCTCATTCCAGAACAATTACAGCTATGAAAAAATTAACACCCCCAGTGTGAAAGCATCAGGCCTATCCTTGAAAATGCAGAGTTCTCATTCTAGAAACATTCACAACTGTGAAAAACTTAACAGCCCCGGTGTGAAACTATCAGACCAATCCACACGAAAATGCACTTCTCAATACAGAGTCGTTCCCACACGTGAAAAAATTCGCACCTATAGTGTGAAAGCGTCAGAACCAATCTGCGAAAATACAAACTTCCCATTACATAGTCGTTCATGTTGTATGTGGGTGTTGGTGACAATGGACAACAACTTGAACAAGATGATGGTGGTGATGAAGGTTGCATAAAAAGATCCAAAGCGTGTGTAAATACACTACCCTTTAGGTTCGATTTGCCCCCACCAGTTTAAGTAAACTGGATGCAATTGGGATGACCAGCGAATCCTCTTCAGGGTACGATGGATTCCTTGGAGTGTATTGCACTTCCACACCAAGCGTATCGATCAATGGTAGTTTACAGAACAAAGTTTCCTTTCCTATTATTGTGCACTAGAGAAGAAAAGAAATGATTTAGATATTGAAATTGGCAGAGTTTGGGCAAGGCTAAGCAGCAATTTTCGTATTCCTTTCTGGTTGCAGAGTGTCTCTATTTATAGAGCAAGTCATGCCACTTTGTCAAAGGAAACAACTCCTCATAAGTTTTCTGGTTAATCTGAAAGGTCATATACTATTCACGTTCACATGTCTGACACAAGAGTCACGTTGGTCTAGCAGATGGAGCTCGCACCCCTTTGCAACAGGTCTTGTGTTTGATTACCATTGGACGCACTTTTTCGTTTTCAAATTTTAAATCCTTTAAATAACGTTCAAAAAATAAAAACCATCTATGGCCAGGTTCGAACACAGATCACTTTGCATAACCCAAGTGGCACAACTACTGAATCAATTGCCATCACATGATTAACCATTGCAACTTTTTAAATATATTTTGAAAATTCCTTCACAGGTCACACCTGTGTAAAAAAACACAAATCAAAAGAACCGGATAGAAACACATTAGTGGATTCCCTGCTGGTCTGAAAAAGGGCCAGTTGCATCAACACAATGGAGGTGGATTTCAACCGGAATCATGACCCTCAAAGTGCACCAGGCACCAGTGTGTCTAAACCAGTCAAAGTCACGCGCTGCTGCCTTATATTCAACTACACAATACCGCAATCTCCTGATATAACTCATGCAGTGGGATATCCTTGTTTTCAAAGCATTTTTTATTCCTTGCATGCAAAATTCTATAAGATAGAGATGGCATTAATTGTTCAACAAAAAAAAGGAGATGACATTAATTCCACCATGTCATCAGGCCAGGGTTATGCAAATTTGCTTTGCAAACCACTTTGTAAAATTTAAGATCTCTCAATTTCTTCTATTACTATGTTTTTAAGGAATAAATATGAACGATTTAACTATAACTCAAGACTATAATTTTAATTTATATAGATTATTATATATTTCACATCTCGTGTCATGTCACTTTATACTTTGTAGCCATATTTCATTAAAAAAATCTCTTTTTGCCCTCAACAATAAAAAGTTGAAACTTGAAACCTCCTCTCACTCTCACCCCATCTAACTAGCAACATGAGACTCTCCCTCTCTCACCCCCAATCTCCGTCTTCCCCTCCCCCAGTCCACTCTGCCAAAATCACCCTTTTAAAGCACCTCAATTGTAGCTTTTTTTTTTTCAAAAAATGCTACAAAAATAACACGGGGATATTTTATAGCATTTTCTAGAAAAATACTACAATTGATTCTCTGTGTTTTGACTTTTTGTATCATTTTTTCATAAAAACTCTACATTAGAGTTGAATTTAAAAATTATTTTTTAAATACAGATTTGATGTAGCATTTTCTTGGTAAAACGCTACAAAAGATTAAGGGGGTGTATTGGATTGAGATTTTAAAAGACTATTTTAGCATAAAAAAGTCTTGTAGATTTTAAAAGACTATGTAGGAATGTAATGACTTATCAGATTTTTTTAAAAGTCTTGTAGATTTTGAAAAAGTCTTGTGGATTTTAAAAAAGTCTCATGGATTTTAAAAGACTTTTATATCATAAGAATTTATAAAATTTGAAAGGACTTTATGGATTTATAAAGAATTCCATGGATTTCTAGCAAACAATCAAAGTTATAGGAGTCAATAACGAGTTTTGTCATCCAAATATGGGATCTCTTTTATAGCATCCCAAATATTACTGGTGCTCTCTCTATCTCTTTCTCTTTCTCTTTTCTCCATCAAGTTAGATATTTTTTCAAAATTGACAGCAATAGTCTCAATGTCAACTGAAAGATTTTCTAGAACTTTGGCTTGATTGTTGGGCTCAACTGAGTTAGGACTCCCTCCATACTCGGATCTATTTCGCTTACGACGACTTAGTTTTTCAGTGGGAACCTCCGAACCTAAAGGGGAATGGGACGGTGGACTACATTAGCGAGGTGATGGAGGTTGGTAGGGTGGTTCATAGTGATTTGGTGCTATGAATGCATCACTGTGAGGATCATATCTAAAGCCTTCCATTCCGAAATCTCTATTTTGAGTATTTTCTTTCTCAAGAGTCGTTGCATCAGTATCATTATTATTATATGAAAGTGAATTATTCCCGCCAGCAGATCCACCTCCAAAAACAATCTTCAAATCCTCGTAATCAATTATACTATTTTCTCGAAGTTTGCTATGACTTGGGTGGGACTAGCAAAGAAAAATTATTCATTGTTAGTTCATTGCAAATAATATAAACTATTAATATATTCAAAAGTTTATGAACTAAGCTCACCTTCAAGTAATCTTTCCATACTTCATCACTTGCAGTGAACGTCTTTGTAATTGGGTCCCACCCAAAGCCAGAGTTGTTACACATAAGCATTGACATCTTGTTATATTGATTCTTAAACCACTTTATTCGGCTCAAGTAATTATTATAAGTTTTAGGAAACCTAATTTTGGCATTGAGAGGAGGAAGTATAATTTTTTCTACATTTTGGTTGCTAAGTGACCCATTAGCATCACGCAAACCACTATTCATAGCATCCACCAAGAGGTGCAACAACTCATTAGTATTCTCCATGGTCCAAGATTCATAGCTCTCTTTTTCTTTGTCCTTTCCTTTGTTATTTCCTTGTTGTGAATCCCCCATTTTAATTACTAACACAACATAGGTAAGAAACTAGTTATAAATTAACAAGAATACCTATCCCCTCTTGAATAATATCCCTTTTGAATAATATAAGCACACCATATAATATATATATATAAAATAATAATAATAATAAGAAACCAGTAAAAAAAATTTTATTTATAAAAAATAAAATTAAAAAAATTAATTTTATATCCCAAAAATTTATAGAAACAAATAAATATGAATAAAACATGTTAAAAAATACTATCGTATTAATATCCTTTATCAATATTTTATCCACTTTCAAATTATTAGGAAAAGAAGATCAGTCTAGAAATAACATACATCGATGATTTGAAATTTTAAAAATCACACTTCCTGAGATTAATCGAAATAGCTAATTTAAAAATCACATACATAGGATAATAATAATAATAATAAGAAAGATCAATCAAGAAAATTAATAAAAAAAATCAATGAAAGAAAATCACATACATAGGATAATAATAATAAGAAAAATCAATGAAAAATCAATCGAAAAGGGAAAAAGAAGAAGTGCGTGAGTTCATCGGAAAGTCTCTTTTTTTTTCCATGCAATCGTACGTATAAAGCAAGGTGCCACTTCATATGGACCAATGCACAAATTGCTCCACCAATGACCAATTCAATTTTACCTACAATAGTGGGTAGATCCAATTTATTGTATATTTACGAAATAAGCCCATCATTTATATTAATTATAAAAATATTTATATATATTTATGAAAATAGCCCATTATTATGGATAATAATAAATTAGGCAAATATTTTTAGATTGCGTTTGGATAAAGAAATTCAAAATTCCAAAGAATTTAAAATTCTTATAAATTCAATTGCTTCAATTGAACTTTTCGCTCTCGCTCTTTCTCTCTTTGTCTCTCCCTCCCCTTCCCCCTCTCTCGCTCTCTCTCCCCTCCCCTTTCTATTCTAAAAAACCTCTCCCTCTCCCTCTCTCGCTCTGAAAAACCTCTCTCTCCCTCTCCCTCTTGCTTTCTCCCCCTCTCTCTCATGCTCTCTCTCCCTCACTCCCTCTCTCTCGCTTATTATCTCTTCCCTTCTCTCTCCCTCCCTCTCTTTCTTGCTCTCACTCTCCCCTCTCTCTCGCTCTTTGAAAAACCTCTCTTTGCTCTCTCCCCTCTCTTGCTTTTTAAAAAACCTCTCCCACTCCCTCTCTAAAAAACCTCTCCCTTTCCCTCTTACTCTTTTCTCCCTCGCTCCCTCGCTCTCCCTCCCTCTCTCTCGCTCTCTCTCCTCCATCTCTCTCTCCCTCTTGCTCTCGATCGCTCTCTCCCTCTCCCTCTTGCTCTCTCTCTGACCCTCCCTCCACTCTCTCTTGCCCTATCTCCCCCTCCCTTTCACTCTCCCCTCTCTCTCGCTCTCCAAAAAACTTCTTTCTCTCCTTCTTCCTCTTGCTCTCTTTATCCCCCCTCTCTTGTGCTTGCTCTCTCTCCCCTCCCTCTCTCTTGCTCTCCCCTTTCTCTCCCGATATCTTAAAACCTCTCCCTCTCCCTCCCTCTCCTCTCCCTCTCTTGCTCGTTCTGTCGCTCCCTCCCTCTCGTTCCCATCTTTAGCGAGAGAGAGGGAGAGATGGGGAGAAAAAGAGTGAGAGAGAAAGGGAGAGTGAGAGAGAGAGGGGAGGGAAAGAGAGATAGAGAGAGGGAGAGAGGGGGAGACTTAGGGAGAGAGTGAGAGAGAAAGGGACGGAGAGGGAATGAGAGAGAGCGAGAGAGGGAATGGGAGAAAGAGAGCTAGAGAAAGGGAGAGGGAGAAAGAGAGGGAAAGAGAAAGGGAGAGGGAGAGAGAGGGAAAGAGAAGTGGAGGGGGAGAGAGATAAAGCGAGAGAGGGGGGAGGGAGAGAGCAATAGCAAGAGGGAGATAGTGAGAGAGGGGGAAGAGAGAGGGAGAGAGCAAGAGAGAAAGGGAGAGAGAGGGAGCGAGAGAGAAAGAGGGAGAGAGGGATCTAGAGCAAGAGAGGGTGAGAGAGAGGGAGAGAGGGGGGAGAGAGCGATTGAGTGCGAGAGGGAGAGGTTTTTTAGAGATAGGGTGAGAGAGAGAGAAAGATACATTGAGAGAGGGGAGACTCAAGGAAGAAAGTTGTTTATTGGAGCTCATCAAATAATTATAATCATTAATAAAAAAATAAATTTTTTGTTAGAAAAAAAAATTAAACTACTACCCGAGGAAAAAAAAGTCGTTTGGTAGTATCCACAAAAACACTAAACTTAGGGCACATTTCGTAATTTGTGTACTAGTAATATTTGTATTTCAAAACACCCTTTCTGCAAATACCTTAAAGTTAGTTGGTAACCTTCTAAGCAGGTAACCCATGTAAGATCTGGACCATTCCACTATTTAATTATTATATCTACGGTCAGAATTGAATTGGTCTCTCATGGACTAATTTATGCATTGGTCCATATGAAGTGCCACCATAGAGCAAAGCAATTAGGAAAAGAAAAGAAAAAAGAAGAAAAGAGAAGTAGGATTACCTTAAGAACGGCCGGAAAAAAGTCTGTGAGAGAGTAGGAAAAATCTCAAGGGTTTGGGTGAGATTGTTGGTTGGGTTTGATATATATACTTTTCACTAAAAAGTCATACGAAATCTATTCTACAAAATAATCCATTGAAATCTGTAGATTTTTGAATACCAAGAGACTTTTTTTAAGTTGCAAAAAATCTCAATTGAATACTATCGGATTTCGTTACCTTCTTTAAAAAGTCATAATAGTCATAATTGAATACTACAAGATTTCGTTGCCCTCTTTAAAAAATCATAAACATCTTAATTGAATACCACTGGATTTTTTTATATTATTAAAAAGTCTTAATTAAATACCACAAGACTTTTTTATCCTAAAAGAGTCTATTAAATTAAAATTAAAATCCTTTGCGATCCCAATCCAATGCACCCCCCGAATGTCACTTTAAAACCCTAAAGCAAGAAAACACTGTTCAAAAGCTCACTCAGATACGAAAACCCTCGCGCCCCTCTCCTTCCTCTCTCGTCACTTAGTCTCTGCTCCCTCTCAGTTCACCACTGTTCAAAAGCTCAGTTCCGTCACACCTCCACCGCCGTCAAAAGGTCAGTTCTGTCGCGCCTCCACCACCACCGCGGCCTTCACGTTTCATTCGTCGCGTCTCAAGCTCAAGTTCACTACCCCATCGCACTCCTTTTTCCTCGAACCCAACTCACTCTTCGCCAACGTGAAGCAACAGTTTCTCAGTCTGTAAACCGTCAATCTGCTTAGGGTTCTGCTGCAACCTCAAACGCAAGGTTTTTATTTTTATTTTTTTTATTTTTGAAATTTGATAATCGTTTCATTTGTGTTCCAATTACGTTGCGAGAAATTTGATTTAGCTTTTCAGCTGTGAGTTAGAAACATATCGTTTGAAGCTGATGCAGTTAGAACTTGTTTTCTGCTGAGTGAGGTTAATTTACTCCTAGTTTTTGCAGTTAGAACTTGTTCGATATCTACTTGTTTCCCCTCCTCTCTTGGATTGTGTGTTGGTGGTGGATTGGGTTCTAATAGTATTATGTAATAATTTGGGTTTTGCTGGCTCTGTAAATTCTAGCTGATGTGATGCATCGACCAACTTGTAAATAGCGATTCTCTTTGTTTTCCTTTTGTTTGTACCAGTTTGTTTCTGGTAAAGCTAGACAGTCGTAGTTCCTGGTAGTGGGAAGGAGTTCTAATCGCAAGATAAGGCCTCTTTGGTTAATTAGATCTAAAAAGTTTTTTTGTCACCCTTGATTGGATTTAGGGAATAGGTTTGTGAATGAAGAGGAAGATATTTTGCCTTCTGCTTTGGAAATGGGAGGATTCGACCACTGACTTATTTAATTTCTTTACTGAGCCAGCACTGTTTTTTGAAATTTGGCAGGAAGAATCACCCCGGAAAGTGTAATTTACAGTTTTGGAACACTTTTGCTTGATAGTGGCAAGCACATCCCTCCCAGCCATGTATACACCATGCTTCCCATTTTCTTCTCTTCATTACAGTAGCATCCTAGGATGGTCGGTTTAAAATGATCACAAATGATTATAGTGTGTTGATAAATAAAATGATTACACACTATAATCCTTTTCTTTATCTGAGGCACTTGACCTTATCTGAGGCAAAAAATTTTAGTTGCTAATGGACTCATGTTTGGAAGGCCATTTTTCAAATGATGATGGAAGCATAGAAATTTATTTGTATCTGTTTCCTGTTTCTGTTTTCTGTTTTCTGTTTTCTCTATCACAAATCAAGCAAGGATCTAAGTAATTTGGTTGACTTGTATTCTACCATATCAGTGAAGCACAATGGAAGCATAGAAATTTATTTGGTTTATAGCTAGTTTTGTTTGGCAGGTTCCATAACTTGTTTTATTGGGCGTACCAGATGAGAGTGAATCATCAAAGGAAACAGTTTCATTGACACCGTTTTAAGTGCATAGTATTTTTATCTTTTAAATTAGACATCTCATTTGTTTTGTCCCTTTCTTAAGGCTATAGCAGATACACCTTTGAAGACAAATAAAAGTAATGCAACTCTAGGACTGCGTCATGATTCCCACAACGTTTGATCATTGTGGATGGAAATACTTGTCTTTTGTTTTTTTACCAAAAGCTCTCTCAGGGAAGTTTTGATTATAAGTTGTTTTAAATTTTAAACACAATAACTTTTGAGCTTGATGCATACCTATATTGTGGAATTGATTTATAACCTGTTATTTGTGAAGGGTTCACTTGGCGCCAAGTCCCCTGTGACTACATGTGTCCATCATTTTGGTAAGTACTAAGTTATGACTAAATTAATGATATATGTACCTACATGTGTCCATTATTTTTGTTATTGCATTTGGGTTGGTGCCAATTGAGCTACAAGCTTTTTGGCACACGGTCCCCTGTTTAATAATTCATTATAAATATGAGCATCTTTTCTCTGGTTTATCATTTTATAAAACTAAATATAGTGCTACTGGATTGAATGTATTGTTGCTTTTTATTCTGTTTCAGAGTTGGTTATGTATGAAGATAGTGAACCTCCTGTGTAATATAATTTTTCCATTCTAGTTGTGAGCCTTTGTGCAAAGTCAAGGGAAGCTGTGAGTTCACCGGTTGAGCATTTAACTATTCACTATCAGGTTAGTGTTGCATTCAAATGGTTGATTCGGTGTTGAAATTTTTTCTTCTGGATGGTAAGCCAAGTATATGATATTATGAACCTGAATGAAAACTGTGATTTTCTGGACATTTTAGAAGATGCTAAATTGTTTGATTGTTTATACACAACTTGCAATAGACAAGAAGACAGAGACTGCTTCAATCTAGAAAGAATATGATTAGGACTTACTTGGTGACCTCAAGCTATATCTATTTATGTGCAGAGTGCATGTAAAATGCAAGTTCTAATGCTTTTGAGCTTAATTATAGTTCATTTGCACAGCCCCAGCTTCCGAGCTTAATTATAGTTCATTTGCACAAGACAGTTTTTTTAATAGCATCTTTGAGCTTGCAGGCTCTAAAGGATCCTCCGCCAAATGCTTCCAATAAGCCAAGTGCTGCAGTTTAGTATCTGATCTATGCATGAGATTTCTTGGTTTTGGAACAGGATATATTTAATGTATTAAAATCTATGATGCACAGATACGATACGACGATACGTCGTTTGTTGAAAAATATAGGATACGATACGTTTAGGATACATATATAAAAAAATAAAAAGTAATCACAAAACATATATTAGCAAGTACAAAATATAAATTGTAAATTATTATCTTCCAAAAATCTAAACTAAATCTAAATATAAAATAAAAAATACAAATCACTGTCTTTTATAAGTGTGTTTATTTATTTTTTGGCTAAGACTATTGTGCATAAATCACTAATTAACAATAAAAAAAACACAAAACAACGTAAATATTGGTGAAGTGGTGAGGCCTCAATAAAAGATTAAATAAATAATATAGGGATTTGATCCCTTGCTTCCCCGAATTTATCAGAGCCGTGAGCCACAAAATCAAAACCATGGCGGAATAGCAAGTTCACGCAACGATGGGAGGCTGTCCAAGCGGCACAGAGGAAGCTATCCATACAGTGAGGTTGCAGATGGTAGCGCTACATGGTGGGGAACTTGGCCGCGGTGGTGCTCGGTGAAAGAGGAATCTATTCATGGCGGTTGCCATGTGTAGCGACAGCGTTTGGCCACACGAAGTGGTTGCAGAAGGAGGCTGCACCTCGCATGCGATGGTGTGCTGTGTGCGATCAAAACAACAGTAACAACCACCGGTGACGGAAGCCATGCGCAGAGCGTATCACGACACATCCACAACGTGTCGACAACGTACTCACGGTGTGTCGAAGTTTTTTTTTAAAATAAAAAAATTTACCTTTTCGATACTCCTCCGACACGTATCGACGGCGTATCGAGGCGTATCGGTATCGGATTCGTATCCGATGCCGACACGGCATGAAAAATGACGTATCGGTGCTTCATAGATTAAAATGATTGGGATTTGGAATATAACCTCTCTATCTCTTTACAAGATCATCTAGAGCATAAAAGTTTAAAGACTACACATTTCATTATTTTTGTTTTTCTTCTGGTTATAAAGGCTGGTTGTAATAGTGCATAGGTCCTATCTAGGTTTGTTAGATTTCATTAGTCACAGTTAACTTTATATATCTAGTTATACTAGTTATACTAGTTATATATCTAGTCCTTGAAAAACTAACTCTTGGATGAATCAGTGTTCCCCTAGATCTTTTGGGTGGTTGTGAAATTAGTAGAACAAACTAGTGCTAAGAAATAGACTTTGATCAAACACTCCTACAACTAATTTCTTAATGAATGCTGTTTGTGTGAATTATGAGCTTCCTGAGATAGTATATATTTCCCTTTTTCTTTTTCTTTTTATGTCATGATTAGTTCCATTATTTCTCTCATGGTTTGAAGTATTAGGAGAGTCCATTCAATTTCCTTTGAAGCACATTAATTTTTTGTGTTTCATTCAGATTTAGATAGAAATTGGTTCCCCCTTCACGTGCTCAATTCGAGGTTATGGAAAATTATATAACTATTGAAATTTAACTTTTAGTGAGTTTTGTCTGTCACTAGAACTTTTTTTTTTGAAAAGATTGACTTTTTGTAGCGGTCAGCTTTGTAGCGCTAAGCAAAAAAAAAAAAAGCTACAAAGTCAAATCTGGTGTAGTGGTCCCACACCACTCCGCCTCTCCATCACTCACTCAGCAGAATAATTATTGTCCCGTCTTCGGTCTTCCTCTTCCCCCACGACCCCCTTTCCCTCGGTCTCATTGCCCCCTTTCATTTGGTCTCACTCTCCCACTCTCTCCTAGTCTCACTCCATCTAGGGCTTCTATCAGACTTTCCAAACACGGTGCATGATGCACAAATGCATTAAAATCCTAGTCTCTGCCATCCCCTCCCTCGTCCTCGCCCGCGGCTACTGGATCGAGACCGTCCCGGAGCTTCGGAGCCATGGCTGGGCGGTTGAAGCTGTCGACCCATTTGGAGCTTTCCCAGGTTCTGGCTCATCTTCCAGAGAGGAGGAAGATGAAGAACGCGAAGCAACCAAAAACCCATGTATGGTTGACGGCCAGGTTGTGGGGAAGTTGTGTTTTATTGATTCTTGGAGAAGATGATGATGATAGTTGTGGATGAGGATGATGGAGAGTGGTGATGTATAGTTGACAATGGTGCAAAAGTTGTTTGGCTTGCAGGTGTTTGATGAGGCAAAGGTGCAGGTAAGGTGACAATGAGGAGAGGGAGAGACGGTGGGTGGGTTGGGTTGGGTTGGGTTGGGTTGGGTTGGGTTGGGTTGGGTTGTGTAGGGTGGGTTTTTAAAATATTTAATAAATATTGTTTTAGACTTAATTGTATTTTTTTAAAGTTACACATGATTTTTGTTCTTCGATTTGTTTTACCAATCATACGTTTTTTAATAAATTAAATGAATTTAGTTAAATTGTCAAATTTTTATTTAAAATATAAAATTGTCTATTTCAATGTTTGGAAATTTATG
This sequence comes from Glycyrrhiza uralensis, assembly GCA_030159175.1. Classification (NCBI taxonomy): domain Eukaryota; kingdom Viridiplantae; phylum Streptophyta; class Magnoliopsida; order Fabales; family Fabaceae; genus Glycyrrhiza; species Glycyrrhiza uralensis. The sequence continues at coordinate 6,638,072 of BRZY01000007.1, forward strand.
TAATTAAATTTTGGTTGGATGAACATTAATATTTATATAGAATAAATTAAGATTTTTTATTGAGTGATTTAAAATTTTTGGATATTGAATTTTGGGTATTAAAATCACAAATTTATGTATCTTAAAACCCACCACCAAACACGGGTGCGCGTGAGACGTATGAGTGAGACGCATTGGGAGGCTTTTTTTTTTTTAATAATGGGAGGCATTCATTCTGTTTGAATTCTGTTATTTGTCATGCCACCTGTGCATTGTGTGAGACGTTTTTGTTATATATAATAACTGATAGAAGCTTTCTGCTTCATCGAGCCGTTCTTTCTCACATGGCTAATGAAAAATGGATAACCCATTACTTGAATATGCAGAAAATTCTATTGGTAGGAGAAGGAGATTTCTCCTTCTTAGCCTCTCTTGCCAAAGCTTTTGGAAATGCAATCAACATTACCGCGTCAACCTCAGACACTCTAGGTTGCTGCACTTTATCTTTATTTCCCAGTTAAGCTTTAGTTTCTTGTCAATGCTTTGATATGTAGCTAATCTTGAATTAATTGATTATATGTAGCTAATCTTTTACTCAAGTACAAATGCGCTAAACAAAATGTTTTTGAGCTGATCGATCAAGGTGCAAAGGTGGTTTTCGGGATGGATTCCACTCTAGTGCACCTGCATCCGTTTTTGAGGGACTATTACTACGATCGGATGGTATACAACTTTTCGCACACAGGATTTCGATTCAGTGAAGATGATCTAGCCATGATCAAGTAAGTACTACATTTACTGATTATTCTTTAATTCAGTGAATATATTGATTTCAAACTTGATCATGGCTGGATAAAAAAAACACAACTAATAAAAGTTTGAAAACAATATATTCACTGAATTAAAGAATAATCAGTAAATGGTAGTCTGATAAAAAAAAATCAGTAAATGTACTTGATCATGGCTAGATCATCTTCACTGAACCGAAATCCTGCGTGCGGGAAGTTGTATACTATCCGATCGTAGTAATAGTCCCTCAAAAACGGATGCAGGTGCACTAGAGTGGCATCCACCCAAAAACCCACCCTTGCACCTCGATCAGTCAGCTCAAAAATATTTTGTTTAGCGCGTTTGTACTTGAGCAAAAGATCAGCTACATATAATCAATTAATTCAAGATCAGCTACATATCAAAGCATTGACAAGAAACTAAAGCTTAAATGGGGAATAAAAGATAAAGTGCAGCAGCCTGGACTGTCTAAGGTTGAGACAGTAATGTTGTTTGCATTTACAAAAGCTTTGGCAAGAGAAGCTGAGAAGGAGAAATCTCCTTCTCCTACCAATAGAATTCTCTGCATATTCGAGTAATGGGTTATCCCTTTTTCATTAGCCATGTGAGAAAGAACGGCCCGATGAAGCAGAAAAGTTTCTGTCAGTTATTATATATAACAAACGTCTCGCACAATGCATAGGTGGCATGACAAATAACAGAATGAAAGCCTCCCATTATAAAAAAAAGCCTCCCAATGCGTCTCACGCGCACCCGTGTTTGGTGGTGGGTTTTAACATACACACATTTGTGATTTAATACCCAAAATTCAATATCTAAAAATTTTAAATCACTCAATAAAAAATCTTAATTTATTCTATATGAATATTAATGTCACATCCAACCAAAATTTAAATAAATTTCCAAACATTTAAATAGAAAATTTTAAATAAAAATTTGACAATTTAACTAAATTTATTTAATTTATTAAAAAATGTATGATTGGTAAAACAAATCGAAGAACAAAAATCATGTATAACTTAAAAAAAATACAATTAAGTGCGTCTCTCCTCTTCATTGTCACCTTACCTGCACCTTTGCCTGCACCTTTGCCTCATCAAACACCAGCAAGCCAAACAACTTTTGCACCATTGTCAACTATACATCACCACTCTCCATCATCCTCATTATCATCATCATCTTCAAGAATCAATAAAACACAACTTCCCCACAACCTGGCCGTCAACCATACATGGGTTTTTGGTTGCTTCGCGTTCTTCGTCTTTCTCCTCTCTGGAAGATGAACCAAAACCTGGGAAAACTCCAAGTGGGTCGACAGCTTCAATCGCCCAGCCATGGCTCCGGAGCTCCGGTAGCTGCGAGGGAGGGGATGGCGGAGACTAGGATTTTAATGCATTTGTGCATCATGCACTGTGTTTGGAAAGTCTGATAGTAGCCCTAGATGGAGTGAGACTAGGGGAGAGTGAGACCAAATGAAAGGGGACAATGAGACCGAGGGAAAGGGGGTGGTGGGGGAAGAGGAAGACCGAAGACAGGACGATAATTATTCTGAGTGAGTGAGGGAGAGGCGGAGTGGTGTGGGACTAGGGGGAGGGGAAGACAGAGATTGGGGTGAGAGGGAGAGTCTCAGGCCCTGTTCGGGGTGGTTTTTCATTTTATATTTTAAAAATTTCGAAAACCAAATATATTTTCAGTGCCGAGTTTTAGTTTTGAGTTTTTAGTTTCAGTTTTTTTTTAGTTTAGTCACTTTCTTTACCTCGCATCGCTATGAATGGTGAAAGCACGGGAGGGATGACACTAGAGGTGGCAAACGGGATGGACCCGACGGTAGGAATGGCAATGGGTAGGGTACTATAGTACCCGTCCCCATACCCGCAATTTCAAAAAATACCCGTATCCGGCCCCATACCCGCGTGGGTAGCAACTTTGATCCCTGTACCCTTACCCGTTGGGTACCTAAGTACATGTGCCCGTTACCCGCACTTTAACTGAAAATTCAAAAATTAATTTTTCAAATGCAATACACAATATTATGTCTCAAAGGCGCATAAGGAATTTGCTGGTGAAGGACACGGGAACGAGACAGAATGGTGTCAATGAAGAAGACTTGTCATCGCAGATCAAGGAAGCAGGACAATAATAGCGCAAGTGAATGAGGTACAATGAAGCAAGCTTGTCGTTGTCTACAATAACGATGAAACACACGGTAAAGGAAAACAAAGAGTCAAAGAAATGTATCTCATGGGAAAGGAAAGAAAATGTGTTTTATGACTATAGTGTCTTGTGCATGGGTTACTTTAGGAATAAGAATTAGTTTATAAATTTCTTTAAGAGTTATTAAATTTAATACACACACACACACACATATACATATATAAATATAACTATAAATAAATAAATAAATATATATGTATATATGTGTGCGGGTCTGGGGTGGGGTGGGTACTAAGGTACCCGTACTCGCCCCCATCAAATTTTGCGGGTAATTACCTGTACCCGTGCCCGTACCCATTGAGCGGGTAATTACCCTCCCCATTATGGGTAATTTTTGCGGGTACCCAATGGGTATGGGTCCAATTGCCATCCCTACCCGACGGGTTGGCCCCGCCTAACCCACTTTTTCGGCAGGCTGGGTTTTTTTTAACCCATGACCCGCTTTGGCCCGCCCGTCGAGTTGATTATATTATTTTTTAAATGATTTTTTCAGTTTTTTTATTTGTCGTGGGCTTGGGCCTTCAAAAACGGGTCATCCCGCCGGGCTGCCAATCCGCTCTTAAATGGGATTGGCTGTATTTTTTTGTCTACTTTCCTCGGCGGAACGGGCAAAAAAATGGGTTGGGGCGGGTCGACCCATTTTGTCATCCCTAGATGGGACGAGAGGATGCAGAAGGGACACGAGTAGAGCTGGGTATATGGACATTGACATATTTAACCCGCAGCCCGTGCGGGCTATGGGTCACATAAATATAGGTCAGTTTAAAATGGGGATTTTTTTAGCTGGGTCCATTTAACCTTGCAGGCCAATTTTATTAATTAAATTTTAAAGTTTTAATGTTTTAATGTATATTTTATTTTAATTTTTTCAAAATTTAATTAGTTTTTCTTTAGTAGGCCCACGAGCCGACCCCATTTAGCCCATGGACTATGCGGGCCGGACGCGAGCCACATCATGTAGGCCCATTTATTTTGCAACTCGGGCGGGCTCGGTCCATTTATATGCAGACCGAGCTACCCGCATACCCACCTCTAGACACGAGAGAAAAGGAGTATTTAGCGTTTAAAACTAAAACAAGAATCACAAAACCTATTTTTATGGTTTTGAGATTTAGGTTAAAAATTATTTTAAAATTAAGAAAAAAATCAATTCAATTCCATTTTACCCGAACAAGTTTTGTTTTCAAATTTAACTTTTAAAACAAAAAATCAGAAACTTAAAACCACCCCGAACGGCCCTTCAGGTTGCTAGTTAGATGGGGTGAAAGTGAGAGGGGGTTTCAACTTTTTATTGTTGAGGGCAAAGAGAGATTTTTTAATGAAATATGGCTACAAAGTACAAAGTGACATGACACGAGATGTGAATTATATAATAATCTATATGAATTAAAATTATAGTCCTGAGTTATAGTCACATCGTTTACATATATATCAGATCTTGGTGCCACTTAACATAGACCACCTAAAAACTGGTCCATCATGGTCCAGGTGACTAGTATACCGTAGATATATTATTATAAAAATTCGGTGGTCAAGATGAAAGAAGGGTTACCTGAACAAAGGTGTTTAAGTAAAACTTTTGTAATAGCTGATAGGGTCCTATGGATATCGTTAATTAAATGTTACATGTAAATTATAACATAATTACTGTATAATTAATTAAAATTATAACATAATTATTGTATTAATTAAAATAAGAAAAATTAATTGACGAAATGATTAAATGATTACGACGAAATAAATGCAAGTTGAATGTTGTCATTGTAATGATGTATGTATATGAAAGTTGACCCATGGCCGTTAGCCAGAGCCTTCAAGTCTCAAAAATGGTGGAGGAAAAAAAAAACTAAAAAATGTGGAACAGTCGTAGCAAATGGAAGACGAAGATGGAAGATGAACTGCAACAGTTTGCATTTTTACTGTTGATTTGTTCATATTAATTTCTTGAGTTATCGGGTTTTTTGTACTTGTTTGAAGATGATGTCGATATTTTGTCCTTCCATGGCGGTGTTGCTGAAAGAGACCGACCTCAAATGTTTACAGGAATAAATTAAAACTAAAACTCAAAAACATACCACTTGCAACAAAACCGACCTCAACCGCAAAGAAATCAATGGAGAAATTGATTTAATGCTCCCTAACTAAGAACTGAAAGAAGGTGAAATAATATGAACTCACACTACAGTAAAATGTATTCTGGTTTTTAAAGGGTTGAGCTAGGTGAATATAACTCGTTGAACTAATCCGACTTCAACTATCATTATTTTTTTGTCAAAAAAATGATAATAAACATGATTCTATTTCATAATAATAATGAGTTTTATTATAACTTGGTATTAAATCGGAGATAAATGTAAATTATGAGATTGAGTGCAAGTAATTAATGCGGTTTATCTAAAGAAACAAACTAAACTAGTATTCGAATTTGATCCATGTGAGTGAAAAACAAAAAAAATTGATAAATGTGGATTTGAGTTAATTTTGGAGTTATACGATCTATCTTATCTTATATGTAATTTTTAGTTTTAAAATTGTTTATATTTTTATATGTTTAAGAATATATTTTGCATTAAATTTAAATTTTAATATTTTTTCTGCAATATTCTAAAATTACAAAAGACACTATCTATACTTAGAAAATTTATAATATGTAGGATATAATTACAACCTTGTAGTGTGTAATTACAACCGTTGGATTGATTTCAAATTTGCAGTCTCATTGGATTTAGTTAGAGATAGACCCTCCACACCAAATCCTTTCGCAATCTGACCAAAACACAGCTCTCCTCTGTTGGCGTCGACTCTCTACTATCCACTTCACCTCCATGTCCGGCGGGCTAGCGGGCGGAGGATGATGCTCCGGGAGCCATTAGTGTGAGTCCGGGTGGCGGAGACGCTGGCAGAGGAGCGACAGAGGGAGTGGACCTACTCGAGGCCAGGGGTAGCGTTGGACGTGGCAAAACGGAACAATAAAACAGAAGAGCAAGCACTCAAACTTCAATTCTCAAATCTCTAACATTGTTAACACAATGTAATGAGGGTGTTTTTTATAGGCAAAAGATTACAATTAAAATAATATTACAACACTTAACAGACATGGTGAGAAGTGGGTAGTTGCAAGTTGTTACTCCCTCCGTTTTTAATATAAGTAAAAAAAGTACATATATCTGGACTATATTTAGCCTGGATACATGTACTTTTTTGTTTATATTTAAAAACGGAGGGAGTACCACTGACAATGCTGCTACATTCATCCTCTAATTAATTTCAAGCTGTAATAATCAAAATTTGTTGCTCTGCAATTTCGACTAGTAATCTTCAAATTGAATCTGTCATGTTTTTGATTTAATTTAATTTTATTTCTAAATGGTGCTTCTCCGGTGATAATGTGATGGCTTTCAATTTCTTCTTTCTTGTATGAAAAACAAGGAGAAGAATAATGTTTGTTGGCATATTCACTATCAGGTGTGGACACCGCTATTTTTCTATTGCCCCACGGTGCCAGCTGTGGTGGACGGTGGCGGTGTTTGAGATAAGTAATTTAAAGTATTTTGTAAACAATACAACTAGTTATTGATTTTTTAATATATCTTTAATTCTAGAAAATTGTGCATCAATTAGTTGAAAATAAAAGAATTGATTATAATTAAAATTTATGGTTTGGCTTCTCTAAAGTGAATAATTAATAAAATAAATAATCTCAACTACTAATGAAAAAAATCAAATGTTGATATTTCAACACATTCATAATTTATTATGCATGTACTTCAGCTATTGATTTAATCATCAATGATAAAGATTACTTATTTTAAACTCTTTAAAGTAAATTGTCCACTCTAGATAAATCAAATCTTAAAATTTATCATGTATAAGATGTTCACGCCACTCAAAGGATCATTTAGCCCCAAAAATAATATAAACAATGAATACCTGAAGATCATAATTACTCTCCAGAATTAATACAATTACTACATTTTCTATCATACTTAATTTTTTTAGATAGACAAATATTAGTAAATTAGTATGTTATGTTAGTGGAGGAGATTTGAACTCATGACTTCCTTATCACTCTAATCCCTATGCTCTTTCCCCAAACCACTAAACCACCTTATGACTCCCATTTCTATCATCCTTAATGACTTATATATATTGACATTGAGGCAACTAGATGAGGAAATAGGACGTGTGGTAATGGCGGTGACTTTTATGGCTTATGAGACATGCTATAGTTGCTTGATTACGGGAACATGCGGTGGGAGATAACGTGGGAGTGACGAACGTGGGTCGAGTTTGAGTTCTAAAAGAAAATTTCTTTCACATTTATTTACTTAGAGTTAACGGAGAATCAATTGAGGTATTGGGCCACTTGTAGCTAAGTCCAATAGTATCATATGGTCTATAAGAAGTAGGCCTAAGAAGTATAGAATATAAGGAGCTTCTTACCTCTTAAATGTACATAGTTGTAGGCTCCGTCTAGGATGAACCACCAAATAGATTGTTTACCATGGTGAAGTTTTGGTAATTAATTTAATTAAAGCCATTTGATTATTTTTTTTAGTAAACCAAATAGCATTAAAACAAGACAGTAAACACAAGAAGTGTCACGTTCATAGATGAATACAAATAATTGTTTATGAACTCAGATCTCTGCCTCCTCAAATAAATAACCCCCACGCTTGAATACATCACCTCCTTCTCAAAAATGTCAATCCAAATTAAAAGCTAATTATAAAGCCGTTCGATTATTATTAATATAATCAACGGCTAAAATGGGCCATCGAATGTTCAAGTAACAAGTTGACGATATATTTTGAACCCGGTCCCAAAATATGAATACCCAAAGACTATGTTAGAGTTATTGTTGTACGGCTCTGCGAAATTGAGGAGTTTCAGCATTGTCGATTCCACTTGTTTACGGCGTGTACCATATATGATGAATGCATGCATGGAAGACACAAATTTTATTATTGAATAAGGATGTGGGCGGTATTGTTTGGGGTAAAAATTGGCTAGAATCCATCTATATATTCATTAAATTGTGTATTGCAAGGTTTTAGCAGTGAGGGAAATAGCAAGGAAAATAAAGTAAATGCTCCTTTAGAGGGGAGGGACCTCCATAACAAAAAGGGAAAAGTTCTGAAAAGTGTATGAATATTATGATGCCTTTTCATTAATTTCATTCCACTACATATACTGGAAAGGGAACAAACGGAAATTAAAATGTCCTAACAGCCAACACGACTCACCATTCTGGCTATATTACAAAAGGAAAACGACAAAAGACAACAAAACAAGGAAATAATAAAGCACTCTAGGTCAGGCATCAATAAAATAGTCCTTAAGGTAATTCAAAGTCCTTGAGCCACTTGGGCCTCAGCCTATTCCTCTTGGCCCTGGTTTGTGGTATGGGGTCCAAAGCAGCCTCATAACTTGCCCCATCAGCTGGGCTTGCAGGCTCAAAAGGTTGGGTCATGACAATCCTCCCGCCTTCAAAAGACACCTTGTCCTCAAGGTGGAAGCTTGGGTATGTTACTGCGATCTCATGGTAGCTTTTCCAAGTACATGGAATGGGGATAGGCCTGTAGATGAATGAATGGCTGTGGTGTAGTGTCATTCGGCCCAATGCAAGTATTTCCCCCAAGTGTGTGGTTGTTGGTGAGCAAAGCAACGGAGATACTACTGAAGAGCCTTGTTTACAACCTCGGTTTGCCCATCGGTTTGATGATGATAGGCAGTAGACATCCTCAGTTTGGTGCCATTTAATTGGAACAGCTCCTTCCAAAATTTACTAAGGAAGATGGGGTCTCTATCCGACATGATACTCTTGGGCATTCCATGCATCCTGTAGATCAATTGAGCAAACAATTCTGCTACTTTGGCAGCAGTAAAGTTAGTGGGGAGCATGCCCAAGTGGGCTGCCTTTAAGAAGCGATCTACCACCACAAGGATAACGGTGTGGTTTTGGAAGGAAGGGAGCCCAATGATAAAATCAAGGGATATGTCCTCCCAAACCCCCTGCGGTGCGGGTAAAGGTTGAAGAAGCCCATATGTAGGGGTGGCAAAGTGGGCTGGACCCGGTGGGCCGTCCCGCCAACCTGCCTTTTTTTGGCAGGCCGAGATGGCATTTTGGGCCCTTGGTAGCCTCGGCCGGCCAGCCCGCCATTTTTTTAAAAAAATAAAAGAAGTTAAATACATTTTTTTTGATTTTTTTCATATTTTTTTTACTTTTTTTGGGCGAGTTGAGGCAGGCCAGCCCTCTTTTGGCTTGGCTGGCCAACTCGCCTTTTTCTTATTTTTTTAATTTTTTTTTGGGTTTTAGGCAATCTAGCCCGCCAACCCACTGGCGGGGAAGAATGTATTTCTGGAGCTCATTTTCGAAAACGGGTCGTGGCTGGCCCGCTTTGCCATCTCTACCCATATGGCAAGTGGTTGGTGGTTTTAATTTGCTGACAGGTTTGGCAAGAATTGACAAAAGCAACCACATCATTTGTCATACCCTCCCAATAGACATTTTCCTTAAGTCTACCATAAGTTTTGCTAATCCCACTATGGCCCCCTATTTGAGAGGAATGAAATTCTTCTAGCATGACAGTTTTTAAATGGGATGAAGATGGAATATATAATTTTCCTTTGAAGAATAACATACCACAAAGCACCTTGAAATGAGGATAGGAGGGTGGGTCCTACTGGACCTTCTGAAGTAGGTCTTGTAAAGTGGGATCCTCTCTGAATGCCTCTTGCAATTTTTCTAGGAACTCCCAGTGAGGCACAGTAATAGTCAACAGCTGCGGAAGTAGGTCATGTACCCTTGAAAGAGTGTCAGCAACACGGTTTTGGGCCAGGCTTGTATAAGATCTTATAAGAGTATCCTAACAGCTTTGCCAGATAAAATTGTCATTCCGGCGTCTGAACAACTTGTGTCATGAGTTCACGGAAACTACTTTGATCCATGTGGATAATGAATTTGCGACCCAAGAAGTATGTGCACCATTTTTTGACAACCGTAGTGATAGCGCATAATTCCCGCACATAAGTTGAAGCATTCATCATCTTAGGACAAAATTTCTTACTGAAATAACAAATAGGATGCCCACGCTGACAAAGAACCACGCCCATGCCGAGGCCTGAAGCATTTGTTTCGAGGATGAAGTCTTCCTCAAAGTTTGGCAAAGCTAATACTGGTGCTTTAGTCATGGCTGTCGTAAACCTTTCAAATGCTTGTTGCGCCTCAATTGACCACTGAAATGAGTCCTTTTTTAGCAAGTTGGTAAGTGGGGAGGCTATGGAAGCATAGTCACGCACAAATTTGTAGTAAAAACCGGTCAATCCCAAGAAACCCCTAAGTTGCTTCACTGTCTTGGGTTGGGGCCAATTGAGCATCGCCTGGATTTTTTCTGGATCAGGCCCAACTCCATCGTATGACACTATATGACCTAGGTAAGCCATTGAAGGTTGGACAAAAGTGCACTTTGATTGCTTCAAGAAGAATTGGTTGTCCATTAAGCATTGGAAAACAGCCTCAAGGTGGTGTTTGTGGTCCTCTAAGGTGCGGCTATAGACTAAGATATCGTCGAAGAAAATGATAATAAACCTTCGAAGATATGGCTGAAAAAGGACATTCATTGTGGACTGAAATGTTGAAGGCGTGTTGCAAAGACCAAAAGGCATTACCAAGAATTCGTAATGCCCTTGATGAGTGCGGAAGGCGATCTTGTGGATATGCTCAGGGGTCATAGGAATCTGATGGTAGCCACTGCGGAGGTCAAGCTTAGAGAACCAGCAAGTGCCATACAGTTCGTCGAGAAGCTCATCTGTGGCAGGGATTGGAAATCTGTCCTTTACTATCATGGCGTTCAAAGCACGGTAGTCTACACAGAAACGCCACGTCCCGTCTTTTTTTCGCACAAGGAGGACGAGAGAGGAGAAAGCACTGGAGCTAGGTTGGATAAGGCCTTTGTCAAGTAACTCTCGGATTTGTGTCTCTATTTCCTATTTTTGGAAATGGCGGTACGTATAGGGGCGGACGTTTACTGGGTTTGAGCCACTAAGTATCGGTATTACATGGTCTGTGAGGCGTGGGGGTAAGAGATGGGTAGGTTCGGAGAAAAGGTTTGAGTAGGCAGAGAGGAGGGTGGCGAGCCATCGGGGGGGTAGTGTTTGTGGTGTTTGTGGCTGGGTTTGGGGTTGGGGATGGTAAAAGGTGAAGCTGGAGACAGGTGTCTAAGGCATGGGTTGTTACTAATCTCCTCAGTTGGTGAAGGGATGCTTCTTCGAGCCCCGGTTTGGGGTCTCCTAACGGTTGGACCACTTCTCCATCTTTCATGAAGGACATGGTGAGCTTCTCAGGATCTATTAGCATCGGGCCCAATGTCTTAAGCCATTGGACACCCAAAACCAATTCGGCCCCACTCAAAGGCAACACAAACAAGTCCACGAAGAAATGATGGGGGCCCAAAGAAAGTTTAACCTGCTGGCACAAAAATGAGCATTGGAGTTGCTCGCCATTCCCCACAAGGACATCAAAAGATTGGGCTGGAAGCATTGTTAGGCCCAAACGCTTTGCTACTCTGTCTTGTACGAAATTGTGGGTGCTCCCACTATCCACCAGGATTGCAACAGGGTTTTTGGCTATGTGGCCCGCTACTCTTAGGGTCTGGGGAATTACATGGCCCAAAAGGGCATGTAAATTGGTTTGGGCTGTGGGTGGATCCGAACCCAAGGGTAGGTCTGAGGGGTTGGTTAGTGGAGTGGTAGTCTCGGCTGAAAGCATGAGCTGGGTAAGGGGGTTGTCTGGGAGCTCTGGTTCATCGGGTACAACCACAAGAAGGTGAAACTGGTGCTTACAGTGGTGGCCTGGATGGAACCTTTCGTCGCAGTTATAATACAACCGTTTTTCGTGACGAGCTTGCAACTCGGCTGGGGAAAGGCGTTTGATGGGTGGAGTTGTTTTGGGGGTGGCTAGGGTACTGTTTGGGTTCGTGTTTGTGGAAATGGTATAGCGAAAGGAGGAAGAGAGGGCATTGCTGGTGGCAGTGGTTAGGGTAGTTTTGGGGCGGCGTGTGGTGTGTGGTTGGGGGCGGTCATTGAGCTTCTCCTCTTGGAGCTTGGCCAAGCTGATGGCGTGGGGAAGAGAAATGGGCTAGAAAGCCTGGACCTCCCTTCAGATCTTTGGCTTCAGATCGGATACAAAGCAACTCAGGTAAAATTAGGGCGGCGACCCACAATGCGGATAGAAAGGGATTCAAAGCGATTTTGGTAATCCTTTACAGTAGATGTTTGACACAGTTTGAACATATTACCTTTTGGGTCATCATAATGTGAAGGGGTGAAACGAAGCTCTACTGCCTGAAGGAACATCTGCCAAGACAATAGTTGTCCATTGGAGTGCATCCATTGAACCAGGTTAGGGCCTCTCCTTCTATGTAGAAGGATGCGATACGGAGGCGTTGATCCTCAGCAGTTTAGTGAAAATCGAAGAATTGGTTGATTTGAAAAATCCAACCAAGTGGGTCAGAACCATCGAATCTGGGAATGTCAAGTTTCATGGAGGTGGTGGTGAATGGTTAAGGAAGGCGGTTAGCATTGTTGGGTTGGGGGGTGAAACCGGGTGGACCAAAACGGGTGCGAAGTTGGGTCACTACGGCGGTCAGGGTGGTAAGGTCTTGTTGGAAGGCTTGTTGGTTTTGGAGGATAAGGTTAAGGGTGTTGATGAGGGCGTTGAGGTCGTCTGAGTGAGGCGAGGAAGCCATGGGTAGTCAATGAAACAGAGAGAAGGCAATGGAAGCACCAAATGCAAGGTTTCAGCAGTGGTGCCGTTTGTGGTGAGGTAGTAACAAACTTCCCCACAATGAGGAAGTGGGCCCAATACCTGAAGTGGGCCCAATACAATGAGGAATGTATTTGTAAAACATTCCCTTATCTTTCTGAAATGATAGAAGGGCCAAATATTGCATTGAATTTTTTTTTACTCGAAAAAATTTATTATATCATAACTGACACCGCAATTAATGTTTTGTTTTGTACAGACTTAATATTAATTAGGTAGGTAGAATCTTTACCAAGCTCACGGGATTTAGTTAGCAGTTCCCAGCGAGGATATGAGGAACATTATTTCGTTGGTTCTACATTTTTAATTTTAACAACATTTACATAAATTATATTATAAATGGAAATAATAAAAATAAAACATCAATAACTAATTTTTTTAATGTAGATAATTATTATTATTATTATTATAATAATATTATCAAGTATTTAACACTACAACTAACTAAATTTTAATTTTAATTTCAATCTTTTTTTTTGACAAATTTTAATTTCAATCTTAATAGCAACAAATGTTGCAAAGACAATAGGCAATAATTGTGCTATAGTTATTAATTAAACTGCTACTAAGTTGCCAATCATAATATTACACCGGTATATTAATCTATCAAATAGCCTATACCACTACAAATACTTTTTCATGTATTAGGTTCAGTGCTCACCACAAATGGTTTGTGCTCGATTTTGCACTCTTGCTCAAGTTGAACACTTCAAATTTAGTGTTTAACCATATATTCAATATTTTTTTATCTTATTGAAGTAAAACAAAAACCGTGTGCAGATTGAAGCTTACATTTAATATATTTTTCAATTACACTCCAAAATTATGTATTCTATGGGTTTTTAATTATCGCTTTGTCTATGTAACTTTATTATTTTTAACACATGACAGATTGTCTTTGGAAATAATCTCAAATTTTTTATATGATTTAAAAAATTATAATATGTATATGTATAATTACAAATTTAATTATACAAAGTTTTTGTTTAATTGGTGCTGGAATAGGACCAATTTTATAATAAATACTATCGAAAGTGCTAAAACCACAATAAAACATACCAACGAGGAGTTTTATAATTTAGAGAACTACGTCTGCAGGTTTTTAATTTGTTCTTCCATCAGGCCCTCAAATATAAATACATTTTTTAAAACTTAAAACCATTACTCCAGGTAACCCTTGTAAAATCCCCACCATTGGAATATAATACTCTTATATCTATGGTTGTCCTTAAAAGTAGGCCCACTTCCCCACGGGTGGAGAAGTTTGTTACTACCTCGCCACAAACGCCACCTTCAGCAGTGAGGAAAATAACAAGGAAAATAAAGTAAATGTTCCTTTAGAGGGGAGGGACCTCCATAACAAAAAAGGGAAAAGTTCTGAAAAGTGTCTGAATATTCTGATGCCTTTTCATTAATTTCATTCCACTACATATACTGGAAAGGGAACAAACGGAAATCAAAACGTTCTAATAGCCAACATGACTCACCATTCTGGCTATATTGCAAAAGGAAAACGACAAAAGACAATAAAACAAGGAAATAATAAAGCACCCTAGGTCAGGCATCAGTAAAATAGTCCTTAAGGTAATTCAAAGTCCTTGACTCATCCTATTCCTCTTGGCGCTGGTTTGTGGTATGGGGTCCAAAGCAGCCTCATAACTTGACCCATCAGCTGTGGGCTTGCAGACTCAAAAGGTTGGGTCACGACATGTATTCTGCGGATGGAAGCTTGGGTCACTACAAAACTTGCTCTAGAGAGTGTAAACGTAGGAACTTGTAGCTGCGAAACTTACCCAAGGTTGCATACTTGTCTTTTTGGTGGGAAATGTTTATATTTACATTTGCTAGGCTTTATTGTCACCGTTTCTGTAACTTGAGTTGTGATTGAACAATCATTTACCCGTTGACATATTTCAATTGTTAGTGCAGATTCCATTATTATGCTATGTACAACAATGGGAGAATAAAACAGTAGAAAATTTATTTAGATTGTTGACACGGGTGAGGTTTTGTGTTCAATGGCCTATGCTGCATCAACGCATGAAGAAGAAGAAAATCATTTGCAGAGTTGAACGAAGGCAGAGGAAAATGATAATAGAAGGTGGTGGAAGCCTCTAAGAACAAGTTATAGTAACACACTTAGCGATTGGAGGTGGTTGATAAAGATTGAAAATAGTTTATCATGGATATCCCTTTAGCATGCATTTCTACTAGTGAGAGATCCAATCAGCACTATTGTTGTTGTGCTTTGTTCTCAGCTTGTATTTAGATTGAAAACTCCTAATTTTTGATACCGTGTTTTTTAGGTGCAGGGCCATTCAATGTGTTGGTATTTAGATTTTGTGAGTTTGTCTAAATTTGAATATTGTAGGTAAAGATTACCATTTTAATGTGCAAAAACTGAGTTTGTTACTCCGTAATGCATATTATGGAATGGAATGGAATGGATTAATAGAGTGAAGCATCAATGGACAAACAAATAAATTTGTGCATGTGCACAAATGGGCCTCATAGCCATCGATCTTTGTCATTTTAAAATCTAGGGCCCAGATCAGAGAAGGGCTACCTGTTCAACAGGTAACAAGAAAGTTTGAAAAAAAATTGTTGATTGGTGTATGAAGAATGTATTAATTAGTAAAGAAGCACACATTTATTAAAAATTACAAATTTTGCCAAGGAGTCTCTACTTTTCGCGGATTGACCCAGAAGTTTGGTATTTTAAGATTTTGACACATAGATTAAGAAATAATTAAATGAGTATTTTTAGACTATAATACTCCTATTTATTATTTTAAATTTATATTTTTTTTCTCTATATCCAATTATTATTAATTATTAACTTGGTGGAGTACATTGAATATGCATTCATTTTTTAGTTGGTGAGAGAGTGTCTTTAATATAAACAGCTGTGAGAGGATCGCTAAGCACAACTAGTGTGGTGTGGTCGTATACTGACTCAGGTAGTGTGGTTTCATCGCATACTGCAGTACTGTTCTATTCAGCGCCACAAGGAACATTATCGGGAAGCACTTCATTGAGCACAATTATGCAATTTCGTTCTTGGGTTTGTCGCCTTCACACTGGGGGTATCAACTTTTTCACAGCTGGGAACTTCTCTGGACTATACCCTTTTGCAATAGGGTCTGACGCCTTTACACCTGAGGTGTGATTTTCTCCACAAGTGTGAACTATTCTGGTTTGTACTTCGCTTCTTCGCACAGACAACTTTTCCACAATTGGGATCCGTTCTGGATTGTACTATGCACTGTCCTATTTGGGTCTGACGCTTTCACACGGGGGATGGGAACGTATCCACAGTTGTGAACTCCTCTGGATCGTACTCTGTACTTTCGCATTTGGGTCTGACGCTTACACATCGGGGGTGGGAGTTTCTCCACAGCTGTGAACCAATCTAGCTTTTACTCTGCAGTTTTGCACTTTGGTCTGACGTCCTCACACCAGAGATGGGATTTCTTTCACAATTGTGAATGGTTCTAAGTTTACTTCTTGTGTTTTTGGTTGATTGTGGCCGGGACACTTGTCTCTGTTGTGGATTTTGTGGGCGTGATACAAATGATAGATAGGGTCCGGGGTGTCAACTTAGCTAGGATGTCTTTCACTATAGTGATGTTTTTGCACGCTAGCTCTTTTATATAACGATAGGAGCTTGATCGAATTTTGTACAAGACAGACTCTTTGTTCATTTTCTAGTAGCTAAATCCGGGCATAACTTATGCTCTGATCTATCTACTTTCTGTTTAATAATATTTTTTGCTTATCCAAAAAAAAATGAATATGATAGAGTACTACTACCTCAGTTTGAAAATGATAGTCTACTTTCTATTTTGTATGCAATATTAATTATTTATTTTTCCAAAGTATACCCTCATTTACATTTTAATAATTTATTGCATTGGTTTGTGAAATTTTTTGCATATGCGGTGCACTAATTGCCTGGTGCAATTCGAAAGGCATTATTTATTTATCTTTTTTGGTACACTTTTTTTTGACACAACATGATTTATTCATCCGATGCGTTTAGTTTAATGTTGATGTGGGTAATTTATTAGTTTATTAATTAATTTATTAATTAATGTATGAAAATAAAATACTCTCTGGTTAAATAATAAAGTGATTAAGTTAAAACTTTAGTAGGGATTTGTTAAGTAAATACTAATTAACTTGACAATCCAATATGGAGGAAACATATTTTTTATTTATCGATGATCTTCATCTTCATAAGATACATGTAGTTGTAAAAAGAGACAACTTAAAAATTACTTCACGAAAACAGTGATTAAACATAAAAAAAATGGGAAAATCATGATATTTGTTGGTTGCTGGGTCAGATTTCAATTTTTGTGTTGGGGTCAATTATTAAAAAATGAAACCTTAGGCCATACATTAGTAATTGTTTTGTGGGTCAATACTCAAATAAATAAAAAACTGTCAAAACTTGCTATAACCAATTTTTTATGTGTTTGTGCACATGCACAAATTTATTTGTTTGTCCATCGTAAGCTTCACCGGATTAATAGAGCTTCAATGAATGTGATTAGAATATTGTTAGTCTCTTTCCCTTTCATATTTGTCCATTGGTGTAATTTAGCAATTTGTATAATGTTAGTTTTTTTCTCTTTCATATTTGTTGGTGTTTATTTGAAATAAATTCGGTGTTAGCAATTGATATATATGGGAAGTGAATGATATTTTTGGGTTCTCTCAGTTGCAAACGTATGATAATTTGAGTCGAAGAAAATGAAGGAATTCAGTCAATCATTGGATAGACATATGCAATGCAGAACTATCATTGTTCATAGTGACCTAAATGTAACGAGAGTATTTAGATCTTTAACATTTTCATTCTCACAGTTAATGTAATGTATTAGACGTTAACATTTGTCTAGGGTGGGGAAGTTAATAGGTGGTTCATGGTGGAGAAGTTTCTTTGAACCGTTAGATTAAAATTAAGGGTCCAGACGAGTTGAAAACAAAAATGAGAACATATGTATCATTCCCCACAGGATCGCTGCACTCACACATGGCTCTGCCCTCCTAGGAGCCATTTCTGCCACCACATCTTGGTTGATTTTTTTCATGCATTTTGAGAAATATTTCTTCGGGTATTTTGATTTCAAATCAACAAACAAAGCCATCATCAAAAAAAAAAAAATCAACAAACAAACACTTCAAACAAATATCACGATTTCGTGTGAGCATAACTAAGCAAGTGCTTTCAGGAAAACAGAGACATTGCTGCAAAATAATCTACGAAAAAAGCCAAAAGATGACGGAGGCTTGGGTTTGCCATTGTTATAGAGACAGAGACATTGCTAATCTGCGAAAAAAATCAAAGACAATGCTAATAAACAATCTGCCAAAAAAGCCATAGGATGATAGACATTGCTAATATTTTCGATTTTCATAGACACTATTTATTAGCAATGTCTGTGTTTGCCATTGTAATGGTGATTATGGAGGTTTGGGTTTGCCATTTCTCCATAGGATGAGTGCACAAAACCTAGAAAAGAGAAATATTGAAGCTTCGATACCCATCAACAAACTAAACCCTAAGAAAGAGGGGGTGGAGGTTCTGCTGTGGTCGTGTTCAAGAATTGTTTGTGGCACGGCGACAATCGGTCCACAGTGGTGGTTCTCAGCCTTCAAAAACCGTCACACTCACACTCACATTCCAGGTCTGGCGCTTTCGTCAGAGAACTTTCTTACCGATGCTTTGAACAAGGAAGGGTTGGAAGGGGACAAGGGGTGGGGTAGAATTTGTGTGTAACAAAGTATAGTTGTTCTCGTTTTAGTTTTCAATCATATGAGCCCTTCATTTGTTTTTATTCACTACTAGAAAAATCAAATTTAGAGGCGGAAAGTTTTTCCTCTCTAATAGAGACGGTTTTAGCAACGGAAAATAATTCAGTAAATTAGCGAGGGATTTAGAGATGGAATATTCCCTCTCTAAATTTTCCGTCACAAAATCCCTCACTAAATGGGCAGAATAACTTTAGCGCGGAAATTAAAGAGGAATCAAACCCTCAAATGGTATATATTATTTGTAATGTTACTAGTCCACGATGAACCATTTGATGCAATGGTTATGCTTGTTACTCTCTTTGTTCCATTTTGTCTGTCAAATTTTAAGAAAATTTTTAATCCTTTTTATTTGTCAATATGATAGTTAAAAGTTATATTTCGACAATTATACTCTTAACACTATTAATTATTTTATATATTATTCATAAAATTGATTAATGTTGTAATTGAGAAGTTCAAAGACTAATTAAATTAAATATGATACATCTACTCCCAAAAATTATTTTACTTCCCAATAATGTAAATTTATTACTAATACACACATGCGAATGTATCTAGCTAACACCAAGTTGTTGGGAGTCGGCGAAATGATGAATTGCATAATTTAATAAAGGGATGGAAATGTTTAGAATGATGTGATACTTTTATGTAGAGAGATAAAATGAGATAGTGCAAAAATAAGGCTATAATAGAAAAAATTTTATCAATTAATTGATTTTTTGGTTATGGTAAAACAATCTTAAAAGAAAGATAAAAAGAAACGGAGGGAGTATATGAAAATATTTAATTTTTTTTGAACCAATATGAAAATATTTAATGAGTATTGTACAGTTTGTGACAAATGATAATGATATCTTTAATATAAGTTAACTTAAACATTTAATTTCTATTAGTTATTTTTTTTGTTAATAATTATCCTTAAAGAGGTCTTGCCAAGTGTCTTAAGGAAATCTATTATAAGATAAATGGAAAATATATAAAATTCATTATTTAATTTTTTTATTTTCAATCCTCAATAAGAGCCCTAAATAAGAAATTGCATTTGCCTAAAAATTATTACAATATTTTATCAGATATTTAAATATTGTTCAAGTGAAAATACTTAATGAGATTCTTAGTATTTAAGACAAAAGTAATGAGTATCTTTAATACAAAGGTTAACTTAAAATCCTTTATATTTATTGATATTTTTTATTCTTTTAATGATTGTCCTTAAAGAGGTGCATGTTGCCAAGTGTCATAAGAAAATTGTTATACACTACATATAAAAGAAAGATTTGATCAAACATATTATTTAACAAATTAACAATTTTAAAAAACTTACTTTTATTTTATCTTCTTTCTAATTATTTTTAATGTCCTCAATAATTTCCTTAATTAGGAATCTGCATTTGCTTAACAAATATTACAATTTTAATTACCATTTATTTATGTTGCTTGACATTTGGCACTGAATCAATAACTCTTTAGTGTTGTACCTTGCCTATAAAACCCTTCCTAAGCTCTCTTGTGGTGATCACTCACAAGTTACAAACCAGAGCTAGTGAAACTAAAAGATGGCTGAGGGACGAGGCAGTAGCGCAAGTATTGTTCTAATGCTACTATTTTGCATATTGGAATTTCATTCTATGATGGTTCATGCAGACACCTACACGGTTGGGGATGCACGTGGTTGGAGCTTTAATGTTTTGAACTGGCCTAATGGAAAGAGTTTCAAACCTGGTGACATCCTCGGTTAGTAACATATATATTTAAATTAAAGGTTTTGGCTCGTTGATATTTCGGGTTCGATTATTTATTTATGTCACTAGCTAACAAATCAATTTACCACTATACAAGAATGCTTTGTTTAAGGCCTTGTTAGGATTATTTTATGTAGAGCTTATTTGGGTTTATCTATTAACATAAACACTTGCAGTATGTTTAGCAGAGCTTGTGAAAACAGCTTTTATATGACTGGTTCATAAGCTGTTTTGGGCTTATTTTAATAAGCTCTCCATAATAGCTTATCAAAATAGCTTACAGTAGTATATGAAATCAGTTTCATCATATTTTCTCTTAAATAATAAAAATAGCTTATACATAAGCGCTTATATGATAAGCGATTATGCTATAAGTGCTGAATAAGCTGTTTATCCAAACAGACCCAAAGTTGCAAAGAATTAGCACCGACCACGACACATTCGCTTATAGCTCTATTTGTTTATGATTAAAAAATGTTTTTATATAAAATAACTTGGTAATTATTTTTTATAGAGTTTTAAAGTAAAATATAAGTTAATTTATTTTTGTTTACGACCATAAAAATAACATTTTTTAATTCATATTCATTATGATCAAATTACTTTTTAAAAGCTAACAAAAATAGAATCACATTTCAAATCTTTTCCATATTGTGATTATTTCCAACATTTGAAACAAATTGGTAGAAAATTTAAAAAAGTAACTATTTTTAAGAAAACTGATTTTTGTTTAAATAATATGAAACAAACGGACTTTTAATTTCTCATAAAATGGTTGTTAATTGATTTTTATATTCTACTATTAAAGAGAAATGCACTAGTGATAAAATTTAATTATGTATTTTCATAGACACGTTGCTTCATCTTTTTTTTTATTTATTGTTTCATGCGTGCAGAGTTCAATTATAGCCCTTTGATACACAACGTGGTGGTTGTAGACCAGAGTGGTTACAATTTATGCAATCCTCTACAAGGAATTGTCACGTATTATTCAGGGAACGATCGCATTCAACTTTCTCAGGGAATGAACTATTTCATTTGCGGTTATCCGGGTCACTGCTTTCCGGGTGGGATGAAAATTGCAATCAATGCTACCTTATAAAATTGAGTTTGGCCTTAATATATATAAGCTTATTAATAAATAATCTATTTGCTTTGGTAAATAATATTTATGTACCCTTTCTTATGGACTTGTATTTTTACAGTGTTCTTGAATCGTTGTTTAAGTAGAAGTTGTTACCCGCACGTTTTGTGTGAGAACGGAAAATATATGATCATCAAATTATGCTAATATATATATTTACTAGCATAGTGACCCGTGCCATGCACATGACATATAATGTTGTATTAATAATTTGATTAATTCTCAACTTTAAAGTAGAGTACAACGAAAAAATATATAAGTTATGACTGAACTAATAAAATAGTTTAAATAAATGTTGTGAGTAGGCATGTCAAAAATTTAAATCAGCTAGTATCCATAGCCCGTCCTGACTTTGACGGGGACAACTCGTTTTGATGGGGTTTTGGGGTCAATTTTGGGTTTTTTTCCTTTTTCAAAGGCAGAGACATTTTTTTTTGAAAAGCCAAAATGCATTAAAATGGGAATAAAAGCACAAGTAGTGCCCAATCCAAATAAAACAGGGTAGTGTTCATAACCAGTTGACCAACCTTCACAAAAATGAAAACCCCACTCTCCTAATACAGATACACTCTTGCACACAGAAGGCAAAGGTGAACCGAATTTATAAAGTAGCACCCCAGCACGTACATGGTCTCAAATGGTTCTAGTCAAATGCCAAGGTATATCTCAGTAACCCATCAATCTCAAAGGGGTGCATTTATCAACCCCAAAACTCAGCCAAGTGAATTGGGGCTCAAACACAGTTTCCCAATAACCTACATAGTCTCAAAGGGGCACTTATTCATATGCTAGTTTTAACCCAGTAACCCATCAACCACAAGGAAAATACTTCACAAACACCGTTACTTGGACCTTTCCTTACATAACACAATCAGACAATACATACATTGCCAACAGATGACAAGATTACAAGTTTTCTTAAATCACCCCAACCCAATAAACAACCCCCACCTGTTACATTATCTAAACACCATAACACCAAAGATGTCTAAAAATAAGATCCACTGCCAAGATGATTAAAGATCAGCTTTATGTCCTTCAACAACAAGGATAGAAATCCTCCCTTAACCAGCCTTGTCCTCCTCCTTCGCACCTTTATTGCACATTAATATCTCCTTCACTTACACAAGATGGCCAGCAACAAAATTGAGAAAATAAAAAACAATGCCAACCCACACTCCACCCACCTGCAAACATAACAAAAACCTACACCAGTATCTGAGTACCATGAAAATGTTAGTAGTCCAATACTAGACAGCAACATAGCATTAGCGATCAACTACAAAGCGCCACCCAAAACAAATATATCACCCTATTGACATGATGCCAAGCTATAGCACCTTATCCAATCCTAAACAACCCAGAGGATTATTAAACCAGATGAAACAGGATATTTAAAAGAATGATATTTTGCTGTAACCCACAACCAGGACTTCAATTTGATTTGTTCCATCAACTCACCCACCAACACCTGTTTGTCTTTGAAAATCTTAACATTACGAGCACACCAGATGACCCATACAACTGCAAACCACACAGTGTCCCAGATGCTAACTTGCTCCTTGGAACCTGAAATAAGACCAAAAAATTGACAAAAATGTTGTTTACTCTCACCTTGCATGGGGACGTTCAATCCCCACCACTTCCTACACTCACCCCACACCTTTGAAAACGTCTCACATTCAAAAAATAAATAAGTCGAAGACTCCCCCTTTTCCTCACAACCTTTACAATTAACTAACTGAACCTGCATACTACAATTTGATAAATTGAGCAATGACGGAATGCGATCCTGAAATAATTTCCACGCAAACACTTTAACTTTAAGAGGGTCTCGTACATTCCACAACCTACTAAAAACTAATTCCTCACTAGCGAGTACAGGAGATCGCATCTATCTATAGGCGGACCAAACCGAATACACCCCTGACGGGTCCAAAGTCCGTATCCATTTATGCACCCCTTCCCATGTAAAACCAGCTCCACCTATCAAATCTTGTAACACAACCAACTGATCTTTCTCCCATTGAAACATATCTCTTCTCCACCTCCACCTCCACCTCCAAGCCAAACCCCCATCCTTTCTTTCCACAAAATGGGACACCCTTTCCTCTTTGTCCAAACTTAAAGAGAAGAGTCTTTCGAATTTACTTTTCAATGGTTGTCCATCTAACCACACTTCAGACCAAAAGAAGGTACTTGAACCAACCCCCACTTCTTTTTTCAACCCAGACTTAAACCAATCCTTCTTGCACCCAGAGGGGTCCTTATGTAGCCTCTGAAGATCATGCCACCACCTAGACCCCAACCGACCACCCTCCCTAACTAAACAACCCTCCACTCCATACTTTTCCTTTAACATTCTAACCCATAAACTAGTATCCTCTGTTTTCAATCTCCACAACCACTTACCCATTAAAGCGTGATTAACCGTTTTCAAATCTCGTAACCCAAGACCCCCTCCTGATTTTTCGAGACAAATCTTAGACCAAGCAACCCAATGTATCTTCCTTGAAACCTCCGCCCCACTCCACAAAAATTGTCTGAAAAGTATCTCAATGGCACAAAGAACAGATTTTAAAAGCACAATTTTACCTCCCAATGATAGATGCTGGCTGCTCCATGATGCTAGGCGACAACAAATTTTCTTAACCACTGGCTGCCAAGTTCCTTTCCTGCGCGGATTCACCCCGATAGGAAGCCCCAAGTACACGAATAGGAAGATCCCTGTTTTACAATTCAAGAAGTTTGCCGCCTCATTAAGCCAAACATCATCAACATTTATACCCAACAACAGACTCTTATAAAAATTTACCTTCAACCCAGACACAATCTCAAACAGCTGCAGGATTGCTTTTATAGTCCTAACATTTTGAGCGCACTTCCTCCCCACTATCAATGTATCATCCGCAAATTGAAGATGAGAAAGCGACAAGCTTCCCACCTTATAACCCACAAAACAACCCATTTCCTCAGCTCTCACAAGCAAGGCGTTCAACCCTTCAGCGACAATCAAAAACAAGACAGATAGACACGATTTACTACCTACTGCCAGAACTGAAAACCAAAAAAATCAATCAGCAATACTACCTAATTCCAACTGGAACTTGTAAAGTTAATTACTCATCCTTCACAAATCCAATTCTTGTGCTTCCAAAGCCTAAGTTGTTCCATTTATGTCTATTTTCTTAGGACACAAAATCAACTCAATTGGATAAATAATCATAGAGTTATAGACATTTTACTACATACTGCCCGAATACAGTATGTCTAAAACAACATCAGGAAAGTATTCAACATTTCGAAACTTAAATCATTCATATGTATTTATGCATACATCCACTTCGAATGCTTCCAACCAAAAAGTTTCCCCATTTTATGTCTAGTTTGATATGTGACAGAAATCAGGTCAATTGGACTTCTAGGCAGAGAGAATCGAACAGATCAATACACACTGCCAGAATCACAAAAATGCAGAACAGCAACAGGAAAGTTTTATAAAAACTGAAACTTGAAAAATTAATTACTCTACTTATACACCTTCAAATCAGGTGATTCCAAAGCCTAAGTTACTTCATTTTGTGTCTATTTTCATAATTGACAAAGATCATGTCAATTGGACAACCAGGGAGAGAGTTACCACCATTTTAACTTTCCCTGCCCTAATCCCTAATTATTAGTACAGCATTAGGATTTTTCATCCGAATCTGAAACTTGCACAATTAATTACTAGAGCTATACTACTCCAAATGCATTGAAACCAAAGCCTAATTTCAAGAATTTTGGGTCTAGATTAACATGGCACAAACAGAATTTCGTTTGCACCGTCACACAAACAGATACATGCTTTACATCAGTCACTGCTAGAGTTCAAAATCAGCAAAACAACAACCAATTATACAACATACATTCAAGCATACGAAAATGGCTTCTTCCTAGGGTGACATGCAAGCTCTAAACCAACATGCAAACCCTCTAATCCTCATACATTTAAACTCTAGATCAGAACCTAGGGCTTGATGGTGATCCACCGCCACCATTAGAGGAGAAGATGGACTCACCTTGCACATAGCACACACCATTTTCCTCTTCTTCTTTCTCTCCTTTCTCTTCTCTTTTGTCTCTTCTTTTCTTTTTCTTCTTTCTTCCCCTTTCTCCTCTCTTTCTCGGCGCACACACACACAGCAGCACACACTCTCACATTTTTCTTCTCTTTCTCTTTCTTTCTTCATTTGAGTGTGTGAGTGAGTGAAGGGTATGGGTGAGAGGGAGAGAGGCTTTGGGGTCGAGTTTGGAGTGGTGGGGAGCGGTGGCGGTCTCAGATAAGAGATAGAAGAAGGAGCAGTTGCGGCTGAGAGAAAGAGAGAGAAGGCTGAGAGAGAAAGAGATCGAGTAGGGAGAGAGAAGATGAGTATATTTGTCATTTCCGACAGAATTTTCCGATGAAAAATTTCGTCGGTATTTATATATTTTCGACGAAATTTCCATCAGTAATATGAATTTCAAATTTTTTTAAAAACCGTGCCATTACCGACGGAATATTTCCATCGGTAAATTTTTTGACGAAAAATTCTGTCGATAAATTCAAAAACTTTGCGTTTTTGACGGAATAATTCCGTCGATAATGATAAAAAAATTAAAAAATAAAATAAAATAAAAACTGGCAACGGTCAAAATATTCCGTTTATCGACGGTTAAACTTTTTTACCGATGGAAAAATTCCGTCGGAAATGACAGATTGAATATTTTCTGTCGGTAAAATTCGTCGGTAATACGTCTTTTTTTTGTAGTGTAAGTAGCTATCAAGGATTTGCCTCCCTTTTATGAGCGCTGATTGGAAATTTGAAATGAGATGTATCACCTTGCGCAAATGATTGGCGAGAACCTTGGGTAGCACCTTGTACATACACCCAATTAAGGAGATAGGTTTAACGTCACTCACCTTTTGAGGATTATCCTTTTTTGGGATTAACACAATGAATGAGCTATTTGCACCCCGCACCAATTTACCATTAGCATGAAATTCAGCCAAAAAACCCATAAAATCCACCCTAACATCCTCCCAAAAACTGTTTTAGAAATGATAAACTAACCCCATCCGGACCCGGACTTTTGTAACTACCACAATTTCAAAACGCTTCCTTAACCTCCCCCTCAGAAAACGGTGCTGTAAGGTAACTGTTTTCCACTGCCCCAATTGAGGGAAAATTTAAGTTATCCAGGCGAGGTCTTCCCCAATCTCTATTGGCGAAGTGATTTTCAAAATAACCCAATATCTCCTTTGTCAAGGGATCAACACCTTCAATAAAAGTCCCACCAAAATGAAGGCCCAGAATATCATTAAACTTCCTCCTTTTCTGCACACATCTATGAAAAAATTTAGAATTGACATCCCCCTCTTGCAGCCACCTCAATCTTGATTTTTGCCACAACAAACTACAGTTCAATGATGACAACTGAAATATTTTTGAATTACACAACCTCCTCTGACACACTTCCTGTATTGACAAACCAACAGACTCCCCCTTCAAATCTAGACTAAGCAACTCCTCCTTAGCCTCTTTAATTTTCATCTCCAAATTTCCTACGTGGTCCTTATTCCAACCTTTAAGTTTAGACTTCATAAATTTCAGTTTTTCCTTCAACGCAAAACCTTTCCATCCAACAACGTTAATGTTTCTCCATTCGGCTTGAACAAAATCAGCATATCCAACCATGTCCTCCCAACATCTCATCATGCGAAACGGTTTCGGTCCCCAATTAACCTCTTTTTCCTTGAGAACCACTGCACAGTGATCTGACACACTTCTTTGTAAGCCCCACTGGGCTAAACTTCCCCACTTATTCAGCCATTCCTCAGATAATAGGACCTATCTAACCTACTCATCGCTTTACCATTAGATTTATACCATGTGAACTTCCTACCCACTAAAGGCAAGTTAATCAAACCAGCCTTCGAAATAAAATCACAAAACAATTTCATATCCTCCCTTCTATCAAAACTATCTGCCCCCTTTCTTTCCCCCATATTGTTAACGGAATTAAAATCACCTAAAATGCACCACCTATCATTGCTACTTGTCTCCACAAGACCCGCCAACTCCTCCCAGGCCTCTCTCTTGCCCCTTAAGTCACAAATAGCATACACATTCACAATCGACCCCCTCACTTGGTTCTCAAAGGCGGAGACATTAGCACGGAGATATTGCACTTGCCCTAAAACCGCCTCGCTATTTAAAATATTATATAAATTTTAAAAATAATAGAATTTTGGAGCTTTGATTTCAGTCTTAGGTTGGTTATAGAAGTTTGTATCTCTTGGAAATTATTGTTGAGCTTCATTCTCAAATTGTTTCTAACTGAGTTCTCATGGATTAAGCCTAAAACCAATTTGTTCAAACTATGCTGCAAGCCGGGTTTTCCAGACAACAACGGGCATTCAAGTTCTTTTTCTTTATAGTTTTAGAAAGTACTCGTTCTCCCCTTGGTTTGATACTTAGAATATAGCGTGTGTTTGCTTTCCGTATTCTATTTTTTAGTCGGTATTTTAAATATTAATAAAAAGGTTTAATATGAAATATTCATCCCAATGTGTTATTCTTTAACTTACTTTTTGTCGAATGTTTATCTTCAGTTACTTGAACGTTTTAGATATTATTGTGCTTTCATGTAAACTTTTTATTTATTTATGATATAAGTACTTACTCTAAATCTTAATACGTCTTCATGTAAATTTTCATCTTCACATAATGCAAAATCACACAGTTTAAAAATTTATATTAGTGTTTAATTTCTACTAATATATATTTTCACTCATAGTAAGTTTTTTTTAAGGATTCACCTATATTAAGTTAAACAATAATGTTATTTCATATGCAAATTATTCAAACTAAAGTATATAATATGCATATCTGTATTACTCACAACTTATATTAAAAAAAATATGAATTTTATGTTTAAAATTTATGTATTAATCTGTAATTTCATTTTACTAAATGAAAGAACATATATACATAAAGAAACGAACTACACTGGAACGTCAAGATTGATACTTGAATCATATGAATCTAGGTCTATTGCTTTAATGCTTTTTCGTTGAATTTCATTCTTAAATGACAGTTTAAGATTCCCGAATTATAATAGAAAGGTAGTGAATATGCAGTGAAACAAAACTCATATTAGGTGGACCGAAATCAATTACAAATTTGTATGATAAATAAATTGGAATTTTGCTCATAACAAAGAAAATAGTGGTACCGAAAATAGAATTTCTTGATAGTGATTTTGCTGCCAAATAGAGCCCATAATTGATGTACAAAAATCATCAAACACTCACATGATCGAATGACTTCTTTCCTCCTTTCTCCTGGGGATCAATTTGCTACTTGTACGTGTGCGTGACTGTGTGCAACATGTACATGGTGGTGTTTGATAAAGGTGAGAGTGGGAGTATGATGAGAAACAGATGGTGAAGATAATGGTGTCCCTTCTTTGCTTGTGCTTCCTCTTCGTTCTATGTGTAAAGCTCAAATATATTATATCTTTTTAAAATTTAAAAATAAGAGAGAAAGTAGTGTATAATAAACCTATTAGATCAAATCAAAACTACTCTAATCTCATTTTTTAAAATTGTTACAGAAAGATAAACTTTGTTATTGGCTAAATAATATACTATTATTATAATTAAAAAATAGAGAAAAACAAATTTAGATCGCCACGTAAGCCTAAAATCGCTCTATAGATGACACCCGTAAAAGTAAGAGTTCACAAATATATATTATAGATTATAGATTATAGATATTGTAGCTCAGATTAGATCCTTTTAAAATTTAAAAAAATAGAGATTATTAATTAATTTTTAAAAATTAAAGAGAGTGCGACATCTAATCAAAATATGGGATAGAAACAATTATAGAATGATACCTAAGCCTATAAATACTCTCATGATGACACATATGAAAGTAAAGGTTTGCAAATTTATATATTATAGATTATAGATATCAACGAAAAATTAATATAATAAATAAGAAGTATTTATAAGAAGAGGATTCATTAAACCTAATTTCTAAGTATTGATTTCATTTGTTCTAGCTAGATCATTCTATATGGAACAAGTCTGAAATTAATAGAGGGGAAATAATGATTGGCTTTAAAAAAATAGTTGGTGACTTGTCTATCAAATTAAAAATATGAAGTTATTTTAGAAATATAAATAAGTAATTAATTTAAAATACTTTTTTAAACAAATTTTAAATACTTTTTAAACGATACAAGTTATTGATTTTTATAATATATCCATATAATTCTTGTGCATCGTTAATTATTAATTAATTAAAATAAAAGAATTAATTAATTGAAAAGAAGTGATTATATTAATATTTAGCCCAAAAAGTAAAATAAACACAATCGATTTCTCAAGAATACAATTACTCTATCTAGAATAGATTAAGTCTCCATTTCTCTCCTCCTCATCGACTTATTTATATTGAGATTGAGGCAATTACCATAAGAAAATAGGAGGTGCGGTAATGGTGGCGTGGTGGCGACCTTTATTGCTTGTGAGACGTGCATAGTTGCATGGTATTGGGAACATCTGATGGGAGATGACGTGGGAGTGACGAACGTGGGTCGAGTCTGTGCTCTGGAAGAAAATTTCTCTCACCTTTATTTATTTAGAGAATCTCTAATTAGAGTTGGTTATAGAGTTCTTAAAACATAAGCAACTCTAAATAGTTGATTTTACTATTGGAGTGCATCTCGGTGACAGGCCACATATAAGCAACTACCAAAATGGGTTCCTTATGTAAGCAACTCTCAAAAGCAATTCTCATTATATAAACAAATCACATAAGCAACTCATCATTGGAGTAAAATTTAGTAGGTACAATTAAATGCATGAGGCATTATAGAGCATACCAAAAGTAAATTAAGTAATTCTGATAAACAATTCCCATTGGAGATACTCTTAGACTTTTTTTTGTTCAAACTCTTAGACTTTTTTTCGGGTCAAAAACTCTTAGACTTAACATAGAATTAATTGATGTATTAATGTATTGTGCCACTTATAGCTAAGCCCAATAGTATTATATGGGCTATAATATGTATAGAACATAAGAAGCTTGTTAATTACCTCTTTAATGTATATATTGCAAAGTTTGACCAAAAAAAATGTATACATTGCAAAGGGAAATTCTATTGATACATATATCCTTTTCTTTATACACATGCACAGTTAAATCTTATTTTAAAATCTCAAAACTACTCCTATCCTTATTTCTTCTCTCTCATTCGCAATTTCCTGACAATACGAAACTATTAGTTCCGAAATATATAAAAATTACACATACATACGTAGATCGAATTAAAATGCAAAGCGAAAAGCCTTGCAGAACTATTAGTTCCGCATTGTAACTTTGACAAGAAATTACATTGTGGAACTATTAGTTCCACATAAACAAATACACTGTGAAACTAATAGTTTCACAATGTAATTTGTTGTTAAAGTTACAATGCGGAAGTATTAGTTCTGCATCAACAAATACATTAATGCGGAACTAATAGTTTCACATTGCAACTTTGACAAAAATTACACTGTGGAACTATTAGTTCTGCATGAATAAATACACTGCGGAACATTAGTTCCGCAATGTCTTTTTTTGTGAATATGTTGGGATTTTTTCAAACTTGAGGGTATTTTAGTCTTTTTAGGTTTTAATGTACGTGTAAGTAGAAAGGGACGTATGTGCATATAGCAAGAGTCTATTGCAAATTGCAATTCTCTGGTAGCAGAAGCCTTGGCTCTCCGGGAAGCTATGTATCTGGCATCTAGTCTTGGATTGGAGGAGAGGTATCATTTGAAGGTGACAATTTAGACCTCATAAAAGCATGTAGAAAGAAATTATCAGAAGAGATATCTCAAATATTTTGCAAGATATTTGGGAGATGAAGGAATTTCACCAGATGCGGGTTCACCTAGATTTCCAAACAAGGGAATAAGGTGGCTCACCTTGCAGCTGCATTAATAACGGATAAAGGAGCTCTCCCTAGTAACTAGTGCCTTTCCCTGCCTGTTGTTCTGAAAGAAGCTATCCATAATGATTATCCCTGCACAAGACATAGTACCAACGTGAGCCTGTTAGAAATAATTTGAAAAATAAAAAAAATGAGAGTTACAAAAATTGAAAGGCTGTAACCATTTAGCACTTATTTCCTTCAAGTTATTAGACATTATGTAGTGGTTATTATGTGTGTTTATTAGCACTTATGTAATTGTTATGGTAACACAAGGGTCACTCTTTATCTATAAATAGAGGACCACCCTCTTGTATTTTGTGTACCAAAGTAATAGAATTTCTCTTCCATATCATTTCTCTTCTTCCTACCACCAACAAAGTGGTATCAGAGCTTGAGTTCTAGAGCTGAGAGTAACACTTTGTGAGTTGAGAGATGGCTAGCAATGGCTTGAATATGTTTCAATTCCCTCGTCTTACCAAAGGGAACTATGATAGTTAGTGTCGCCGCATGAAAGCCTTGTTAGGCTCTCAAGATGCTTGGGAGGTTGTAGATAAAGGTTATATCCAACCTCAAAACGAGGCTACTTTGTCACCAAATGAAAGGGAGAATTTGGTGAAGATGAAGAAGAAGGATCAACAAGCACTTGCCTTCATTCATCAAGGCTTGGATGAAGCCATGTTTGAGATGGTGTCTAATGCAACCACATCCAAAGAAGCTTTTGAAGATCTCCCTTGAAGGAATTGACAAGGTGAAAAAGGTGCGTTTACAAACTCTACATAGAGTGTTTGAGTCCTTGTATATGAAGGAGTCGGAATCTATTTCAGAATTTGGCAACAAGGTGTTGGCAATTGTGAACCAAATGAAGCGTTATGGAGAAAATGTAGAAGATTTTCGTGTGCTTGCGAAGATCCTTCGTTCCTTGGCCGCAAAATTTGATTTATGGTTTCTGCTATTGAAGAGTCGAAGGATTTAGACTCAATGTCCGTCGATGAACTAATGGGCTCACTTCAAGCCTATGAAGAAAGATTCAAGAGGAGACATGATGAGCCTTTGGAGCACTTAAAGCCAAAGCCTCTTTGAAAGAAAATGGAGAAAGTAGTCAAAGAGGACGTGGATGTGGAAGAGGACGTGGTCATGGTCGTGGCCAAGGAAGAGGAGGAAGAGGAGATCGTGATAATTTTAACAATAATGAAGGATGGAGATCTCAACCCACTAGAGGTCATGGAAGAGGAAGAGGAAGAACAAGAGGAAGAGGAAATGATGATAGAACACATGAAAGGAGGTATGATAAATCTAATGTTGAATGTTTTAATTGTCAAAAATATGGTCATTACTCTTGGGAGTGTAGAACCAATGTGGAAGAGGAGGCTAATATTGTTGGTGATGAAGAAGTTAAAGAGCCAACAGTATTGTTAACAATTAACAATGATGAGAAGGATGACAAATGTGAAGTGGACCAAAGGATAACAAGAAGGGGGGTTGAATTGTTACCCTTTTGAACTTTTGGCCTACAAGAATGTTTGGGGAACCTTCTGACTTAATCTTCTCAAGTTCAATGACTTGGAAATCAGAATGAGCTACCTTAGTTAGTTAATAAACAAATATTGATAATGATTCAATAACAGGTAATCAGTTTATATGACTAAGAATAGATTAAGGATTTCTGGTTAAGAATGTTCACTTCAGAATGTTCACTCTTGAGAACATTCTGATGTTATTGTTGAGTATGAACCTTCTGAGGTTCTTCAACTTTCTGATGTTCTTCAACCTTCTTAGGCTATTGAACTTTCTCAGATATCCTTTTTAATAGTTATATTCCTTCTTCTTTAGATAGTATAAGTTCTCAATCTCAGGATGAGTGTGTGACACATCTTTAAACAAAATACTTAACACAAATATAAAGGAGAATGATAGAGAATACCACACACATGATTTTATCCTGGTTCACCCTTAACTCCTGGGCAGTCCCCACTCCCGGTGAGATTTTCCACTAGTTCAACCACAAGTACAAGTATTATTCACACAGCCTCTTCAGGCCTTTACAAGTATTCTTTTCCTCTTGCCTCTTTAGGCATAGCAGCTGAGTATTCCTTCGAAACTTAGCCTCTCCAGACTTTACGTCTTTCTTCTACTCATACTAGTGCTCACTCACTATGTAGTAAAAGAACAACCTTTACAGATTTGAAGATATAGGTTGTGTCACTATCTTACAGCTTACAAATAATTCATAAACGAACAAATGAAAACTGTATTCACTCTCTAACAGATACAAGAATATATTTCGATGAGTGAGTGTTTCAAGTTCAGACTTGATGGAAAGATTGATCTTGGTTCAGATTGTGTAATATCGCAGTAAGTTCTTCCAAGTTGTCCAATAGTGTTTGCCCTGCTTTTAATGAAGTTCTATGGTGAAACTAGCCGTTAGACACATAGCAAAAAGGCATCTGTTCGTATAGCTGGACGTTTCCTTGCTTTTACCAAAAGGTGATAGTGACAGCTCACTTTTGGTACTGGTTCATCAGAATGTTCTGATGAACATTCTGATGTTCATCCTTCTGATGAACATTCTGATGTTCACGATGAACCTTCTGATGATCTTCTCTGATATCAGATGTGTTCTTTCTTCTGATATTCCTCAAGCTTCTGTGTGAGAACACTTGTACCTTAGATGTGGTGGTACTTTCTTTCTTCTGACCTTCCTTTGGAACCTTCTGATGAATATATAATTCTGTCTTCAGAGAAGGTTCAATAGGTTATCTGTGCTTGAACATTCTTTGACACTAACCAGTCTTTTGATCTTTGAGATGCTTGTAGATTCTGACTTGATTATCTCTTTCTCAGCTCTCTTACTATCTTCATCATGCTCTTGTACTCTTCAAGCCTTAGATGTCTTGTTTCTGGTCTTTGAGAATGTTCATGTTGGTGTACTTGATTCTTCTGAGAATGTTGATCATTATGAGTTCATTTGAACATTCTGACTTGTTCCTCCTTGAACATTCTTACAGGCACTTCTTGCTGAACCTGTTCTTGTTAAACATTCTCAAGTACACCATTAGTTCTTATAACATTCTTAAATGCTTAAATTAGGTTCAGAAGGTTTTTTGTCATTAAAACCATTTTCTAAGGGTTTTGGAGTCAACAAAATGCTTATGGTATCTTGACAATGGGGTAAGCAATCACATGTGTGGATGCAAAGAGAAATTTGTGGAGATTGACGAGAAGGTGAAAGGAAATGTTTCTTTTGGAGATTATTCCAAGCTGCAAATCCAAGGGAAATGTACCATTTTAATTTTTTTAAAAGATGGTGCTCATAAATTGGTCACGGATGTTTACTATGTTCCTAAACTAAAAAGTAACATTTTGAGTTTGGGACAACTTGTTGAAAAGGGGTATGAAATTCATATGAAAGATTGTTGTTTATGGCTTCAAGATCAAAATTCTAATTTGATTGCCAATGTGTCTATGTCAAGAAATAGAATGTTTACTTTGAATATCAAGACCAATGATGCAAAATGCTTGAAGGCTATCATAAAAGATGAATCATGTATGAGATTTGGTCACTTGAACTTTGGAGCACTCAAGGCCCTAGGAGATGAAAAGTTGGTGAAAGGAATGCCTCCCATCAACCATCCTAATCAATTGTGTGAAACATGTCTCCTTGGCAAGCATACAAGAAGAAGTTTTCCAAAAGAAGCCGATTCAAGAGCAAAGGAGCCTCTCCAACTTGTTCACACCGATGTATGTGGCCCAATTGATCCACCTTCTTTCGGTAAAAATAGATATTTCTTGCTCTTTATTAATTATTATAGTAGAAAAGCTTGGGTTTATTTTCTAAAGCAAAAATCTGAGGCATTTGTTGCTTTTAAAAATTTTAAAGCTCTTGTTGAAAAGCAGAGTGGCTTTGTAATCAAATTCTAAGATCCAATAGAGGTGGCGAATTCACATCAAAAGAATTCAATGAATTTTGTAGAAAATATGGGTTTCGTTGCCCTCTAACGGTTCCTAGATCTCCACAACAAAATGGGATAGCGGAGAGAAAAAATAGAACTATTTTTAATATGGCTAGATGTATATTGAAAGCTAAAAATATGCCCAAGGAATTTTGGGCCGAAGCTGTTGCTTGTTCAGTTTATTTGACCAATCGCTCCCCAATAAAGAGTGTCAAAGATCAAACACCATAAGAAGCATGGAGTGGAGTGAAGCCAAGAGTTGATCACTTGAGAGTATTTGGAAGCACTGCTTATGCTCATGTACCCGACCAAGGAAGATCTAAGCTTGATGATAGAAGTGGGAAGCATGTGTTCATTGGCTATGACGCAAGCTCAAAAGGCTACAAGTTGTACAACCCAAGTAATGGAAAGATTATTGTAAGCCGAGATGTTGAGTTTGATTAAGAAGGCGCATGGAATTGGGAGAAAGAAGAAGGCACCTATGATTTCTTTCCATACATTGAAGAAGAAGATAAAGTAGCCTTGACACCAAATGACAATTCAACTCCACCTCCTTCACCAACTCCTTCCACTAATGAAGACTCATCATCTTCCGAAGGGAGTTCAAGTGAAAGGCCAAGAAGAATGAGAAGTATTCAAGAATTATATGATGAAACTGAACCTATAAATGATTTGTTTTGTCTTTTTGTTGACAATAAACCTTTGAACTTTGATGAAGCCATGAAAGACAAAAGGCAGAGACAAGCCATGGAAGAAGAAATATTCAAAGTCATTGAGAAGAACAACACTAGGGAGTTATCAAGTCTTCCCAAGGGCCATGAAGCAATTGGAGTCAAATGGGCGTTTAAGACTAAGATGAATGTCAAAGGAGAAGTGAAGAGATACAAAGTAAGACTCAAAGGCCAAGTTTCATATATTTTCACTAAGCCCCTCAAATTTGAAGATTTTTGAAGATTGCGAGGAAGAATTTCTAAAGAGTTTTCTAATTAAGGGGGATTGTTAGAAATAATTAGAAAAATAAATAAAATGAGAGTTACAAAAGTTGAAAGGTTGTAACCATTTAGCACTTGTTTCCTTCAAGTTATTAGACATTATGTAGTGATTTTCTATTGGCACATGCCTAATTTTCTTGTTACACATACATAATTTATTTTTTTACTAACAAAAATACCCCTATTGGATAAAATAAACCTCAGCCCTTTTTTCTTTTTTCCCCGTACTCTTCCCTCTCTGTACGCCATTCTCCCCCCTCCCCTTTGAAATTTTTTCCTCCCCTCTCCCCTCTCCCTTCCATGAGGAAGCCAGCCACAGTTGCCCTTCTACCAGATAAGGAGGTCAGGTGAGTTTTACTTCTGGCAGAGAGGGAAGTCGTGCGTCAGGTATACGCAAAAGACGATGCACATACGCTTCAAAGTTCTGCAACGAAAAACTACTTGTGGACATAATATAAGGTCATCTACTCAATAATTTGTATATAGACAATCCATTAAATCCCAAAACAAACAATAACGATGAAGAAGCAAGCATCCTAAATTTCCTACATAATCTAGAAATAACAAATGGAAATATGGGAGGTGTTCAGCAATAGAGAATGAACAATGGATAGTACTAAACCAGTCAATGAAAAACATAACACCTGGCACTAGAAACAATACATGCCAATAGATTAAATATATATTACAGAATTATATTATATAATAAACAAGAACCATATGATTCTTTCATTTTACAAGTTTACTCACAAGTTAAAAACTATGATTTATGACACTCACATCATGATGACTCACCAAAATATCACCTATATATGAAGCATGGGTATACCAAATAGTGGAACTAGTGTGCTAGTGCACATGCTTTGGATGAATGACTCCCCTCCCTATTTCCTCTCTTCAGCTTTCTTTTCTAAATTAAGATCCAACTTATTTATTTTCATAGGTAAAGTGAAAAAAAATTATTATAAAATTGAGTACAAGCAATGCCATAGCAAAGGTACAGTGAAATAGTCCTACGCAAAACTATATCCTTAAAACAGAAACATGCAACACAACATTAAAAAACTTAATTAAGAATGCCCTTCAGTTAGTAACACTTCAGGAATTGCATGATTCTATTATTCATAAGTATTAACTAAGGCAGCACCAAATAATAAAACAGTGCCAAAACCAATTATCAGAATAGGTGATCACTGATGTTCAACACCAAGTAGAACCAAAGCATAGATTAGCATCCTTACAAGTACCAAAGCATGTCCTTTGTTACTATCAGTCAGCCTATTTCATTGTATGTTTTTATATTTATATATTATATATAATGAATAGAAACCGAGTGAAAATGAATAGAAAAGGCCATCATTCTGGTAGTGGGCTAAATTGAGAATAACATGTAAGTTGTAGTTTTCCTACGGTTTGCATACAAGAAAACTACCAAAACTATAAGGACTTTGGAATTCATGATTCTCACATATTTAGGGAGAAGAACTTACCTTTCTCCATGAGATACTTGGTAGAGTAGAGACAACACTCCTAATCCCAATCTATCTCTTCCCTCTACGTTCTTCCTCTAACCCATTCTTGATGGCAATGGCAGAGAAACTTTTCTGAGAGAGACAAAACCTAGTTTTCGTGAAGTGATAACTCCCATCAAGTTACCAGAGGTTATAGTCAGTTTTTAGTAACATCCCACTTTTACCAAAAAGTCCATTATTTTAAGTAAATTACATACAGCCCAAACATTATTTCACATGAGTCACACCATTAATTAATAATTAATAAGAATTAATTATTAATTCTAACATTTCGTACCGTGAATTTTTTTTCTTACAATTATCGACTTTTCTCCCACTTGACTCGTGACTTAACAATACATCAATTATGATGTGCATCAACGGACCATACATACATTGGTTCTATCATTATTCATAATCAAGGATGCAAACTAATAAGAGTCATGGCGGTCATGCATTATCAATTCAACACACTTCCTTCCATGTACTACTATATCAACCTTTCTCCTCAATACGATCTTAAATGAGAAGTCCATAACGGGTTCAAACATAATGTCATTATCAATAACATAATCTGTTTTAAATACCATTAATTGCATGCATACACATAAGTAGAAAATAGAAAACTCATAAACAAGTACATCAATGAGCCCAGTGTGCCAAATACACATTAATTAATAAACTTCATAATTTAACATTCGCTAGCAGACATAATGCCCATATTCTCTACATGGCCAGCAAACATTTTAGGCAGTAACCCTTTTGTCAAAGGGTCAGCAATCATAAGATTCTGAACTTCTTCTTTAACGGCAAAGTATTTCAATTCCATATGCTTAGCACCCTTAGAATACTTGTCATTTTTAGAGAAGAAAACTGCTATGGAATTATCACAATAAATTTTTAGCAGCCTGGCAATACTGTTGACAATTCCAAGTCCTGAAATAAATTTCCACAACCAATTAGCCTGAATTATGGCCTCAAAGCATGCCACAAATTCAGCCTCCATGGTGAATGATGCAGCAATGACCGACTGCTTTGCAGTCCTCTGGCCAATAGATACAAATAAACAAATGTAGACTTTCTTGTATCTACACAGCCAGCAAAGTCTGAATCTGAATATTCAATCACCTCAAGATGATCAGATCTCTTATAAGTAAGCATGTGATTCTTTGTCCCTTGCAAATATCTCAACACTTTCTTTCCAGCTTTCTAATGATCCAATCCTGGGTTACTTTGGTATCTACCCAACATACCAACTGCAAAGCTAATATCTGGCCTCGTACACATTTGAGCATACATCAGACTCCCAACAACAGATGCATAAGGAATACTTTCCACCTGTTTTCGTTCCAATTCATTCTTTGGACATTGCATGAGACTAAATTTGTCCCCTTTCTGTATTGGAACAGGAGATGCTTAACATTTATCCATCCTAAATCTCTCTAAAACTTTGTTAATATATGCGTTATGAGACAAGCCTAACAATCCTTGTGATCTATCACAGAATATTTTTATCCCAATCACATACTTGCCTCACCCATATCTTTAATTTCAAAGTTGTTAGAGAGAAACTTCTTAGTCTCACTTAATAGACCAATATCATTAGTTGCAAGCAAGATATCATCAACATACAGAATTAAAACAATAAACTTACTCCCACTGACCTTCAGATATATACACCGATCAACAATGTTTTCTTTAAATACAAAGGACATGATAGTATCATTAAACTTGGGATACCATTTACTGGAAGCTTCTTTAAGTCCATATATTTATTTCTTAAGTTTACATACCATGTGTTCCTTTCCCTTTTCTACAAACCCCTCCAGTTGATCCATATAGACATCTTCCTCTAAATTCCCATTCAGAAAGGCAGTCTTTACATCCATTTGATGTAACTCAAGATCATAATGAGCTATAAGTGCCACGACAATTCTAGAAGAATCTTTCCTGGAAACTGGTGAAAACGTTTCCTTATAGTCAATGTCATCTTTCTGAGTAAAACCTTTGGCAACAAGTTGGGCCTTGTGACGTTCGATATTGCCATGAGAGTCGCGCTTAGTCTTAAAGACCCATTTACACCCAACTCGCTTACACCCATCAGGCAATTCCACAAGATCTCATACACAATTTTATTCCATTGATTTAAGCTCATCTTTCATGGCATCTAACCATTTATCATAATTATCACTATTAATGGCTTCTGAAAATGAAACCGAATCATTATCAATTCCTAAGTCATTTTCTGACTCTTGTAGATATACCACATAATCATTTGGAATAGCAGACCTCCTTTCTCTTTGAGATCTTCTTAATGCTATTTCTTGTGGTTGTTCTACTTCAGGTTCATTTACTTCAACCTCATTGTGAGTAATGGGATCATTTAATTGTTGTTCTTCATTATTATTAATCGGTTCAATAACTTAAGGAACAACAACTTTCTTAGAGATACAAGTTAATGGAACTTGCATTTTCATTTCTTGAATTTCGACCTTACGTGGTGTTTCACTCCCACTAGCCTCGCCATTCTCAATGAACCTAGCATTCCCAGTTTCAACAATCTTATACTATGGGTAGGATAGTAAAATCTATACCCTTTATATTTTTCTGGATAACCAATGATATCCACTGATTGTTCTTGGATCCAGTTTCTTTTCTTGTGGATTATAAATTCTTACTTCTGCCTGACAATCCCAAACATGTAGGTGTCTTAAACTGGGTTTCCTCCTGTCCACAATTCAAAATGTGTCTTTTTAACTGCCTTACAAGGAACCCTGTTTAACAAATACATGGCAATCTTTAAAGCATACATCCACAAAGACATGGGTAAAGATGAATTACTTAACATGCTCCTAATCATATCCATTAAGGTTCTATTACGTCTTTTTGACACACCATTCTGTTGTGGTGTTCCTGGCATTGTGTATTGAGCACAAATACCACGCTTTTCGAGGAATTTAGCAAATGGACAGGGTGTTGTCCTGATTCGTCATATCTTCCAAAATACTCTCCACCCTTATTAGATCTGACAATTTTCACCTTTCTGTCTAATTAGCTTTCAACCTCATTTATGTAAATTTCCAAGGCATCTACTACTTGAGATTTCTCATGCAACAAATAGACATATCCATAACGTGAAAAATCACCAATAAAAGTGATAAAATCTTTTTCCTTATTGAAAGAATTGACATCAAAAGGTCCACAAACATCAGTGTGTATAATTTCAAGAAGCTGAGTACTTTTTGTGGCTCCTTTCTTTGTGTGTTTTGTTTGTTTACCTTTACTACAATTCACACAAACATTCAGATCAGTAAAATCTAAATCCGGAAGGATTTCATTCTTTTCTAATCGTTGCATTCTTTCTTTGGAAACATGTCCCAAATGCTATATACCACAAGTAAGCAGAACGTTCATCCACCAAACTACGTTTAGTGCCAACATCATGATGCAAGGTCATAAGTATTTCAACATGTAAATTATCAAGATTCAATTTATATAAACCATCAGAAAGTATACCAGATCCAATCATAAAGGTGTGCTAACTGAAATAATGATTGCTAAATTTAAAAGAGTATTCAGCAACATCAAGTTTAGAAATTGAAACTAAATTCCTAGAAATACTAGGTACATACAAAGTCTCAAATAAATCTAAATGATGTTCAGTGTC
Source organism: Glycyrrhiza uralensis (assembly GCA_030159175.1). Lineage (NCBI taxonomy): Eukaryota > Viridiplantae > Streptophyta > Magnoliopsida > Fabales > Fabaceae > Glycyrrhiza > Glycyrrhiza uralensis. The sequence goes on from BRZY01000007.1 coordinate 6,679,723, forward strand.
CAAGATTAAACGATAAGTCCCGACACCTTCCACTGGAACCTTCTCTCTATTCCCCACAAAGACAAACTTTTCATTTGGCTTTACGGTTTGGATTGTAAGAAATCCCTGAATCGTATTAGAAACACGAGTTGAACATCCAGAATCAATCCAACATCCAGAATTAATCCACCAAGTATTATAGGGAACTTCAATTAAATTTGATTCAAAACATACATAAGCATTAAGCTCACCTTTCTTTTCGAACCAAGCCTTACGTTTTGGACAATCCTTCTTGATGTGCCCAGATTTCCCACAAAAAAAATAATTATTTCCCTTTGGCTCTTTTTTCTGGATATTGACAGAGGACTGGCCAATCTTTAATGGTTATTTTCCCTTTCCATGTTTCTTTTCAAATTTCTTTCCAGCTCCTTGATGATTCACATAATGGATGGAGTGACTTCCTTGGTTCTTGAGTCTGGTTTCCTCCTGAACTAACATACTGTGCAATTCATGCACATTCCATTTGTCTTTCATGGTGTTATAGTTCATTTGGAAAGGACCATACTCAAGCGGTAAAGAGTTCAAGATGAACTGAGTAAGAAAACTTTCGTCTACTTGCATCCCCAAAGACTTAAGCCTTGCTGCAACATTCGTCATTTCAATGACATGTTCATGCATAGTACGAGAACCATCAAATTTCATGTTGGTCAAAGTACTCATTAGTGTCCCAGCAAGAGACTTGTCAACAGTTTGGGAGCGCTCTTCCACAAATTTCATAAATTCTGTAGCACTTTCAGTTTTGGGATGAGCCGATCTGATGTTACTTGCTATGCTCATTCGCATAAACATTACGCTTAGTCTGTTTGACCTTTCCCAAGCCTTATAATAATAGCACCACCATTCTTTCTTTTGATTTGATAATAATATAATAACAACATATAAGCACAAATCAATTCAAGAATTAAAGCAAGTCAAAAACCTTTCTCGGTTTCACGTATAGGGACGCAATCAAACAACTAAACAATAACACTATACGGTGGATTTTACAATGAACAAGCAACTAGTTTTGTGCATGTGCACAAATGCACTCCAATACCGTTGATTAGTGTACTTTTAAATTCGATGGTCAAGATTTGAAAAGGGCTACCTGTTGTTCAAGTAATGTACTATTTGGATAAAAGTTTGTTGATTGGTTCCTACATTTCATTGTAATCATCACAGAACTCTATATTGTAGAAAAAAATACATTTTCGGCCCAAACCTTTCCATTTTATGTAAATTGACCATTAAATTGTTGAAATGATGGAAATGGTCCTGAAAAGTGCTAATATGCAATTATTATACATTGATATTTTGTATATTAAAATTTTGACTTGATAGAAAAACTTTTTTTTAGGATAGTTCATAGAAAAACTTAACTAAGATATATTAATAATGAATGTAATTAACTAATAAAACATTGTGATTAAAATTATTTTTATCGATTAAGAAGTGAGAAGTAGGAACCATAATTATTTAAGTCCATTATTATTTAAGTTAGACTGAAGAAGACTGAGGTTTAATTGTTTGTTTTTGCAAACGTTAAATAGAGGTATATTAATATTAATAGGCAATTGTCAACATTTCATTTCGTCAATGGTATTTATATAATGGATATACGAGATTTGCACAATGGTAAAACTTAATATTCATATATTGATTAAAAGAGGTACAGGCAGTGGTCTTCATAAGTAGGGAAGGTTTAAATCACTTCACTAACACTGTGAGTAAACATAAAAAATGAAGAAAAACACCAACAGCTTAAGTTGCATAATTTGTTGTTGTATAGATTTAAGCTCCATCTTGGTGGCATCTCTGTCAGTGTGAAATTGGTTGATATTATCTGTGCTGACCTCGGCCTCACTGGCCTGCAATGGCATCATCTCATGAGGCATGTTCATGGGAAGGCGCCACTCAAAAAAGTCAAATTGTCTCCTTCGACATGTATAGAACAATTTGTATCGATTGCTGTCAATCATTGATACTTTAATGTCCACTTTGTTTCCACATTTGCAATACATATTACAGTACAACAATGCGAGAGGTCTACCACCACTAGTACTTGATGATGCCATTGTTAGATCGGTGGAGGAGGAAGACTTTTGCAGATACAGTTTCAATTGCAAAATGGAAAGGGAAAGGTTAAAATGGTTAAGATGTGTAAAATAGGTATGACGGATTTGTTACCAGAAACTAAAAAGTGAAGGTTGTATGGAGGTTGTTGTGTCGTCTTGGCTGGGTTGTTGTGTGCTTCGTTTATGTGCTGGGAAGGTGGAAGAAAGGGCTCGTTCAACGCTTTTTAAAGTGGAGTAGTCCAGACCTTTCTCTGTCATACATATATAATATAAAATGGTGAATAATGAAAGACGCAACCCGAATAACATATTTTTCAAGCAATGGTATTTTATTTATTTTGCACAACCATTTTTTTTTGGTCCAGAGCACAACCATTTTTTAAGGAGTGGTTTATGTTCATTTATGGGTTAAATCATATGGGCCCAAATAATTTATGTTGCATTGGGCCGATGTGGGATAAATTAAAATATTAATTTATTATTAAATGTAAATTAAGTATATTTGTAGTCTAATTAGTCGGATACGTGTGTAGTATATATTAATTAAATAATAATAGTATATTTAGTATATAACCAATTTTAATTAATTAATTATTAATTGTAAGCCGTTAGGTTTATAGGCCATTAGGGTTCATTGTCTCTATCGACATGAGATATGATATGCTTAGACATGATTGGTGCAAATTGAATATCAGACATGGGTGATATAGTTGTTAGGGTACGAGCATCCTCGGAGGTAAGGGTTATACCTCACATGAGTAATTATGTCGTTAGGGTTGTAGGCCATTAGGGTTCATGGTCTCCATCGACATGAGATATGATATGTTTAGACATGATTGGTGCAAATTGAATACCAGACATGGGTAATTGTCGTTAGGGTCATGGGCATCCTCAGAGGTAAGGGTTACACCTCACATGAGTAATTACGTCGGTAGGGTTGTAGGTCGTTAGGGTTCATTGTCTCCATCGACATGAGATATGATATGTTTAGACATGAGTGGTGCAAATTGATTACCGGACATGGGTGATATAGCTGTTAGGGCTATAGGCATCCTTTGAGGTAAGGGTTATTCCTCACATGAGTAATTAACAAGTTTAATTTTCTAACTAAGTTAAGCATAAAGTACTAAACCTACTTCATTAAGCAATTAAGTTGGTTTGTTAAAATTAACGAGCTTATTACTTTTAAATGTGCATAATTAATTTTATTAAAGTAATTGAGGAATTTAATTATACTAATAATATTAAAGTAATAATAGTAACTTAATAAGTTAGTCAATTTAAATAACAAATTTAATTTAGAAAATAATCTCTTGCAATTTAGGAACCTCTAAAAATATTTGTGTAGTGAAATGTGTGACCATTTTTTTTAGAGATGTAAAAAAAAATCCCGCCATCCCGGTACCCATAGCGAAAATGCTATAGAATTATGTAATGGCCACTGCAACATAATTTCACAAGTCTAATCAGTAGCAAGAAAAGAATACATTTTTTCGCTTCTGTGCTACTTCTGTAGCTATCATGCAGGAAAAAGCAGCTTTGCGTGTTTTATACGTGATTGAAGAAGTACCTTTTGTTGCACTGTGTTATGGACTCATCACTGTCATGTTAATGGTAGTGGAAATTTGTAATAAAAAATGAATATTTAAAATGATTACTTTTTTTAAATTAAATTTATTATCAATTTTTATCACTAATTATTATAATGTGAGTGTCAGTTCATGATTTGATTATAACTGAAGCTGGACTTTTCCCTCCCATTGCTTCCGAAAATTGTTCCAATACCCACATATACATATCTTTTGTTTCATTTCCCACAATAGCACTTGCGAAAATAATACTTTGATTATGGTGGTTTACTCCATAGAATGCTACAAGTGGACACCTATATTTGTTTTTACGGTATGTTGCATCAAAAGCTAAGACATCACCAAACAGAGAATAGTCCATCCGACTCACACCATCAGACCAAAAAAGGTGCTCTAGCGTACCCTCGTTATCAACTGTGTGCCTCTAAAACATCATATCATCATATGCTCGCAGGCCATTAAGAAAATTCAATGCGGCATTTGCGTCTGAATTCGGTACTTCCTTATCCTTAAGCCCTACATGTGTCTGTCTAAGATAAGAAAACTAAAAAACTTCCTATGAATAGGAAACCAGGTTTGTACTGTAGATAGTGTGGAAAAAAACGAGCGGCTAGGATTTGTTACCCACTACTTTTTAAATAGGTGAATCTGAAAAATGTTTCAGAATTTGAAATCTTGACTAACAAAATCTTGTATTAGCGAAATGGCAACTTGACTTATTTTATTTTTGATTTGTGACTGCACTATTTTTTTTGTTAACTTTAAAATTACGAAATTACAATATTGTAATGAATATTTTTTAAGATAAATATAATAAATCAAATTAAGTTATTGTAATTACAAGGATGATTAAACCATGGTAAGGAAATAATTAAGAATTTGACGAAAACGATATTATCATTAGAAAGTGCCATTAGAAGCACAATATTAACATATTAACACTAACAATTATATTAAGTACCCTAAGTTAATAACGTTTCATTTCCAAAGTAAAGAAAACGTGCTAACGGTTCGTCTTCCAGAGAGCCACAAAAAACAACAGAGCCACAACAGATAGCACAAAGAAAAAGTAAAAGCACAATGAACAGAAAACAAGTTGAACTTTCCCTACTCCATCAGGCCTCTAATTTTCATCCATCGTAACTCTTATTGCCTCATCACCATCCATGTTCCAAAAATGCACCATGTTTCCCTGGCGAAGTGGATAACCCGTGACAAAGTCGCACCAACCGTGTCCAACATGACACTACATAGCTCTTGCATCGTTCCAAATAAGCTCCCACGTTTCCTGAATTTCTGCAGGCAGGACTACAGTATTATTGTGTGGTCTATGAGTGAATGCAGAATGGACCACATGGGTAGGTATGTTCTGTAGCATGCATAACAAAGATTAGTTCATTCAGTGAACGCAAGAATGAGCAAAAGACATGCAATTGACATGAAAATAAAAAAATGTGAAATGGATATACAAGTGCTTGCTTCCCATTTGCCATAGATTTAGTAATTTTAGATTCCCAAAGTAGTTGTTGATGGTGAGTGGCAGGACGGCATGTGCGACGTTGAGTAGATGGAGTGTGTTGCACCGGAAAAGAGAAATAAAGAACGGTCATTCGCTTGTACTTTATCTTATCAAAGCAGATTCTGCAAAATTGAAGTCATCCATGATTGCATTGATGTTGGCATGAAGGTGGGCATGATCGCCTGAAACTGGCTCAATGTAACCGATAAGGTGGATATTCCTGTCATCTCGTAACTCAACGACAAAGCAGAGCCTGGTCCTCCATCTCGGTACCATGAACGCGGTAATGTTATATAATCCTGCACATATATTAACAACACCGTGAAGAACTAAGACAAATTATTAAAGGCACAATAGAGGGACTCATAGAACGCATTATACCTGTTCGCGATTTATTATGGCTTCAAAAGACCTCATTGTTGGTTCAGAGGAGAAGAAATTGTAATGTGTTTGAGGTGGCGATGAAAGAAGAAGAATAAGGCAAGGCAAGGGATGTAGTAGGCGTGTATAAATGAGTATTCAAAGTAGGTAATACTGTAATAATGTCACGAGTAGGATAGGGTGTGGGAGTTGGTAATTTGAAAGGACAAACTGATGATTTGCGTCGTTTCAAGCAGATTCTGCAGTGGCTTGGCTTTTCAATGACCAGGCGGTGGGTAATTGGTATTTAATTGGGAGAATGGAAGAATGAAGTTATTTGGGAAATTGAAGTTTCCTTTCTTTTTTTGACCCAAAGGAATTTGAAGTTTCCGAACGGGCTTATGTAATCATAATGGGCCTCACCTTATCGTTTGTTTTGGCATAATCTGGGCCTCACCATAATTTGTAATTGAGTGTTTTAATACATGAAAACCATAGATGCATATTTCTGAAGTTATGGGCCCTTGACAAAAGATTAAGTGCAATGGCCTGAACGAATGCAAACCAAAAAGGGTCTGGACCCACTTTGGTCATTAAGTATATCATAATGCATTTTTTTAATATATCTTAATATGTTAATATCTCGTATAATGTATAATAAAATATAAATAAAAATATTGTTATATTATTAAGTTTTCAACTTAAATATTAATTTTTATTAATAAATTATTTTTACAAAGTTAAGTAGTTATTATTTATTTGAATTTGTGGTTTAATATTAATAACCGTATGATCCTCGAATAATGATACAAAAGGAAGAAATTGTGATTCCTTTGGCGTAAGGCCAAATTGGCATTCTAATTAAAGATAATGATACTCGATTATTACAGAGCTTGTTGAACAAAAATGACAAACTGCCATGATTGATTCTTGTACAATGGATGGGCTCCATTTTTTGTTGAACAAAGAGTACTTAATTGAAGGCAATTTAATCTTCTAAAAAACTCTAACCATAAGGATAATGGCCCAAACTATACAATGAAACATTTAAGATCAAAAACCATGTTTTGACCTAAAAAAGAAGATTAAATACCATGTTGCGACAAAGCAGTAAATGATACTGCTGAACTTCTTAATCCCGTTGTCAAGCTTCATGTCCAAGGTGGCAAGCGTAACTGGAAAGGGTGCAAAGACCCTGCCGGAACAGTGGCAACAGCAACGATTTGGGTTTTCACCGGGTATGCTCGGTTCATCTATCTATTCAAAAAAGTCACAGTTATCTGGTATCTACAAGTCCACAAGAAGAGCAAATAAGCACAAGTGTTATTGAAAAGAAAAAAATGGCAAGGAAGATATGAGAGACCATCCAATTTCGGCATCTCCAGAATCTTCTCCTTGAATTTTTTTGCTGCCTGATGTAAGTTCCATTATCTCGTCCCCACAGTGACAGAGTCTCGGTTTGGATGATGTAACGGAACAAGCACCAGCTTTGCTACTTCCCATCGACGATGCAAAAGGTGGTGACAGAAGAAATGTGACACGGGTAATGGATATGGAAACCAAGTGTGGATAGTTAATGTGTTGTGAGCTCAAGGGGAGCGTGGTGATTGGGATTTATAAGCAAAGGGACCACAATAATGGACAGTTAAATGCGTGGTATTTAAATTTAAATTTAAATTTAAGTTTAAGTTTACATAAAATAATTATTTTAATTTTGTTTTGTGCGGTAAATATTATATTTTATATTAACTTTACATTATATTTATATGTAAAGTGAAGTTTTAAAATAAATATTAAATTTTGTAATTTCTATTTAGTGAGGTGGTAAAATGTTTAAATTGACCAATTAACATGTAAATATTAACTCTAATATAACTCTAATATTAACTATGTAACCAAGAAAAAATATTAACTATAATATTTATATTAAGAAAAAATTTAGTTGTAGAGATATTAGGTGTAAAATGTTCATTTAATGACAACAACCTTGTTTAGGGTAATTCACCACATGTCATTAGTTCCTGATTAGTGGTTACGTTTTAGCACCACTTGGCATTAGTTCCCGATTAGCCCTAACCGACAACGTCATAGTCTGTGAACTGACTCGAGTTGGGATTAGTGGTTAGGGTACCTCATGACTTGTCATTAATTCCCGATTAGCCGTAACCGACAACGTCATAGTCCGTGACCTGACTCGAGTTGGGATTAGTGGTTAGGGTACCGCACGACTTGTCATTAGTTCCTGATTAGTGGTCAGGGTACCTCACGACTTGTCATTAATTAATCCTCGACTAAAGTTGTTATTACAATTATTAACATGGAAAATTAATTTTTATTAATCTTGCACTAATACACCAATTATTGATGCATCATTATAGTTATAAAATTATAATTATATTTTTATATAGTGTGCTCCTTTTTCGTTGTTGTTGTTGTTGTTGTTGTTATTATATATTTACATTAGATTATATTATATTTATACAAATTTATGGACTGTCAAAAATAATGGATGGCGTCATTTGCTTTGGTTGAATTAACGTTGTGCAATTCAAATCCTTTGTCTCTTGTCTACTCGTTGGTCAAGCAACAGTCTGCAATGTCGTTTCCGCAGTGCAGCTGTGTGACAGCGACGACACATGCATACAATCCGATGACTATCGCTGTGTCAGGACCGTGATTGTCTGGTCAATTTGTTGCAACGAGTAGAGTATATCTTCAGCGACAGCTGGCCTAAATTCTGGGTATGTGTTTTTATCATTTTGTCATTCATTTTGGGTTACTGTTTGTGAAGTCTAGATGGGAAGCAAATGAGGTCCAAATGAGAATGTGTTGTTCTTACGTTATTAATATATATATATATATAAATTATTTCAAATATATAACTATTTTTACGTTGTAAATTTTGTATTTAAAAATTTATTGATTAATAAATGTGTAAAATCATTTGTGAGTGCCTATGAGGTAGTGCCATTAATTTTAATTTAGTCAATTAATTTAGATACTTTCTTTTGTGGGACATTTTTTTTGCTGGAAATTTAATTTAAATAATTTAAATTAATTAACCAATAAAAACCAAGCTCTACACCAGTCATATTAGGTGGGACAATTTAATGTGGAGGGTAAGTGAACTGTATTAAATGAAGGTAGGTTGCAGCCAATTAATGTAGCTCCAATAAAGTTTCTATAAATACTACATGCACCATCCTTTCATGCATTTTATATGTGAAGGTTCAACAATATAATCAATTTACTCCTCCACCAGACGGTAATACTGTGGATTATTGGTGGTCAACTCTCCAATACATAGAAACTCATATCCGTTGCTTAGTGCAAAACGGATTTAGTACATAAGTCTTTGTGGAGGGGTGTTGGTGAGCATGTGAACTTCACATATATTCAATCAGAGGTGAATATATGGGAATTATAAAGCGCAACACACAACACAAGCTTGGTTTTTTCTTATCTTTCTTATTTTTGTTATTCACCCGATTTGAAAATAAAATTTATCGTCGAACCTTCATATATTAATATGAATCGCCTCAGCAAAATGGAGGATATTTCTGCTACAATAAGACAAAAAAAAGGTTTGACGAAGTCCACCAGAGGAGTTTCATTGACATAAATTTGTTTTAATAATCTCTTTAATTGTACGATTTTTGCTTATGAAAATGACATGACAAGGTCCCATAAAAAAGGTGTTGCTTAAATCTCTCCATCGAATCTTCCCAATACGATGTTAACCATGATATATGCACATAAAACATATTAAAAAGACTACATTTTTATGTGAAAAGCTCTACAACAATTTTAAGATATTCCTAAATCCTCGTGAAGGCTGTGGTATGTCTTGAAAGTCAAATATTACTATTGCGTCGCCCAAGTTAAAGTTACACCGAAATAGGTAGTTTGTTTTCCTGCACTGTCTCTTTCGATATGGTTTGCATGCTTTCTATCGTGAATGCCACTTAATTCTTTATGTGATGAGGGAAATGGCAATGAGAGATGAAACCATGGGTGAAACCATTTAACCCAGAACATAAGAGCACACAATCGACTATATATAAGGACCTTCATCTCCATGAGAATGACACACAAAACAACACAGTCATAGAATACTTGAGAAATGGAGAAGTGTAACATGCAAGTTGATCATGTTGATGATTCTCACAATGGCCCACAACCTGAGTAAGTAGAGAACAAGTTGCCAAACTATTTTTTTTTTTGCATCATCTACTTCAGCGCGGTACACCTCTGATGTTTGTCTCTAGTGTTTCTTGTAGGGGAACGACTATGAACGCTACTAATGAGGTTACAAGCGCTTTAGGTGAAGGGTGTGATCAAACAAAGGTAGTGACTTGTAAACACTTTGACTTAACATTTTTTACATATGTACATTGTATTTGACTAAAGTTTTTTCTCAGGTTACTAACATGGAAGAGATGGACCTGATATTTTGCATCACTTACTATTTTGCTTACTATATTATGTATTTCCTTTGTGTTAATGGCTCTATGAGCCCATCTCTTAGCATTTGGAAAATAGTGGATCATAGATTGTGGGTGTTATATAGTCCCACTACTTTGCATGTAGCTGTCCTTATGGCCCATGTTGCTCGTATGAGCATCATTGTAATATCATCCAATATTTTGAATGTAGGCGATGTTGTGGCCCATATGGCATTTTAACCGTAACTTTTGATTTTAAATTACATACTTTTTTTCCTGTCAACAAATGACAGGTCATTCTTTGCTTGGATATTTTTTTGTGCTCAAATTAATCAATGTTGAATTAAGATCATTATGTGATGGCCCAGTTGATCTTCTCATGAAAACATTTTATGACAAAGAATTAATTTTATGAATGAATGCCCAATTAAGATCATTATGTGACAGTGACAAGCAAAATTGCTAGTACAAACATTTAAAATGATGCATTCAATCAATTTTTTTGTAATATGATTTAATTTAATAATTTAGTTTTGTTCTTTGGACATACCTCAATCATTATGTGACACATGGACAGATAATCAACTTAGGGTATCCATGCCATAACATAATTCAAAACTAAAATGACCATGACATAATTCAACTTAATGTGCATTGCAACACCCTTTATCCAAAAAGGATATTACCCCATAGTAACAAATATTTTTGCAAAATATTTCTTAATAACATTTCATTAAAATCGAGTTGGTTCCCAAAAATGTGGATAAAATTTTTGCCTTTTTAAAAGATGAGAAGAATGGGGAGTCCATTCATTCCTTTTCTATTGCGTGGTAAAATAAGAACGGTATTAGAAGAATACTGAAGTAAAAACAACCTCCTCAAGTATATATATAATCAAAAGCTTGCATCAGTACAAGCAAGGAGTTTTCTGAAACTACTATACATCAAAAAGTAGTAGTAAAAACTCTAAGTAGACTGAAATAAAAGGCTACTAAGTAATATGAAAGCCAGGTTCAATCTAAACTACTCATGACGGTGAGACTCAGTAGCTGAGCCTCCAGGAACATTGCCCTCAGGCTCCTCGGATACCTTCCCCTTGCCCTTGCGGAGACGCTCCCAAATCCTATCTTGAGCCTCAAGAGACCTATCTATGACGCCCGTCTCTCCAGAAATCCCTGTCGAGGTAGGGTAATATCTCTCCACACTAGCTGCTCTCATCCTGCTCTGCGCCTCTGCAGGTGGTGATCAAGGCGTGTAAGTCCTCGGCTCCTCCTCAGAAGATCCATCATGTGCATAGACCTCTCTACTCGGATGTGAAGACGGAGTCCTAAAAGCTGACCTCCGCATCCTCCCATAGTACCTTCCCCATCTACCATAAACACGCCTAGCTGCTGGATGCCTAGGTATGTACTCCAGCCCACTCTCTGAGTCGGTAGGTGCCTCCCTGATCTGTCTAAGTGGTAACTTCACGTGAAATACCACCTGCTCATGCCACTCCCTACAGTGCCATCAGTGACACATACCCCTAGGGTTTGGATGAAAAAGAGTTATCAAGGGTATTTTGGTCTTTTCATAATTCAAAAATTGAAATAATTAGTTAAAAATGATGAGAACCAATGAGAATGCTAGAAAATGCCATAAGAAGTTTAAATAATTTCGTGGCACTCATTTTTGAAATTTATAGATAGTGCAAACTCTTTGGTTTTCATCGTTTCGCAGGTATAACCCCGAAAAAGCAGAAAAATAGTGTTTTCAAAACTTACACAGAAATAATTTCTAAAATTATGAAATAATTAATTAAAAATAAAATATAAAATGCTTATGGACCTTTTACAAGAAATTATAACTGTGAAACAAGGTTTTTGCCGGGTAGCGTAGTTTCGGTATTTTTTGAAACTTTTCCAAAAATTCCAGAAAATATTCAGAAAATCTAAAATAATAAAAGAACTAACTTTTGTGAAGGAAGTTTATTTATTGGATTTGTTAAACATTTTTAATCTATTTAAAACTCTTCCATCAGTTAGACGTAAACCGTTTTCTGTAAAAAGACTCGATATTGACTGAAAAACCACCGTTTCAAATGTATTTTGGAATACACGTATTTTATTACTAATTTTAAGCTAAAAACAAATCACACAACATTTATGGAATAAAAATTCATATAAAACAGAAAACGGACAGAAAACGCAAAAAACGGATATTGAAACTAGACTTTACAGAAGCTATAAATCAACCATTTTCAGAAGTATTCTTAAACATACACATTTAAATACTATTTTTAAGCTAAAAATAAAACTCAAAACAATTATGTCGCAAAAATTCATATAAGACGAAAATAAACAGTTAGTCACAAAAGCGGATGTTACATGCATCATCGCCAACAAGTTTCTGATCAACTATTGTCAAATTACATAACGCTTAAAAATTACAAACATAATTTAAATCATAAACGGTCCATAACACTTAAACATCCATTGCCCAGGTCTAAAATTAGAAACATAATTTAAATCATAAACGGTCCATATTGTAAATCCAAAATACACAATACATTTGGGTCATCCACAATGTCCAAAATGCATGTTCAGCTTTAGGCTCCAGTAAGACCAACATTATCGCATATTACTATTAGTACTACTTGTAAGAAAAGCAAAGCAATTAAAAAACATGAGCTTTAACACTACCTCAAGTAAGGAGTGTGAAGTGTTACCATGTCAGACGTACTCCATAACCAGTGCTAAATGTCTTGTTCCTCACAGACACGACAACACTGAATTCTCCTACGACCTCTAAGTGGAGCAGCCGTTATTTGACCATAGTCCTTAGTCCTAGCATGAGTCGGGTTCCTCAAAAAGTCATCAATCTGGGGGATTTGTGCAATTCCTGGATCGTCTCCTCTTACAACAGATTCGAAAAATTGAGTCTATCTTGTAAGTAACTGTAAAATGTTGTAGGTATTCAGGGCGGTGACAATGAATAAACGCCATGGTCATCCGCTTGCAACATTCCACTACCCCTATATATTGGCTAACAAGTGCAGGATCCCATTCATCACACTTGTCATTATGCAAAACACCAAGTGTGTCTTTTACAGTTTTCTTTCATCTATTCAACACAATAGAATCTGGCAAGTGGTCCTTGTCAAGCTGGACTAACACAGCTATAAGATGTTCAAATGGAATACCTAATGATTCAAGTCGTTCGCATGAACACCTAAATTCAACACTTGATGGACAATATGAACATGCCATTCAACACCTTGTCTACAGTACTTGGTGAGGGTATATATCATAAATGATGCAGTTTGTCTCGTACCAACCACCTTCAATGTGCAAGCCTTATAAATCACTGGTCTAAACAACAACAAAAATCTCTCTTGTGTATACACTTGCAGCTGAACTCTCAAGTGATTGGAATTGAATAGTCAATACAGGTTCCCCATGACAAGATGTAAAGGCAGTTTCTACTTCTCTATATTTCTCATATAATTCAACCAATAGAAGAAATGTTATAAGAATTCATAAAGATTATTTTGAAAGTTCACGTACCTCCCAACCTCTGCATGCATGGACTCACATCAAGATGTCGTCCTAAAGTCGGCAGAGAAGTTACCACGGATATATGCAGTTGCCCACATGTTTCACTTCTCAAACATGTCCTTCACCCAGTTGTTGTTTTCAAGTCCAAACTCTGCTACTATGTTCGCCAACTTGCGATTAAAATGATCAATTTTGTAGTCACCCAACATACATTGTCTAAATCTTGAAAGAAAATTTGGACTTCGGACATTGCTTGTTACGTTCCATAGGAGGTGTCAAGCACATAACCTATGGTGAGCATTTGGCCAGACCTTTATAATTGCATTCCTCATAGCCATGTCACCATCGGTTATGACTGATGACGAACATTTTCCTTCCATAGCCTCAGTGAGTACTTAAAGCAACCACACATATGTCGCTTCTATTTCATTTGACACGATCGCAGCTGCAAAAACTATGCTCTGGTTATGGTGATTCACACCGGAGAACACAACCAATGGACACATGTATTTGTTTTTCTTATATGTTGCATCAAATGCCACTACATCCCCAAAAACTAAGTAGTCACCCCTGCTGATCCCGTCGCACCAAAACAATTGCTCCAACCTTCCCTCACCGTCTACACTATGCCTCCAAAACATCATGGGATCGTTAACCCGCAACTTGTCCAAATAACTAAGAGCTTGTGTAGCATCATAAAATATTGAGTCCTTTTGCCTATCACCTTTGTTATACATATCTTTTTTCCGAAATGCCATCCTCTGATACCCACCAACCTGGTTAGCCAACCATCCATAGATGTGTGGAGTCTTTATACCTATTTTTCTCATGTCATTCATCACTGTTATGTCATAATCACTCATCTTCCTATAAGCAGGAAGCATGACAACAAACTTGTCGTCCAACAAGTTGTGATTATGCACATCATTGATGTATGTTATGTACCACCGTCCAGTGAGCCCATCAACATGAACACGACATTTCGCATCACAACCACATCTGATGACGACTTTTTCTTGTCGCTTCCGAATCCTTCCTATGTTGCTAAATTTGTCCCTCCTATGCCCATCTCTATAGCACAAAAAGGTTTGTTGTGTTATGTCGCCTTTTTTATTCCTCAAATACTGGCTTTTTCGAGCACTAAATCTGTGCATACTAGCATACCAATTGTAAAACATAAAGGCCACCTCAACATTTAAGAAATGATAAGACATGACATCTTGTACAGTTAGATCCTTGAAGTTAACTTTCCATATGTCCTCTATCCCATTAATGGCACTTTCATCACCAATCATGCCACCACCCACACCAACATTTCCAGTGCCTTCTGTGTTTAACCAAGTCATGTTGTTACCATTGTCACCTAACTGCGAGATCTCTTCTGAACCCTAAAACACAAAATGCATAATGTTTAACACAAATTTATCAATGTCAATGACACATCATATCAAAAAAATTGTTCATAAAAAAACCAACACGGACCTGGGTACCACCTACTTCTGCGTTGTTTGCTATCAAACCATGCACTACGGACTCCTCCATGACTGATTAAACCAACAAAATAATTTGTACCTATCACCAAATAAGTTGCTAGTAAATAATTGAGAAGTTAATCCTATATAGAAAAATAAAATTCGTTACAAAACACTCTCTCACACCACTCCAACCCATAACACAAGAACATAAGGGTTTTTTTTTCAAACACATTGTAATTTCAGCTTTTTATAATTTCAAAATAATCCAACAAGAACACACAAAAAATGAATCTAAAATCCATTTCGAAACTCATTAATGCTACACCTAAACAATAGATTAAACACAAGATGTGGAGTCCTTACCTTGCAATTTGCAGAAATATGTCGTGTTCCCGCTCACCACGTTGTGACGATGAACGGATGGTGGCGGAGAATGATGTTCACCACGTTGCGACGACGGACAGACAATGGGGGTTGGATGATGATCGACGATTCACTAGCAAATTTGTTATCGCCTTCAATAAACCAGGGTCTTGCAAGAATGAAGTATAATAAAAGGGGTAAATGTGTAAAGTTATGAGAAAGAGTAAAGTTACCAACGGCAAGAAGAAAAACAACAAACTAATACAAGGGGTAAAAATAGATATTCAAATTTTTTATGGGTCGTTTTGAACATTTTGAAAAGTTAATGGGGTCAAAACACAATATTGCAATAGCCGGGTTAACTCATTAACGCAAGTAAAAGGCGACTTTCTTATTCGTAGGACGTTTTTCGGTTGTTCTATGCTAGAATGACCCGTCCTATATTATACATATCTCTTTTAAGATATCGTACATTCCCAAACCTTCGAACTTGACTTGTAGTATAACCATATATGTGAGGGGTCTTTATACCCACTTTTTTCATTTCCTTCATCTCAGTTACCTCATGCTCAGTCATCTTTCTATGTGCGGGTAACATGATCGTGTGCTTCTCATCCAACATTTTGTGGTTTTGAACATCATTGAGAAATTTAATGTACCAACGCTGACTACTTGCATCAATGTGAACCTGGCATCGTGCCTCACAACCACATCTAGTCACTGGTTTTAGCGTTCTCTTCCTACTCACTGTGTTGTTGTATTTTTCCTCTCTGAGTCCTTTATGACAAACAAATGTCTTTTGTATCATTACGCCACTACGGCTCTTCACAAGCCAACTCTTCCTAGCAGAAAACCCATGTAGACTGGCATAACAATTATAAAACACAAACGCCACATTGACATCCGGGAAATGAAATTTCATTATATCTTCTACACTAATGTTTTTGAAATTCATAGCTCCTAAATCATCCGCGAAATTTACTGCTAATTCATCCTTAAGTGTACATCCAACGGTTCCCTCTTCATTGTTTTCTGGATCTTCCTCACTTGTCTCACCTTCATTGTCATCACATAGTGAGATTTCTTCCAAACCCTACAAATTACAAAATCAGAAAATACAATCTTATAAACAATAAGCACAATTTAAATCGAACCAGTAATGTGGGTTTTATTTGGCAATGAGCAAAAATGGAATTAATGAACATTAAGATAATATAGCCGCAACTTGTGTCGTCCTCTCCGTGATGTATTTGCCTGCATCGCGTTCTTATGATGTTCCACAGATTTCAGTTGGATCCATTTGTAAAAGTAATAAAAACTGTGTTCTAGATCTTCCTCCTAACTTGAATAAACAACTACCCAAAGCTAAAATAGTGAAATTGGTATTGTGTCAGTGTATGAAGAAAAATAGTGTACCCTCCCTCACCGCTTAACTCCCTCATAGTTTTAAAAAAACAAGGCACATTAATGATGACTAAAAATTGTCGTAATCGTTGTTTTAAGCATTAAAAAAATACCAAAAGCTAACCTTTCACACTCTCGCCGGCTGCTTCTTCACGACTCCGACACGGCTAAGGTCTTCTTCTACAAAGCAGCTGC
Organism: Glycyrrhiza uralensis; assembly: GCA_030159175.1. Lineage (NCBI taxonomy): Eukaryota > Viridiplantae > Streptophyta > Magnoliopsida > Fabales > Fabaceae > Glycyrrhiza > Glycyrrhiza uralensis. The sequence goes on from BRZY01000007.1 coordinate 6,696,702, forward strand.
TCTCCAGTTTGTCTGCTGACCAGATCTGTGCGAAAACAGGGCACATTAATGGTGAATAAAAGACGCCATAGTCATTGTTTTAAGCAATAAAAGAAGACCAAATGCTAACCTTTGACAGTCTCGCCAACTTCTAGTTCACGACTCCGACACGGCTAAGGTCTTCTTTTACACGGAAGCTGCTCTCCAGTTCCTCTGTTGACCATATCTGTGCGAATTTGTGCGAATCTATGCAAACAAGGTTTAAGCAGTAATGATAAAAACAACTGAGAAGAGAGTGAGAAGAGAATACTGAAATGAGAAAAGAACAGAGTGAGATGAAATTGGGGGAAGGGACCCAAATGAAAATAGATGAAAGAGTGGGTAAAAATCTAAGGTTCTTGGTTTATTTGAGTGGATGGGATGCAATTTAATTTGTATTGGGGTCAAAAGTAAAAATAATGAAACCATGGGGCATACAATGACGTTAAGGGCAAAATGCAGGGGAATAACGAAATTAACCAAAGACATATGAAACTATCTACTGCCGGTTTGGGCATTGTTTGTGCACATGCACAAAACTAGTTGCTTGTTCATTGTAAAATCCACCACAATATACAAATCAATATTGTAATGATCAAAAGTTGACTTCAAATTAACACGTATGGCAGAGCCAAGTCCCCTTGGTCCCAATTCAATTATTATCAAATGTCATTCGGGGAAGAAGTCGATCATTGAAAGAAAAAAAAAAACTTTCACAGTATGATACAATGTTTTACAATGCAGCGGAAAAACACAAACGATAATTCCCAATTCAAAAAAAAAGGGTCATTGGGAAAACAATCATTCATGGAGAATCACAAAAACCACAACCTGGCTCTGATACCACATGTAAGTTGTAGTTTTCCTACGGTTTGCATACAAGAAAACTACCAAAACTATAAGGACTTTGGAATTCATGATTCTCACATATTTAGGGAGAAGAACTTACCTTTCTCCATGAGACACTTGGTAGAGTAGAGACAACACTCCTAATCCCAATCTATCTCTTCCCTCTACGTTCTTCCTCTAACTCATTCTTGATGGCAATGGCAGAGAAACTTTTCTGGGAGAGACAGAGCCCAGTTTTTGTGAAGTGGTAACTCTCATCAAGTTACCAGAGGTTATAGTCAGTTTTTAGTAACCTCACACTTTAACCAATAAGTCCATTATTTTAAGTAAATTACATACAGGCCCAAACATTATTTCACATGAGTCACACCATTAATTAATAAGAATTAATTATTAATTCTAGCATAACACATACAGAAAATAAAACATACGAAACTAATAGTTTCGAAACTAATAGTTTCGTACGAAACTACTACAACGCTGAAAAACAAATAACAGAGCAACGAAGAGCTTACCTCGCGACGACAATGGCGGACGGCTTCTCCTTTCCGGTGCAATGGCGTACGACCTCCTTTCCGGTGCGATGATGTACGACCTCCTTTGGTTGCTTGCGGAACTGTATGTATGTGTCTCTGCGAGGACTTTTGTGGAAGTAGGGAATGGGGATGTGTTTTCAGAAAATTGGGGAAAGTTGTTTACAAAGAGAGAAGGGTATAATTGTCTTTTAAAACAAAAAAGGAGAGAGGTATGTGTTATAAGAAAATTAGGTATGTGTTATTAGAAGAAAAAAAAACCAAAAGAATAAAAGGTAAGATGGGTTTGTGGCCCAAGAAACAAATAAAAAATCAAAAAAGAAACCTTGGTAAGCGTTTGTGTGTGAACGACTACCAAAAGAAAAGAAAAGAAACAATACAATAGCCAGAATAGCAACATAGATCGAGAAGAATGAGTGCTCTATTTTTTTGTAAAATTTTAGGGCCTGTTTACTTCTACTATTATTTCTTGTTTTCATTTTTATTTAAAAAACTATCACAGTGTTTTCAATCTATTTTCTATTTTCAAATATTTATGCAGAAAAAAATTGAAAAAATAAAAAAATATTTCCACTATTTTTATTTAAAGTGATAATTTTGTAATTAAAAATAGGCTTAAATATATTTTTAGTCTCTTATATTTGGCTTAAGTTCGTTTTTGGTCCCTCAAATACCAAGAATATTATTTTAGTCTCAAATCTTTTGAAAATCAGTCACTTTTGGTCCCTGGGGCCATATTTTAAATTTAAAAAGTATTTTTAAAATTTATACTTTAACCCCTCCTAAAGCCTGATGTTCCCCTTAACCCGTTTTTCCATTCTTCTCCCCCTCCACTGATGCATCGTGACCCCCATCTCTGCTAGGAGTAGTTCCAATGTCCTCCCTTGAAGCCGCCATGAGATGCAACCTCTCTCTCGTTCTCCTCCCTGTGTGATCGCAGTGCCCCCCTCCCTTCCGTCATTGTGCGCAACCTCCCTTGTCCGCGCGGAGCTTCTCCCTTGGCCTCGTGGGGATGGGGGGCCGCAGTGCATCAGTGGAGGGGGAAGAGAACGAAAAAACGGGTTAAGGTGAACATCAGGCTTTAGGAGAGGTCAAAGTATAAATTTAAAAAATACTTTTCAAATTTAAAATATGGCCCTAGGGACCAAAAGTGACTGATTTTCAAAAGATTAGGGACTAAAATAATATTCTTAGTATTTGAGGGACCAAAAACGAACTTAAGCCAAATATGAGGGACTAAAAACATATTTAAGCCTTAAAAATAAAAGTAGAAAAATATTTTCTCAAAATAAACAAGTGTTAGTATTTTGATTCCAGTAGTATGAGCTTAATTTTGATATAATAAGTTTGTGATCTTTCTCTCTTTATTACTTGAGCTAGAGACTCCATTGTGAGATTTTATTTTATTGATAGCAATTGATATCCACCTTTTTGATAAAGTACATTGAGATTGTGTTGATCCCTTTAGGAACTAGGAAAAGTTTTGATATATCAATTAATTTTTATTAGTTGGATATTTTTATTGGACAAGATTCCGTGATTTTTCAAGTATCAGGGTTGTCCAAGTTATGAAAGCTTGTCAAATATTAGTATATGTTGTCTAAAATTTGTGAAACTTGTTTTGGTTTAAATTTTTAATTGTAAAGGGAGAAAAAGAAACTCCAACTTGCTTCTTGCCAAATTAGTAATATTTGTAACTAAATTGGCATGATTCGAGTGGTATGTAGCTTGACTTTCTAAACATGTGGTCATGAGTTCGATTCCTGACTCATATATATGGAAATATACCATTTGGGAGAGGTAACCTTTAAATACACTCCAGATCTTTAAATGGATTAGTCTTTGCAGTTGCGCGCAAAGGATACTCTGAGAAACAAAAAAAAATAGTAATATTTGTGGATCTGGATCCTCTAAAGTGAGTAATTCACTCTAGAGTGTGAAGTAAATTATCTTAACCGTTGATGAATAAATCAATGGTTGATATTACAAATACATGCATAACAAATCATGGATGTATTGGATTCCTAATTAACATTTGATTTTTTCATTAGTGGTTGAGATTACTTACTTTACTCTCTCATCACTTTAAACAAGCTAAATCCAATATTTGCCATTAGGGATGGAAATAGATCAGTCCGCTTGACAGGGGCCTATGGCCCAGCCTACATCAGGTCCAGGCTAGGCTTTTTCATGAAATATATTAAGCCAAAGCTTTTTTCTCAGCCTATTTAGCTAAAAAAGTTAAGGCTTAAGCTATCTAAAAAGTCTTTTAAGTCTAGCATGCCGACCTATTTAAATAGACATTGATATAGTTTTTTCATAATATTATTATTATATTAGATTTTTTATAATATATTAAAATTATATACTTATTTACCTTTTAAATGTTTAAACACATGTTGACCTACATAAATATTCAAGCTTATAAAGCTTATTGAAGGATAAAGTTGTAATTTATTTAGAGATCTTATTGCAAAAATAACTTTTAAATAGGTGATTTATTTAGGGGTCTTATTGCAAAAAATACTTCAAATTAATCTTACTCACCCCTATGTCTCATGTCCTAAATAACAATGGATTTAATTTTTATATTTTATATTTTGTCATACATAGAAATCTTCTTCATTGGCCTATTAGCCAATTTAGGAATAGGTTGGACAATCTATTTGAATGTTTTATTAGGAATTAGACCTTTAAATATGCTAATATAGGCCAAATTAGGCTTTTAAAAAGATCAGACCAAACCTAAAACAAAATAGATGTCAGGTAACAGACAAGACTTATTAGACACTAAGATTTTTAAATAGTTCAAGCCTATTTAAGTAAAGTTTAGCTCGACTCAACCTATTTGATCCCTATTTGCCATACATATACTCCAATATGCACACAGTTCTCGAGCGTGACACACATGACAAGTCCTGCTGTGCAGAGAGCACACGTGTTTGAATTTATCCATAATTTCCGAAGATAGTATTCTCGATAATATCATCAAGAGATATGATTATATATATGCTGGGATGAATACCACCCTAAAGCGTGTGTGATAATGAGTAATGCTTATATAATAGGTGACACACATGGTGGTCAAGGGATAAAACTTCACCATTATGGTGAAGTGAGATCAATGCCATTGATATATTCATATAATATTCAACGGATGAGATCTTTTACTGGATACCTTTAGGATAAGTTCAGGTCCATGTTTAAGGTATCTATAGAAGAGGGCATATACTATTTTTTATTTACAAAAATATCCAAATTGTTATCTGTTTCACAAAATTGGCTAAAACTTCATAATAATTACATAAAAGGCCCTATTTTGTCCGTTTGTGGATATTTTATAATAACTACTGACATTGTCATAATTTGTCGGTTTGTTCACGATAAATTGTTCCCGTCAATTAATCCCTCCTCTCTCGCTCTCTCCCCCTCTCTCTCCCCTCCCGCTCTAGCTCGCTCTCTTTCTCTCTCTCTCTCCTTGAAAAATATCTCCCTCGCTCTATCTCCCCCCGCTCTCTCGCTCTCCCTGAAAAATCTCTCCCTATTGCTCTCTCTCCCCCTCTCTATATCTCTCCCCCTTCTCTCGCTCTCACACCCTCTCTCTCACTCTTGTTTGAAAAATCTCTCTCCCTCTCTCAAACACTTCATCTCCCCTTCTCTCTTTGAAATATCTCTCGCTCTCTATCTCTCTCCCTCTTGCCCTCCTCTCTCTCCCCTTCTCCCTCTCCCACTCTTTCTCCCTTTCTCTCTCTCCCCTTGCTCACTCTCTCCTTATCGCTCGCTCTCGCTCCCTCTCGTAGGGTGAGAGAGAAAGAGAGCTATAGCGAGAGAGAGGGAGAGAGGGGATGGAGAGAGAGTGAGAGCGAGAGAGGGGGAGAGATCGATAGAGAAAGATCGAGAGGGGGAGAAATGAGAGAGAGGAGGGGAGAGAGAAAGAGAGAGGGAGGGAGAGAATGAGAGAGATAGGGAGAGAGCGAGAGGGGGACACATATAGAGAAAGCGAGGGAGAGGGAGAGATGGAGAGCGAGGGATGGGAGAGAGAGTGAGACAGAGGGGAAGAGAGAGCGAGAGAGGGGTGAGAAAGGAGGGGAGAGAGAACGAGAGAGCAAGGGTAAGAAAGGTTGGAGGGAGAGAGAGAGAGGGATAGGGAGGTGGGAGAGAGGGAGGGAGAGAGGGAGAGGGAGAGGGGGAGAGGAGGAGGAAATTTTGGTAATACATAGAGTTTAGGGTAAAATTTACAATTATGCCAACCTATGGGGAAGAAATTATAAATATGGACAAACCGGACAACTTGCAATTGTAGGTAATGGACCTACTTCACCATCATGCATGGTGAAGTTTTATCCCTTGACCACCATATGTGTCTCCTGTATAATAATAAGCATTGGCATATCTTTGTTCATTCTAATACATTTGGTTTTTAACCGGAGAGATTATCTTTTGCAACCTGTTTATCAGCTAATCAATATTTATAGTTGTAACTTGTAACAACCGAATTAACCTATCGGGTGGTTTTGTATACGATGAGGGATCAAATTATACCGGTGTAACTCTTGGGCGATGTTACACCGCTAATAACTATTCATTGAATAATTATATTCTAAAATTCACCGTTGGATTAAAAGATATTATCATGTAAATCATTCCTATAAAATTTCACATCAATCTAAAATCATTTGATGTGTCATTGAGAGACATCAAGATTAATGTCTTTTAAAGTGTATGAATTTTGACATATCTCAATGACACATCAAATGATTTTAGATTAATGCAAAATTTTACAGGAATGATCTATATGATAATAAATTTTAATCTAACGGTGTGTTTTAGAATATAATTATCCGCTGAAAAATTATTAACGGTGTAACATTGACCAAAATATTACACCAGTGTAATTTAATCTTCCTGTATACATATGGTGGTGGAAATTAGAGATGTAACAACAGGATTTAACTATGCGGTTAATTTTATAGTGGTGGTAATAATGATCATTTCAAAGCATGCAACATATCACGATCAATCACATTAAGCAGTATGGACAAAGATTTGAAAATCTATTACATTGGGAGAAAATCAATTTACAGTGGTGCAATCCCATCCCACAAAATTGAAAATCCCCCAATCGTACGTTTAGGCAGAATGATAATTTTCATTTTGAAAGCGAAGAGTCCTTTCGTGTTGGGACCGGAAGTTAGACAAGCAGTGATCCAGCATCTTGACAGAGTCAATGTCTGGTCAGATTTTGTCAATTGTGTGGCGGATGCATGATTTGATTAACCCCTGTTTCCTGCCCTCTTTTTTTATCACGTTATTTTTTTTTTAATTATTTTTTTTTCATCCACAAGGTTTGAATACGATACTTTATTTAAGAGATTTGAGCCCAGTTCTATTTGGATCAACGTAATATTATTATTTTTTATGTCAAAAATATTTTTTGCAATTTTTTATATTTATATTATAAAAAAATTTCTACAATTTATTTTGTTCATAATTTATATATTTTTTATAATTTTAAATATTTTGTTTTTTAAATTTAAAATACCACATAAAAATATTTTTTCTTTCATGGACAAATCAACGGAATCATATGATAAAAAAATTATAAAAATCATGATTTTAAAAAATACATAAAGACCAACACATGAGTACCATACTAATTATTCAATGAAAAAGTATTTTTATTTTACAAGAAAATTAAAACAAAAATCCTAACCCTCACATACATGCAGAAGTTGTTGCCGCAACACCTACGTCCAGAAGTTGCCACCACCATCACACTTGTTTGTCACCGAACTAGCCACCAGCCAACCTCCAGCCCCCGCTCCCGATCCATCGGTTTGCCTCCTACAGCGCCGCACAGTACGGTCCGACACAAACTGTCATCGCACAATAAAGGGCCACCCTCACTACACTGTGTTGTCCCGTTCTGGCTGCGCACCACCAACGACCAAATATCAAGTTTCCCCTTGCACCTCAATGGCTTCGACCAAATACCAAATATCATGATTTGATTAACCCGTGTTTCCTGCTCTCTTTTTTTATCATGTTATTCTCTTTTTTTAATCATTTTTTTTCATCCACAAGGTTCGAATACGATACTTTATTTAAGGGATTTGAGCTCAGTTCTACTTAGACCAACGTAATATTATTATTTTTTGTGTCAAAAATATTTTTTTGCAATTTTTTTATATTTATATTATAAAAAGTTTTCTACAATTTATTTTGTTCATAATTTATATATTTTTTATAATTTTAAATATTTTATTTTTAAATTTAAAATACCACATAAAAATATTTTTTCTTTCAAGGACAAATCAACGGAATCATATGATAAAAAAATTATAAAAATCATGATTTTAAAAAATACATAAAAACCAACACAACCTATGTAGTTGCACGAGTACCATACTAATTATTCAATGAAAAAGTATTTTTATTTTACAAGAAAATTAAAACAAATCCTAACCCTCACATGCATGTAGAAGTTGTTGCCGCCGCACCTACATCCAGAAGCTGCCACCACCATCACACTTGTTTGTCACCAAACTAGCCACCAGCCAACCTCCAGCCCCTGCTCCCGATCCATCGGTTTGCCTCCTACAGCGCCGCACAGTAAAGTCCGACACAAACTGTCATCGCACAATAAAGGGCCACCCTCACTACACTGTGTTGTCCCGTTCTGGCTGCGCACCACCAACGACCAAATATCAAGTTTCCCCTTGCACCTCAAAGGCTTCGAATTCGATCGACGACGACGTTGTATTGGGGTTGAGATTGACGGCCACCTAAATCTTCTTCCTTTTTGGTTGATAACCCAAACCCGAAGGAAGTCCCGAAAAAGATCGTGATGGGTTTCACAGAGACGGATTTGGCCCTTCTTCTTCTACCATGTCAGCGACTAAATGCCAACTCAGATGCCACGTGCCTCAATCTATGCCACGTCAGCATTTTTCGTTAGCATAGGGATGAAAATTAGACGGGGGAACTTGTAATATGATGAAAGATGAAAGACCCAATTTGCACAATTAAAAATGAAAGGACTCAAATCATACAATAGCAATGTATGAGGGACTAAAAGTATAATTAGGCCTAAAAAGAAAAAGAGAAAAAATGAGATGATTTTTTGTTGTTTGGTGGAAAAGAAAATGGAAGCTAGGAAAGTAAAGGTAAAAAATTTCTCTTCTTTAATTGGATAGAAAGTGAGAAGAAAGTAAAAAATATATACCCTAAATGAAGATGAAATGTGATAAAGAGAATAAAGTAGTAAAAATATATTTTCAGTTATAAAAATAGTGTAAATAAATATTTATTCAAAAATTAAATTAAATTTAAAATATTAATAAATTTAAAATATTTAGTTTGTCCTTTTAAAATAATTATTTAATAAATAAGAGAAATCAATATGATAGGAGTATTTTAGCAATATGCTCTAAAAATTGAAGCTCATCTCACCTTTTCGTCCAATTTGGGAGGAAGAGTATTTCAAGTGTGGCCAACATTTTTTTTCTTTTCTTTCTATATATAATTTTTAACCAATTACAAAAAAAAAAGATTTAGGGCCTGCTTGGATTGGCTTATGCAGAGCTTATGAACACAGCTTATAACTTATTCATAAGTTATTTTGGGCTTATTTTTCATAAGCTACCCAAGATAGCTTATCAAAACAGCTTATGATTTATATAAAATAAGTTTCACTATAATTTTTCTTCAATTATAAAAATAGCTTATACAGCTTATACCATAAACAGTAGATAAGTTTATTATCCAAATAGGGCGTAAAACGTGTTTTCTATTCCCTACTTTTCTCTGCACCACTTTTCATCACAATCAAATATGCACTTAGTGAATCCCACTCAAAATACTTTCTGCTCTCAATTGCGCAAAAAAGTGGGATAATGAGTTGGTTTTGTATCAAAAAGACAAGAAAACCCCTATTTTTTGTCTCTCATGCAATGACAAGAGGGAAGCGATAATACTTGCCGGAGAAAGTGCAGTCCATACCATCTCATTTTTCTTGATTTGGTTTGGGTGGCGGGTGCTGATTCGTGAAATATTTTTTTTTTAAAAACAAAGAAAAGATATGACAATATAAATAAAAAATTAAGGGAAAATAAACAAAAAGAAAATGAAATGCCTAACTTTTTTGTTTATGTAATAAGATTTTGATTTTGATACCCAAATTTTTGAGTTGTAATCGCCCAAGACCATTTCAAACAAAGCATTATGTACAATTTTTAGTAATTTTGTTTTGTTCATAAATGTTTTTTTAAATAATTTTACTTATATTTTATTTTAAAGATTAAAATTGACATTTTTCAATTTGCTATCATTTTTTACTTTTATATTGAGTTTTAACTAAATGTTTTTTTACCAATATTACGTTAGTCTGAGTGAACTCGGATCCCTTAATCAAGGTCTCGTGTTTGAGCTTTGTGGATGGAAAAAACGTGTCTGGGAGGGAAGACCCACTAAAGGTGGCCAGCCAGGTTGACCGGTGGAGATTAGTCATCGGCGAAACCGGTGGATACTTCGCACCAATAACATGGTTACCCAAAAAAAAGCTAAATGTTTTTTTTTTCTATTTGTATTATTACATATATGTTTTATATTTTTATTCTCTTTATTATATTGTTTCATTTTCCTCCACTTTATACACAATTAAATAAGAGAAAAGAAATATATTATTTTCTTTCCTTCTAACTACTTTCTTGATCATTTTATCTTCTACCAAACAACTATAAAATTATCCCACTTTTTACGGTTTTTTTCTTTTACATTTTTTCTCTCACTTTCTATCTAAAACCAAACAAAACCTTAGGGGCCATTTGGAGTAGTTTCAAGTTTCTGGTTTTTTGTTTTAAAAGTTAAATTTGAAAACAAAACATGTTCGGATAAAATGGGGTTAAATTAATTTTTTACTTAATTTTAAAATAGTTTTCACCTAAATCCCAAAACCCTAAAAATAGGTTTTGTGATTCTTGTTTTAGTTTTAAACACTATATACGTTCTCCCATTATTCTCTCGTGTCCCTTCAACATCCTCTCGTGCCCAAGGATGGCAAAACATGTCAGCCTGCTCTGTCGCGTCCCTTTTTTTGACCCGACCCACCGAGGAAAGTGGCAGAAAACACACCCCATTCCGTTTCAGGGTGGGTTGCCCCCCTTTTTGGCGGGTTGGCCCGCCCCAAGTACGCCTAAACCCGCAAAAAAATATAAAAAATCATTTAAAAATATTTTTAAAATTAAAAAAAATTAATAAACTCGGCGCCCAACCGGCCGAGTTAGTGGGCCAAAGTGGGTCGTGGGTTGAAAAAATCAACCTGGCCCGCCAAAAAAACAGATTAGGCAGGCGGGCCCACTAGGCCTAACCTTGCCACCCCTAGTACTCATCTCTCTAGTGTATTCACCATTCTTAATAAGGCAAAGTAAAAAAAATGACTAAACTAAAAAAAAATGAAACTCAAAACTCAAAAACCAAAAACCACCGGGAATAGAGACTTAATTTCTTTGATAAAAAAAACCTTAAATTCTTAACCAAACAAGATTGAGGGCTGCATTTATGTTGCGGCTGTACGTATTTGGGGAATTTTTTGAGGTAGCAAAACACAATAGCTCTCGGTGGTAAAACTCGCAACATCGCACGATAGATAAGTAACAAAGTTTGATGAGAGGAAGCAGCGATCAGGTGGTACCATGAGGTGACACGGTAACAACTTTGAGACAAGGTTTCTGGTTGTGTCAGATCGTGTGGCTTTTGTGAGTCATTTTCTAACCCGAACTTTTCTTACAAAAATTGTGGTGGTGAGGAATCTCGATGCTTGGAGGCAAATAAAATAAGGCGGCATCTATGGTGCACAACCTTGATAGGTTGTGTATCATACACAAGTTAAAATTAATTGCTAATTAGTCCTTTTAATATACTAATTGTGTGGTAAAATTTTGTATTTTTTTTAAGATGTGTGATTTGGTATTCTTATTTGAGAAATGTGGTTTTGTCTAATAATTTATTTGTTCAGTCGCTACAGTATTTCTATTTGTGTGATTTGGTATTTCTATCTGCAGTCGCTACAGTATTTCACTTATTTATTTGTTCAAATAACTTCTTACGGACTATAAAACTTTTTATTTCGATTTTATTTTTGCTACAGTAAATTGCTACAGTGTTTTCCCTCATTTATTTATCCAATAATTTTCTACGGTGTATAAATTTATTTTTCTTTCCATTTTATTTTCGCTACAACAATCTCTACAATATTTCTCTCATTTATTTATTCCAATAACTTTATACGGGCTATAATTTTTTTTATTTTGATTTTATTTTCGCTACAATAATTTCACTCATTTATTTGTTCTAATAACTTTCTACGATCTTTATTTATTTTTTTAATTTATTTTCGCTACAATAAATTGCTACAATAATTTCACTCATGTATTTGTTCCAATAATTTCCTATGGGAAATAAATTTATTTATTTTTTGATTTTTTTGTCACCAAAACGGCGTTCGCTTACGAGTTCCCTCATTCATTTGTTCCAATAACTTCCTACGTGCTATAAATTTATTTTTATTTCAATTTTATTTTCGATCACCAAAACGGTGTTTGCTTACTAATTTTACTTATTTATTTGTTCAAATAACTTCCTATGGGCTTTCAATTTATTTTTATTTTGATTTTATTTTTTATCACCAAAGCGGTATTTGGTTACAAGTTGCACTCATTTATTTGTTATAATAATTTTTTACAAGCTATAAATTTATTTTTGATCACCAAAACGTTGTTTCCTTACATGTTTCCCTCATTTATTTGTTCTAATAACTTTCTACAGCCTATAAATTTATTTTTTTCAATTTTATTTTCGCTACAGTAATTTAATTTATTTATTTATTTATTCTAATAACTTTCTACGTGCCACAAATTAGTTTTTTTATGTTATTTTCATTACAGTACTTTCACTTATTTATGTATTAGAACAAATTTTTTCGAACAGCAATCGCTACAGCAAATTGTTATAGTAATTTCAATTATTTATTCGTTACAATAACTTCCTACAGGCTATAAATTTATTTTTGTTTTGATTTTATTTTTACTGCAGTAATTTCACTCATTTATTTATTCCAACAACTTTCTACGGGCTATACATTTATTTTGATTTTGATTTTATTTTAGTTGACCAAAGCGGTGTTTGCATACATGTTTCACTCATTTATTTATTCCAATAACTTTTATACCAGCTATAAATTTATTTTTCTTTCAATTTTATTTTCAATCAACAAAATAGTTTTTCCTTACGTGTTTCACTCATTTATTTGTTCCAATTACTTCTACGGGCTATAAATTTATTTATTTTTCTTTCTTTCTTTTTTCTTCCGCAACCACCACTATATTTTTATAATTACTTTTCGTTGTTCTATTTTATTGTTTGATAAAAAATTATTTATTTATAATCAATAAAATAATATTTGCTTATGAGTTCTATATATCCTTCTTTATTTTTAAAAATTTTTATGTTAAAAAATTGCGTGTCAACTAACAGAACCCGTGCAACAGCACGAGCACGCACAGGTACCTGGCTAGTATATATATATAAAGACGAACCCTCTCAATACCAACTTTTACACGTGTTGCTATAGGAGTATTTCAAGGTCTAATTGAATTTATTTGAATAGTTTTGTTGATTGATTATTCTATGATTCAAATTTAATGCACTTAATTGTTATCTGAAATTATTGATTGTATTCGATATTGTATTTAACTTTTGAGAAAGTATTTCAAATTGATATTATATTATATAACTTTTGTCACCGTTTTGGTGACCAAAAAATCAAAAAATAAATAAATTTATATCCCGTAGGAAATTATTGCAACAAATAAATGAGTGAAATTATTGTAGCGATTGTTGTAGCGAATAAAATCAAAAAGAAAAATAAATTTTAGATCGTAGAAAATTATTGTAACAAATAAATGAGTGAAATTATTGTAGCAAAAATAAAATCAAAATAAAAAAAATTATAGCCCGTAGGAAGTTATTGGAACAAATAAATGAGAGAAATTGCTGTAGCGAAAATAAAATCGAAAGAAGAAAAATAAATTTATAGACCACAGAAAGTCATTGGAACAAATAAATTAGTGAAAATACTGTGGCGAAATTAAAATTGAAATAAAAAATATATAGTCCGTAGAAAGTTATGGAACAAATAAATGTGTGAAAATACTGCAACAAAAATAAAATCGAAATAAAAAAATTTATAGTCTGTAGCAAATTATTGAAACAAATAAAAGAGAGAAATTACTATAGCGAAAATAAAATTGAAAGAAAAATAAATTTATAAACTGTAGAAAGTTATTGGAACAAATAAATGAGTGAAAGTAGTTTAGCAAAAAAATAGAAATTAAAATTTTTTATAGCCTGTAGTAAGTTATTAGAACAAATAAATGAGAGAAATTATTGTTGTGCTTTACTGTAGCGATTGCTGAAGCGAAAATAAAATTGAAAAATAAATAAATTTATAGATTGTAGAAAGTCATTGGAACAAATAAATGAGTGAAAAAATTAAAGCGATGTACTGTAGCAAAAATAAAATCAAAATAATTTTTTTTTATAACCCGTAGGAAGTTATTGGAACAAATAAATGAGAGAAATTACTGTAGTGATTTACTGTAGCGAAAATAAAATTGAAAGAAAAATAAATTTATACACCGTAGAAACTTATTAGAACAAATGATGGAGTGAAATTACTGTAGCAAAAAATAAAATCGAAATAAAATTTTTTATAGCCAGTGGGAATTTATTGGAACAAATAAATGAAAGAAATTATTGTAACAAAAAAATTGAAAGAAAAATAAATTTATGCACAGTAGAAAGTTATTAGAATAAATAAATAAGTAAAAATACTGTAGCGATTTATTGTATAAAAAAATCAAAAAAAAAATTTATGGCCCATAGGAAGTTATTCGAATAAATAAATGAGTGAAATACTGTAGAAATTGCTATGGCGAAAATAAAATGAAAAGAAAAATAAATTTATATACCGTAGAAAAGTATTGGACAAATAAATGAGTGAAAATACTGTAACGATTTACTGTAGCAAAAATAAAATCGAAATAAATTTTTTTATAATCCGTAAGAAGTTATTTGAACAAATAAATAAGTGAAATACTATAGCGATTGCTGCAGCGAAACTAAAATAAAAAAAAAAGTGAATTTATACACCGTAGAAAGTTATTGAAACAAATACAATCGAAATAAATTTTCTAAATTTTCGGAAAAGGAATGTTGAACTTTCATTAAATATTTTCTAAATGATTTTAAAATTCTTAGTAACTATGGTGTAATATCCTTTTTAGAGAAAGAGTATTACACAAGGACTTCTCTGCAATTATTTTTTACTTGTGTATGGTACACAATTTTCACAATAAGGACTATTTGTCCCTTGTGTATGGTGCACAATTGTGCACCTTAGACAAAGCCATAAAATAAATAACTTGTGGATGTTAGAACTTAGAATTTTGAAACCCTCCACAACAAGACGATATGTATCGCATTTAGACAATGATCATTTACCTGAAATCACTAGAGCCACTTGTAAGAGATTTAATTAGATGATTTACATAAAATTATAGGTTTAAATTTTGAGTGGATAGTGATTTTAGTCCTCAAATGTGTCATGCGCTGCAAGTCAGTTACTGAAAGCCAAGAAATTGAAAAATCATACATGAAAGCTGCTTCTATAAGTCAATTTGATCCCTAACTTGTGGATGTTAGAACTTAGAATTTTGAAACCCTCCACAACAAGACGATATGTATCGCATTTAGACAATGATCATTTACCTGAAATCACTAGAGCCACTTGTAAGAGATTTAATTAGATGATTTACATAAAATTATAGGTTTAAATTTTGAGTAGATAGTGATTTTAGTCCTCAAATGTGTCATGCGCTGCAAGTCAGTTACTGAAAGCCAAGAAATTGAAAAATCATACATGAAACCTGCTTCTATAAGTCAATTTGATCCCTAATGTTAACAAACTCTGTTAACCCTGCGAACGTGGCATGTTAAATCACACGTAGCCTCACACCTGTCAATCAATTTTTTGCTTGTTTGATTGAATAAAAAGGTGGGAAGAAAAAAGGAAAAATATTGGTGTAATATCTTTTTTTAATTTAATAACTATATACCAACATTATAAATACGTTTTACATAAATTTCTAATTACATTTTATTATTTTATCATATTATAATATTATTTTTAAAATAAAGTTTTGAATTAAAATAAAAAACTTATAATGGCTCTTAATATGCACCTCCTCCTTCCTCTCCCACCAACTCGAGGTCTCCCTCTGTGCATCTCCCCCATCCACACGCAAAAGCACCCGCCACCGCCTCTTTCCCATTCCCTCTCTTGTCAAACTTCACAATTCAACCAAAGTTATTGAATGAAAAAGAATATTCTTTTTACCATATCCTTAAATATAGTGTGAAGGGTGTAGCGAAGAAAGAGATAGAAATTATGAGATATGATGGGTAATATGATGGAAAAAAAGAAAAAATTGGAAAGGGAATGTAATTAAGATAATATTTTAGAAAATGTAAAAGATGGAAAAAAATGCAACTATGTTCTTCCTCCACAATTGACCAAACCTTAGTATTGTTTTACAACTTTTCATTTTCCTAAAAAGATTCCAAGGGATCATTCCTTCGATCGGTTACAATTTGTTTGCTATTATTCATAAATACAGAAATGTTAGCAATACATTCTTTCTAAGCACATATTTTGTGATTAATTGGGTAAAATCTATGTGAGTCATACTTAAATATGTGGATTCGTTATACTATTTTAGTAGGTCTCGTTCTTAAATTTTGTTGGACTCATGAATTACACTCAATCATATAGAATATATATGTTAGAAAATATATTGTTGGTATTTTTCTTTACTAATTACACTTGGTGTTTTTCCTTGACAAATTGATTCCTTAGCTTTTGGGTTTTTGCAGTAGCTTAGATTTGCATAAGCCTTTCATGATCCCAAAGGGCATGCAATGCCGGCCATGCATAATGTCAAGAGCCAGGTTACAGACATTTCTAGAGAGAAATTGGTAGAGAGGGAGAAGAAACTTAACGAGAGACTAATATAACTGCTAATAGTTAAAAGGGAAAATAATAATTAGACTGGTTAATTAAAATTTAATAGTAAAATTTTAAACAGTTTAACATTTTTATTACATATGTACGTATAAGATCATAAACTTAATTTTAATATTTTTAACAAATGACTTAGCTCGCATTTTTATTAAATTAAAAAAGATTTTCCACTTGTAAGGAAATTAATGCTTTTTTTTAAAAGTCAAGTTGAATTAAACTGGACCAAAAATACAAGAAGTGCCCAAACCAGAAACCAACACAAAGTAATGTACGTGATTCAAATGTCATCTCACTACAAACAGTACAACTCCCACCATCTGCTAGGACATAAACCCCCCAAACCATAACATTCTTCTCAGCAAATCAACTCCAATTAAAAGGTAATTATAAAACAATTCTTCAGTAACTTACATGGTCTCAAAGGAGAATAGATCAAATGCAAAGGTATTTCCCCAGTAACCAGTCTCAAAGGGGTGCTTTAAAGCAATTCCCCAGTAAGGAAATTAATGTTAAAGATTATAAATACACTTTCTCTCGATTTGTCTCCTCCAAAATGAGAAGAGAGTAAAATAAATATTGTTAACTAATTGATTAGAAAATCAAAAATTGATATTTCAACACATTCATAATTTATTATACTGTCCATGCACTTTGAAAAATAAAAATGTTTCATATTGAGTGTCCATTTTCTATTTTCTGTGCAGTATTAATTTTTTTTTTTCAATTATACTCTTACTAATGTATTTTATAGTTTGTCATTTTATATTATTAATCTAACATTAATTACAAGGATGTCAATTTAGTAAAATTGTTCAATTTTTTAATTCATTTATTGCATTTCTTAATCTTGAAAAAAACACTAAAATAGATTATCATTTTGAAACAGAGGAAATATGTGCTTGTAATATCAATCATTAACTTATTCATTAAGAATTATTATGATTACTTACTTTACATTCTAAAATGAATTATTCACTCTATATGAACCAGTTTGTTGCGTCTAAACCGTTATTTGTAGAGAAAAGTTCCCCGCGTAATCCAATCACTCGGCCTCATTATGTTGACATCCCACCTGCGTTTCTATCATATATTGCTTTGAACCTAGCCACCATTTTTCGCCACATCCATTAATTTTCCAATTATTGCACTTATGATTATCACTGACCAATCAGTTATCTCTCATTTTCCCTCACCTTTGTCCAACTTCAAACCTAACCACAAGAACGGGCCATTCAAGACAACACCATGCGTTCCACGTGCCTTATCATATATGATGCATAAGATAATCCCCATGCGACCCACGCCCCCTGTCATGCCAAAAAAAAAAGTTACTACATATTCATGCAAATTCATCGATTTCTATAGTTTTTTTTAACCATATTATTGATGCGAAGTATTCAAACCTGGTTGGCCATCTTTAGTGAGGTCTCTCATTCTAACTATGTTTTTTTTATCCACAATACTCGAACTCAAGACTTTGCTTAAGATATTCGAGTCCAGTTCCACTCGGACCAACGTAATGTTGGTATCATTTTCTTGAGTTTGAATTTACAAATGAACAAATAAATGTTGGAAAAGAATTCTGTTTGCTTGAGGTTTAAATTTATGATAACTTTACAATACTGAAGTTTTTGATTAAAAAAAAAATACACGCACATGTGTTGCAATATATATAGTCGTTTAAAAAATATAAAAAAAACTCCATAAAATGTTGACTATTTTATTTTATTATTTTACTTGTAAACATTATTTTAAAAGTCAATCTATTTTTCTAATGCATGTTTCGTAGCTGTTTAATCACTGTTTAAATTAGAAAGTTATGATACACCAATACAATTAATAAAATAGATATTATATCTAGTTGGTGAATAAGGGCATAAATAATTTAATTTATATATTTATTGTGGCGTGAATTTTTATTTCCACCATTTTAAAATTAGTCTATATAGATATTCTGATCCATGGTCTGTTCATATAACAAAAAACAGTAAAAGAAAACTTAACAAATAAAGCAATTCGACATGTATGTAGATATATAATTTTTGCGTATAGACTAAAATTAAATAAAACAAATCCATAACAAGAAAGAAACCCGTGCCATCATATCAACAATACAACATAATGTACGTTGTCAAGATTACAAAACCCTATCATATCAACAAAACTAGTCTCTTCGATTCAAAAGAAAACTCCATTCTATCGACAAAAAGCTTATTGTTAAGACTGGTTGAAGAAGGCTTTGTCTCTGTGTCATATAGCATGCATGAGACATTTGTCTCACATAGTTAGATAATATTTACTTAATTAAATATTGAGCGATATGTAGATTTGTTAGGGGCAATTAAGGAGAGAAAATTGGACATTTGCAAATAAGTATTGCTTTTGCAATAGGGGAGGTTTCATTCCAAACCCTGACAGGCTATATAACGGATGACCCATCAAGAATGGAAATAGTAGTGATGATAGCCTTTGTAGTGGGGAAGGAGTCAGGGCCCACCAACATATTTTTAGGTCTAAAACAAATTTTGAGGTGATGTCCTTTTAGCTCTAATAACAATATTTTATTAAAATTATGGGCTTTAAAAGTAATGTAGTTCCCTGAGGTAAAGACATAAATTAGTTACCACCATTTTGGACTAGTCACTAATGAGATGTTTTAGTTTTATAAATACTAATAATAAATAATTTTTTTATTGATGGCCTAAAACAAGGGTTTTGGTTGCCTACCCTTGGACTGGCCCTAGAAGGAGTGACGTCAAAGGCACCACTATTATCGATGAACAAAGCATAAGTACTTCTAGCATGTATTTTTAACTAACAACTTCTCACATAAGTTGAAATTAACTTTTGCTCTTCACATTTTTCAAAAGCTATCTTTTTTAACTTCTCCAAAAGCATCTATCTATTTATAAATGATTATTTAACAACTTTTCTTCTTGTACATATATGAGAAAAATAAGATACAAAATACAACTAACTTCTCTATAAGTCAAAAGCTAGAGCTTTTGCATCCAAACAGGCTCTAAGAGTAGAAAGGGTTTCAATCACATAGTTAATGGCCACGTCACGGGTAGATGGAGCCCATGCTAATGGAGTGAGTAATATTATGTTACGACAGAGCCTCCATTGGTCGAGTACAAAATAAGCTACTTTATATATATAGGTTCATTGTTACATGCCATAATACTATTAAGGCTTAATTGTAGTTTTAGTCCCCCATCTTTTGCGATTGTGCAATTTTAGTCCCCCATCTTTTAAATGCTCCAATTGGGTCCCTCTATCTTTCAAATGTGTGCAATTTTGGTTCAACCGTCAATTCCCTAACAGAGTTTGCTGACTTTGACAAACATTGTTGACTGGTAAACATGAAGTGGCATCCTACATGGCAAGTGAGTTTGACTACATCCAATTAAAAACTTACACATCATTAAAATAAAAATAAAAAAGTCAAGCTGTAAAATGGAAAAAAGCCAATTTGGGATTAGGGTTCCACAACAAGCACAACCTTCCCTCTCCCCAAGCACCGCCCACAGCCTTCTTCCAACTTCCACTACCTTGTGATGCTGGTGTTTGACTTGGATCAGCTGAAGACATCTCTAAGACTCTAACTCTAACTCTCTAACTCTAAAAAACCATCAATAATGCAAACAAATTTTCAGTATCAGCAGAGACATAGCATAAAAACAGTAGAAGAAAATTAGGGGAAAAATGGAGGAAGAAAAAGGAACATGTGCGACGGACCTGCAGCGAGTTGCTTGCGCAACAACGACCTGCTCCGGCGCGACGACGATGGTTGGCAAGCTGCTGCTGCGATGGCCGTTTCAGGAACGAAGGAAGCGGCTCCAAAAACGCGATCTGATGCTTCTGTACGCGTGAGGGTTTCTATTTTTGAGAAGGGCAAAACGCGAAACGACATCATTCTGAAACCAAAACATAAGGTGAAGCCAAAGGTGAGACATTTTCAGATCTGGACATTTTCCATGCAGCCATAGTAGCTGGGTGGACATTTTCAGATCTCTCCCTCTCCTTTTTTTTTGTTCCTTTCTCTTTGATGGGTTTCAAAGTTTGAATCTTTTTGCTATTTTGTTTTCTGGGTTTTCTGCAAAATCTGGGTGTGATGATTGTTGAATCTGGGTTTGAATCTTTTTGTTTTCACATACGCATGGTACAACGTTTGATGATTGTTGTTCTGATGCTTGTGGGTTGAGAAATTGGTGGAGGAATTGAGGAGCTCGAAATTTTACAGTGGCTTTGTTCGAAATTTTGGAGAAAGGAAGGTGGGTGGAGGAGATGGTGGAGGAAGGTGAAGGTGGGGGTGGGGGTGGAGGGAGGATGCCACGTAGGATGCCACTTCATGTTTCCCAGTCAGCAATGTTTGTTCAAGTCAGTAAACTCTGTTAGGGAATTGACAGTTGGACCAAAATTGCACACATTTGAAAGATAGGAGACCCAATTGGCGCATTTAAAAGATGGGGGACTAAAATTGCACAATCGCAAAAGATGGGAGATTAAAACTGCAATTAAGCATACAATTAATACGTCATGTTCTACATGGACCCACGAGTAATTTACCACGTAAAATAATAAGTCAGGTATTCCTAGAACTACTACTATGTCACGTTCCCCATAGCCTTTTTTCTTTGCAACCAACTCATTTCAGATTAGAACAATACTTTGAAGGCATGAGACCTCTGTTAGACCAAACCCAAAATGTACCATGGTATTCCAAGGTTGAACACCGTTGGCCCTTTCCAGCAAAAGGTAGCTGAACTAGAGATTGACAAGAGATTTTGTGTAAGACATCTCTACAACAACTTCAAAACCAGCTGCTCTCCTAAAAGAAAATACCCCCTGCCACGAAAATAAAGATTCAACCGTAGTGACAGGACGCTTTCCAAGCCATGAAATGTAAGCAGCTCCAGTAAAGAACCAACACCAAAAATGTATTTAATCCCACCAGTCACCTGCAACCAAAACAAAGATATAGACATTCTTGAAATTTACATAAGGCCCAAGTGACTCAGATCTTCATTATGTATTAATCATCGCCTTCCCTACAACACCTACATCCACATCTTAAGAGTCCTGAAAATTACATAAAACCGAAATGATTAAATCATTCATAATGTATCAGGCTCCACCATCCCTACAGCACCTGCAATACATCCCATCGGGTTAGTACACCATTTAGAATACAAAACCCCACTATTTTTACCCCTCTTATGGGTACTCAAACCCATAATACATAAAAAAAAGGTCTTAGCTTAAAGATTCAAGACAACTCATAGGACACATACACCAATCCGAAAAAGAATAACTCCTATTCCTCCCCTCCCTATTAATGAACCAACCCCAAGAAACTACCTTTATCTGTGTAAATACATAAGACCAGCTAACTACCTTCCCTTAGAAAATAACTTTGTTCCGCATTAACCATAAATTCCACACAACAGAACTCCAAATGAGATATCTAACCTTTCTCAATTTCTTCCCTCTAAACAATCCCCCATGATGTAAAAAAATGAGAAACACAAACATTGGGTGCCACCCCAACAACACCCAACCAACCCATAACCATATTCCAAATAGAAGAGGAGAAAGTGCAATCAAAGAACAAATGATTTAAAGACTTGACAAAGCCAAAGCAGTACACACAGCAAGAGGAATGTGGCGAGGAGATAATTTCGCGCCTAATTAAGTTATCTCTAGTAGGAAATCTATTCCACAAAAGTTTCCAAATGAGCACCACAACTTTCCAAATGCCCTGAAACGCCCTTTCCAAATCGGAACCCACTGAAACAGAATTTTGAGAATTTAATAAATGATGGCAGGTGAATTCAACACTAAATTTTCGAGAGGAATCAAACATCCAGACCCATGAATATGCACCAACCCTTTGTGGACTAAAGGGCAACAATAAGTTTTGTAACTCCACCAATAAATCCTCTTCCCAAGCAAATAAATTTCGCCTCCAAGACCATAACCACTCCCACCCATTTTCAAGCCATCTACCATCCCCTGCCACAGATACATTTTTCCAATTTGTCACATGAAATAATCTTGGAAATAAGTCTTTCAGAGCCACATTCCCCACCCAAATATCTGTCCAAAACGCCATCTCACTCCCTACACCAAGCTTCAGTCTAACAGCGTCAATAAACCAAGAAGGATTAAAACCCCACCCTGAATCCATGCAATGTAAGTCCCTCCACCAAATAGAGTGCTGGTTAGAAAAAGATGAATTTTCAAGACACCTCCGAGGAGGCCCATATCTAAATCTCAGCAACGGAGACCAAATAGCCCCTTCTTCTACTAGAAATCGCCATTTCCATTTAGAAAGCAGGCTAATATTAAAAACTTCAACATTTTTCACAACCAAACCTCCTTCGTTCTTAGGGAGGCAAATCTTCTCCCAACTAACCCAAAAATTGTAACATCACTAATTCCTCCCCACAAAAAAATTCATTTGAATACTAGTAATCTCCTTTGCAACCTTCTTAGGAATTTTATAGAAAGTCAAAAAGTATAGAGACATACTTGTAAGCACCGAATTGATTAGGGTGACTCTACCGCCCATTGAGAGATGCCTCCCACTACAAGACAACAACCTTTTCTTCAATGATTCCACCACCGAAGCCCATGTAGCACTTCTCCTAGGATTTGCTCCAACGGGAATTCCTAGAAATTTGAAAGGAACATTCCTAACACAACAAGACAAGAAGGTAGAAGCCGCAAGTAAAAAAGAAACATCAATGTTCAAGCCAAACAAGTTGCTCTTAGAAAAGTTTATCTTCAAGCCTGACACAAGCTCAAACCCCATCAAAATTACCTTAATACTCCACAAATTATCCCATGAAGCTTCACAAGTTAGGATTGTGTCATCCGCGAATTGAAGAATGGTGTAAAGAGATTTCAAAGTTTACCTTAAAAGCCTTGAAACAATCCATTTCTACTGCCTTTCCAACCAGTCCCGCCAATCCTTCAACCGCAATTAAGAATAGAAAGGGAGCCAAGGGATCGCCTTGCCGAAAACCCTTTTAGCACTAAAATCATCAGTCAGGCTACCATTCACAAGAACTGAAATCGAAGTTGAAGAGACACACGCTTAAATCCACCTCCTCCAAGTAAAGTTAAAGGCTAGTCGCCCCATCATATAATCTAGATAATTCTAGCTTACCGAGTCATAAGCTTTTCTCGAAGTCAACCTTTAGAAGCACACACTTGTGTTTTCGTCTTTTTACCAAATTGATGAGTTCATTAATGACCAAAAACCCATCCATGATTTGCCTAGTCGGAAGGAAGGCCGATTGGCAAGAAGATATGACGCTGCCCAGAACTCTTTTCAACCTTGAACACAAAATCTTTGCAATTATCTTATAGAGACTACCAATTAGGGAAATTGGCCTATAGTCAGACAATGAGTGAGGATGATCCTTCTTAGGAATAAGTGCCACAAAAGAGGTCGAGACCGCCTTAGGAAGGACATCACTACTATGGAACTCCTGTACAAAGCCAAACACCTCTGTTTTTACCAACTCCTAGCATGACTTGAAAAACTTAAGATTAAATCCATTAGGCCCGGGGCTTTTATTGCCATCACAACTCCAAATCGCCTCACAAATCTCATCTTCTGTTAAGGGAACTGTTAAACCTACGCTGTCATTCTCAGAGATATGTGGGAAAGAAATTCCATCCAAGACCGGCCTAGATAAATATGATTCCGAGAAGAGTTGTTCAAAATGCCTTTTAACCTGCAACCTTAACACCCTCCACATCTTCAACCCACTCCTCACCCACTTTTAAGGCAACCAACTGATTTTTCCTTCTCTTTGCTTGGACACAACTATGAAAAGACCTGGTATTAGCATCCCCTTCAAGGATCCATTTAGATCTGGATTTTTGAAAAAGTAAACTCTCTCTAGCATGAATTTGATTCTAGAACTGAACAGACAAAAGCTTTCTCCCCTCCACATCAATTTGACCCCCAGCTGCTACAATGTTGTCTAGAACATTAATCTCCTCAACATTTTTGTCAATGTTCAAATGAATAATTATACCGAACACCTCTTTATTCCACCATTTCAACTTCTCCTTTGACATTTTTAATTTTTCTTTTATCACATAACCTTTCCAATCACTTATAATTACTAAGTTTTGTTCTTTGGGTGTTATTGCCTTCAATATCATTCTCTGCCTCTATAAGTTTTATATTGCTTGGTTAGTAATGCTTGAGACTTGGTAGACATTGGCATAGTAGTCACTACTAGAAAAAATGAATTAGTGATCAACATTAGAGACGATAAAAATAAATTTTGTCACTAATTTTGGCATTACGAAATTTAGTGACAGAATTAAAGATAGATTTCATATTTTCTCTCATTAATTTTCCATCACTAAAATTTTTTCTAGTAGTGAGTACATAGCTGCATTTTTCATCAAAAGATGATAGACCAAAGTTGGTCAGTGATGTAGGGCACGATGTCAAGGAGTCTTTAGACATGCGTCATCGATCAATCTTCATCATAATCCTCTTCGAACGTGATACAAATTATCTCAATGGCATGAATCACCCTGTCTTCAGATCCTCCATGGGTATGATTGAAAAAGCTATCCCTTTCTCTTCACCCTATTTCTTCGCAACAAGAAAATTTAGTACATGTATGAGTGCCACATTTATTTTGACGAGGAGTCCCTTCAAAACAATAAAAAAAATTGTCAAAATTTTCTTATTTGTTTCCTATTTTTTATCAGACAAGGAGGATTCCCCCATCTCCCTCCCCCACTCTCCCCATTTCTCTCCCTCCTCTTTTTTTCTTTACTATTATTTTCACCTATACAAAACACAGTTGTAAATGCTTTTTATATATTTTTTTTATTATAATGATGAATGGTTGAAAAGTAGATAATTTTTCATTACATATTAATCTTTTATTATTTCTAATTTTAGAGAGGATTTTTTTTCATAATTCCTATCTTTTTTTTCTTTTGCTCCTATATTTTTTTTTTACGAAGTACAAGGAAACAAATGATGCCATTCCTTTTTCTTTTCTCTTATTATCCTCAATTAATTTTTCTCTCTCCATCTTTCCACGAACCAAACTAATTAAAGCTAGGCCTAGAGCGAATAAATTTATTTGAAATTTCATTATTTCCAAAAGCGAAGAAACATCATGCACAGTCACAAGCCTCGTATTCCCCATTCTCCACATCTCAGGCAAATCTTGCTACACCAATAGAGGCTACCCGCCAAACACACCCGTAACAACCACATCTCGCATCACTCCCAAATTATTAAAGCAACCATGCCAAACTTCCCCGTATAACAACCACTACCAAATCAAATCCAATGGAAACTTCAATAGACAACTCTCTATTAATTAATTAATATTGATCCCTTCATCCCCTATTGTTCATGTTCCTTTCCCCTGTTCACAAACAAATTAAAATGATATATGGTTGGGCATTCCATATCCAATTGATCACTTGAGAGAGATAGGAATAAGAAAAGAGGAGTGATAGATGAGTTATGTGACAAGTAGGGAGAGATAAAAAGAAGACAAAATTAGTATGGTCTCTTAACTTAATTGTTGGTTTCAATTTGGTCTTATAACTTTATTTTTTTGCTTCAAATTGGTCTCTTCTGTTTTTTTTTCACATATTTTTTTGTTGTCATAGACATACATATTGTTTTTTTTATAAGCCAAATTGCATTAAAATGAGATTGAAGAACAAGTAGTGTCCAATCTAAAGAATACAAACAAGAGTTCATAGTCAGGTTGTCCATATAACCTAATCCTAATCTATTTTGATCTATTCAAGCATTTTGCTATCCTATTTTAGCTTGTATACATGCTTGATTTGTGTTACAAAGTGACTACTTAAACTTGCTTTTAAAACATAAGAGACTATTTTGTTACAAAAAAGATAAGAGACCAAAATGAAAAAAGAAATTAAGTTAAATGACTAAAGATATAGTTTTTCCTAAAAAGAAATAAGGTTGTTGGATGGATATTGAAAGTTTATAGGTGTTCAAAAATCAAAACTAATTCACAAATTCACACACGTGCGGGGAATTAACACCACTTCAATCTATATATAGGGATAACGATACCCCTTTCACTCCACATTAATCAAGTACACACATACGCAAAGAGAGTGTGATCAAATTAAATCAATCAGTGTCATCTTTATATTTCAGCTAAATGGCCACTACTACCTTAGAGAACCAACCAGTTATGGTATCGAAAATTGGGATCATAGGTGCTGGGGTAAGTGGCATTGCCGCTGCAAAACAACTATCACACTACAACCCAAATGTGTTTGAGGCCACTGATTCAATTGGTGGGATTTGGAGGCACTGTTCCTACAAGTGCACTAAGCTTCAGTCACAAACTTGGAACTATGAGTTCAGTGACTTCCCTTGGCCAAATAGGGATAGTTCCGACTACCCTTCCCACGTGGAGGTGTTGGAGTACTTGCACTCCTATGTGGTGCGTTTTGATCTGCTCAAGTTTGTCAAGTTCAACTCCAAGGTGGAGGAAATTCGATTTCTTGGGGACCACCAAGATGGCTCAGTTGACCTTGCACGCTTACCTGGTGACCACGGTAACCCACTCCCTGGTCATCCTGTGTGGGAGCTATCTGTGAAAACCAATGATTCAGACACTATTCAGGTACTTAACTAACTAACTAACTATTCATCACTTTAATTTCAAATTACATATCTTCATCATGTGTGATATTTCGGTCTATAACTAACTAGCTAGCTAGGGTTTCCTGATCAATGAGAACAACACTACGTAAAAGAAAAAAAAAATGAACATGAAATAAAATATATGTATTTTAAATTTGTCACTATCTGAATTGAAATCATTGGTAACACAAAGTGTATCTCTTTTGAAGTAGATACACTCAGTGATTTTAACAGTTGGATTTATTAAAACATTATATAGACTCCGTTAGAAAAAATTAGATTATTGACGGTACGGGAAAATATGAAGTCTTTCATTAATTCGATCTGTTACTACATTTTGTGACATCAAAATTAGTGGAAATTTTATTTTTTTCTCTAATTTTGATCACTAATTCATTATTTTCTTGTAGTGAGATAAATTATTGTTTAAAATCATGCATACCTACATCGGCAGACCACTTTAAAGTTAGTGGACGTAAACATCCCCAAAATTGTTTGTCCTTTCCTTTTGTGCTTTCCCTATTTCTCTAATAAAATAAAAATAAGGCAGTAAAAATTTTTAACATATAAAAAGGAAAATGTTAATTTTAAAGAGACAATTTTTAGGTGGTTTTTTGCTTTTATTGGAGGGATAGAAAAATAGACAATTGATTATATACAATCCTATCGAGATATCAAGAATTTTAGACAACATTTTTAACAACAAAAAAGCCTTTAATTAATTTCTTTTATTTGTTTACTTATATTAAATATTAATATTAAGGGTTAAATATATTTTTAGTCCCTATAAATTTGTCAATATTTCTTTTTAGTCCCTCAAAATTATTTTTGTCTCTTTTTAATCCCCATTTATGGAAATGTATCATTTGTAGTCTCTGTGGCTATTTTTTAAATTCAAAATATATTTTTTTCAAAAATCACTCTAACCCCTCCCAATTTTCAATTTTCACTCCATCCTTCGTTTTTATTCCTAGATATGTCAATTTTGGCCTGACTCAACTGCCCGGCCCGATGGGCTCGTGGTTTAGGCTACATTGAATTCGTTAATTATATGCTTGAAAGAAATCGGGCAGACTCGCATTTTATGCATTTTGTTTTAGTACTTTGAGCTATTTTTCTTTGTAAATAATAATTCAGACTCAACTTGACCCGATGTGTTTTAGGTTGGGCTAGGCCAGAAAATGTCTGGTTCAAAATGGAGAAAGAGAGTTTGGTAAAAATTGATAATTGAAAATTAAGAGGGGTGAAAATAAATTTTTAACTTTGAAAAAGGACCACATGGACTAAAAATGATATATTTTCAATTATAGAGGACTAAAAAGAGACAAAAAAACTTTGAAGGACTAAAAGCAAAAATTGAGATATTTATTGGAATAAAAACATATTTAACCCGAATATTAATTTACAGAACTAATGCTATGAACTCTACGTATGCCTAACACACAAAAACATAAATCGATCATTCATATATATATGTACTAATTAATTGTGTGCTTGGAGTAATCGTGATTTGCCTACTTAATTTCAGCGGTACCAATTCGAGTATGTAGTGGTTTGCACTGGAAAATATGGAGACATACCCTTAACGCCTACATTTCCACGCAACAAGGGCCCTGAGGTGTTCAAGGGTAAGGTCCTTCATACCATTGATTACTGTAAACTTGACAAAGAAGAGACTTCTGAACTTGTCAAGGGAAAGAAGGTTGTGGTGGTTGGTTACAAAAAATCAGCTATTGATCTAGCCCTGGAGTGTGCACAGGCAAACCAAGGTAAACTAACCACTCTAATTTGTCCTTTTTATTACAATTTTATGTGCATATTTTTACTTCAAAAAAAAAAATGGTAGTGCAAATATAAGTGAGATTTCATAAGATTCAACCTCGATAATTAAGTATTATTCCTGAAATATTTGTGTTACTTTATATATTGTTGTAAGATGCCAGTGGTAATGAAATTTTTGACATTCTACAAAATATCATATCACGTCTTTTATTATTACAAGCTCTAAAGCCAGTGGCCATGGTAATTGATTCAGCTAGCAAAGATTGGAATAATTGGTCTTAAAAGTCCAAACTCACTGAGAATTTACTTGCTAGTTAGTCTGTAAAGATAAATGCTAACTAATATAAGCAATAGAAAGTCATCACGAAAAATTGCAACATATATTATCTATTTATTGAACAATGTACTTTTAATTAAAACATTCTACTCCAATGTTCCTTTTTAATTGTTCATTTTAAGAAAATTTTTATCACTATTTATCTGTCATTTTAATAATTTTAAGGTTATATTTTGCCAATTATACCCCTATCATTATTAATTATTTTACATATTTTTCATACACTTTAATGCAGTGAGAGTAAATGAATATAGTAGAATAATGAAAACACAAGTGTATAACTGAAAAAAATTTATCAATTAAATGATTCTTTAATTACAGTGAAACAATCTTAAAAGACAGATAAAAAAGACCGGAGAGAGTATACTCTTTTGTTTTTTACAGTTTTCATACAGATTAAGAAAAATAATAAATAAATAAAAGAAAGTAATAATTTTATCAAATTAATCTTTTTATTTATATTGCTCAAAAATCGATACAACACTCTAATAAAATTGGAATGAAATAATAAATGATTCATTCAAAACATAAAATGACACTTTTTTTTGACAAATTCACTTTGCTAAAATAAAAGAACACTTATTTTAGAATAGATGGAATAATTCTTAACCAAAACTCTAATGACATTGGTTACAAGATTCAACTATAAATAGTCTACTGTGAATTTTTATTAAGTGTGTGTCCTAACTATAAAATGAGGTTATGATCTTCTTTCTTTCTTATTTTTATTTTTAATAAGAAATGTCTTTATTTTTATTATTAACATAAAAACATTTTAAACAAACGAAAAGTAACTCGTGATATCATCTAGACCATCTGACTTTTTTAACGATGAAGGTTAACAACACATTCTTTAACAATCAAATGAAATTACACGACATAAAAATTTGCAAAAGAAGAATAAAATCAAACTCTTAAATCTTTATTCTTATAAAAATATCATAGGAGAGAGAAAGAAGGATTTATTTGTCTTTTACTCCTCTTTTGATACAACTTTCTTTTTTCCAAAAGCAAAACTGATATTCTTCTTTGCCATATATGGAATTTGTACTTCTTTGGATGTGCTATGGTGGGACACACCTTGCGTCCTTGTGTAATAGACTTCTTTTATCAATAAAAAATTTTAGCTTCAGAAAAAGGAAATACCATTGTCAAATGATTGATGTAGTCATGATGATTTTGAAGTTATCCAATAATGATACAGGCAAATGAACTGTTTGCGTTTGCAGCCTCAAATTAATTAAGGATAAGATTGGAGGATAGAAAAGACTAAAAGCAGTTGTATTCTTACCCTTTTTTTTTTGTTTAAATATGTCTTTAAGTCTCTCTGAAAATTTAAAATTTTTAAATTTAGTCTCTATTATAAAATTAATAACTTTTAGTTCTTTAATTATTTAAATTTTTTGAGTTAAGTTTATATCTCAAATTGACCACTGACATAACATACTTAAGTTTATATAAAATGCTTACATGACACTTCATTAAATCTATTTAACTTACGCGTCACCTAACATATATATATATAAAAATATGAAGTTTTTAACTTAATTTTATTAAAAAATGTGTTTTAAATTTAGTCGATTTCTCTCCTCCCCCTCTCCTCCACCACCTCCCCCTCCCCCTCCCCCTCTCCCTCCTGGCTTACCTTTCCTCCACTGTCACCCCTCCTCCACCACTCCATGTAAAAAGCAAACAAATTGTTGATGATTTTGTGATGTGATAATATTGCCTTTGCTCGGAACAAAATCAGCCCGTCACCGAATCAAAAACTATTTTTCTTTAAAAAAAAAAAAAAGAAACATAACCCCATGAAGATCTCGGACATTTGTTGAGGTAATAGTTAACGTCTCTGCCCATTTTGCTTTTTATGAGGATTATATTATTTTTCATGTGGGTTTGTTGGGTGGGGAGGGGTTTGAATTGTTTCTGTTTTGTGCGTCGTTTTTTATATTAGGTTCGAAATCATTTGGGGGTTTGGATTATATTACTTCTGTTTCGTTCCTTCTCCCCAATCATTTGGGTGTTGGGTTTGAAATCATTAATGGCACTTGGGTATTGGCGGGAGGTAGGGGGAAGGTGTGGGCGAGGGGAAGAAGGAGGGGGGCGGGGGGCGGGGGTGGTGGTGGTGGCAGAGGGGGATGGTGGTGGAGGAAGGGGAAGCCACGAGAGAAGGGGGGAGAAGGAGCGGGAGGTGGTGGAGAGGGAAGGAGGAGAGAGACTAAATTCAAAACAATTTTTCAGATGGACTAAGTTAAAAACTTGATATTTTTATATGTATGTGTCAGGTGACGTGTAAGTCACGTAAGTTTAATAAAGTGTCATGTAGACATTTTATGTACAGAGACTTCAGTGTGTCATGTCAGCGGTCAACTTAAGATAGCGACCTAATTCAAAAACTTAAATAATTAGAGGACAAAAAACTATAACTTTTAAAATAGAGACTAAATTTAAAAACTGAATTTTTAGAGGGACCTGAGACATAATAAACCTTTTTTTATAAGCAAAAAAATTGTATTAACAAGTTTAAGCAAAAGAATTGTATTAACAGTAATACAAGGGATACTCTAACCCTTATAACATCAATACATTCAAATCAGTATAAAGCCCGAAAACAACTTATGAGACATGTACACCAATAAGAAAAAAATGTCCCAAATGTCTTCCCTCCCTGCGGCTAAACCACTCCCAAGAAACAACTTTGATTTGTGACAAAATAAAGGAGCAACCATAGTAACCACACCTTGAAAGATTATTTTATTTCTTAGTAACCATAGATTATTTCTTAGCAACTAGCAGTTGTATTCTTATTAGTCCTTCTAATTACTAAATTGAGAAACAATTAATTAAATGCTTTTTTATATTTTTAAGATATTAAATGCTTTTACTTTTTCATTTAATATTTACTTTATAAAGTAAAAACGATGATATGTAAGAGCATCTACAATGGTGCAATTCAAGTTGGGTTGTGCTTAACCTATTTTGGTGGATCATATCATGTCTCATCATATTTTAAGAACTCTAACCATTTTTCACTCCAATAGTAATATCCTTAAGAACCCACAAATGTCATCATATCTTTACTTTTATTTTTAATTTCATTGGTTGACAACACAAAAAATAATTTTTTATTGTTTAAGGACCGGGGCTTATATAAGCAATGAAGCTTAGATTTAGATGTCATGTCATTAAACTCCAATGGTGAACTATGTAAGGAACAGTTTCTCAAATTTAAGAATCCACTAAGCTCTCCCCATTGGATATGCTCTAAGAAGATTAGTAGAATGATATATCATTACTCTTTCGAATTATTCTATCTTCTTAATTATTGGTTGCCTTCCTGTTATACATTATTTTTGTAATACTTTGTACAAGTACAAACCTTCTTTATCCTCCTCTCTTTTTGTTTATTAAATTTCAAACATCATAACGATGATGCCTTCTAACTTGTGTTATGAAGGACCTGATGGCCAACCATGCACCATGATAATAAGGAGTTTGCATTGGACACTTCCACATTATCGGATTTGGGGATTACCATTTTTCATGTTCTACGCAACACGATCTGCCCAGTTCCTCCATGATAGACCAAACCAGAGTTTAATTAGAAGCCTCCTCTGCCTCTTGTTATCTCCAATGGTAAATTAATAAGCTCTTAACCAAGCTTTTAAATTGCTCTTGTGCTTATTACTATTACATTGCGATCATTGACATTGCATCGGCAATTGAAAATCTTGCTCTTAATAACTAACATGTGGGGTTGAGTAAGCACAAAATCTAAGATATATCAAAGTCTATCTTAGATCTATTATTGGGTCTCTCGTGGTTTGTGAGGTTGAATTAGGCTCTAAGTCTAAATTGTAAGAGAATCATATGCTAATTGAATCTAGGAATAATAAATGCATGCTCTTGTTGCCAAAGCTATATGTAGCTAAAGATTTTATTTTATTTTTGTTGGAATGACATTTAACAGAGGCGTGGGATTTCAAAGTTCATAGAGTCCTACTTGGTTTGGAAACTTCCTTTGGAGAAGTATGGATTGAAACCAGAACACCCTTTTGAGGAAGATTTTGCATCCTGTCAAATTGCTATCACCCCAGAAAACTTCTTCACTGAAGCTGATAAGGGGAAAATCATCTTCAAAAGGGCATCAAAGTGGTGGTTTTGGAATGGAGGGGTTGAATTTGATGACAGCACTAAAATGGATGCTGATGTGGTGATCCTTGCAACTGGTTATGATGGGAAGAAGAAGCTCAAAGCCATTTTACCTGAGCCTTTCTGTAGCTTGTTGGAGTACCCTTCTGGTATCATGCCCTTGTACAGGTAAATCTTGTTTTCAATTTTTGGATTCAAATAATCACTTGTCGCCATTATATGTCCTGCTTTGTCCCCCCAATCAAAATATACTAACAACTCAGAAAAAAAACACTAACACTATGAAATGACACTGAAAGAAAAGAAAAAGAATAAAAATATGCAATAATTTTTTAGTTGTTCAGAGTAGGAAAGAAATAGAAAGAAATAAAGTTGAACATTTTCTCTTTTCTTGCTTGATTGTGTAGAAAATGAAAAAAAAGAAAAATATATATTTAAGAAATGACACGTAAATATCCTTATATAATAAAATAGATAACGAGAAAGAAAGACGATAATCATGTAAAAAAAAGGTGGACTCTCCCCACTTTCTAGTTTCTACTCCCCAATGAGAAGAAAAAAAACCATGTAGACCCCACCATCCTTTTTCTTCTCCCTCCCACTTTTTCTTTAGTTCCAAACAAAGAAAAACCTTTCTTTCCTCTCCCTTTCTTTGTTTCTCATTTCTTTCCTTTACTTTTCTATGGTTACAAACAGAGTATAATACTAATAAATGAGAGAGAGAATATTCACCATTATAAGAGAGAGGTTTTTTTTTATCCACTGATATGTCATTTTTTAATTGGAAGGACAAAGAGGACATATAACAAGGACAAATGATTTTAATCTGGTTTATTCATTTCTCTATAGTTAAGTTATTATTCTATTTGTGACAGGGGAACGATCCATCCAATGATTCCAAATATGGCCTTTGTGGGTTATGTTGAGAGTGTTTCAAATCTTTACACTTCAGAGATACGCTCCATATGGCTAGCTGGACTCATGGATAAGAAATTCAAGCTCCCAAGTGCTGAGAAGATGCTTTCACAAACATTTAAGAACATGGAAGCAATGAAAAAGTCAACCAGGTTCTATAAACGGAACTGCATTACAACTTTTAGCATCAATCACAATGATGAGATATGTGAAGATTTGGGTTGGAATTCCTGGAGGAAGAGGAACTGGATAAGAGAAGCATTCAGCCCTTACCATGCTGCAGACTACAAGAAGAAGGAAGATTGAGAATTAATTAATGTTATTAAGTTTAATTATAACCATGCTATTTAATGTTGCATTAAGAGTATGATGTGATGTATGAGAAAAAATAACTAGATGTGCTCTGACAAAGAGATAACTATGCAGTTTGTTTGGTATATATCCCTTTAAACAAGGATTGTTAAATTGAGGGACTAGCTAGCTAGTTTTTCATACAATTTATCTTATCCCTCAATTTTTCACCACTTTTTTAAGGGATCGCCAAAATGAACTTAGGTATTTGAAAATGTGGGAGGAATATTGCCGTTCAAACTATTCATGGTTATGTCATTGTTATGTTGTATCTTTTTGCTCTGATCTTGTGCACTACTTGTGTTTCAAGGCAGTCTTTAATAAAGTTTGGCTTATAAAAAAAAAATTGTTGTTGAGATAAATCATAAGGGTTGTCGAAGCTTATTATTCCAACAATAATCTCTATAATTAATGACAATATTGATTATAATGGAAACCTAGTTTGTCCATTGAAGCTAAAATTAAAATTATGCAGAAGATAATGATATCTGATAAAGTGTTGTATATTACTGAAATTAAAGGCACAATTCCTATTGAGGTACTTATAATGGCTTGCTCTTATCTTCTTGGGAACAAAGGGTGAAAAATCAGTTGTAGCTACCATAACAATACACTATAGAGTGGTTCTATATATTTGTTATTAGTGTGGGGAAAAAGCCAAGTTACCTCGTATGGATGAAGTTAGCCC
The DNA here is from genome assembly GCA_030159175.1 of Glycyrrhiza uralensis. Lineage (NCBI taxonomy): Eukaryota > Viridiplantae > Streptophyta > Magnoliopsida > Fabales > Fabaceae > Glycyrrhiza > Glycyrrhiza uralensis. The sequence continues at coordinate 6,732,159 of BRZY01000007.1, forward strand.
GAACCGAAGGTGGAAATCCGAGTTGGTTTCGTCCAACAATTTGGTTCGGACTTTAAAATTGAAAAGTTGAAGAGATCTGGGTTGGGTATCGGGTCTAGGCACATGGAACCCGAGAATACCCGAATAGAATCAAAGGTTGAGCCATTAGCCCATTACATTATTTTTTAGCTACACTTATACCAAAAATGAAACGCACACAACCCGTTTTAGACTCTCTCAGACCCCCATTTCAGTTTCGACCTAGGGCTTAACCGCGACCCCTTTCTACAACTTCTTCAATCTTCATCATCGATTTGCCTTTCTCCTCCCTTTGAGTGAGCTATGGAACACCTCAGAGTATCATCTCCCTCTCTTTTGTCTTCTGTTTCATCTCCTCCCAAGGCACAAGTAGAGGCAACAAGGGTGCACACTATGGATGGAAGAGGTCGGGCAACAATGGCAAGTGGGTAACTGTTGGCACAGAATGGGCAGAAAAGCTGAGAAAGCTAAAGGGGGAGAAGGAATGTAGAGCAGGTGTAGACTGTAGGAACAAAGGAGAAGGCCACTGGGTGGCTGAGACACAGGTAGAGGTGGTAAGATTTACCGCATTTGGCGGTAGGGATGGAAGTAGGTTGGGCTGGGCTTTGCCTAAATAGGTTTGGCCTGTCTAAAAATTTCAAAGTCTAAGCCTGACCTGTTACTTGTCATAGGCTTTTTTTTAAGCCTGACTTGACCTTTTTAAAAGTCTGATTTGGCCTTTTAGCCTATTTAAAGACCTGATTCCTAATAAGGCATTCAAATAAGTTGTCCGACCTTCAATCGAAAAACAAAGTAGCCTAACCTACTCCTAAATAGGCTAAGGAAGAAAATCTCTATGTATAACAAATTATAAAATATGACAATTAAATTCAGTTTTATTTATGATAGAGACATAGGGGTGACGGGTGAGTAAGAACGAAGTATTTTTGTGACAAAACCTCTAAATAAATCACAACTTTATTCTTCAATAAGCTTTATAAGCTTGAGTATTTATGTAGGTCAACATGTGTTTAAACATTTAAAATGTAAATAAGTATATAATTTTAATATATTATAAAAAATCTAATATAATAATAATATTATAAAAAATTATATCTATGTCTACTTAAATAGGCCGGCCTGTTAGGCTTAAAAGGTTTTTTAGATGACCTAAGTCTGACCTTTTTAGCTAAATAGGCTTTGAAAAAAGCCTTGACCTGATATATTTCATGAAAAAGCCTAGCCTGGCCTGGGCCTGATGTAGGCTGGGTCATAGGCACCTGTCGAGCGGTTTGGCCTATTTCCATCCCTGTTTGGCGGCAGCGGAGTCCGTGAGACGCACTTAAGGGTTGTGCAGACCACGAAAGAGCACTATGCATGTGCAGCGACGACGAGAAACCCATCACTGTTTTGAGATTTTCCTCTGCATCTCATCTTGTACATTGATTTGAGCCTTTCATTTTTTGTAATTTCAATTTTAGCTTTTTGTTTTTTCAAGTATTCCTACAATTTCAAAGTTTCTGATAATTTTAGAGTAAACTACCACATTAGTCCCTGAAAGTGTCATGCGGTGTCATTCTAGTCCCTAAGAGATAGGACATTATCAAAACGTCCCCAATTCATGTTTTCCGTTGGCCAATCTAGTCCCTGCCATTAGTAGGTCCGTTTGACTGCTAAGATGTCTCATTAATGGCCACGTAGGACTCCTACGTGGCAGTCCACGCTCAAAAGGACCAAAATGAGAATAATTAACCCTCTATTTAAAAAAAAAAATGAAATGGGGCATTTTCCCAAATCCCCCAAGCCCAAACCCTAACAACCATCTTCTACCTTTCTTCTTCCACTTCTTCTCATTTCTACTTGAAGCTTAGGATGATGACAATGGGAGGTGATCAACAATTTTCGCAGGGATGGTCGCTGAAATCCAGTGGTGCAACTAGTAGCCAATCAACTTCTTCACAACCATAACCTACTGAACCAGCGCCTATGTGTTACTGTGGGAGAAGGGCAAAAAACTCACATCCAAAACAAAATAGAATCCTCTAAGGGAGTTCTACACATGTGATTTGAGTCAGGTAATGGCAATATGGAATTTGGGATTCATGGGGTTTTGGTTTTCTGTCTTGTGATAGCCAGAAACCTTTTTGACATTGTTATGTTTCTTTCTAGGATGATATTGCAAAATGCACTTACTTTTAATGGGTTGATGAATATGCTACAGCTTATGGCAGAGATGAAATGTGGAAGACACATGTTAATGGTGAGCTTGGTAGTATAGGGGTGGAAGTGATGATGATAAAATATTTTGTAATTGCTATATTGTTGTTAGTGGTGGTGTTTTGTGGAAGGCAAATGGCATAGAGTGACCTAGTTCTGTTTGTACAAGTGTGTGTAATGGGTCTGGTTTAGCATGTCATGAATTCTGTTATATGTAATGGTTGTATTGACTGTAATGCAAATGTTTGATTTCTGGTTCATGATTTGTGGTTGTGTTAATTCTGTTATTGTTTTAGTTTTTTAATCCAAATCATTAAACACCTTTAAATCTCAAATTTTATCAATTTTATCTTATGATGGAACTACATTCCTTGAGTTGCATAACATGCCAATTCAGGTACAGTATCAACAAAAAAATGCAAGTAATAATATCCAATTGAAATGTGACAAATCCAAATGAAACCAAATTAGAATAAAAGTTGTCCATAATAAAAGAGCATGTAACATGTGCATCTACATCATCAAATTCTCAGAAAACACAAGATCACCTACCATTTGTCCAAAATAAAAGAGCACTTAACATGTGTATTAACAAGTCCAAAATAAATGAGCCCCTAACATGTGCATTTACATGTCCGAAAGAGCACTTAACATGTCCAAAATGTATTTAAGTCTTTAAAACCAAAAGAGCACACCTATCATGTGCATTTAGATCATTTAAAATATTTCAAAAAAAAAACTCCAGTCTTCGACTTCAGTGCTAAGGTGGACCCTGTGGTGAAAACCTTAGAGTTGGGATGAATGTCATGAAACCTGTTGAGGTCCCAACAGCATGTGGAAATGGAACTTGTACCAAATTTGGAGGTTGCATGCCCTGTGACAATACACAATCAGTTGAATAAATAACCATGAACCATTTCATATGGTTAACAAAAGGCGCATGACAATACACAATCAATATGCACTAATTTAAACCAGTTTAGGATTAACTAATCATACCTAAACAACGGATGAAGTTTGATCAGTCCCTCTTATGGGTGGTTGTAACGTCCGTAATTTTTGATTCTGTTTTAATTTTATTTTATTTGTGTGATGTGTGCTTGTACATGTGAGATATATTTTAGTAAGAGTAATTTCATAGATAAAGTTTCCTTGACGTTAGAAAACAGCAGTTTAAGTCGGACATTTAGATGCAGATAGAGTTCTGTTTACTGTAAATAGACAAAATGGTGACTTTGTGAAGTAGAAACCCTAGATTTAGGCTAAGAAAGAGATTTGAAGGTACAAATAGTGATTTTATAATATTTGGAGATTTTAGAAATTTATTTGGAAATTTTATGAAGAACGGATAAAAATGTTACTGTTTTGGTCCCTGTAGTTTGACTAGGTTGAACTGTGAGTTGGTTTGGAGACCGAAACAAGTTAAGAAATATTTTTGGAGATGCCAAATGATGTTTTATATTATTATAGAATTTTAGAAATTATTTTGGGAATTTTTAGAATAGCAGACAAAGAATTGCAGTTTTGGTCCCTGTAAACTGAGAACAGGATAGCAGGGAGAACAGGTGAATGTCAGAAACTTAGGAAATGATTCAAATCAACCAAAAGACTAACCGATGGTGTTTTTACAATATTTATTATTTTTAAAAATTTTCTGGGATTTTTCTAAGAAAGTTCGTTTTTACCCTAGTTTACGGGTTACGGTAAAAATCGAAAATTACCGTAATGCTTCTAAGCTTGATTATTAGGAAATAAGACCTTTGTGACACTTTATTTTCATGGCTTAGGACTTATTTTAAGGTTCATGAGAGTTTTTACCCCAATAGGTTATTTTTGGACAATTTTTACTATGAAATACAAAAGTTACCACATTTAATTACCTTGGAGAATTACCATTTACCATGGTTAAGGTGAAAATTATGTTACCCTCCCTTTAGGACAGCTGCAGCGCCAGATTTGAGGAAGAGAAGAGAGTGGAAAATTCTTGATTCATGACTCATGGTTAGTGGCCAATAGGATCAAATCAAGTGACTAACTAGGGTTGAGACTAATGGTTAGCTTAATCATGACTTAGGAAAACAAAATCTGGACAAGAGGAGAAGAGGGGGAGGCCGAGAGCAGGGAGAGAAGAGGGAGAACTCATGTTCATTTTCTTCACTTTTGCTCTTGCACCATAGCCATAGTTTCAAGCTTTTTCTCCAAATTTTCATCCTAGTTAGTAAATTCCAAGGGTTTGCCATTGAGTTGTGATAACAAGCTATCAAGGAACCAAGCAAGAAGAAGAAGGAGAAGGAAGAAGAAGGGATTGGAGGTTAGGGTTTTCTACAAAAGCTAGGTAAGGGGAAAGTTTCTTATACATGATTTTTAAGGCCTAGTGGACATATGAGAATGATATTGGTATTGGTTTGATTAAGATGATTTTAATGTAACCTAGAGAACATGATGATTGTTGAGCCATATACTTTTATGTTCTTATGGTGATAGATGATTTAAGAGTTGTCTTGTGGTTGATATGAATTCTTTTGAGTGGCTTGGTCATGAAGAACTTGCTTGATGATAGTTTTGAATGGTTATGACCTTGGTGTGAATAAGGGTAAGTTGCTCTTGGTTGTGGAAAATCAATTGTGTTGTGTGACATGGTTTTGCCCTATGTTGGTAACATGATGATCTTGTTCCATGCTTGAGTTGAATTGATTGGAAATATTGTTATGGTGATCATGTTTTAAAAGCTTGGCATGATAAAAAAAAAAACTAGAGCATGGTTTGATTAATATGATCTTGGTGTGATGATTTGGCTCTATGGCTTGATGAGTTGGAACCATGGCTTGATGATTGAATGATTGTGTCTTGTGATTGATCCAAAGATGGTAAACTTTGCTTATTTTTATTCAATTGGTCATAACTACACAAAGAAAAGATTGGTTTTGGTTAAACTTTCAAAAATCGAGCTCCTGTCATGCCCTGGGTGTGATTAGTTCTGAAGTTGTGAAAGTCTGGAAAACAGGGGACACCACTGTCTGCACCGCGGGTGTGAAATCTCTCGCGCCTGTGAACAGTTCTGGATCCTGAACTTTTAAACAGCAAAAGAAATTGCGAAAATCACCTTTTTCCTGCTTTTTGAACAAATATGCTTAAGAGAAAAATGACATTTTGAATTTAAAGATTGGTAAGTATTTTGGTTAATTGATTTTAGAACTTAACAATGGATTTGGAAAAATGTATTTTTGTTAAAAGACAAAGATTAATAAAGAAGGTGAATGACAGAGGAAGAGCCATGATGAATGAGAATATGCACAAAGAGATGTGAATATCATGAGAGATGATAATGCTATAACCAAGAGTGAAAAGGTTGATGTAATTACAAGAGAAACCAAAGCTTATCAATGCTTGAGAAAATTGTTTTGTATGCTTAATGTATGTGTCATTTTGCATAAAGAGAAAGTGAATTGGCATGAGGCCATGTGATGAGCATTACAACCCGGATGGGGTTGAGAATAGGGATAGTCTGGCCACAGGAGCCTATTGGGATTATCTAGGTTGCGAAACCCCTCAGATGGCCAGGTAGGCGATATCCCCTGAGCCGAGGCAAGTCGCACAACCCTGCTTGGATAAATCTGACGGACTTGACTATTCAGGATATGGTGAGATGTAGCGTATCTGAATGATTACTATGAAGTATGGTGGGACTCTCTGGTAAGTCTGCTACAGGCAATCGCTCAATGGTGTTGGAGGTAGGGAAGTCTCCTTGGAGCACTACAAGGGTGGTGTGAGTGGAAATAGAAGTAACGTGCATTATAATATATCTGAGTTGATGATATATATTACTTGATGCTGAGATATGTGTTTGTGACTGTGATTATTTTCGTTGTGTCTTTGAGAATATCATGTTGCAGGAAAACTTTATACTCTTGATTTAAGAAGGGTAAGTGGTAGATAATTTCCTAATGTAGCTATGTCTGATAAATATGGTATATTTTCTATCTGTTGTCTCTATGCTTTATTTTCTGTGTATGAGGATTTTTCACCCTTGCCTATATGTTTTGTGCTCTCTTTTGAACATGATGCATATAGATGGATCGCCCGCCGGAGGGGCTGACGAAGGTCCGTCGATTAAGTCTGTTGCCCCGAGGGGCAAGTGAGGAGGGGTGGATAATAAGCCCTGAGACCCAGTGGGGTACGTACTTAGGGTATGTTACTTCACTAGAGACATCTGCGGAGGGACCTTACCTATGGATCGTAGAAGATATGATATTAAATGTAAAGATGCCCATCCAGGAACTATGGGATACCTGGAGAGAGAGAGAAAGGCAAAGAGAACAGGTAGCTCAACAGGAGCCTGCCCAGAGACCTGAGCCAGTGCAGCAGGAGCCTGCAAGGCCAGAGCCACAGCACCAGAGATCTAGGACTCCTCCATGTAAGAGGTATTTTGGTAGATGGAGACAAACCGCGCGCAAGAGTATTGTGCGTCGTTCCTATCCAGTTGGAGATACGTAGCAGTGAAGGTGCCTACTGAGATGACACCTACCACATAGTCAGATAGACCTATCCCAGCTGTTCCAGTTTCTTTTGCAGAACCTGGTGGGAGATCGAGACCTTTTCCCCCTACTGTTATGCCGTCTTGGCGAACACGAGCTCGTCAAGAGGTCAATGACAGTAAAGGGAAAGGGAAGCAGATAGTGGAGGAGGAGAGTGATCTGTCAGAGGAGTCTGTGGGGAGTGTTTAGGAGCTGACATTGCATAGGGTGTTGACTTATCTTTTGGACTTTGTCTTGTTTTTTGTAGACTGACTCTGTACCGGATTGGGCTTATGTTTAGACATATTTTGGATGACTGTATCTTATATTATGTGACATTACCAGTTGATCAGTGATGTACTTGTAAACTTTGGACTAGTAGTATATATGATGTATATTATTTATTCAACAGTTGTTTATTTTGTTTTTCAATGGTACGTTACGACATAAATGGATTTCGAAATCTAAATCACGTAAGTGAGAGTTTCAAGTTAAAATAAGTTTCAGGATTTAAAGAAAAAAAATTTATACTCATTTTCGAAATTGACTTGAAATACTTAAAAAGAGAATTTCTTTTAAAAATGAAGATCACTATTATTTATTCTTACTTAATCAGGTTACTTATATTGTAATATCCTTTTATGAGAAATGGTATTGCAGTGGTGGCCTAAACCCAATTGGTGTAGCACCAAATGTGCCCTGGCCATTTCCAAAAAGTCTTATGGGGGTTGCAGAATGGGTGCCATCATTTCCTGGAATGATAAAACACATTATTGGTCAAAGTTATAAAGGTTTAAAATGACATGAAATGATGTAATAGTAAAATTAATTTACAGGTGTAGTAGTCTGAGGCTGTGATTGAGGCTGCGACTGTGACAACTCAATCTCAGTTTGAATTGCTTGGGGTTGTACATTCTGATCTTTTGTAGGTTGCACATTCTGATTATCTGCATTCTGGTGTTCTTGAGCTTGTGCAGGCTGGTTTTCTGCAGGTTGGTCTTTCCCTCTAAGTGGACACCCATTGCGATTATGACCTTTATTACCACACCTTGAACATGTAGTAATCGGAGGCAATGTCCTTTTTAGCTTACTGTTGTTCACAGGTTGCTCATCTGCATCCTTTCTTCTTGACCTCTTGGGTCTTCCTAGACGCTTCTTAAGTATCGGGGGAACAGGCATGTCATAGTTAGTTACCTCCCAAAATTCCACACCTTGAGTAGGTTTTATAAAGTGCTCATATGTTGCATTATAGGAACCTAAAGTCAGCCACCCATGGCAATTATCTTCAGGCCTTTGATTGATGAATGCCATAGCTGCAATAGCATGACGACAAGGTATACCTGACCAGCAAGTAGAAGGAGTTAAATACTTTAAAACTGAAAACACTACATCCATTTGTTTTGAAAGAGTGTTAAATCTGAAAACTTTAAATATGAAAACATTTTAAATCTAAACATATACCTGTCAACTGCCAAACCCTACAAGTACATGTCTTAGTATTGAGATTGACATCCATCTTAGCCTGCCAATTTTGTACCTCAAACCGGGTGCCATCCCCATCACCACACAATTGTGGGGTCCATCCGTTGCTTTCGACTTTCTCCTTATCCAACCTAGCTTGCTGCACTGGACATATGGGACCTAAATGGCTGGCCAACTTCAGCTTGTTAGTACTCATTGTCCTCATGATGTAGCACCTTATCTCCTCAGCCATGGTCAGAATTGGCTTCTCCCCTCCACTTCACTATTTTTGCATTGAAGACTTCACACGTATTATTGGTTATATTGTCCACTTTAGGGTGCTCACTGAAATGTGCCTTAGTCCACGCCTCTACAGGCCACTTGTTTAAATACTCCCATGCTTGCATATTTTTCCGCTTCACTCTTTCCATGTGAGCATTGAACTGTGCAGGTGTGGTTGATCTTGCACAATCCCATATCACACCTCTCAACTCTTTATCCTTCCATTGCTTTGTGAAGTTTCTCCACAAATGCATAGCACAGTATCGATATTGCACACTAGTAATCAGACCCTACAGTAATTAGATTTAAAAAAAAAATAGTCCCTAATAGTTGTCCAGTTGTCACTTACTTTCAAATAGGTCCCTAAAAGTGTGCACTTAATGTCAAATTGGTCCCTGAACTATTAATTAAACATGCACAAAACAGAATCTAATGTATTACGTACCTTTTGCATGTCACTCATGAAAGTCCACTTATTATTCTGATAGTCTCCCAAGTCTTCATGCAATAGGGTAAGGAACCACTTCCAATTATCTTTATTCTCCACGTTCATCAACTGGCGGCGGAATTATGATTTCTGGGTCACGAATAATCGGATGTCCGTAGTACACATCGGCTTCATCATTGTTTCGACGAGCAAACTGACACAAGTTTAGTATGTCTTGATCAGTGTTTACTTCATACAGTCCATTTTCAAATCCCCTCTCAGGGTCAAGCCACCATATGTGTTCAAACCCGTGATAATGTCGGCAGTGCTTGGTCAGGTCTTCTAACAGGAAATTGTTGAGTAGTCAGGCTCAATGTTATCCCACACACAGATTTCTCCCCCCCCCCCCCCCCTCATACTCCATTAGACCATTTTTCCTGTCTTCTAAAATTACCACCATGGTGTAGGATGAATGTCAACATTTTCTCGTCCTGTAAATACAAAAACAAAGACATCAATGAACCATTTTGCATAGCTATGTGCAGTCACAGTAAACCCCAACCCATACATTGTACTAAACCCTAAAACCCTAACAGAAAATAACAATGATACAACTTACAGACCAATATAACAAAACAGAGACACCCATAAATAGAGTAAAAATCGTGTGGATGAACAACCAGATAAACCCCAACCCAGACAGTGTAATGAAACACTAAAAAACCAAAACAAAATGACAACAATACAAGGTAGAGTACAATACAATAAATGGGAAAGATGAAGATAGTAGAAAACAGAGCCACAAATTTAGAAACTGAACAACATTTAACATTACCTTTTCGTTGGTCTCGCAGGTTGAAGAAGAGGGTTCACCTTCTGGTTCGAGCGGCCTCTCAACACGTTGAAGAAAGCACCAAGCGTCTCGAACACGTCGGCGTAGCAGCACTCACGGTTGCTCGCAGGCGGAGGAACTTAGGCGCGCAAGGGCTCGATGCTTTTTCTGAGAAGAAGGGTAACGTGTGAGTGAAGGGTCAAGTGAAGTAAGTTTATATTTTTGAAAGTTATGATTTTGGTCCCTTTTTTTTCTGTCCCTATATTTCAATTTGGTCCTTCTGACCTCCATTCAAACGTGGACTGCCACGTAGGAGTCCTACGTGGCCATTAATGAGACATCTCAGCAGTCAAACGGACCTACTAACGGTGGTTTTTTTTTATCATTGTAGCACCATTTTTTTTATTATTTCCCAATCTAGCACTCTTTTTTTTTTATTTCCTAAAGTAGCACCCTTTTCATTAAAATATTTATTTTTATTAATTATCAATTAAGTAAATATTAAATATTAGTTTAAAATTATAATTAAATTGTTAATTGTTAATTAATTGAATATTTAATTGTTAAATATTTATTAACCCGATTTGTTAACTAATTAATAATATAATTATATAAAATAGCTCACATTGATTTAAAATTTAAAGTAGACCTACATAGATAGTGGTGTGACTGTGGTGAATTTCAGGCACTACACTATCCATGTTTGCATGTCATCGCTGCTTGTTTCCAAATTCACCACAACTACATGATATATGTGTCTCCCCAGTACAAATTGCAAAATGTATACAATATTTACCGCGAAGAGTTCAAACCGGTGTCTCACCGTTCGTATTGGTCAGAATACAATGGAATTAAGTTGTGCCACAATCCAACAATGCAGAGAGATCCAAATGGCTCTCCACAATCCACAAGGATTCATACTGACATGGATGAAATAGAAAGGAGTCGTCATTCCAAGAGATGTGGACTCTGTCGAAATGAAGGGCATAACAAGAAAAAATGCCCTTACCGTTCTAGAGCTGATACACAGCAGTAAAAATTTTCTATAATTTGCATTTAGTTCACTTTTGTATCATTTCTGTTTTTATCACTTTTGTATTTGTATTTTTAAATTTTAAATCAATGTGAGCTATTTTATATAATTATATTATTAATTAGTTAACAAATCGGGTTAATAAATATTTAACAATTAAATATTCAATTAATTAACAATTAACAATTTAATTATAATTTTAAACTAATATTTAATATTTACTTAATTGATAATTAATAAAAATAAATATTTTAATGAAAAGGGTGCTACTTTGGGAAATAAAAAAAAAAAAGTGCTAGATTGGGAAATAATAAAAAAAATGGTGCTACAATGGTAAAAAAGCCACTAACGGTAGAGACTAGATTGGCCAACGAAAAACAGGAGTTGGGGACATTTTGATAATTTCCTATCTCTCAAGGACTAGAATGACACCGCATGACACTTTTAAGGACTAATGTGATAGTTTACTCGATAATTTTATTTTTTGGCTTAAATATATTTTTGGTCCCTATAATATATGAGTGTTTTCGTTTTAGTCCCTAAAAAGGCAAACATTTTTTGTCCCTATAATATTTTTATTTTTATTTTTATTTTTATTTTAGTCTCTGAGTGAGTTGAACTGCTAATTTAGCTCACTAAAATCCACTTCAGCTGACATATTAGCATTTTTTCCACATCATTCATCTCTCTGGTCTCTCTCCTTCCTCCCTCCTCCACCTTCCCTACCGCGCGCCCCCTCGCTCTGCTAATTTGCACTATTGACCCAACCCTAACCAACCCATTCGAGAACGAGTTGATTCAGTTCAAATTTGAATATAAAATATAGAAATCCGACTTAACTCAACCCGTATTTTTTTAATTGGTTCAGATAACGGATTTGGTCAAATCCGACCCAGACCAACCTGTGTACACCCTTACTTGGGATTCCAACCACGCCAATGCCTGGCTCAAAACGGGACAACCTAAGTGCTTCTCCATGGAAATGGAAACGGAAGCTTCTCTCAGAACGGGGGGCTCAAGCAATTCATGTCAAATCGTGTGGGCTAGTTATTCAAGTTGGGTTATATGTCTATAGATGATCCATGTCTCATAGACGGTAAACATATTGTAAATGATATACATTGGATAGATAATACGTCTAGTAGATGATATATGTCTCTTAGACAATGCAAGTCTGGAAAATGATACAATAATTTTTGATTAAATGATGTATGTCTGGCAAACGATACACATCTCAAAGACAATGTATATCAGTAAGATGGAACATGTTACACGCTCTCATGTACGCATATTGTTCCTTATTGTTACCATGATGGATTCGGAGCAAACATTAACTTCAGCGTCGGAGTGCCTTTGCAAATACTTATTCGTGTCTCCCTACTGTACTGCTCACTACCATGCAAAGTAGTAATTCTACTATCTATAGCAGATCAGTTTTGGAATCATCACCTAATTGAGTCTTGACATTGGCACATGCTATAAGGGGCCTTTACAAAGTTAAGTTAATATTACTTTCATCTTTATCAAATTAAAAGCGAGGGTGAGATCATGTCTTTATACCATGCATTTATGATTGTTAAATGAAAAACGTGCTTAATGATGCTTGCCTGACATTGAAATATTTGTATATTTAATTTCCTTTGTTATTATATTTTGTATTGTACAGTATTTGTATATCAAATACTAAAATTACACATTATTTCCCTCCCATGACCTAAACATTTCTTAATTTCCCCTGGAATCATTTAATTGGTGGGTTACAAAAGAATATACAAAGTTTAAATTTCATTTACAATTTCAAAAGTACTCTTTATGAAAGTCGAAACGTGTAGTTGTCTTGTGACTCAGTTCAAGTGATAACTTCTTTAACTCCTTCGCCAACATTGGCATCCCACAATAGAACACCCCTGCAAGTATCATGTATCATTTGCTTGTTAAAATTTTACTTAGATAACAAAGTAACAAAAATAAATCGAGGTTTACAATTGTACATCAATCTTCTTGTCTCCCCCCTAATGCCCTCTTAATTAGAAAGACTTATCCCTCTCCTTACCTCTGTATGTGCTCTGTATGAAAAGATAGATGATTTCATTGTTATTTGATAATGACAACCATTTCTATTCTAAATCTCAACTATTAAAACTTTTTTTGTTGAAAATTATAAAAAAAATTAGATTTTTTTTGGTAAACTAAAGTATATTAAATAGAAACACAAGAAGTGCTCAGTCCAAAAATGAATACAAAGTAATGTTTATGAACCCAGCTCCCTGCTTCCTCAAAATGAACAACCCTATGCTCAAATACATCACCTCCTTCTCAGAAAAGTCAATCCAAACAAAATTCTAGATAACATTTCAATCCAGGAATAACTGTTTAATTGATTAATTATATTCAGAGAGTGGTTGATATGTTACTCATGTTTTACTTAACCACTAAATAAATACTTCCCCAACACTTTTTTTTTGTAATTTTTCTTATTTTCCATTGTGATATGTCAAATTTATAACATGTGACATGTTTTTGTATTTGAAGTTATTGTAGTTTGTGAGGTTTTTAAAATAGCAATTATGATTGCATTTACCTACAATTTATGTAATTGCAAAGCAACGACAGTTGCAGTTTAAAACTCTAATTTTCTATGTACATATAATGTTAGAGAATGTTAGAGAATTGTACGACATGATATAGGATTTCTTTTACCATCACCGGTGGAACATAGACTCGTACTTCTAGCACTTACTTTATTTACTCTTGCATCATCCTCCCTTCCGTTTTCTTCATTTTTTCCAAAATTTTTCAATTATAATTATGTTTTTAGTGTTTTCGGATCACAGAGGACTTGTGGTTTGTCCCCCTCATGTGAATCATAGCATAGGCAAGTTAAACAATTATTCGTTGTCCCAATATTGAAGAGATAAAATGGAAAATTGAAATCTTCAATTTGGGGGAAACACTTCTGCACTTTGTAGCAAGTAATTTACCTACTGTAGAATACGGATGTTTAGAGGCTATCTTTGTGAAAACTTCTCTCCAATTAGGCCTAGCAAAGTGTGTTCTCACCTGCAATACAAAAAACAATAAAAAAAAATGGTTATGTTCATTAATATGGTTCTCGATGTTCATTAACTTCAAAGTACTGAAGATCTTACTTGAGTGCCGGATAGGATATCAACACCATGTTTGGCATGGTTTAATGCTTGGATCATGGTGATTAGGGTTGATCTCGCATCCCCCTCTTCATAGACACTTGTCAGATAGTTGTGAAGTTCAATTAGACCCTAACAAACAGAGAACTAGGATTGTTATTTCTTTTATCTATGAATAATATACGGTAAACAGCCACTTTGGCCCTTGAGAGTGTTAGGCAGTGTTACTTTGGTCACTCACAGATACGAAATTAAAAAAGGTCCCCAACATACTGGTGTCTGCTGTTAGTCACTTTAGTTCCTGCCGTAAATAAAGTAATCACTTTTGGGGTCAAAATGACATTAAGTAATCACTTTCAGGGACCAAAGTAACAAACGGCAGGTACCCATTTTAATTCGTATTTGTCAGAGACTAAAGTGACACTACCTAATACTCTTAGGGACCAAAATGACTGTTTACTTAATAAATATAGTATGTTAGATTAACTCTATATATGTAGGAGGAAACTTATATATTACTTTGTGATCCATTTCTGCTACTTCGTCCATTACTCCTTTAAACCATTCAAAAGATCCAGGTTCCCTAGTAACCCAGTAGAAATAAGCATTTGTGGTCCTTTGTGATCTCTTATTTCTTCCTGGTGTCACATTTGAAGATGTAAAACTATTGAAGCTCTCATCTGATCTAGTTGTTTCTGTGTTTGATTCCTGCACCTAACCTTACAAAAATTGACAACAGACGGTAAAAGTAATGCAATCAAACTTTATGGAAATTAAGGTGCAACCTGCAAAGTATGGATGGTACCGTTAGTTCATCAACTGTTCTCGTGTGATTGAGAAGATCTCTGAGAATACTAATGAAAGGAGTTGCTCCAATTCCTAATCCTATGAGGAGCAGTACATCAAAGTTTCGATAATCTTGTGCTGGAGCTCCGTAAGGGCCATCAACCAGAAGTCTCGGCTGCCTGTGTAATAAAATTCTACTTTAAATGATTTACATTAATTTCACTTTTGGTCTACTATTTACTATGATTGTGCGATTTGGGTCCATCGGTTTCCAATTGAGCGAATTGAGTCCTCGCTACTTTGTCTAATTTTTAACACAATCACCTTGGCACTGAGTCGGGTCGTCTTGGCACCGATGATATGACAAAAACCCGCACAGTAAGAAAATTTAAACATGTATTGCATCACGTGTGTTTTAAGCAAGTCGATAACACATGTGATGCAATACATGTTGTTTAAAGTTTCTTACTGTGGGAGTTTTTGTCATGTCATCAGTGCCAAGACGGTTCGACTCAATGCCAAGGTGACCTAATTTAGTGTAAAATCCATTACACGCGCGTGTGCCACATACGCTTTTAGTGTTAAAAATTTGATGAAATAATGATGGAGAGACCTGATTATAACAATTGAAATAATTGGGGAATCCAATTTGCTCAATTAGAAACTGAAAGACTCAAATCGCACAATTACAATAACTAAGGGACCAAAAGTGAAGTTAAGCCAATGATTTACATAAATTGTACTGTAATTTGCATCCATTAAAAAACATAATTGGCCTATATATACTTACCCTCTTTGATCCATTTGCATTAGTTCAGCAAATGTTCCACGACAGTTAAGTGAAGGTAGTTTGTCATCATCATCCTCGGTGAAAAGTAGCTTAAGTTCTCGCGTCCAGTCTCCTACTGTGCGAATGTGAACACTAAGGTACTCATCTCCTGGCGCTGAGGTAATGGAGAATGGGTGCCTGAAAGGTCAAATCATTTATTTGCATGTGCCTGAAAGATTGATGATAAATTGCAAAATTGACCTGAGAGACATAGAGCCATACTCACCACTCAAACGAAGAGATTTTTGGGCATTGTAAAAATATGTATTGTCCACTTTTGTACTTAAATCCATTAGGCTTGGACATGATTAAGCTAAA